>CAJGYO010000007.1:41312619-41912619 GCA_904845875.1 Miscanthus lutarioriparius
AAACCATTCACCTGAGCCCATTAGCACCCATGGGTTGGGAACGTATCTGGAACTGAAAAATCATAACTCCAACTAAACCAGCCCAATCCATTACCTCCTTAACCCCAAGCCAATCCAGCCCCCAACGCACGTGAAATTCATTGTCCCATCCCAGAGCCAATTGACGTACACCCCAAATTATTTAACCCATTCTAGCCTAATCCATTAGCAGTGCTCACCAACAAGCCAATAACCCGATCAGGAGAGAGACAGAGACTGAAAGCATCCAAGCGAACGGCGGAGGAGGTTAGGGTTTGGAGCCTCACCCTTGAGCACGGAGACCTCGAGGGACTCGTCGACGGCCAGGACGTCAGCTATCCAGTGGGCCACAAAGCGGTTGGCGGTGGCGGAGACTGGAAAGGGCGGCATTGGCACAATACGGGAGGTGGAGCCTGCAGTGTTGGCGAGGTTTGGAATGTCATCTCATTTTTTCTAGACGTGTACTGTTAGGGCTTTTACTACAACTTACACTCTAATCCTGAGCCAAGCTCAAGCAAATCATAAGGCCACGTCATCTACTTTCTACAGGGTCGTAACTCAATACCACTAGTAGAAGCTCTTCTAGAAAATACAAGCACCATCACCTACCAACTACTGTCCCTTGGGCTCCCTATCTGTTTCAATTAATCTATAGCACGCTTATCATGGGCGAAGATCATCTAAGAGGTAAATTTCTCTGATTCTAAATGTTGCTGTAAAACAAGTAGCGATCATCTTGAACTTTCATGCACAGAATGGCCTCCTGCATTCTATCTCCCGACTACCTCCTCCCTTCCTCATCTGAATCGTATCACGGCCTCACAGGACCCCACACCGTCCTGATCGGCTTGTTGTGGGAGCGCACACGGCCCCGACGCAGCTCGTCCTCGCCGTCCGTCATGGCTGGACCGCTGCGTGTGGCGGCTCACTGGGCATAGTGGATTGGCCTGCTCATCTGTGCCGTTCCGACACTGGCACTCGCTGGCCTGGCCCGGAGCTTGTCGACCTATGTTACGCTGGGCTTATAAGCCATATTTTTTCAGCCAACAACAGTATTTTTCTCTCTTAACAAATCAGACAACAATACTTTCAGTCATGACTTATCAGCCAAGCGAACGGGATGCTATCTTGCACGGGAACGCCCATAGCAGCCAGCACACCAGAGTCAATGGTTTCATGATTGCCGGCCTTTGCCTCGCAACTATTTCGTAACATAAGGCGGGCACACTGCAAGGCCGCGCATGCTTTTCTAGTAGTACAATATACTAATATGAATATGCATCTGAGGAATAGGAAAAGTGTAAAAAAAATATATGAACGGTGAGGTGAATGGCCTGTGCTAATCGGTGACACGAACGTAACGGAACGGAACGGAACCAAACCCTGCACATCACGTTTGTTCGGAAACTTATCTGAGCGAACTTCCCCCGTCCGCCTCGTCATCGGCTCGACTCGACTCTCGTCTCCCCGTTTTCTCCCGCAACTCCTTAAAAACCTCGCGAGAAGCGAGACGAGAGAGCACTTGCTGCCTGTTCGCCGATTTCGCTCCAAATCTGCTGTGGGGGCTCGAGCCGATCGAAGCGTCATCGGCGGCAGCGGCAATGGCGGGGCTGTCGCTGCGGTGCGGCGACTGCGGCGCGCAGCTGCGGAGCGTCGAGGAGGCGCAGGCGCACGCCGAGGCCACCAACCACGCCAACTTCGTCGAGTCCACCGAGGCCGTCCTCAACCTTGTCTGCTCCGACTGCGGCAAGCCATGCCGCTCCCAGACCGTAAGATCCCACCCGTCCCTTCCCCTCTCTTCCTCTCCCCGAATTTCCCGTCGGGTTTTGGTGCCTCGTCCCTCGTAGATTCAATCCGGTGCGCGTGGCGGGACTCTCGGTCCGATTCCGATCGCGTATGGGCTCGATGATTCTTACTGATTTCGCGGGTTGTGCGCAGGAGGTGGACCTGCACACCAAGCGCACGGGCCACACCGAATTCGCGGACAAGACCGCGGAGGTGGCCAAACCCATCGATCTCGAGGCGCCGCTTAAGCCGGCCTCCGAGGATGCCATGGACGTCGATGCCTCGGCCTCGGCGAGCGGGGAGCCACAAGGTTGGTTTTTGTTTCCATTGTCTCAGCCTCATGAGCGTTGATGACGTTACTTACTGACTAACTGTGTGCTGTATTATGGTTGTGGCAGAGATGGTTGTCCCGGAGGTGAACAAGGAGATGCTTACGGACCTTGAGGGCATGGGTTTCTCGACAGCGCGCTCCACTAGGGCGCTTCACTTCTCTGGTATGTTTATTAGTGATGTTGTCGGCTTCTCTTGCTGTAATGTTTTGAGTGCTTCAAACCAGAAAGTATTACACTTGTGATTTTATAGCCTTGGTCAGTAATTTTTTCAACATATATAAGAAGCATGGATATGTGTACTCCATGAAGAATCACCCAAGATGGCCTATTTTATTTAGTGGATTATCCTTTGCAAAGTTGACCAATGATACTGTCCTTTAGACAAGATTTAGGATGATGAAACAGCAGCGGTCTAAGGATCTGCTTAGGCTATTTACCTCATATGATAGTCAGGATATGTTTCTCACACTTGGAGGCATAAATAAAAAAAACCATTTCCGTTAAGAATATCTGCCATATTCTTTCTCCAACTTGGATTTATAAGGTTTTGTACCAAACTGCCATTCTAGACATGCTACTTGTAAGTCAAAACTTTATTTTTTTCTCGAAAAAGTCAAGACTTTAGATATCTAAGTTCTATCATGAGATGAATGAGGGGCTAAATTGAAGTACATTCTTTTGTCACTAAGATACCGTGAGACATGACTAGGGGGGCTCTGTTGGGTTTCAACTCTAGCCTACCCCAACTTGTTTGGGACCTGAAGGCTTTGTTGTTGTTGTTGTTGTAAGATATCTTAGACATGCTACTTGTAGGTCAAGACTTTAGATATCTGACTTAAATTCTAACATGAGATGAATGAGGGGGCTAAATTGGAAGTATATGGTTCATGATGGAATTATTTGCCAGGATGAATTCCATCCATTTCTATGCGTCAATGCTTATGAACTGAATTTGTAATGACTGACCAAAACAAATGCATGTATGCTGATATGTCTGTTATGCTTTTGACAACTCATGTTAAAGTTGATCCATCGTCTGAATATGCCAATGTGTTGCCGACTATTTGGTGCTTCTATTGATATTACCTCATCTAATTGTAACGCAAAACTACAATGAAAATTCGTCCTTTGGTGACCCGTTTGCTTTTATTTATAGGTAATAGCACCATTGAAGGTGCTATTAACTGGCTTTCTGAGCACCAGGAGGACGAGATATTGATGAGATGCCTCTGGTATGATGATATTCTTGTTTCACTTGATTTTCAGAGTTTAGTGGTTTGTTCCTTTGATACTCTGGTGGTGCTTATCTGATCCCCTATTTAAAAAGTAGGACGGTCTTGAATCTTGATGTAACAATATATGTCTCGCTAGTAAGTTCTTCTGAAGAACTTGTTTCAACAACCTTTTTAAGTTTTCATTGTACTACCTGTGCCTATCACAATTTTTAATCTTTGTGTTATATTCTTCAAATCTCTGCAAGCAACTATTTTGATCCATATTGAGGATATTGTGCTGGCATATTTATTGTGCTTCACATGTTCCAAATGCGTCATTTTTAATGTTCCTCACATGTTCCAAGAAATGACAACAACATATGATCATATCGCATTTCTTTTTTTTTTTTTTTTTTCATAAAATATCCAGTTGGAAGCTGGCATGAAGTACATATTGTTGTTTGAACTAGGCAACTAGTTTATGCCACATTGCATTGCCAAAGTTTGGCCATTTATACTTTGCTTCCACATGCATGATTAGGATGAACATTGACAATGCAAATATTCCACTGCCACTGAGCTTTCACAGTAGGTTTCATGTGTTCCACAAATCTTTGGCTAGTTATTCTCAGTGGGGCATATTAGATATTGTTTCTATGTTATACCAATACTTCATCAAGAAAATACTCCTCTCCAACGCGTCTACAAGTTACCTTCTTTCACCTCTTAGGTACCATCTAATTCAAAACGGAGGCTAACAAGCCCAGCTTGACTCTGAGGAAATGAAGATTAAAGCACAGGAGCTAAGGTGCTTTTATGAACCTTTCTTATGTATACCGTGGGCTGATAGTTAAATAGTTGCTCTAAAAATGCCTTTTTTTTAAAATATTGCTAGTTTTTAATTAGTTCACTAGCATTTGAATATTTTATTTTATGTGGTTGGTGTGTTCCAGCTATCTGATACACCCTTTTGGTCTTCTGTATAGCTGTTGAACAGTGAGAAATGATTCATTTTATTTCATTTGAGAACATAACCAATATATTCGTGTTGGTAAACAAATAATTTTTTTACTTGTGTATAATGATGACATAGAAGGGCAGGCCTGGTGCAGTGGTGAGAGCTGTCTCACTGAGTCACCAGGTCGTGGGTTCGAAGCAGCCTCTCCGCAGATTTTGCGGGGGGAAGGCTTGCCACGGTTTTTCCCTTCCCCAGACCCCACTCATGTGGGAGCCTCTGGCACTGGGTCTGCCCTTTTTTTTGTATAATGATGACATCTCCAAATTAGTGGTGGTTTTGTTGCATTATGACCCTGCTGAAGGGTTCTTAAGTGTGCCTTTTTGCATTGCTTGGATGATAAAAGACCCTGATATAAGTTACACATGGAACCCATAAAGTTTTAGTTACAGATAATACTGGGAAAATCATATTTCCTTAAAAGCAAACTCAGCTTTTTTTAACACTGCTATTAAAAGAAACTTTTTTTTAATGTTTGCTCCTAATTGTAGATTTAGGAAGTCAAGAATGGTTAGGCAGACCATATGATTTGACCATGGTTTTCAGTTTTTCACTTTCTATAACTGTCTATTCTTTGGTGAATGTGGAATATTTTTCCTTGGAGACATCTTATACTGAAATTTTCCCCATCCATTTGTAGGGAGCGTGCTCGTAAGAAGAAAGAGGAAGAAGAGAGAAGAATGGAAAGAGAAAGGGAGAAGGTATCGTCTTAACTCTCCTTTTTACCTTCACTGCTACTTGGGTGCCCGTCTGTTGCACTGGTTCTCTAATAAAATTGAGACTGTTTACATTGATTGTGGTTGATGGATATTATTAAAGTCCCCTGAGGAAAATTAACAGTGCATTACCCCCTATTGTGCTTGAGTCTTGACCCCTTGGGCTTCTCTTAGTATCCCTGGTCAAACCTTGAGGGCTCTGTTGAGCTGTACCCTCTCCGTTCACATATATAAGTGGTCTTAGGATTGTCCTGGGTCCAACGTTTTTTTATTTTTGACCATCAATAGCTAAATATAAAGAGTATTGCAACATAAGGCTGATGCTACATTGCTACTAGATTTATCATGAAAAGAAATTTAATAACGTATAATTTTTATATTTAAAATTATATTTTCCAAAGTAATTATAGGTCAAAGTTTCACCTTGTAGACCATCTTGATGTCCTAGACTACTTATATTTGTGATAAGACATCAGAAGGATTATTATTGTTTATGGATCGACCTTGTAGCAGATCATTTATTTATTGAGTTGTTGAAACATGCTGTAACCTGGAACGATACAAATGAACAGAAAGACATTTGGACATTTTTAACATTTTCCAGGAAAGAATACGAATCGGAAAAGAACTTCTTGAAGCCAAAAGAATTGAGGAACAAAATGAAAGGAAACGGTTGGTCTTCTTTCCTTCTCTGTGATTTGTTTCTTTCCCTTTTGCTTCTGTTTGATTTACTGTATTCATTCCCTGATGACTAATTTCTTTTCCACCATTTGAAGCATGATAGAACTGCGAAGACTCGAGAAAGAGGAGGAGAAAAGAGCTAGAGAAAAAATCCGCCAGAAATTAGAAGAAGATAAGGTTTCTAGTTTCTCCGCTTTATCATGAAGAATCTTTCTTGCTTCATCATTCAATTTTTAACTGATGTAGAAAATACTAGTAATTGGGCCTTAAAATGTTTTCTTGGGTTCTCAGGCTGAAAGGAGAAGGAAACTAGGATTGCCACCAGAAGACCCAGCAGCTGCCAAACCAAGTGCACCACCTCCTGTTGAAGAGAAGAAGGTATTTTATTTTGAATCTGGATTCTCCTTTACTGTGATGGCTAATAGTTTAAACATCATTTTGTTCCATTTTTAAGCTCATGGTTTACCTGACCTATTGGACTGCTGAGATGAAAATCGTTAAGAATACTATACTTCTTAGGAGAACTTATTTCATTTACTAGTCTACTAGGTTGATCTTAATTCATTTGTTTTTTATTTAACTCGCTGTGGTATATGAATATGCAGAGTGCATTACCTGTCAGGCCAGCTACAAAGGCCGAGAGGATGAGGGATTGCCTAAGAAATCTTAAGCAACAGAACAAGGTACAATGTGTAGTTGGTCCCTTGAGATCCACTTATTCTTTTTTTCTTTTAACACATTTGCCTTGGAAATCCATCCATTTGCTGTCATCTTTTATTTTTCATTAGGTGTATGTATAAATAAATATGACTGGATGTAAAAACTGGACATGCTATTTTTTAAGGTTGAACTAATAAATTGCGACAAGATGTAAGCTTTGTAGGTACACTGTGCCTTTAACTGTAAGTAGGCAACCAGATCGTAAACCTGTGCTAGATGATCAAATTAGTCTTCCAAACATGGTGCTTATATAAGAAAAAATATAACAAGACTAGAGGTGTGATGCTGCACATGACCTAGTACATATAGGATGGACTGCACAGTTTCTCAAATACTAAAGAGGACTGAAGAGAATTAGGCTTCACAGACTTGGAATTGTTTAATTGTAGTTCTTTGCTATTTATTTTGATGCTTAATATGAACTTCCAAGCATAACATTATGAAAAAATGTAGGGGCCAATTTCATGATGTTCAACCATTGACGTTGAAATTTATGTAACCACGCACCCATTTTTGTGACAGGATGATGATGCCAAAGTGAAGAGGGCATTTCAAACACTCCTTACTTACATTGGAAACGTTGCTAAAAATCCTGATGAGGAGAAATTTAGAAAGATCAGGCTCACCAATGCTACATTTCAGGTAAAAAAAAAGTTCTTGAAATTTGGGGGAGTGCTTGCTTTGCTGTTGACCTTGTTAAAGAATAATGAGATCGATAACATGTTTGTTTATTCACCCCACCTTGCAGGAGAGGGTTGGAAATCTGCATGGGGGCATAGAGTTCCTGGAGCTCTGTGGATTTGATAAACTTGAAGGCAACGAGTTCTTGTTTTTGGCAAGGGAAAAAGTGGACAAGGCTATCCTGAACACAGCTGGAGCGGAGCTGAATTCTGCCATCACCAATCCTTTCTTCGGAGTCCTTTGAACCGTAAAAAAAACTACAATGTATACTAAAACCGCTTGGTTTCTCCTTTGCATGACCTCAATTGTGTCTACTTGGCGCCAACTGTAGATTTCAAGTCTGTGGTCAGTCAGATTTCATGAATTATCAGATCGAGTTCACATACTACTTCCGTACATTACTGAGAATCTTTGAAGCAACTTCCTGTGCATATGTTTTTATATCCCGGCGACTGGGATCTTTCAGATTTCATCGCTTCGATGACCTGTGACCTCCATGCATTTTACAATGCTCTGTAGCATCAAAAACAAGTGCAGATGTACTTTGATGCTTGCATTTTACAACGATCGCTTCATCAGATCATCATTAATTATATAGACTATATAGTATCATATGATGAAGAAGAGGAAGTTGCTGGCAAATCCCAGTCATTCATCATCTTTAATCATCAGAGCTGGACCTGGCGGCCGTGAATCCAGCTGAATGGCGCGAACTCCGGGTCCTTGGCCTTGGCGTGCGCCCCTCCTCCAGCCTCCTGAACCGTGGCCCCAGCTCGCAGACGAACTCCTGCGCGCGGCGGCCTTCCGCGGACAGCCCCGTGAGTTCCTGGACGCCCCAGCGGCGGACCAGGAACTCGAGGATGTCGGTGTAGTCCCTGGCCGTGTAGACCCCAGGCGCTGCGCGACGGCGCTGAAGCGCGCGAACAGCGCGTCGTCCTGGCCGTCGTACATGAGGTGCGCGGGCATGGCCACCTTCTTCCTCATGGTGTCGGCGAAGGCGCGCACCGTGTAGTCCGGGTCCACCTCGAACAGCTTGCCGACGATCCGCTCGTACGCCGACTCGTGCCGCTTCTCGTCGGCGGCGATGGTGCCGCAGATCTGCGCCAGCTTGGTGTCGCCGTACCGCCTGGCGTGGCGCGCCGTGTTGCCGTGGGAGATGAAGGTGGCGCGCTCCTGGAACGACGTGTAGACGAAGCCCATGTACGGGTTCGTCTCCGTCTTGGGGTCCATCCCTGAGGCGATGAGGTACTGGATGGTCTTCTCGATCTGCCTCATGTCCACCCTCCCCGTGAGGAAGAGGTACTTGTTCATGAGGTCGCCGTGCCTGTTCTCCTCGGCGGCCCAGGCCCTGGTCCACACCGCCCAGCTGGTGGGGCTGGCGCCGGTCTCGTCGCGGACGCCGCCGTCCAGGGTGTTGAGCATGGTCTGGTACGTCGGCAGCGCCTCCTCGGTGACCATGTCGCCCACGAAGCAGACGAAGTAGTCGTCGGGGATCTCCCGGGCGCGCTCCCGCAGCTCCCGGACCTCGTCGGCGAAGGACTCGGAGGCGGCGTCCGGCAGGTAGTCCTGCGGTTGCCACGACCTCTCCACGGGCTTGAGGAGCACCAGGATGTTGTCCGCCGCCCACGAGTCGAGCGACTCGAAGATCTCCCGCTTCTGCGGCGGCAGCGAGTGCGCCACGGGCCGGTGCACCTCGCGAGGAGGGGCGAACGGCTTCCTGCTCGGAGCTCTCACCCTCCATTCATCATCGCAAGATTAGTAAACTAAACAGCGGCCGGCACAAAAGGAAATTGAATTGAGACATGCATGGGAACCCTTGTTAATCCATCTCTAGCTAGGAGTCACATTTCTGAATCACTGAAAAATTTGGAGCCATCAGACCTGTAGCAAATAACAATCATCTAACACGTCTCTAAGAATCCATCTCTCACACAAATTCCTACTACGCTCCTACTTGTTTTGTTCGTTCTTCTTCTTCTTCTTCTTCTTCTTCCTTGAGATGATTTGGATAGGTGATTTTTTTATTGATTACTATTAGGTGTGGCTGATGAGTGATGAGTATATTACTCTCCAGGTGGCTGGTGCTTTTTAGGGTGCTGCTGGTAAGTACTGTAAGCATCACATTCACACCTACGGCGTGAACAAACTGAGTGTACACCAATAAACAGACAGGCTATACTAGTATCCAATACCAAATAAATCAGGTGCTCAAAATACTTCCTGATCCTGTCACAAATACTGAATCTGTCTAGAATTGCCTTAATTATATGTCAAACAAACATTTTTATGTTTGACTATGAGTACCGTACCTAAAATATTACTCTGCAGCTTCACAACACAAAACACGCGGGAGAACGAAGAAATTGAAATCCCTGGCAAGAACAAGATTCAGAGCAGGAGAAGGCAGAGCTCACTGGGCTGCGGAAGCCATGGCCACCACCGAGGAGAAGGCTCTCCTCCTGCTCACTGGGCAAGGAGGCGTCGCCGCTGCCGGGCAACCGAAGGCGCCGCAGGAAAGGAACGCCGCCGCCGCCATCGGAGACATGCCCGCCGCCACTTTTAATCTCCGCGATGCTCTAGCTAGCTGGCTACACTACAGGTGAGAGTGAGGCTAGGCTCTCGGCGAACAATGAGCGATCGGCAATTCAATTCCAATGCGGTACTAGCTAGCTAACTAGCCGGGCAGTATAAGCGTGGCGCGTGTCTGCAGGTGCTTGCGAAGCTCAAACTGGTCACCATCGCATGAAGAATGCATGCTGCATGCTGCATGCTGCATGCTGTCGTGTCCGGTACCCTTCTGTCCGGCTCCGGGGAGAAAGAACGAACAAAAGGATTTGTTAACTTGCTTCTGTTTACATCCACACCCATATACCGTCGTTCCTATACTGGACACCGAAAGCGTCTAAATCTCGCATAAATACATCAGCGAGCTAGTTAGAGGAAACATCACCCAGATACGTTCTTGGAGAAGATTCAGGGTGAAACAGCAACTGTCTAAGAATCTGACTTACATTATATATATTGGCTATTATATGGTACTCTAAATGCAGATTCGAAATACATAAATATACAGTACCATATCGTCTCACGTCTTCGACAGCGAGGAGCCAGTGGTGCCAGCTCAGTTCTTCGGAGGTGTGTGTTCGTAGAAGTGTGCGTGCGTGTTCCGTTTGCGTTGTACTGTGTAATTCTTAAAAAAAAACATCGTTCGACGACTTGGCTATTGCTTGAAACGAGACGACGTACAGTACAATCCAACTGTACGAAATAAAACCAGCATTCTGAGGACCGGATTTGATTCAGTATGCACTGCAAAAGGCTGGGATATATATAGATCCGGCATTACTACATCTACTGTTATTCCAGGCCCAGATATTAGCATCATTTACAGGCCTGATACAAGTAAACGTGGGCGCACATTCTGCATCATGAGACATCAATCAAGACTTGAAATCAATCAAGACAGATTAAATCCAACGGGGCGGCACAAGTAGGAATGTACTTGACCAGCTCATCTATTCTCAAATGAAGGCTCTACAAGTAGGCGCTGGCACAGTTTTCTGCTCCAGAATCCCAACCCTGCATCTCATTAATGAAATTTACTTTTTTAGCCAGTGAACAATATTTTTCTGTCACAACAAATCATCCAACAGTACTTTCAGCCATGACTTATCAACCAAGCGAACAGGGCAAAGAAAAGGTAACAGCTTAATCATGTCCAACAACATAAACCTTTCTACTGAGCATCAGTTGACAACACGGCGCTGTCGTTATCATGCGAGTGCCAGCGAAAAAGATTAAATCAACTGAAGACCCAAACGGCCAGAGTTCAATACAGGTGAAATGAGAATACATCATGACGCTTCAGCAACTCAATGAACTGAAGCATAAATGTCCTATTCATTATTTGTCGATGCAACACGCAAACTAAAATTTCAAGCAAACAAGATTGCACATGAGACCAACCAAAGCCAGCCTCATCTGAACTCTGAAATATGAAGGCAAGCAGGATCCATCATGTGAGGATAGTAAAACTGCCACATCCCACACATTCGAGGACATCATCAGGCTTTGATGGTCACGCTGCACAGGCAAGAACCTGACGGCTTCAGCTTCGATGTGCACCACTCAGACCCCATCGGAGCTGCAGGATCATACATCAGCGTCTGATACCCAGGCTCTTCCTCCAGAGGGAAGAGCAGCAGCTTGTCCTCATGTACCCCGAAGGAAAAACGAGTGCTTGAGCTACCAGTAAGCGGCACGGGGACCTTCTGCCAGGAGTTGTCAGCCCGGGTTGAAGATTGCCAGAGACCTCTGGTTCTTCCATTCGATGCAGAAGAGCTTCTCGCCGAGGACTGCATGAGCAGTGACCATCACACAGCCGTTCTTGACCTGGTCCCAGGCATGGTTATTAGGATTGTACACATCAACAAAACGGGAGTTGCCAATTGTGAAGCTTGAACGGCCACCCATGACATAGAGCTTCCCTTCAAAGCTGCACCCGAAGCAGCCCCACCTTGGTCTGCGTAGGCCCTCAATCAATGTCCATTTAGTCTGTTCTAGGTCATAAACTTCAACGCTAGATAAACTCTCGCCATTTGGACCAAATCCACCAGCAACATATATCACCCCATTGACCTCTGCACAGGCGAAGTCACACCGAGCTACATTCATCTTAGCAAGCTCAGTCCACCTGGTGAACAAGAGCATAAATGAATCAGCCAAATAATTCAAAATATTCAGACCTTAATATGCATCTGAATAATACATTAGTATCAGAGTTAATGAGTTTTTCTTGAATGCATTCAGATTCTCAGTATGTTGGTTTATCATTTGAATTTTTGTGACATTAGTAAGATCACTTAGAAATGAACAGAATCTTCCATAGTATAATAAACTTATGAGAACCCAAGCATACCTGTTGAGGCAAGAATCATATTGATAAACCTCATCTGAAACAGAGTCTTTCCCATGGTCAGCAGCATAGCCCGCAATAACAAAGAGCTTCCCACCAATAACAACCACACCAAACCCAGCTTTGGTTAGTCCAGGCATTCGCGGAAGAGGGCTCTGCTTTTGCCCTGAACACTCTAAAATCTCCCAGTGCGACCCCTTTGCGCCAGCATCTGGAGTCAGGACATACACCCACTCCTCAAGTTTCCCAACCTCCTTCCTCACAGCTATGAGTTCCTTGCTCTCAAGAAACGACATCCACCTCTTGGAAACTGCACCCATGACAGGAAAATGAGTACGAGGAACAAGGGCAAGACATATCTTTGCCAAGTCTTCAGGCAAGCCTGGTATTAGATCACAGTTTGAATCGAATTCCTCCTGGGGCACAAGCCCTGAATAAAGTTTGGGTCTTGTAGGAGGCTTGAGCTGCATCCTAGCTTGGAAGCACGTCTGCGAATGAGCAAGCTGATGTTGTGACGCAGCAAGCATTATGAGATGCAGCAGAAAGCACCTCAACGTTGGCCTCCTCTTGCAAGCCAATAAGAATAACGGCTTACTTATAGACCCTTCTCTACTATAAATGACAATGGCTGAAAGGGAAGGATTCGTGGAATCCGTCGCCGATGGGAATGGTCAGGGACAAGGGTTTGAATGATGCCGAGATTAGGTTCTTCAACTTTGATGCCTCTGTTTTCGTTGCCCTTGCTGTATCAAATGCCATCCGATCGCACAAGACTGTGGAATGGATCTTCCTTGTAGATTCAGCAGTGCTCTCCTTATTGATGCGGTAGAAACAGTTTCCGCCCTTACACATGGCCCCAATATCTAGAGAAACAAATGAAACGTGCTGCTATGTTAGCTGGAAGAAAATCGTACTAGTTGCCAGGCATTTCCAGAGAGAGAAAAGGAAGGAGATGAATACCTATGTCCATATAAATTCGTATCAGAATTAGCCAGCAGTAGCATCCATTTCTTACGCCTGCAGTCATCAAAGAAACTTGACCGAGTTAACAACAGATTGACTCTAAGCTGGTGAACTTGATTTCATCAAGAAGCAGGTGGCGCCGCGCAGGGGCAGACCCAGCAAAGGACATGTGTGTACACATGTACGCCAGATAACTTTTGCAAAACAATCGAAGGTAGTAGGCATAATACATGCATATACACTTGTAACTGGATCAGATCCGAACACAGATACCCCTAAGCTAAGAATTGGGTGCTCGGTTCCGCACAGAAGGAAGGGAAGCCAAAGGGGCGGGCGTACCTGGTGGAGCTCGTCGCCGGCGAAGGGCTCCGAAGAAGACCTTGGCACCTGGCGTTGGGCAGCGACGGTTGGTCGGTCGCCCAGTCGTCGCCGAGATTGAGGGAGAGAGGGAGAGAACGCGCACGCTGGGCTGGTGGGGGTAATGGGGAAGAAGAGACAGGCCGGGGTCCGTGCTGGATGGAGGCTGTAGACACTTGTCTGATATACTAACAGCTAGCTGTCGTATCTATATATATAATATAATAAATAGATAATAATAATAAATTTATATAAGAGCGGTGGTTTTGTTCAGGGTAGTTTGGGTATGCCATAATAACAGATTATTAAAAAGGAAATCATGTGTTCTTCCAAATTGGCGTGTGCAAGAAAGAAAAAGGCTCATTTATTTGCCTATTATAATGGGGGGAAAGGCTATTTGCTGCAAACAAAATCTTGTACTTTGTGAAATGACGCATCTCTAAATATGTTCGATTCTTAATTTGTCTAGATTATCTGTGTTCGACCAATTTAGACCACACTTGGATTCCCGGCTGGGGCTTCCATGCAATCTTTCTAATTTAAGTAGGTGGTTTAGGTGATTCTCGAAACTCTTGTTTAGAGCATGTATAGCAATACTACTCAAAACAAGCTCTTTATTTGCTTGTTTGAGTAGCCATCTATTTTGATACTATCCAACTTTTTTTTTCTTCCAACTCTAGCAATACTACCTAAACCATGGCTCTCAATTTCGTTTAGCCATCAATGACATATGGGACCCACATGTCATACTCCTCTCCTTGTCGCCATTGATGAACTAGGCCAGCGAAGGATGACGCTGTCGACGGGGAGGGGAACGAGGGCGTCGCCAGGAGAAGAGTCGCGACTATTGGGGTCGCGCCAAAAAGGACGCCACCACGGGCAAAGAGTCGCATGGGGAGGAAAGAGATGGAAGGAAAACAAATAGGTATGCACTTGTTGGCCCAACAAAAGTGGGTAGTAGGGGGCATAGGGGGGCAACAAAAATAACGACAATGATACCCTCAGGGCATCCATTCGGACAGACGGGACAGACCTACCTCGCGCCGCACACCTCTCGCCTCGCGGCGTGCGCCCCTGCGCCTCGCACCGGACCCACCCCTGCGCTTCGTGCTTCGTGCCTTGCACCCCACCCGTGCCTTGCGCTGCGCGCCGTCCACGCCTTGCGCCTTGCGCTGTGCTCCCCCGCGCCTCGTCATCTAGCCTCCATTGGGCGGCAGCAAGTAGATGAGTACATGTTGCAACCGTATGTTTCATGCGTTTCAGATGTATGTTGCATATGTTTCATCTGGATGTTGCAAAAGTAGATCTGGTGTTGCATATGTTGCAAGTGTATGTTTCAGATGTTTCAGTTGTTTCAAACATATGTTGCAAGTGGTTTATATGGATGTTGCATATGTTGCATGGCCATACACGTATGTTGCAAGTGTATGTTTCAAACGTTCTATCTGTTTCAGATGTATGTTGTAAGTGTTTTTATCTGAATGTTTCATATGTTTTAGTGTCTATACACATGTCTTGCAAGCGTCTATTCAAAATGTTTCATCTATTTCAGGCGTATGTTGCAAAGTTTATCCGGATGTTACAGTTGCTATACACATATGTTGCATACGTATGTTTATAAATGTTTCACATGTTTCACACGTATGTTGTAGAAGTGCTTCATGTTGCAACATTAGCAGGCGTAGGAAGCGGATGCATACAGAGGCGGTCCCCACTGGCGTAGCGGTCCCTACGTCCGCGACAAGTGAAGCGGGCGTGGGTGGTCCCCACCTACATACGCATTAACAGGCATGTGGCACGCAGCTATAGGCCTATGTGCACGGCGTGCAGGCGCTGCAGCATGGGGGGCGGGCGTGCAGGCGCAATAGTTGCATGCGGGGCAGGCGTCGTTCTATTTCTTCATGAGTAGAGCACACTAATTTCGCGTGGAAACTGTGCATAGAGAGGAAAAATTGTTGCCACTCCTGTAGCTGCATGTAGTAAAGAGAGGGCGCTACTGGCGCATGCGAGATTGAGGCAACAGGGCGTGCAGGTGGGTGCTCGGCACTGGGGCGGGCACACAGAAGGAGGTGAGACGTAGCAATCAGGGCGGACAGCGCGACCGGGCAGGCGCGGGCGTCTAGACGTCTGGGCGCTAGCCACACCCCAAAAATAGAGGCCCTAGTAGGTACTTTGCTGGAGTGCGTTTTTTTTGACCTCCACTATCCAAATATAGGATTGGTAGTCTGCTGCCTGCTAGAGATGCTTTTACCATCTAAAGTGGTGAAATTCGTTGATGTAACTTGGCGTACATTGTTAGAATCAGTATACAGCATGTTCGTTTGGCTGTGGCTTGTCGTAAACGATCGTAAATTTCCAGCCGAAACAGTATTTTTCTCTCACACAAACCAGCCAGCAGTACTTCTTCACGAACCAGCAACGAAACGAACCAGCCAACCGAACAAAGTATGTTTGCTTCTGCACGATGTGATTCGTAAAACAAATAAACAAACACTCTGATTGGATGTCCTTATTTGGTGGAGCAAGATGAGATAATACCTTTCACTACATAATTTTTTGGGCTTTTTCTCTAAATGAAAATGACTGCAAATCTGCAATAAATACAGATACCAGACTAGGTGTAGGGATTTGAACAGCGATGTTGAAAGCCATATTCTACAAGTCCACTATATGTGAATAGAAGTGATTGCCACATTGTCTGTCCATACGTGATGGCTGAAAAAGCCTGAAATGACATGGATAGGGGAATTGCCGGTAAATTGCATATAGTGCAGTGCCTCTCTTTTGTCAGGGAAATATGCATTGCCTCGTGGCCGTTCGTCGGAAGAAAAAGATTACCCATCGCCAGCATTGCAATATAGGACCGTATATATATAGTAAATTTTTTCATCATATTATAAATAAATGATACAAACACGATATTCTTGAGGCCAGTTTTGATACTTCCAAGAACCACAAATGTCATGTATCTAACTTTTTTCACACCTGGTGCGTACGTGGAGGGATAACCAACTGGATAAGTGCTTGCTACTATCTGAGTCACCAGCTTCATCTCGCTTTTATGTGTGTGTGTATCATCTTGACGTGTAGTGGGTGGTACGCGTATGGAACGGAATCCATTCACACGGATAAGATAGGAATGCTCATTTTACTTATTATTCTCTAGCTTGGTTATTGGCATTTTCACAAACAGACGCCCCTGGTGTTCCTTTATTTTGTCAACTTGGTTCAAGGGAATGTTGTACACGGTTCTAGCACCGCCACTTTGACTAGAGTAATTAATCTACCTATATAAAAATATTTAAATAGATAGCGCAATTTACTTGAATTTGATTTTTCGTCCTCATACTAATAATAACTTAACAAGGCCTTGTATATCATTTAATTTACAACATGTGTATGTATACTTGATCCGGCCAATTGAATCAATATATAAGAACAAACTCTGATCGATCTTCCTAGCTAACACTATTTAGTCGACTTTCTCAAACAAAGTTTATGCTTCTCTTCCTGACTATGTAGAATGGACACTAGATTAATTTGTGTCTTCAAAACCAAATTCATAATGTTGCACACTTCAGTTATCTTTATGTAAAAATATAATAACAAAGAGATTATTAACTATGAAAGATAATAAAATATATCCTTAAGAATATATTATATACTGGCCTTGTTTGTTTTGCTATAATTTGGTTTATGCTGAAATGTTATAGGAGGAAAAACTGTTCGTTCGCTGAAAAATACTGTTGAAGTAGTGCTGCAGAACAGGACCAATCATGTTATAAAAGAAACATGCGTAGCTCAGAAGATGGACCACATGCAATTATTATTAGCAAGGACATGCTAATCACCCTCAGCTTCAACCTCAACTTCAACCTCAACCACCGCTTAATCAAGTTTAAAACTAAACGCTTCTCATAAGATGGCGAAAAAAGGGGCATATATAGCTTGGATCAACCTACCTTTTTTTAACCAACCTGCGGTTTCTTCAACAAAACCAAATATAAATCCCCTATATTATACTGTAATTTAATCCCAGCCTTATCACACGTGTTTTATACAGTTTGTATTAGCACGCACAGTATGTACTCATAGTCCTTGCAAAGTTGGGACCGAGCCGTAGCTCGGACGGCAGAGTGCTCGAGCGGTGAGCAGCCGGTCGTGAGTTCGGGGCTTGCTTGTCTCACCTCTCTCATCAGGATTTGACCCCAATTATTTTCAGAATGGTGGATGTCTCATATGGATAGACTACAGCTGTCATATCTCTCAGTAGTGTTCTAGTTGACCTAGATATATGTTCTAGATCTAGGTGTGTGCGTTTAGATATTACAACTTGTATGAAAAGTTAAAGCAATAAAAAAATAGCCTAATAAGTAATAATATAAGCTGATGGATCCCAAAAGATTTTGTTTTGTGCAAGTGCAACGGTGCAAGTAGCCGAATAAGCTGGTTGCGTGTGAGCTCCATCATCTCTGGTGCAGTGCAGATAAGATATTATGGTGCCGAATAAGCTGATGGATCCCGAAAGATTTGGTTTAGCTCGATCATATCGGCTACGCTTATCAGTCATGATATAGTGTTTTTCTCTCATAATAAAATAATATTAATTGATTTATAAGTTATAAAAACAAAGCGAACAGGATGTATATCTGCTCTCTGCTGGTGGGGTTGTTGCGATTGCGAGGATATTAATTGTAATACTGTATTATGGATATATCGAACTGAGCTATATTAGCAGGCGAGCAGCATCCTTCCTTCCGCTTCCGGTTCATCTGAGGGAGGCCACAACCGGGCCGGGGAGTTGGTCTTGGTCGGCTGGCTGGTGGAGAACGGAGTGGATACTCTCATTTGCCGTTGCAATCAAGAGTGGAGATTCTGGATGGGGTCCTACTACACTGCACACTTTATTATACACATCCAATCTTGACATGTTATCTTCGTCTCCTAGAAGATTGGGTCTATCCTCTTGGGCTTGGGCGGTGGTATATGTCCATATGTCCTATGTCATACGTAGTACATAGCTATTTAGTATTTTCTCTTCTGCTGTACATGTATCCTTATGTGTATGCACAATAAGTACGTACTTCCTCCATCCCAAATTATAAATCATTCCAAAAATCTTGGAGAATCAAAGTATCTTAAGTTTGACTAAATTTATATGATAATAAGATAATAACATTTATGATGACAACTAAGTATCATTGATTCTTCATCAATTATATTTTCATAGTATACATATTTGATGTAAAAAATCTTTATAATTCTCTCTATAATTCTGATCAAACTTGAGATGCTTTGACTCTCTAATATTTTTGAAATATTTTTGGAATAACTTATAATTTGAGGTGGAGGGAATGGATCAGGTGCTTACGAGGAGAGGACACGTGCCTTTAAAAGTAAATTTTATATGTTTGGCTTTGGTACTTTTACTCATTCCATCCCATCAAAGTTACTTAGACCCTGTTTGGATTTAATGGGCTAAAGATTAGCCCTCCTCTTTTAGCCACATTTTAGTCCTTGGAGATCCAAACATGAGGGCTAAAAGGAAGGACTAATCTTTAGCCCTACATTAATCCATTAGCCCTTACAAAGTAGGCTAAAGGTTGCTAAAAAATATCGATGGTGACTTTACTCTCTTTTTACGCCGGTGCAGAAAGTGACCAACACGTAAATATTTGTAGTTTTGTCATCACGTTGTGATCGGAGGTGGCCTAACACTCAATGACACGAGTTTATCTTGGTTCGTGCAACGTGCCCTACGTCCGATTTGAGTCGATTCGGTGACTTTATTCCTGAGCCCAGGTGAAACGACCTGATTTCTGCGAAGGGAAATCCATAGAGTCGAAGTGTATTATGATCATTGTAGATCATATTACCCAAATTCCAGTCGAATACCACATCCATACAACGATAATATCAGAGTACAAATAGTGCGGAATTACATAAATTATTACATCGTCGCATTGGCGGAATCAAAAGTAGCATTCATTGAGCGACTTGAAGACAAGATCGCCAAACTTCAGCGTAGGAACGAACCCTTCAACCGTCAAACTCCTCAGAGCTATACTCCTCAGCAGAACCTGTGTGCCAAAATTTATCAGTACGATTTGTACTGACCACTCTCACCCTATGAGCATTGCTTTGTGAAAATTGGATGTAAGTTGGATATATTCAAAAGGAACCTATAAGGCTGGGGTTTTCTATATTTTAGCATATCAAGTATATATATATATTAATAGTTGGTCAAGTTTTAACACCATTTCCACACCCCATTCCACCCCAATTCCGTCCAGAGCTAGGTTTCGATCCTGGGATCGATATACCACCATCTCCACATCATCACCACATCACCACCATACCATCGCTCAGTCGACAGGCCAACTCCCTCTCGGCACTGTCTCATGGCCCGTAGCCCCTGGCTACGACCGACACTCTCTCACGGGGGAAGAAGAGAATGACTCATCTCACTATCTAGTTTAAGCGAAACCCAGGAAAGGTCCATAGCCGACAAGTCGGCATATGTATCGATCGATCAACCACACACTCTGCAGAGGTTTTACATAACCACAAGATCCGCCTTCCTTGCTGACCGTCGTCAACTGGGCTGATTCCGGCCGCTTGCTAGCCTAGGATAATGCCACTCTACCATTCAGCCCTGGTACACCCCAAGTCTAGTCTGGGGTGGCTGAAACTATGAGTCATGAGCCGAGTCCACAAGGTCTCCATGAAGTCTTGGAAGGGTGTGGGGGGAATCCTCCGCGCCCCGTACCTCCTCGCACTGTCTGCTATCAACCTAGCAGTAGTGGCAATATTCTACCAAGTAGTCCGGCCGTCCCGCACCATATAGGGCGAGTAGTACATAAGGCTTCCCGGTGAATCTGAGTACTAGTAAGTCCTTAGGGATGACCAAACCAGAATGTCTTCATCAGGGTTTCTATTTACCGTGCCACCACAGCACCTCCACCCCGGGCTCCTCCCATCACAGGTTCACACCCAGGGCCACCTCATATACCATTTACCCACCACAGGTATCCATTTCCAGGGGTGCCCAGGTAGCACCCCACGGTAAGACTTGCCCCAGGCTCGTCGTATACTCCAACTTGGTCGACATAACCCTCACCCTCCACGCACCTAAGTCACACACGCAACACTCTCCCCATAGTCCAGATAACACCAGTTTCCACCACGCATCAATGTAGTACAAGCGTAGTAGAAGTAATAAGCAATGAAATATAGCAGCAAGCGTGTGTCTAGCCTAATAGCAGGGTAAGCAGGGGTAAGGTTGCGTCAAGGTAAAGGCCATCAAGTAAGCATACTACCATGCAAGTCCTATCTTAGTGTGAGTATAACAATAAAGTAAAGCAATAGCAGTTCTATATTAGCCATGCGTAATAGGTGCTACGAGGTTGGGTGGGATGTGGCACCTTTAGTGAAGTCATCTCCGTACTCCTCACGGTACTCTCGGTCCTCGTCCGTCTGGTTCTCCTCCGAGTCTGCAAACGATCGCATTATAGTCGCATTAGCGACGTCTATAGAATAGCACAAAAAGCAATAAAAATTCAAAAGAGCCAAATGCACTCAAACATGGGTTCATTACGTAGAGCTCGATTTTAGATGAATTTTGGTCCTAGTTTCATATTTTTCTAAGGTCGTATGAATTAGTTATGAATTTCCGAAGATTAAATCCATTTCTAAAAAATAATAAAGGCTGATTAATTCAGGGCTGACACGTGTCACACTGTGACTGGTTTACGTGGCATGTAGGGGCTTGGAGTGGTGTATCAGTTGGTGAGGTGGTTGGAGAGGTCGTCGAGGTGGTCGGCGAGATCGCCGAGGTGGTCGGAGAGGTCGCCGAGGTGATCGGAGAGGTCGCCGAGGTGGTCGAAGAGGTCGTCGAGGTGGTCGGAGAGATCACCGAGGTGGTTGGAAAGATCGCTGAGGTGGTCGAGAGCTCGCCGAGGTCCCGAGCGCCTGGCGTGGTCTCATCTTGACATGGCGTCATCGAGGGCTAAACCGCTGGTGACGGGTGGGGTCCCGCCGGCGTTAGCATGACATCATCATCTCGGTTGGTCAGCGATAGGTGGGTTAGGGGTCAAGCGGTGATCGACGGTGAGGCGTGGTTCATGGTGAACCCGCTGCGTTGATCCATAGACCATGAGCCGGTCTATGAAGGACTTGGTCCACTTACTCCTTCGAGGTTGATTCACGTGCACCAAGTGCTGCGGATGTGTGTGGGCGAGGGAAAATCCCCATCTCTTCCCCGACGAGGCTCCCGCCGGTGGTGAGCTCACCGGCGAGCCCCTCCAGCGGCGTGGGTGTGCAATTAAGGTGGGCAAAAGTTTGGCCTTGCCATGGCGGGTGCCCCAGTGAAGTTAACATGGTGGCCGGGCGACTCCAGTTGGCTGGCCGCGGTGGCGACGGTCCTCGTACACCGGCGAGCGGTGGTGTGGTGGCTGTGGCGGCGGTACCGGAGATTAGTGGTGCGCACGAGCTCCTCGACGCTGCTACGGCCATGGCGAGCAGGTCGAAGGGGCTCCGGGAGCTCTCAACACCTCCGGCCACGGTGGTGGGGGCAAAGCAGAGGCGGTGGCGCTTCGACAAGGTGCGGTGCGGCAACGCAGGGCTCCGGTGGGCTTCATCCTCAGCTAAGGTGAGCGCGGTGTGTCTCTCGTCATGGCGGAGCCAGTCGGGGTGTCAATGTTGCCTTTACCATGACGTAGAAGACGCGGTGGTCTCGCCATGGTTGTGCTCTCGGCCATGGCGTGCAGAGTGGTCGTGCCGGTGTTCCCGAGCTGCTAGGGGTCGGTGAGGCCAGGCCTTGGGCTTGTGCGCATGCGGTGCATGTGCAGCGTGTCCAGGAGCTGGAATGCTCCGCCTCTACGTCCCCTAGGTATGGGAACGCAGTGGCATTCATGGCGAGTACGGCTAGCGTGGTGAGCGGCGAACGATGGCTCACCGTAGGGCTCGTGGCGGTAGGATGGCAGTGTGGTGGCGAGGCGAGGCCGTGATGAGGTGATGTAGTGCCGTGCCGAGCAGCTACGCCGCTGTAGCTAATCGGGGCGGCGCTCCTGGCTCTGGTGAGGTCCGGTTCCGCAGTGGCTTCCTTCTCCGCCTTGCTTCTTCCTCCTCCCTCTCTCTCGGCTTGACACGGTGTGGTGCTGTGCCACCAGTGGCGGTGGCGAATGGGCTGAGGGTTAGGGCTCGCGGGCATTGGCTTTTATAGCCGAGCTCCAAGGGCTCCAATGGCGGACGACGATCGGGTGGTGGTGATGCGTGCGGCGCATCCGACGGCCCACATGTGGTAGCGTAGGCGCGGCACAAGGGGAAATAGGGTCATGCTTCTTGCGTGACCCCCTGGCTCGCGCCTGCCACGCTAGTCGGCCCTGGGTCGCGTGGGGAGAATACGTGGGCGAGGGGAAGAAGATGCTACTGTGCTGACAAGCAGGGTTGGGTCATCAGGCGCTTGGCGCGTTGTGGCTACATGCGGTGCGTGATGGCTGTCGAGCGGGCCCGGCTTGTCGTAATTTGTCTTGGCGTCTTGGTGGCGGACATTTGGGCGGCTTCATGGCTACTCTGTGGCGTGAAATTGCGGTGAGGAGGCTTGGGCATTTGGGCTAAATTTGGGCGGTCGAGAGGGTTGAGGGAAATTCTTGCCTCCCTCTTTTTCCTTTTCTTTTCCTGTTTGTTTCTCTTTTCTTTCTTTTGCTTCGATTCAAATTTAGTTAGAGTTTAAACTTGAGCTTCGAGTTATGTAGTGGGTCCCACAAGGTGTTTTATTCTTCCAACAAATAATTCTTTATTTAGGGTTTATTATAAATATTAAGTAAGTTAGTTAAACATCACATAAGGCAAAAGAATCCAAATCACAAGTGGAATTAAGGATGCATGCATGATTTATTTATTTAGGAATTTAATTACACATGTGACATAACACCAAACTATGCTTTATGATTTTAACCTAGTTGGGTCACATCTAATCCAAAACTAGGGTTTGGCTTCTACATGTGTCACTCAACATCACATAGGGTTTAAACAAAAATTTTTCAGTTGGGATTTTTGGTGTGTGGATTTTGGGTTGTTACACCATGTGCTCGAAGTTTGCGAGTGGGGTTATAAGCGAGAAGGAAAAAGATGGGGTACGAGAGGAGGTCGGTCGGACTCTGGTCGGAGGGACCGAGGCGATGGGAGCTCATTGTGTGCTAATTGAACTTGATCGATCTGATTGAATCTACCTATTGGGAGAGAGCGCATCCCTTTTATATATGAAGAAGATGGCCTTACAAGTGAGAGAGAGAGAAATACGTATGCTACTAAGTCTTGTTGCCCATGTCGGTGGGTGCAGGATGATGGTTGGCGCCCATATCTTGTTGAATGTCGGATGCACGTGGGAGGTTGTGTTGTCTTCTTGGTATGGTAGACGCGTCGGCACCTACCACCATTGTTGATACCCGAGAGGCATGCAAGGGGTTTTACCATGTTCCCCTGGTACGGTAAATGCCGGCGCCCACAACACTATCGATGCCCAGAGGCATGTGGGGGAGCCTTACCGTATTTATGCAGTATGAGAGTTAATGGCGCCCACAACACTTTGTAGGAAAAAATGTCGGCGCCTACAACACTGCTTGAGTTCTGTTGTGTCAGGAGGGTCGTAGGGTACTGCTTGGCAGGTACACAAGGTACGGTCCCTAGTATTGTGGTTTGACTTATGCGCCATGCCTTACTTTCTCTGTCCATTTCCTGGTCCCTACCGAGTGGGCATCCCCGGTCGGTTGGCCCTGATGATCGGCACTTGATCTGCGCTGAGTTGGAAAGGAGCTCGTAAGCAGGGGTTCGACGTATCCCTGGTTGGAGATGCAGGTCGGAGGTAGTGTTTTGGCCAGGCCTTCCTGTCGGAGAGGCCGTCTGGAGGTGGGCTGGAGACCGAAGCAAGCGCTCCGATCGGAGAGGCGGGCCGGAGTCGAAAGCAGGCACCGTTCCTCCTTAGCTAGGCCTTCCGATCAGAGATTGGATCATCCTTCTGGGCTGTCATCTAGGTATTTGGGCCAGCCCATGAGTTTGCGTTGCTGCTCATAGCGTTGTCCGTTGGGCCAAGTCTTTGTTGGGAAGCCGGTCCATGAGGGACCCTAGGTTTATGAACCCGACAGGAGCCCCCGAGCCCCCAGGCGATTCGGGTAGAATCGTCTAAGGGATTTTTTGTCTTGACGGCGGGTGTCTTGTGGCCTTTTCATGAGTGTAGTTCCCCGAGCCCCGGGCGATTCGGGTAGAATCGCTTGGGGGTTATTGTCGTGAGTGTGTGTGCGTGTTTTTAGTTGAGACGGAGTTGTCAACCAAGGCGTTGTTGCGTAGCCGAGGTGATTAGTTTTAGGGACCCAAGGCGAGGCAGAGCTCATGGATCCTAAGCGTCGGTGCATGCCATGGGATCGGACGAGGCGATTAGTTTAGGGATCAGACAAGACGGAGCTCGCGGATCCTGGCGTTGGTGCGCGCTGTGGGATCGGGCGAGTCGGAGTCATGGATCCTGGTGTCGTTGCAGCCTGCACAGCCAAGGCAGTTAGTTAGTTAGTTAGTTTAGGGATCGGGCGAGACGAAGCTCGTGGATCCTAGCGTCGGTGCGCGCCGTGGGATCAGGTGAGTCGGAGTCGTGGATCCTGATGGGACGAGTTTGGGGTCGTAGACACAGGCGTTTGGTGTGAAGTTGAGGCGTAGCCGAGGGATGGGGCGAGTTTGGGGTCGCAGACTCAGGCATTTGGTGTGCAGTCGAGGCGAAGCCTAAGGGTGGGGCGAGTTCGGGGTCACAGACCCAGGCGTTTGGTATGCAGTCGAGGTGGAGCCAAAGGATGGGGCGAGTTCAGGGTCATAGACCCTAGTTTTTTAGGTGTCTTGAGGCCTCAAGCCCCGTGAGCTTGGTAGGTGTTGGTTTGAGTTGTGTGCGTTACCCCGTCCTCTGTTTCTCACAACCAGAGGGGCTGAGCTTTGTCGCTTGCCTCGTTTGCTCGGGCTTAAGTGATGCGCTCGGTGAGCTCGCTAACGGGTATGATCGAGTGGAATCCGGGTCCGTCGTTCGTGACGGGGTCGGCATAGCCCTCTTGTGACATTCCACTGCTCCTTTACCTGCAACCCGGCAGATGCATGGGTTGTTCTAGAGACCGACCTGGGTGGCCCGCTGGCTTCCCTCGATGGAGATTCTGTGGGTTTGGCGAGAGGTTTAGGATCGAATGAGAAGGTTGAGATGACCCTGTCCGCTTCGGGGCGGACTGGGCAAGGGCTGCACGGGGCTCATCTACGTTTTCTCCCTTGGCTCTGTTTGACGCGAGGTGGCCTCGAGCCCTTTGTGGGCCGGCCTTCGAACCCCGGTTGGTCATTGCTATTGAATGAGGCAACTGCCGCTTCGTGATGCAACACAGAGCGTTGTGATGCATTTTGCGGCACGTGCGATGCTTTAGTTCCCGAGCCCCCAGGTGATTCAGGGCCCGAATCGTCTAGGGGTCACGGGCGTATGGAATGAATGCGTGTATGGACATATGAATGACTATAAAGAAATAGTGGGGGTCGGTAGTGTAACATCCCTGATGTTATAAAGTACTTAAGAAGGTGATCATGTCATCATTATGCATAATCATCGTGCATCAACTCATGAATGCATTTCATGTTTATATTATAGTATGCAAATGTTATTTTATGGAGTGTTTTATATATTACCTGAAATAATGTTAATACCAATGATTATGAAAACTTTGTTATGCATTCACTAAAACAATTTTACTTTCATGTTATATGTGTTGACTTGGATGGTTGAATCAATTTCAAAACAATCGTGTTGGATTGGATTTCCGAAAACTCTGATTTCAACATTTAATTTTACCCTGGAAAACCCATTTCAAAATCTAAGCACATTTTGGGGTTGAGACTCAAAGCAAAAGTGTAGAGCTTGTCGAGTTGTACAAAGTTGGTTTTTGGAGTTTTCAAAGTTGTTTTATAAAATTTGAAGTAATTTGAAAAGGCGTAAATTCTTAAAATGTCCCCTTTTTGAATTCAAACTTGCATTTCAAAATATAGACCGAATTTGGGTATGGTTATAAAAGCAAAGTTGTTGAACTTTAAATTTTGAACAACTTTTATTTTTGGAGATTTTTGAGTTACCATGCAATTTTGGGAGTAATTTGAGAAATTAGACGAGTGACAATTCGGTAATTAGTAGGAACAGTACCAGCGGGCAGCTGTCACCGCCGGCGACCTTCCTCTGGCTTCCAGGCCCACTCGTGGCCACGTTTAGCTTCGCGCTGGCGTGGAGAAGGCCACAATGTGGCTTCCTCTTGCTTCCTGGCCGCCCTTTAAAGCTTGTGCCGTCGCCGTTCTTCTCTTTTCTTCTCCTCTGCTTTTCCCGACGCCGCTGCCATAGCTCCGTCGAGCTCGCGTCATCACCATAGCGCATATCAGCCTCAGAAAAGCCCGTCATAGCTTTGCTTTGCACACCCAACCAACCAGCCTTTGAAGCTTGAATCCTCCAAGAAGTCGCTGTGCACGCCTTTCTTCCTTGCGGGCGGTAGCATCGCCATCGCGTGCGCTTCACCGTGGGTGTAGCTCTACGGTGAGCCTCTGACCTTGCGAAGTCTTGCTTTAGCTTCGCCACGATGCTGTGGTGTTTTGTGCTTGGTTGATTGACCATTTTGTCCACCGCAGTCACTGGAACACCACTGTCGACGTTGCTCACGCCGCCGTGGCTGTTGTGACCGTCGACCCACCTCTCCGCTGCTTCTCCGATCCTGCTCTTTGCTCAATCATGTTCGAGGTGAGCTGCTGAACCTTCCCATGCTATTTGTTTAAGCTCTACCGGTCTCACATCGCCGGCGTAGCACAGCCGCGCTGTCGTGGCCGCCATGGCTGGTGTCATGCTCGGTCTAGGCTGTTTTGGGTCTCACTTGTGCCACCAATCGACACGTAGGGATGTAGGGGACGTGGTGGTACCTTGGCCGTCGCCATCGGCGAGAAATCACCGGTCAGCGCGTGTAGTCGCCGTGGTCAGCGCGGGAGGTCGGGGATGACAGGTGGGGTCGCGTTGTCAGTGACTCTGTGTTTGAAAATGAATTTTCTATTTTTCAGTAATGGATGAATAGTATGAGTTTTTGTTATTTTTGTGTAGAATTATTTAGAGCTCCAAAAATTATGAAAATTTTTGTGTGACCTCTCTGTGATGTAAACTTTTTAGGAAAAATATTAAATATTGATTTTAGTACATTTTGAATGTGATAAAAATTGCTCTAATTAATTAATAAATGAGCTTCCATGATTTTTCTAGGCTTTATTATTTATCCAAAAATTATGAAAATTGTTTTGCCACTTATTTGTCATGTGATGAACCTTTACAAAAATTTTGAGCTCAATTGGAACAAGTTGATTTATTTCATAATTTTAAATTAAATAATTAATTCATAAAAGCAAATAGTAACCTTTAATGATTTTGGTTTTGTTTGAATTTTTGGATTGAATGATGACCTTGGGTCATTAGTTGGTAATGATCCTTGGCAATTGAAGTAAGTGTTATGAAAAAGGTTTAGTTAGTTTTGACTTGTAACTGTACCGCGAAGGAAAGTTGTATTCAAGTTTTTAACTTTCGCATCCATCATCAAGCATCTTGTTTTATATCTCGCATCATATTAAATATGGCATTGTTACTACGTGTAGTGAACGAAAGTGAGCACGTGGTAGTTAATCAAGTCGAGGAGGAAGTTAATCCGTTTGTTGAGGTCGGATTTGATATTTGTGGAACGACTCCGGAACTAGACTTTTCCGTCAATCAAGGCAAGCCCCAGATGCATTTAAACCTAGCTTGTGTTTTACAAATTTATATCGCTTTTGCTTTTTAGTACTGCATTAAGTAATTAGGAGTTGAGTGAAAACCTAATTGGTGCATTACCAACCTTGTTTTCCCATATCTACCTTGTTAACCGTTTCAGTTCGAGAATGTCTATTTATGCTTAGCCATGCTTAGACCGATAAAAGTCGGGTGATTACCTGTCACCTGCGAGATTCAAATGGTTTCTGGATACGATTGGTTATTTATGTTATCATGAGATATGATTCGGTGGAATAATAAATTTAGACCGGGCGGGCTCGGTGTATGAGAGCCACAAGACATGGATGTCTTGTGAGCGGGTTCTTTCCGCCTATGTCGATTGAGGCCCGTCTGTTGTTGAACTGCATGAGGTGAGACTTTGTAGTACTAACCACATACTCCGGTAAGCCTTAACTTGGCGATTCTATTACGAGAATGGCTACTCGCGCACTAGGAGTGGAGAGATGGCGGGAATAGCGTGTACCCACGTGGCAATGGGCTGGATTGGTGGAGTACTATATTCTCGGGTGGCGCGGACCCATTCTTGTTTTAGAGGATCTAAGGGTAGGTTGGTATATGCAGGTCAGGGACCTGCATATGTCGTGTGGTCTGGAATCCCCTGCTGGGTTTAATCGGTTCAAATCGTCGTTGCTCCTCGGTTATGGAGACTCAACTCACTGTTCATCATCGTAGTTTAATAACTGGAACTTGAGTAAGGTTTGAGAAAGTGTGGGATATGAAGTTTCATGATCTCATTACGGATCGTGTCAGCTTTGTATGTGATCTTTTTGAAGATAAAAATGTTGACATAAAGAATTTTGTTAAAGAGCTTTTACGCAAAAGAACTTTGAGTATTGCTAAAGCCATACCTTGAATTCCTGAGCTTGCATTCATGTGTTCTATCAGTTTTATTTCGGTTAAGTCTTGTTGAGTACTTTTGTACTCAGGGTTCGTTGACCCTTGTTGCAGGTGAGCCTCATGAGCAGGTCTGCTTTGGACCGTGCTGCATGACTGTTGTTCGATCCGATGATGATAAGTAAATGCGTGGCCCTTGGGCAGGGCACTTTTGTTGTGTGTTTGTATTATGTTAATAATGCCACTCCACTACTATGGTTTGTAATATTAATCGAACTTAGTTTGTAAGTTTTGAAACAACTGGTTTGTAAACTAAATTATTGTTAGACTTCTGCTATTTTACTCTGATGTAGATATTTGAATAAATGTTGTAATACTGCAATGACTTTGTAATGGGATCCTGCTCAGAAATCGTGGATGATTCGGGGTTCTCCGAGGACACCCGACAGTCTTCTTAAGTTACCGGGAACATATGCATGGTCGTCAAAGGTCATTGGACAGTGACAGGTGCATGTGGGCCCTATAATTTAGGAGGTTCTGCCACAGGTAGTGTTACCTTGATGACTCGAGTGACGGGGTTTGAAGAGCTCCAATCGGAAATGTCCGACCGGGACCCATGCTCGTCGTTCGTGATGGAGTCAGCATGGCCTACATGGGGCGCCCCTTTGCTCCTTACCTATCTCTCGGTGTTTGCCTGAGCCATTCGTTCAGACTCAGGAAGCCCGTTGGTCTCTCTTGGTGGAGATCCCGTAGTTTGGGCCTTTTCCAAGTCCCACCTGGGGAGGCGGAGAGCCGCCTGTGCATGGTGGTGCTTTGGTTCTTGCACCCGGCATGCGGTAGTGGTGGGCCATACCTAGGCCACGCCCCGTCTGATCAGGTGCCGTTCCATCGGGTAGGGTGCGTCTCATCGGTCAGGGCGCGTCCCATCGTATCCCATCTGCATTAAATGGGGAAGGGAGAGGGTTTTTTCGCTCTGATCCTTTGCCCTTCTTCAGCTGTCGCGTTTCCTCCTTAAATAGGGGAAGGGAGAGGGCTTCTCGTCGTAGTCTTTTGCCTGTTCTCCAACTATCGCCTCTCCTTCTTCTTCCTCCTCACCGAGAGTGCCTATATGCCACGGCAGTTCTTAAGTGAGACAGAAGGTAAGCGAGGGGGAGGACTCACAGATCCCTTTGGGAATTCGGAGTGCAATGTCGAGCTAGAGGCTGCCCGAGGTGGTGCTGGCCATCTTTGCCTAAGAAGGGGCGGCTTCCGCCGAAGGAGGTGGCGCGCTGGATTCATCTGCGAGGCCTTTTTCGAGATGGAGCCATGCGTGGATTCTTTCCGATGGATCTTCACCGGGCGAGCTTTGTCAGAGGGGAAGTTGCCAAGGATCATGCTGGTGGAGGGTTCCGTGCCTGCAGCTGCACAGGTTGGCCAGTTCATAAAGTTTGATGAGATATCTTCCAGCCATGGCGGCCATACCTCGGTGGCAGCGTCCCTGCCCAAGAGCTGGCTTGACTGCATGAGAAGGTAAGGAGCTCCATGTTCTTCTGCTGAGCATCTAGGGGTGCGACGCCCTTGAGGTACCCGTTGCGCTCGCCGAAGTCGAGGGAGCGGAATCGGGCAGGGCCCTTGCAGCAGTGGTTGTGTCGGCAGTATGCGTCGTGGCTTATTTGGTATCCGCTGATGCCTCTGAGCGGCCACAGTAGTATTTGGAGTAGAAGTAGTCAGCAAATGTAATCGTTAAGTTCATGGGGGAGCCCCCGTGTGATTTGTTTTTATATCAATGAATACATCAGTTCTATTTTCGTGATAGAATCACTATCCATTCCTTGTTTTTATCCTAGCATAGCTTTGTTTTTATCCTTTCTTTTTCGCACTTGCCCATTTATTCCATAGGCTGCAGCTTTTAAGAACCTGGCCATGGCCCGCGGGGCTCGGCTACTCGTAACCGTAGGTCGTGGTGGGGTCCGTTCGGTTGGGAGTAAGAACAAAGTTATGTAGGATAATCAAAGGAATGGAATGCCCTTTTGTTTGGGTAAAAGTTTTTACCATGTGATAGTAAAAAGGAGAGGTAGTTTTTAGTTTTGTACCCTTATGGAGCCCCCGAGCGACCCGGGCTAAAAATGTTCGGGCTGGGGTGCTTTACAGGAGCAAGTGTTGACTAAAAAGCGGTAAGACCAAATTTAGGGGAAAAATGACGTAGTTGTTCAATGTTCCAAGTGTTGGTGAGAACGTTGCCGTTGTCGTCCTGCAGTCGGTAGGCGCCCGGTCGGATTACTTCGGTCACCGTATAGGTTCCTTCCCATGGTGGAGAGAGTTTGTGTTTTTCCTTCGTCGATTGGGTCCTTCAGAGCACAAGATCACTGACTTCGAGAATCCTCCCCCTGATCTTCCTTTTGTGGTACCTACAGAGAGTTTGTTGGTAGCAAGCGGAGTGGATGATGGTTGTCTCATGGGCCTCCTCGAGCAGGTCGACTATGTCTTGCTGAGCCTCCGCGGCTCGGTCGCGGTCGAAAGCCTTCACTCTTGGGGCACCGTGGTCGAGGTCGGAGGGCAGCACTGTTTCAGCTCCGTAGGCCAGGAAGAAGGGTGTGAACCCTATGGATCGGTTTGGGGTCATTCTTAGGCTCCAGAGGATCATTGGGATCTCTGCAACCCATCGCCCGGCGTACTTGTTGAGTCAGTCGAAGATGCGTGGCTTAAGTCCTTGGAGGACCCTGCCATTGGCATGCTCGACCTAATTGTTAGTACGTGGGTGTCTGATCGAGGCCCAGTCGATCCTGATGGCATATCCATCACTGAAGTCTAGGAACTTCTTCCCAGTGAAGTTAGTCCCGTGGTAAGTGATGATGTAGTTAGGAACGCCGAACCGGTAGATGATGTCGAGGAAGAATTTGACCGCCTCTTCTGAGCGGATGTTGGTGATGGGCTTGGCCTCTATCCACTTGATGAACTTGTCGACCGCCATGAGTAGGTAAGTGAAGCTGCCTGGGCCCTTTTTGAGGGGTCCTACCATGTTGAGGCCCCAGACCACGAATGGCTAGGTGATGGGGATGGTTTGAAGCTCCTGTACCGGCAAATGAGTTTGCCGAGCATAGAATTGGCATCCCTCACACCTACGGATGACCTCCTCTGCATCTTGTAGTGTGGTGGGCCAGTAAAAACCTTGGCGAAAGGCTTTTTCGACAAGCGACCTCGGGGCCACGTGATGTCCGCAGATCCCGACATGGACCTCAAGGAGGAGCTGCTTCCCCTAGTTGGTGGGTATGCACTTCATGAGTACCCTCGGTGGACTCCATTTGTAGAGTTCATCACCGAGCGCGACGAAGGTCTTAGCGTGTCGAGCGATCTGTTAGGCTTCAGTCCTTTCGGGCAGAAGAACCTCCTCGAGGAGGTAGACGAGTAGCGGCGCTCACCAGTCGGTTTGATCGAGCGCCAATATGGTGACGTCAATGGGTGACGTCGTCATAGAGGCACTGGGGTCGGAGCCCTCGAGCAACGGCTTGGCGTCGGGGTCATAGCCCACGGGTGCCGGATTGGCATCGAGGTGTGTCTGGATCGAACCTTCTAGGACACGGGCAGATGGCTCGTGGTGATCATTGATGAAGATTCCGCTCAGAGATGGATCTCGTCCGGCGGCCAATTTTGCGAGGAAATCGGCGGCATCGTTGTCCTTTTGGGGGACGTGATGTAGCTCGATTCCTTGGAATTTGTCCTCGAGCTTGCATACCTCTTGGCAGTATGCTGCCATGAGGGGGATTTTGTGAGAGGACTCCTTCGTGACCTGATCGACGACCAGCTCCGACTCACCACGAACGTAGAGTCGCGTAGCACCAAGTTCGATGGCGATACAGAGTTCGTTGATGAGGGCCTTGTACTCTGCGGCGTTGTTTGATGCTGAAAAGTGGAAGCGGATGGCGTAGCAGAGCCTACTCCCATCTAGGGAGATCAGAACCACTCTAGGCCCTAAGCCGAGCACCATGACGGACCCGTCAAAGTACATTGTCCGGTACTCGTGGGTGATGTCTGGGGTTGGCAGCTGGACCTCCATTCATTCGGCAACAAAATCCACGAGAGCTTGAGACTTAATGGTGGAATGGGGGATATACCTGATGTCATGGCCCATGAGTTCGAGTGCCCACTTGGAGATCTGCCCCGCGGCGTCGCATTTGCGGATGATGTCCCCGAGCGGGTATGAAGTGACGACCGCGACTTCATGGTCGGTGAAGTAGTGCAGGAGCTTTTGGATCGCCATCAACATGGCGTATAGGAGTTTCTGCACCTGGGGGTACCAGACCTTGGGGTTGCTAAGTACCTCCCTGACAAAGTATACGGGCCGCTGGACCTTATGGTGGTGTCCTGGCTCCTCCCTTTCGATGACCAGGGTGGCGCTTACCACGTGGTTGCTGGCCACAATGTAGAGGAGGAGGGGTTCTCCTCGCTCGGGAGCGACGAGGATTGGGGCTGATGTCAGGGTCACTTTGAGGCTCTCTAGAGCCTGCCGAGCTTCCTCTATCCAGACGAAGGTGTTCGCCTTTTTGAGGAGCTTGTAGAGTGGCATCCCTCGTTCACTGAGCTGGGAGATGAATCGGCTTAGGACAGCTAGACAACCGGTGAGCCTTTGCACACCCTTGACGTTGTGTATAGGGCCCATGTTAGAGATGGCCGTGATCTTTTCGGGGTTGGCCTCGATGCCACGCTTGGACACAATGTATCCTAGCAGCTTCCCCTTTGGAACCCCGAAAACACATTTCTCGGGATTCAGTCTGATGTTGAACCTTCGGAGGTTCATGAACGTTGTGGCCAAGTTTGCGATCAGGTCGCAAGCTTGAGCCGTTTTGACCACTATGTCATCAATATAGACGATGATTGTTGGTTTCGACCGCTTGGCTTGATCAGGCTGATCAAGCAGGTCGATTTGGTCGGTGAAACACTGCTGCATGCACCTTTTGTAGGTGGTGCCAGCATTCTTCAGGCCGAAAGGCATGGTTACATAGCAGTACGAACCATACGGGGTGATGAACGAGGTTGCGAGCTGATCGGACTCTTTCATCATGATCTGGTGATAGCCAGAGTAGGCATCCAGAAAGGAGAGGATCTTGTAACCTGAGGTGGAGTCGACTATCTGGTCTATGCGCGGCAAAGGAAAATGATCCTTTGGACATGCTTTGTTGAGGCTAGTATAATCAACGCACATTCGCCATTTCTCGGTCTTCTTTTTAACAAGAACGGGATTGGCAAGCTAGTTGGAGTGGAAAACCTCTCTAATGAATCCAGCCGCCAGGAGTTTGGTGATCTCTTCGCCTATGGCCCTATGCCTCTCGTTGTCGAAGCGGCGCATGCATTGCTTAGCGAGCTTTGAGCCCGGAATGAGGCGTAGTGCGTGCTTGGCGACGTCCCGTGGTATGCTCGGCATGTCAGATGGCTTCCATGCGAAGACATCGCGATTGGCGTGCAGGAAGTCGACGAGCTCGCATTCCTATTTGGCCGAGAGCTGGGTCATGATCCGCACTGTCTTGGTTGGGTTGGTGGAGTCGATTCCCACCGCCTTGGTTTCCTCGAGCGTGCGAAAGGCCATCGAGGTGGTTGGTTTGTTGCAGTCTAGGACTGCTGGGGTCGATGACTCCCCGAGCCATGGGAGCTCGAATGAGTTGATGACCGTGGTGGCGAGCTCGAAATGCTCGCGGTCGCAAGTGAAGGCGTGCGAGAAGGCACTGCTCACGGTGATGACGCCGTTCGGTCCCATCATCTTCAGCTTGAGGTAGGTGTAGTTGGGGATTGCCATGAATTTGGCGTAGCATGGCTGCCCCAAGATGGTGTGGTAGGACCCTAGGATGTCTACCACTTCGAAGGTGAGGACCTCCGAGCGGAAGTTGGCTCGATTGCCAAACGTGCGGGCAGATCGATCTGCCCGAGTGGGTATGCCTGCGCTCCCGGGATCACCCCGTGGAAGGGGGAGCCCGCTAGGCGGAGTTCCGACCGGGGGATGCGCATGGCGTCGAGGGTGTCGACATAGAGGATGTTGAGGCTGCTCCCTCCGTCCATCAGCACCTTGGTGAGGCGCTTCTTGCGGACGATGGGGTCGACGACGAGCAATGTTTTCCTAAACGGTAAACGGTCTTTACACGGTCGCCCTTCGTTTAGCGTTTAGGCTGTTTACACGGTGTTTAAACGAAGTTAAATAGTCTAAACGGTTTTGTAATTTAAAAAAAATACATATAATTATATATGTGCTTGTAAAAAATCAAGTATTCTAGCATTTATACATATTTATCCGAGTAAAAATCAATTATTTTGGTATGTATATATATTTATGCTTGTGAAAAGAACCAAATATAGATATTTATGCATGTAACATATCAAGTGTACACATTTATAAATACAATAAACTTAAGTATACAAATTTATCCATACAAAACTGAACTAGATTTACCTCGTGTTCGCCTAAATAGCCGTTTTAGCCCGTTTAATGCTGTTTATCTCCGTTCCGTTTAGCCCGTTTAGACCGTTTTCCCCATTTTTTGACCGTTTAAACGGTCAACCGTTTAATTTCTGTTTACCCCTAAACAAGATAGTTTACCACAATTTACCGTTTACTGGCTGTTTAAACGGCCATTTAAACCGTTTAGGCGAACACTGATGATGAGTGGGTAGCCTCTCGGTCTCGCGACATGGGAGGGATGGTCCCTTTGATCGAAGGAGATCGGAGATTCAGACCAGCTGAGGAAGGAGGGGACGGCCGTCTCGGCGGCGCATGCCTCCCTATAGCGCACCTTGTGCTGGCGTTTGGACCAGATGGCGTCGGATCCGCCAAATATCATGATGCATTCCTCAGGGTTAGGAAAGCCGTCTCTGTCCTTGCCCGCCGTGCCTCCTTTCTTGGCTGCCGCCTCTTTGCCGTTTCCCTCTTTTGGCCCACCGGCCTGTCGGAGGAAACGTTTGAGGAGTTCACAGTCCTTGTAGAGGTGTTTGACGGGATAGGCGTGGTTGGTGCATGGGCTATCCATGAGCTTGTTGAAGTGGTTAGGCAGGCCCTGTTGGGGCTGCTTGCCCGTGCGATCGGTTGCGGCGACTAACACGGTGTTGTCCGGTCGGCGTCGATCCTTTTTGTTCTTCTTGCCCCTCTATGTGGAGGGGCCCTCGTCTTGGTCCACGCGCTTGGCCTTGCCTTTGTCCCGGCCTCCGTTGAAGACCGCTCCGATCGCCTCCTCACCGAAGGCGTGGTTGGTGGCGACGTCGAGCAGGTCGCGGGTAGTACGGGGCTTTAGGCAGCCAAGCTTGTGGATCAGGGACTCGCAGGTCATCCTAGAGAGGAATGCGCTGATGACGTCCGCATCGACGACATCGTTGGGCTCCTGCTGGTAGCTTTTGAGGTCCTAGGAGTTTCCAGGGCGGACATACGTTCCCTAGAAATTTCCGACGAAGACCCTCTTTAGGTCCGCCCAGTCACGGATGCTGTTGTGTGGGAGGAATTCAAGCCACGCCCGAACATGTTCCCCCACGCAAATGGGGAGATATTGAATGATGAAAAGGTCATCATCCACCCCTCCGGCTCGGCAGGCGAGCCGGAAATCTTCGAGCCAAATACCAAGGTTCGTCTCCCCGGTGTACTTGGCCGAGAGCTGGGTCATCATCCACACCGGTTGTCTGACCGGCGACCATGCCTGGGGCGCGTTTCACCGCTCCCCTCGATGGTTCAGTCAGGACCCGTGTTGTTCGCCCTTATCACCGCTCGGTGGACATCATCATCATGCCGGGCCCGATGCTGGTTGCTGATGACGCAGCGAGTGTCTTAGTGCGGACTAGGTCGTTCATGTTCCGGCGATCGGTGTGGAGCAAGCATCAGGTCAGACCGTGGCGCAGCCGCTACCTCCCGAGCCACGCTTGGCGGCTGTAGCGGTGAGCGGATGGAGCGATCCGTCTGGTGCATCCCCACTCTCCCAGTGGGGAGAGAGGGCACGTGTCGGAGTCACAATGCGGAGCTTTCTGCCTGTTGAACGGCGGTGGCTTCTACTAGTGCCCGGAGGTTCCGGTAGACCGCCAGCTCCTAGGGGTCGACGGGCTCGGAAACGCCGCGCAGAAGCATTGTCGCGGCGGCGATGTTCTGGCTAGCCCGAGCAAACTGTGGGGGGTCGTTCCCCTCATTTATGATGTCGCGTTGGACCTGGTGGGTGTGACCCCGAGCGCCACCGCCCGGGTCATGCGCATGGGGCGCAACGTGCTATACCGAGCACGCCGGCGTAGGCAGCGGCTGGTTCTACCGCCGTTGTCGTAGCTCCTCGGCGTGCCCTTGCGCAAGCGTGAGGGCCCCCGCATGTGGATCCGGAGGGGTGTGCATCTGCGTAGACTCTGCAACCACCGGTGGCTGTCCCGGAGCGTCCGCCATAGCGCACTCCCGGGATGGACGGTGGCTAGGTGTGACATCGCTGATGCTAGAGCCGTCGCTCTCAACCTCGTCTTCCTAGAGTTCGTGGAAAGTGGTAGGAGCATAGCTCGCCATTCCCACGAATTTAGATGTGAGAGGGGGTGGCGCCAGCATCCTTCGGAGCCCCCGAGCACATGCGTCCATGGGGGACACGAGGCCGTAGGGGAACCGATCGTACGGTGTTCGTGGTGTGGAAAATACGGTCCCTCCGGATAATCGGCGGGAGATAGTAAATATAGAGTAAATAACAATATGTACATTACTCTTAGCGGGGTTTGAGCAGAGAGTTTGCTCGGAATGAAGCGCAGGTGCCTCATCGTTGAAGTCATTGTGCGTCCCAGAGCTGATGGAGGGCGCCCCTCCGACGAGCGCCGGAACGAGTGCGTCCTCGTGGAGGTGTAGTATGCAGAGCTGGTCAGCGGCGAAGTCCAGGCTTCCGAAGAGGAAGGCCTGGGATGGCTCGAAGATGGGTGGAACCCACATCCCAACAGGTGGGAGTGTGGGAAACTCTGGTGAGCTGAAGAGAGTCATATCGCTTGAGCCCACCATGGCGATGGTGGCAGAAAAGTGGGCCATCCGATGACCAAAAAGGTGTTGAACGTACATCGTCTTCCCCATGGATGGCGCCAACTATCGGTGCAGAAAGTGACCAACACATAAATATTTGTAGTTTTGCCATACGTTGTGATCGGAGGTGGCCTAACACTCAATGACACAGGGTTTATACTGGTTCAAGCAACATGCCCTACGTCCAGTTTGTGTCGGTCGGTGACTTTATTCCTAAGCCCAGGTGCTTGAAGTTTGCTGTCGGGTTACAAACGAGAAGGAGAAAGATGGGGGGTATGAGAGGTCCGGTCGGACTCTGGTCAGAGGGGCGGAGAGCGACAGGAGCTCCGCTGTGTGCTAAGTGAACTTGATTGATCTGATTGAATCTACCTGTTGGGAGAGAGCGCATCCCCTTTTATAGATGAAGGGGATGGCCTTACAAGTGAGAGGGAGAGAGTACGTGTGCTACTAAGTCTTGTTGCCCACGCCGGTGGGTACATGATGATGGTAGGCGCCCACAATACTGTTGAATGTTAGATGCACGTGGGAGGTTGTGTTGTCTTCTTCGGGTATGGCAGACGTCGGCGCCTACCACACTGTTGATACCCGGAGGCATGCAAGGGGTTTTACTATGTTCCCCTGGCATGGTAAATGCCGACGCCCACAACACTGTCGATGCCCAGAGGCAAGTGGGGGGAGCCTTACCGTATTTGTCTGGTATGGGAGTTAATGGCGCCCATAACACTATAGGGGAAAATGTCGGCGCCTACAATACTGCTTGAGTTCTGTCATGCCAGGAGGGTCGCAGGGTACTGCCTGACAGGTGCACAGTGTACGGTCCCTAGTATTGTGGTTTGACTTGTGCGCCCTGCCTTACTTTCTCCGTCCGTTTCCTGGTCCCTACCGAGCGGGCGTCCCCGGTCGGTTGGCCCCAGTCGGCACTGACTGCGCCAGTTGGAAAGGAGCTCGTAAGCAGGGGTTCGGTGTATCCCTGGTTGGAGATGCGGGTCGGAGGTAGTGTTTTGGCCAGGCCTTCCGGTTGGAGAGGCTGTCTGGAGGCGGGCTAGAGACCGAAGCGAGCGCTCCGGTCGTAGAGGCAGGCCAGAGTCGGAAGCGAACGCCGTTGCTCCTTGGCCAGGCCTTCCGGTCGAAGATTGGATCGTCCTTCTGGCCTGTCGTCTAGGTATTTGGGCCGGCCCATGAGTTGCGCGTTGCTCGCAATGTTTTCCTTTGGCCGAGCCTTTGTTGGGAAGCCGGTCCATGAGGGACCCCGGGTTTATGAACCTGACACTTTCTCTCTCCTTTCTCTTTCACCTTTTAATCATCTTTCAGTCATGTATCTATAGCTCTAGGCTAAACTTTAGCCAAGGAGATCAAACAGGGTCTTAGATAGGGCACATTTTAGCAAAATTCCTTATCAATCATTTGGTAGATGCAGCGTGCGGCCGGTGGTGAAAGTGGAAACCCAAGCCTGGAGTGTGGAGTAGTTGCAGAGGGAGGGAGGACTAGGGAAAGCTTTTGTGTGGTTGACTAGTGTAGCCATGTGTTAGGTGTTGAAACTCATGTTGGAGACACGTGGAGTACGCCACAAACGACTTGACAATACACTGACATTTTAAGTTAATTAATCTTAAATTTAACTAGATTTATAAAAAAACACTCCATATTATTTTGTAGGATGTATCAGCATTTTTCATTTCTACTTTAACATAGGACGCTACATCACTATAAAGACAAGATACAAGCTATACTACTTGTATATATAGGGCATGTTCGCTTCTGCTTTTTAGCAGCCGCTGTTGCTGATAAGGAACGTGTTTGAGGGTGGCCCGATCTTCACGACAATAGGTCATAAATAAAAAATAACTTGCAACGAACAGCGGGATAACTAGCTTTATACCTAACAAAGGTTGGATGCGACCAAGCGATGGGGAGAGCGGCACCGAAACCGCGAAGACTTCGATTCGATCTCTGAATGACCGCAGAACCACAATCCAAAACTAATCCACACAAAACGGTACAGCCATACTGAAAACCGTAGAGCACGAACTAGGGGAACCCAGAGGGATCACTTCACAAATCCAAGAAGAACAAGAAAGAACAAAAGTTTGAGTAAGGCACTCGGCAGCTCGGCTGTAATATCATGTAGTTTATCAAATCATCAAAAAAGGTTTCTAATAGCTTAGAGGTAGGGAATATTTATACTAGGAACAACCCTCCTAGTTAGGTGTGAAAACGAAATGGAGTTTCTGAAGATAGGTAATGTGAAAGGTCCCGTCGAGTTGGATTTCCGAAGTGGTGTCACATGACTGTTGGCCTCCAGAGCAGTGTCAACTAATCTAGCCATAACTCCTTATTGGGAAGTCCAAATGACGAGCCGTTTGTTGGGTGTGAAAGTAGACTCAAAGAGCTTTCCAGCCATGTGTAGCATGCACCACGAATCTTTGTAGATTGGTACAGTTTTGAATGGGAAGTTGTACCAAATTCTGCCCCTGGCAGACTATTGACCTTCTGCGTCACTTTTTCCGAGGTCCGGTCATCCGTCTGTGTTAGTTGTCATCCGCGTTACTTTTTCCTGGGTCCGGTCGTCCGCCCGTGTCACTTTTTCGACAAAGCTATTTTGTAGCACCGTGTCTTGATCCTTCGACCATGTGCCTTCCACGTCTTCATGTGTAAACCTAAGCATCATCGAGATAGGACATTTAGGTAGTATAACATTCTCAGCAGTGTTAAAAATTACAATCAGTTAGAAATGAATTCACCTGCTCTTGTAGTTTCTTGACAAGGCTTCTTGTAAGTGGGGCTAGATTTGTATCTTTTGGACTTGAGCTAGCGTGCACGGTTGGGATGTCCTCATCATCCTCCCCCTCTTGAAAAGGAGTCGTCCTCTACTCTAACTCTTCCAATCCAAAGAATTGTGCTAGGCCATTGACTTGTATTGTTGTGATAATATCACGATCTTCTTCTTCCATCACAGCAAGGTGCTTGAATCTATAATCATATAAACCAAGTAGTAGCCTTGTAGGTAGGAACCTAAGCGACCTCAAATTAAGTATAGCTTTCACCTTGCATCGATGCTTAAAACTATCGGTGAGTGTTGATGTCCTTGGCACAGTCTCATCATCCTCCCTCACTTTAAGAAAAGTCATCCACGGCTTTTGTTTACCTGAAAACAGTCTAGACAGAACAGAGGGTGGATGTACATGATAATTTCAATAATCTTTTATTTCATTTTGTTCATTAGTTTCTTTACAATTCATATTCACATTATTTCCTTTTTCAAGTAAGGAATATTCTCTCAACTTTGGCGAACCTACAAATAGCTTCGAAGATGGGAGTACAAAAATTTCTTTCAAACCAATCATTTGATTCATGTTATCATGTTTTATTTTCACAAGGTCACGTATATCAAAAGACAAGAATGAGACATTCATGGCATTCATATTGCACGGGTCAGAGAAGTACGTGTCAAACTCAATGGTTTCAAATGAGGATGGAAAATTTTTGGGTGAATTAATAGAACATGATTTTAGAAGATTTCTTTCTTTTGATAGAACATATGAACAAGGAAACATCATTTTTGGTTCCGTATAAAAGTCACTAAACAATCTTTTCATCTCAAATTCAGAAAAATATGGCTGACAAGATCTGTTGCAAAGTCTATTTATTTCCAAACTAGCAAGCTTGTCACAAGTTATGCAAATAGCACAAACATATAATTTACTTGCAGCATGATGTCCAATCAAATTGAATGTAAACTTGCAACTATAGGTAGTATTCAAAGATTTCATAGATGATATTCGAAAAACATTCTTAAGTATCTTGTTGATCTCAACACATTTATCATACATGACATAGCCCACACATGAAGGATGAGATATTTTTGCAAAGAATTCGTCATGAGTGTTCATTTGCACATTATCAAATTTATTTGCATGCAAAGTATCAAATATATGAGTGTAAAGTATCATGTATATGAACCATGTGTTTTCTCACAATTACTCACCATTTTATTTTTCAAATTCAGATCTGAATTATTTTCATTACCTTTTAGACTTTGTGGTAGTGCAAGTATCATGGTTGACGCTTCTAAAATCTTACCACTTTCCTCATCACGGTTCATGTTTTGGGCAACACACAATTGGTTCGGATGAATGGCTACCTCCTCACTTCTCTCAACAAGTATGGAGTTGTCATGAGCAGCCATCTCTTCCTTATTCTCATTACAAACCTGCACATTTGGAAAGACAACACTAGAAGTAGAGATGAGAGTGTTAGTTTCAAAAATATCCTCACATGACTTGCATTCTAACTCTCTATTTTCCTGTGGTCTATCTCTCACACTCGTATTATTAATACTCTCAACCTCATAGTGGGTGGAATCACACAACTCACTTTTGTTTTCACTCTCTCAATTTGGCTATGTGGTTCTCATTCTCACATGGGTTTTGATACACAATCACTTCAACATCTTGTGAAGCAACATATGCATACATATCGTTGTCCATGGCCATCACTTGATCTTCCTCATCGAATATTGGGGGCTGGTCATAATCCACCACATCTTTTCCTTCATGAGCCTGCATCACACAAGGAACAAGACTAGAAGAAGGTATTATCATGTTAGTAGTAAATAATTCCTCACATGATTCATCTTCTTTTTCGCTCAATTTTTGTGTATCTCTCTCACACAGAATTTTGTGGCTCTCCTCCTCACATATGGTGGAATCTCTCATCTTTTCATTTGGAACTCTCACACTCAATTTTGGTTGGTGGCACTCTTTCTCACATGGGCTTTGCTATCCATAGGACCTTCCGCGTGCCTCTTGCTGAATTTTTCTACTGGTGGGTGTACAATAATCTTCATCATCAATTAGCACACAGGAGCAAAAACTATGCCCACAAGCACCTTCGCCATGCAGTCCACTATGGCCAAAGAGACCACCACGGGAGTTGGTCGGGTTATGCTGTTGTGGAGCCCAATGGCCCCGTGCAGGAAAATGTTCATTGAACATCCTCTCCGTGGCCTTCACTAGTGAGTTTTGTAGTTGGCGTAACTCAGCCCATGAGACTGGTGGTTCTTTTTCTCCATATTGACCACCACGAACACTCGTATTAGATCTTGCCATGTTAGCACTTATGCAAGAAAAGTGGAATAGGTAAATTTGTGGAATCTCACAACCTCACCTCTTACTTACCAATGCTCTTTCCTATTCTCAAGGACAATGAGCGTGCTAGTGTAGCAGCTCAATGGAAGTGATTGAGAGGTCGCAAGGATTACGAGTTGAACGTCCCGGTTTCAGATTTTGATGGAGCTATAGGTGGCTAATCAAGGGAGGCTACGGTACTGCAACCCAAGTGGTTTGATGTGTTCAAAAGATATGAAGTTGCTGCTATGGAGATTACCACCAACTTGAATATGTAAACTAAAATTGGCAATTATACAACTAGCAACACAGCGCCTACTTTCAATTCTTTTCACTTCTCTTTTGTTTAATCTTTCTTTCTTCTTTCTTCTCTCCTTTTTTCATTTTTTTATACTAACAGGGGTGCAGATAACAAATAAAAACAACATGAAATATGTGAAGATGGTGACTAGCAACTTGATGAACACAACAACACAAAGGTAGCAGTACCGCCAAAAGGCTATAGGATTTTTATGGCTTTTTCAGTGGACTTTAGGTGATGAACAAAAATAGTAGCAAACGATGGATAAATCAAAAGTAAATATGTGGATGATGGTGAGACCTACTGTGGCAACAAAAGCTTTGATACCAGATGATAAGGAATGTCCTTGAGGGTGGCCCGATCTTCACGATAGTAGGTCACAAATTAAAGATAACTTGCTGCGAACAACGGGATAACTTGCTTTATACTTGGCAAAAGTTGGATGCGACCAAGCGACGGGGAGAGAGGCACCAAAACCGCAAAGACTTTGACTCGATCTCCGAACGACCGTAGAACCACAATCCAGAACTAATCCACACAAAACGGTGCAGCCATACTGGAAACCGTAGAGCATGAACTAGGGGAACCCATAGGGATCACTTCACAAGTCCAAGAAGAATAAGGAAGAACAAAGGCTTGAGTAAGGCACTCGGCATCTCGGCTGCAATATTATGTAGTTTATCAAATCATCACAAAAGGTTTCTAATAGCTTAGAGGTAGGGGATATTTGTACTAGGAACAACCCTTCTAGTTAGGTGTGAAAACAAAATGGAGTTTCTGAAGATAGGTAATGTGAAAGGTCCCCTCGAGATGGATTTCTGAAGTGGTCTCATGTGACTGTTGGCCTCAAGAGCAGTGTGCACTAATCTGACCATAACTCCTTATTGGGAAGTCCAAATGATGAGCCGTTTGTTGAGTGTGAAAGTAGACTCGAAGAACTTTCCAGCCATGTGCAGCATGCAGCATGAAACTTTATAGATTGGTACAGTTTTGCATGGGAAGTTGTACCAAATTCTGCCCCTAGCAGATTATTGACTTTCTGCGTCACTTTTTCCTAGGTCCGGTTGTCCGTCCGTGTTACTTGTCATTTGCGTTACTTTTTCCTAGGTCCGGTCATCCGCCCGTGTTACTTTTTCGATGGAGCTATTTTGTAGCGCCGTGTCTTGATCCTTCGGCCATGTGCCTTCCACGTCTTCATGTGTAAACCTAAGCATCATCAAGATAGGACATTTAGGTTGTATAACATTCTTAGTAGTGTTAAAATTACAATCAGTTAGGAATGAATTCACCTGCTCTTGTAGTTTCTTGGCATGACTTCTTGTAAGTGGGGCTTGATTTGTATCTTTTGGACTTGAGCTAGCATGCACGGTTGGGATGTCCTCATCAGTTGCTGGGGTGGGCCCGGCTGATCAAGCATTTAGGATAGGGCTACCAGAAGGCGATGGCCGATGGAGCACTGTATCCGGTGGACAATTAATCTGACATGATGGTGTCTTTGATATCCAGGTTAAACTACTTCATAGCAGAAGAATAAGGAATAATATCAACATTTATATCTTTGAATTGTTTTTTTATTATATATATATATTTCATTATTAATCTGATTTTATTTATTATGAATCATAAATGTTAATCTTCTTAATATATTTCGTCAAACTTGATATTAATCAACTCATCAGAAAACAAGATTTACATCTTTTCGGGATGGATGGAATAAATGACAACTGGAGATGCAAACTAAGCGTAACTAGTTAAGCTCCTTGTGTTAGGATCGATGCACCTGGGTTGAAATACTCAATCGGACTTGGGTGCTTGCATTTTCCTAGATTTATTCTAAGATTTAACAATGTTATTATTTCAAAGATTATATAAGTGGCATGCCCAAAAAGATGTATATCTTGTTTTCTGATGATTTAATTAATATCAAGTTGATGACCACAAGGGCAGAGCTCTTCTGGCGGTGATGACATCCTCCCCTTTTGCTCCTCCTTTGGTAGCGCCACCCTCCTCATCGTCCTCTTCCTCCTCCTCTGGTGACCCTCTCCCTACTTCGCTCCCTCTTGCCCCACCTGCCTTGATGATGACCATCGATCTAGCATTGACCTCCCTATGTTGACGCCCCTATCCGGACTTTGATCTACCCCTGCACGCGCCTTACCATGATGGAGGCGAAGCTACAGCAGGAAGAGGAGGGCGTCGGGGCTCCACGTGGTAGTAGGCGCGCTAGGAGTCTCCAAGTGCGGTGGTGCATGTTAGGGTAGCGGTGGTGGCAAAATTTAGGTGGAGTAGTGTTGGGCCCCATAATTTAGGGTCCTCTGTGCATGATGTATCAGTCCCCAGATCAGTAGCTGGTACACACAAATCAACAAGATTGATATAAAAAACCATACTTTTATTGCTAATGGGAAAAACACATTACATGGTTTGGGTTCACATAGCTTGGGCCACTAGCCTTATATCGTATATCAGAGTTCTAAGACAATGGTCCTATGTCAATGTAGCTCCATTCCTATAGGAAGCTTGGAGTGCGGACACAACCCTAGCCTTATTCCTTAAGCGTACTCCTATTTCCTAATCGTCACGGTCCTAGCGTAACTCTCTCGTACGACTCCGTCTTCGAGTATACTCTGGGTATCCTATCCTGGCGTAGCTCTAGAAGTTCTATCCTGGTATGTCCTCTTGTAGCTTAACTCCTAAAAACATAGAATGGAGGGGGTTGAGCACATAAAGTACTCAGCAAGCCCTAAACTTTGGGTGGAGGGGAGGTGGAAAGGGGAAGGCTATATGGTGGAGGTGGGTTATGGCGGTGGAGGTGGTTAAGGTAAAAGTGGTAGGGTAAAGTAATTATAATTATAGGTTGGACCCTATCAGAGTATTACCTTTCTCACCAATTTCGGGGTTCATTATAAGTCACCGAATTAGTAAAATACATCTTACTAGATTATCACAGTTGTAGAAGTCTAATCATAGTATCTCATCCTAGCATCTTCCTATTCCAAGGACATGGCTATTCGAATAGATTCAATAAACTCTACAGAGGTGTATGTTGACGGTCATTAACATCAAATATAAACCGTCAATATAACCTGCATATATACTTAATTCCATCACCAAACATAGGTTTAGGGGTTTAAACTAATAAATTCCATGAGTTTTGGTGAATCGGTATTTGTAGGAGGATTTAATCATAAATCCGTCAAGGTGGACCTATTTGTCAAAGTAAATCACGTTTATCCATGATGAAACCGACTTGGAAAGACTCTAGAAACATCCAGAAGACAACTCACTGAAGATCGAGCCATGACGCTGACAGGGGGGCCATCTGGCCCCACCACTAGGGCGGCCGGCCTATGGGCTCCGCCTGTTAGGCTCCCCTTCGATTGTCGGTTCTCCACCGTCTCCTAGATTGCATCTACACTATCCTTTTAAGTTAGTTTGATCCGAGGGTCCAGAATTGACACTACCCCCTATATATATAGCCTTGTACCCCCTCCAACAAAGCCATCCCTGAAACCCTAATTCATATCTTCAGAATTAGAGCCAGCAATCAAGAGAAGATTAGTCCTCCATAGGATCTAGTCTTATAAATAGAAATGGTGAGATAGAGATTGAGGGAAGAGTTTGGAGGAGGTGCCGGCCTATCGGTGCTCTCTCTCTATGGCTTGTACCTTGGTGAATCTAAGTTCTATCTGAGCTTGCCTCTGAGATTTCTCTAGTAATCAACTTTTGAGTCAAGTAAGTATCTTGTTTATATTGTTCATCAGGATTGCGACACTTTTGAGTGCTTTATTCCTGTTCTAGAGGGAGTAAAGTATTAATCATAAGTGTAAGCAAGGTGCGTAGACTTGGGTTAATCGTGGATGCACCCTGCATTCCGGATCGGTGGTAGCTCGCGAGGGTGACTCTTATAGCCTCATTGAATCCTCTATAGTCCACCTCCCATTTGTAGGCCAAGTAGGACCCGGTTACGAAGGAAAGCATCCTCTGTTGGTGTCTTTCCCTAGTAATGTCCCCAGTTTAATAGTAGAAGACATAGCTTACAGAATGTGGTAGAACCGCCTAAAATAGCATGCTTCCAGAGCACACCCCAAGGGAGAACTCGACCAATCCATGTTTTTCACCCGGGATCCAATAATGAGAACGAGTTTACATCACTTAGTCCATTTCATACAACAATAGTTCTTGAAAATACATTATTACAATACCAAGTTCAGAGTGCGGAATTTAAACAGTGGAATTAAAATAAACATCTAGCGATAAGATACAAGGATTCGTCTGTGCCCACCAGAAGAATCCTCCACACAACAGTCATTCCTCAAGCTACACCTGCAACAGGGGTAAATAAACCCTAAGTACACAATGTACTCACAAGACTTACCTGACTAGTGGGAATAATTTCCTGACTCCAAAGGATATGATAAGCTTTATGGTTTGCTAGATTTCCTTTTTGCAAAAAGCATTACTAATAGTGAATCCTTATGTATGTATTTTATTTGCAGTCATGATTAATTCATTAGCTAACCATTCTATGTAAGCACCTGTTCTACTTTCAAGCAAGAGTTGAGCAATCAGATCTATTCATTCCCTTTCATCTTCCAGTTCTTACTATGGTGCTAGATCATAGACAAGTCATACTGTATTACATGGCAATTCGTGAATCAATGTAGCCTAGCTAGGTACCCCAAAACACACGCGCCCGCTTGTACCCCAGGCACAAGCAGGACCAACCCACCACTCTCCTGTCAAGGGGTCTAGGTCCCCGTCCAAACTTGGACTCTAAGCCCCCACACCTGAGTCCCAGACTCAGTGTGGTGCTTAGACCTCCACCATCCCCGCCTCCAATCAGTCGGTCCAGAAAGAGCAGAAACCCACGACAAGAGAGCAATGAGCCTTCCTGCTCCCATAAGTAAGTATGTGCTCAGGATAATAAGTCTGTGACCTGACAAGAATCCAATGCAACGGCTAGTCCTTAACCGACATGGACAGGGAAAACAGTGTAACCAAGCTATGCCCCGTTGGCTACGGGACACAACCTCTTACACCCACCAATACTCGTACCATATCCCTACCCGGTCTCCATTTCTTTTCACCATTTTATCATGAGAGTGATAATAATAATCACTTATTGTGAGTAACGGCAGGTTACTCACGCTACCGATAGCCTAAGCATAGCAGCTACTTGACCTATTCAAAGGTCCTAATGGCTAGAGGGGAGTGGATAGCCTATTAAAATTTTCTAAAACAACACTTAGCAAACCGGTTAGACAAATATGAGGCTAAGCGAGTGTTGCGCTAGCCTACTAAAAAGCAAGCCACCTACCACAATTCTAGTTTCTATAGTATCTATCCACACAATGGCTATGTTACTACACTAAGTTAGTGTGCTCTCAAAGGCTAACTAAAGAGCAACACTAACCAAACTAACAAGCTCTCACGACTAGCTACACTAAAGAGCTTGACAACTAGTATGCGGTAATGTAAAGAGAGAGAGAGCAAGATGGTTATACTGCCGAGTCGAGAAATGAACCAATCAATCACAAGAATGAATACCAATCACCTCGGAATCAAATGATGACACAATGATTTTTTACCGAGGTTCACTTGCTTGCCGGCAAGCTAGTCCTCGTTGTGGCGATTCACTCACTTGGAGGTTCATGCGCTAATTGGCATCACACGCCAAACCCTCAATAGGGTGCCACACAACCAACACAAGATGAGGATCACACAGGCCATGATCAATTTACTAGAGTACCTTTTGGCTCTTCACTGGGGAAAGGTCAAGAACCCCTCACAATCACCACGATCGGAGCCAGAGACAATCACCAACCTCTGCTCGATGATCTTTGCTGCTCCAAGCTGTCTAGGTGGCGGCAACCACCAAGAGTAACAAGCGAATCCCACAGCGAAACATGAACACCAAGTGCCTCTAGATGCAATTACTCAAGCAATGCACTTGGATTCTCTCCCAATCTCACAAAGATGATGAATCAATGATGGAGATGAGTGGGAGGGCTTTGGCTAAGCTCAAAAGGTTGCTATGTCAATGCAAATGGCCAAGAGAGAGAGCTAGAGCAGGCCACATGCCTTTAAATAGAGCCCCCAACGAAATAGAGTTGTTGGCTCCTTAGTCCTCTAAAACATGGGCTGACCGAACGCGCCAGTCAGGTTGACCGGATGCAGGACCCCAGCGTCCGGTCGCCCGATGCTCACCATGTGTCATTAGCCTCAAATGCTAAGCGCCCGATCTTAATAGCTAGTCAGCTTCACGCCACGTGTTAAGTTGCGACCGGACGCACTGTAGTGTAGGACCGGACGCACTGTAGCCTGGCATCCGATCACTTCCAGTAAGGTTCTAGAGGCAGAAATTCGCAACCGGACGCATCCGGTGGCTCATGACCGGACCTAGGCCTACGTCCAGTCAACTCAGCCTCTCTCTGTTGCTTGCATCAACGTATGTCACTACGTGACCGGATGCACCCCCAGCGCATCCGGTCCCTCTTTCTCTTCAGCGTCCAGTCAAGGGACCGAGGGTGGCCTTCACTGCGCGCTACTAACCGAACGCGGGGTCAGAGTCTGGTCACTGCCCAAGGCAGAGTTTGGTCAATACGAAACTCCTCCTTTTGACCCCAAACTTCACCACCCTTGACCAAATGTGCCAACCACCAAGTGTATCACCTTGTGCACATGTGTTAGCATATTTTCACAAACATTTTCAAGGGAGTTGGCTTTCCACTAGATCCTAAATGCATATGCAATGAGTTAGAGCATCTAGTGGCACTTTGATAACCACATTTCAATACGAGTTTCACTCCTCTTAATAGTATGGCTATTGATCCTAAATGTGATCACACTTACTAAGTGTCTCGATCATGAAAATGAAAAAGCTCCTATCAAGTTTCACCTTTGCCTTGAGCTTTTTGTTTTTCTATTTCTTCTTTTCAAAGTCCAAGCACTTGATCATCACCATGGCATCACCATCATCATGATCTTCACCGTTGCTTCACCACTTGGAATAATGCTACCTATCTCATGATCACTTAGATGAACTAGGTTAGCACTTAGGGTTTCATCAATTCACCAAAACCAAACTAGAGCTTTGGTAATTGATGACAACCCTTACACAAAGATATGAATTGAAATTTAATTGAATCCATGTTGCTTGCCCAAGCATATTTACCATGTGTAAAAGGATATGGACAAGTTTCATGAACCCCAAATGGTAGCAGTTGCTCTCCCTTCATATGAGCTAAGAGTTTGGATTGTAGCTTGCACACATGCTTATATAGGAAATATAGGAGACAATGTCTACCAAATGATGCTAAGGTATAAGAGATGGACCTTTGAAGCGTGATACCAATCGGAGTGCACCAATATACCATCCTTAGCACCATGAGTAACTAGACATACACAAAAACTAGAATACCCCATGAGATCAACATTAGAAGCAAGGGTCTAGTTTTCATAATGTGAGCATGAGCCTAGTTACTTAACCTATGCATGCTAGTTTTTCATTTTATCATTCAAACCTACAACTAGCATACACCACACAAGTATGGATATTGAAATTTAAAACTTATGCCATGCAAGAAAACATATGAAATGCACATTCAAATGCATCCACCAAGTTTATGATCTTGCTCCCCCTACTTGTGTGCTCAAAATTTTAATTGATCCCTTACTTTGTCATATCTCTCCCCCTATGTCAATTTCTCCCCCTTTGTTATCTTTTCACTATCTTTGTACACTATTTCTCCCCCTTTATCATCAATGACCACAAAGGTTTAATTTTGAATAGGTTGAGATTATCAATGTCAATCAATGGGGTGAGGATCATTTTCCCAAATTTGGTCCAATCTAGATCATTTGCCAAAGATATTTAACTCGGTTTGATCTAAGGACAAGCTTCTTCACACCTCCAAATAAGGGTTATCTTGTACCATGTTGAGTTAAACACTTAGAGCTCATTTTCTAGATAAAACACTAGGTTTACAAGCCCACAAACGTGTCATATGCTACCACTAGATCAAGTCAAGCATAGAAGCAATAGTGGTACCATACAATCATCAAATTCATTTGATTTTCATGAATGAGCCTATTAAATGTGAAAGATGACTAGATGCACTAATCATGTCCTTAGTAAGGATGTATGACATGCCAATCAACTTTGCCCTTGGATTGAAGGAGATGCATACCATATAAGTGGGGGGTGCATCAACACATATTTGAGAAATCCAATATGTTCAACTCATTCCTTAGCTTGCAAAACCTTTTCTCATCCAATGACTTGGTGAATATATCGGCAAGTTGATCTTCGGTGCCCACACTCTCAATGCAAATGTCCCCTTTTTGTTGGTGATCTCTTATGAAATGGTGGCGGACATCAATGTGCTTTGTTCTTGCATGTTGAACCGGATTGTTGATCTTCGGTGCCTACACTCTCAATGCAAATAAGTGATCTTCCCAACAATTGACATGTGCCCGAGGTGCTCTTCCTTTCAACCTTGTATCCCGCATAATCCGAGTCGGAGTAACCAACTAGCTCAAACTTTACTCCTTTGGGATACCACAAACCAACATTTTGTGTATGCTTCAAGTACCTCAATATTCTCTTTGTAGCCTTCAAATGACTTTCTCTTGGTGAGGCTTGAAATCTTGCACACTTGCATACACTAAACATGACATCCGGCCTTGATGCGGTCACATAGATTAGGCTTCCAATCATAGACCGATATAATTTTTGATCCACCATTGCATCACTATCCAAGTTGCCATTTGTCCCCATTGGTGTGCTAATGGCTTTGTTATCACTCATGCCAAACTTCTTGAGCATCTCTTTGATGTACTTGCCTTGACTCACAAATATACCATTTTTCAATTGCTTGATTTGAAGACCAAGGAAGTAACTTAGCTCCCCAATCATAGACATTTCAAACTCATTAGCCATCATCTTTCCAAACTCTTCACAAAAATCTTGATTGGTTGATCCAAATATGATATCATCAACATAGATTTGCAACACAAATAAGTCTTTGCTAATCTTCTTGGTGAAAAGAGTGGTGTCAACCTTGCCCATCATGAACCCTTTAGAGAGTAGGAAGTCTCTCAATCTCTCATACCATGCTCTAGATGCTTGCTTTAAGCCATACAATGCATTCTTCAACTTGTACACATGATCGGGCTTCTTGTCATCTTCAAAACCAGGAGGTTGCTCAACATATACTTCTTCATTGATGTAACCATTGAGAAATACACTCTTAACATCCATTTGATAGAGCTTGATGTTGTGGGCACAAGCATAGGCTAGTAAGATTCTAATTGCTTCCAATCTAGCAACCGGGGCATATGTTTCTCCAAAGTCAAGACCTTCAACTTGTGTATATCCTTATGCTACCAATCTTGCTTTGTTCCTTACTACTATCCCATCTTGATCTTGCTTGTTTCTAAAAACCCATTTAGTTCCAATCACATTGTGTCCCTTTGGTCTCTCTACTAATTTCCATACTTGATTTCTTGTGAAGTTATTCAATTCTTCATGCATAACATTCACCCAATCAACATCCTTCAATGCTTCATCTATGTTCTTTGGTTCAATGGATGACACAAATGAGAAATGCTCACAAAATGAAACCAATGTTGATCTAGTTTGCACACCTCTTGAAATATCATCAATGATAGCGTCCAATGGATGATCCCTTGCAGTATTGAAACTTGATCGCTTGCACTTGCTTGATCATTGGGTTGAGATGATGTACTATCCACTTGATTTTGTTCATTGTCATGAGAGCTATTTGTACTAGCTTGATTTGTATCATCTTGCATATTTGTGTTAGAGAGCACTTGCACTTATTCATCTTCAACATCATTCATTTTCCTAGGCCTTAATTCACCAACATCCATGTTCTTCATGGCATTTGAAAGTTGAATGCTTCTAACATCTTCCAAGTTCTTATTCTCATTTTGGGAACCCTTGGTTCATCAAATTCAACATCATGAACTTCCTCAAGAGTACCACCATCCAAATTCCAAACTCTATATGCTTTGCTAGTAGTTGAGTATCCAAGTAGGAATCCTTCATCACATTTCTTGTCAAATTTGCCCAATCTAGTATCTTTCTTCAAGATATAACATTTGCAACCAAAGATACAAAAATATGCAATGTTGGGCTTTCTATCATTCAATAGGTCATATAGTGTCTTCTCTTTTAATGGGTCACAATAGAGGCGGTTGCTACAATAGCAAGCCGTGTTGATAACTTTGGCCCAAAAAGATTGACTCATATTGTAGTCACTAAGCATAGACCTTGCCATATCAATGAGTGTTCTATTCTTCCTCTCAACAAGGCCATTTGATTGTAGAGTGTACTTGGTCAAGAATTGATGTCTAATTCCAAATTCATCACACAACTCATCAATTCTAGTGTTCTTGAACTCACTACCATTGTCACTTCTAACTCTCTTGATGGTTGTTTCAAACTCCTTGTGAATGCCCTTGACAAATGATTTGAATGTTGCAAACACATCACTTTTGTCCACTAGGAAGAATACCCAAGTATATCAAGTATAATCATCCACTATCACAAAGCCATATTTGTTTCCACCGATGCTAGTTTATTGTGTTGGCCTAAACAAATCCATGTGCAATAACTCAAATGCTTTACTAATGCTCATCATGCTTTTCCTAGGATGGGTGTTTCCAACTTGTTTGCCGTCTTGACAAGAGCTACAAAGCTTATCCTTCTCAAACACAACATCTTTTAAGCCTCTAACCAAGTCATGCTTAACCAATCTATTCAATTGTTTCATTCCAACATGACCAAGCCTTCTATGCCATAACAACCCATGCTAGACTTAGTGAACAAACATGTAGATAGTTGAGCTTCACTAGCATTGAAATCAACCAAGTATAGATTCTCATATCTAAAACCTTTGAAGATCAAGTTAGAGCCATCTACACTTATGATCTCTACATCATCTACTCCAAATATGCATTTGAATCCAAGATCACACAATTGAGCCATGGATAGCAAATTGAAGTTCAATCTTTCAACAAGCAACACATTGGAAATGCTCATGTCATTGGATATTGCAATCTTACCAAGCCCTTTGACCTTGCCTTTGCCATTGTCACAAAATGTGATACTATCATAACCATCATTGCCATTGGTATTGATTGAGTTGAATATTCTTGCATCATCGGTCATGTGTTGAGTACACCCATTATCAAGAACCCAATGCCTTCCTTCGGCTTTGTAATTGACCTATAAAATAAGATCAATTCTTTTTAGGTACCCAAACTTGCTTGGGTCCTTGAAGGTTAGTGACCAAGCTCTTTGGCACCCAAATGGCTTTCTTCTTTGAGCCCATCCATGGTGTACCAATGAATTTAGCTTTCACACCATTTGTACCCTTAGTAAGCACATAGAAAGACTTAATCTTAATTGAGGATACATTAGCATTTTTGCTCTTGTTCTTGCACTCATGCTCTTTAACCAACTTGCTTGCAACTAGTGCAAAACCGACCATTGTTCTTCACAAAACTAGTCTTGTGAGGAGTAAAGGCCGCCTTGCCTTTCTTGGGGGTATAGCCCAATCCCTCTTTGTAGAGAGAAACTCTTTGGCTATCCAAGCACATAAGCAAGTGGTCCTCAATACCATAGACCTTAGCCAAGGTGTGAGTGAGCTCATTGACCTCCTTCTTGAGGGTCTCATTGTCAACCATTAGTGAGGCATCACATGTGAAACCATCACTACTAGATGAGGTGGAAGTAGAAGTGCTACAAGAAGGGTTAGTGGGAGCAACAATGATAGGCTTATAGAATGTTTCATCAATTATATCACAAGTTAAGCCTACATCACATGTCTCAACATGCTTCTTCTCATTTTGTTCATTAAGCAAGAGGAATGAGCTTTTTCAAGCTTCTTGTGCACCTTGCTAAGCTTCTCATGGGCTTCCTCTAGCCTCTCATGAGATGCATTGAGGTCATCAAAGGCTTGCTTAAGGGCTTTTAGTTCATTACGCAATCTTTTGCATTCCCTTCTCTTAATGTCAAAGTGTTCTTTAGCATCATCTAGCATGTCAAGTAATTCATCCTTAGTTGGTTCATCATCATCACTATCACTTTCATTTTCATTTTCATTATCATGTTTCTCATCACTTCCATCATCACAAGTTTGTACTTTAGTTGCCTTAGCCATGAAGCATGATGGAATGTCGAAGAGAGAATGCTTCTCATTGATAGCAATGCTTGCAAGTGCCTTCTTATTGGTGGTCTTGTCATCTTCACTATCATCATCATCACTTGAGGAAGCATCACTATCCCAAGTGACTACATATGAACCACCCTTCTTCTTCTTGAAGGTCATCTTGTTCTTCTTCTCTTTCTTTTCCTTCCTGTCCTTCTTCTTGTTGTCATCACTATTGTCGCTATTGTATGGGCATTAAGCAACAAGATGATCTTTGCTTCCACAATTGAAGCACCTTCTTGATTCTTCCTTGTTCTTAGATGAAGACTTCTTTCTTCTAGCATAGTAGTTCTTCTTCATCATGAACTTGCCAAATCTATTGACAAAGAGAGCCATCTTCTCATCATCCATCTCATCAAAGCTCAAGTCTTCATCTTCACTTGATGATTCTTGCTTTGCCTTGCCCTTGGATGATGTGGCCTTGAATGCCACACTCTTCTTCTTGTCATCCTTCTTGTCATCGTTCTTCTCCCTCTTTTATTCCTTCTCGTCATCATCTCTATATGTATCATCGGTCATTATATCTCCCAACACTTGATTTGGTGTCTTGGTGTCCAAACCACTCCTCACTAGAATGGTGACCAATGTGCCAAATCTCGAGGGTAAGCATTTCAAGAACTTATGGGAGAAGTCATTGTCCTCTACCTTCTCACCAAGTTCTTTGAGATCATTAACAAGCACTTGTAACCTATGGAACATCTCGAACACACTTTCATCCTCCTTCATCTTGAAACTAGCAAAGTTCTCCTCAAGGATATATGCCTTGGCACCCTTCACGGCTTGAGTGCCTGATAAGGACATGAGCTCCATGCATATGACCATGCTTGGAGATAGAGGACGAGGAGATCAGCGAGGGTGTCCTAACCGAGAAGAAGGCCTGAAGCTCATCCAGTTCGAGTCACCAAGGTGGAGGCCCAAATCAAGTTCGAGCCCATCTCGGGTTCTAGGACCAGTCTGTCATAAAACTGGTCACATGGGTGCGTCTGGGCTCCGTTTTCAATGATCCACATATGGATGGAAATCTAATTAGATAAGGAAGCCAATGCAAGTGGTCTCACATCAAAAGCCCTTTGGAATTAACGGGAATCGTCAAAACAAGTCAGCGTCCAGAATCTACCAGGGTGCTGCGACACCGTCTTTTGGTCCGTTGGACCGTGTATCGTGTTTGGGCCCATTAGGGGACGCGTCTAGGGGGTGACGCCCAAGACTCTATAATTAGCAGCCATCACTCTCCTTAGGGTTTGAGTTTTGTTTAGTTCTTCATTTCCTCGTGAAACAGACGTCGTTTTGCTGCAACTGTGCCGCCAAGGCTGCTTGGCGTGAACCAGGGCCCCAGTTCTTGATCTTGTTCACCTATGGCGATTAGTCCTTTTGAATAAAGACTTGAACTCCTTCTCGTTATCCTAAGCCTCATATTTATTTGCAATTTCAGATTGCGTTCATCCCGTTCTTGCTTGTGTTCTTGATTTGCTTGTAGGAAAGCCTTCTCGGCGAGGTCAATCATGTTCGCGTGGTTGATAACCAACGGAGCAGTGGTGTAACGGTTGTGGGGGTCCGAATCAGTCTTGGTTCGAAGCCTAGATCATGAACGTCGAGTCTCCACCAATCGACGCTATCATACCTTTCGGAAGATCGGGCCTTGTCTACTCAAGTGGTATCAGATACCATGTTGCCCATTAGGTATAACTTTGTTTTCCCCTTTAGATTGTTACTGTTTTTGCATTACCTATAGTCCACAAAAAGCCAAAAAAAATATACACTGCCACATATTCCCTATCCTATAGCCTTGTTGTGCTGTGCAATTTCATCTCTGTCTCGCGTTGTTGAGTTTGTGTCCTAGGGCAAGTTCTGGTTGCTGGTTTTAGATCGTTTTGAGTCCAGTTTGTGTCTTTCCCTTTGTTTTTCATCATAATCCATGAACACCTTCAAGTCTTGCTGTGTTTACTTTGTATCCATCAAACCCTAGTCCACACCATCTAATTTGTTACACTTGTCTTCACTGTTTGCATCTATCCATAGCCGCCACAACAACTTTTGCGCACATTGTTCCCGCTTTGTCCTCTAATTTGGAGTCAGTTCTTAAAACTGGTCTACTTTTCGCATACGAACTCGGATTTTGACGTTACATATATCAAAATCGATTAGAAAAAAATTTCGGATCCATCCGTCCCTGGACTTGCTAGGTTTGGAAAATTTTATTTTGGCCAAAAACTGGTCACAAGATCCTCTTTTCATGGTCACAACCTTTTTGTTAATTTTGAGCATGTCTTCTAAATTTTCCACAGGCCACGCCTTTCACTTGTTTAAGCTCATATTTTCTATGGTTACTTCTTTTGTGCTCCTAAGTGAAAAAAATATCAAAAAAATAAAAAGAAAAGTCAAAGAATCCCAAAAAAACAACGACAGCCCAAAAATAGAGAAAAAAGAGAGGGACAAAAGTGGAACAATATCTAGAGGAGAACATAGAGAGCGCCATTTGAGCTATGTTTGTGTGTGCTGATTTCTACCTTGTTCCTAATCATATTCCTGTTATTCACATCACTTGATACATCTGGTACTTGGAACGTGAGTAGGCCAGCAACTAAGACAAGTACTCGGGATACTTATTCAGCTTTGCTATTCAGTTGCGATTATTGCTATTCCTTGCTACTATATTATGCCTATCCAAGCTCCACTTTCTTCTAACCAAGTATAGGTTCGCCTTGCAACTGTTACACTCAAGCTACAACGGTATCACAGTCACCGACCGATTGCACCGCCTGTTGCTTTGGTAAGAACACTTGTAAGACCGTGGTAAGACGCTTGAGAGTGTGTGACTTTACTCCTTGACCACATCCTATAGTAGCTGATAGGAAAATACATACTTGTGTGTTTTCTTGTTTGATTCTAACAATGACAGCTTGTTTGTATCCACTGACTTATGATGGTATAGGTGCTGATGAGTACATGGAGTGGGAAATTGCCATAGATAACATATTTGCTACTCGCTTTATGTGTCCAAGGAGGAGGGTAAAAAATGCAGCTAGTGTTTTGCGACATTCTGCTTTATCTTGGTCGGAGTCTTTAGATCCTTCTGATAAACCTCAAACTTGGAATGATATGAAACTCCTTATGCGAGAAACCTTTGTTAATCCACCTCCTGTTTTGACTTCATATGCTGAGGTGCACTATTTAGAGGAAGAGTCTATTGTTATTCCTCTTGCTGTGACTAACCTTCTGCAGGATAATGTACATAAGCGAGAAGATGACATGGAAGAAAATGAGGAGCTCACAACCTCATGTGCAAATTCAGAACCATCACTTCACAATGCACCTATTACTCATGCTAAGAACACAGATAATGCCCATGGTGCTACACTCACGGAAGGTGAGAATTGTTTTAATGTACTAAATTTTTCCACAAACCATGCTATCATAGAGCAATTGTTAGTGGAACCCTCTCTTGATTTATCTTTGTCCCATGATAATTTGCTTGATGTTCCTTGTGATAAAGATGAATTGGTTGATGATGCTTTAGTTTTACATGTTTTGGAACCAACCACTTGTGCTGAAAATAAACATGTTATTCATATTGCTATTAAAACTGATGAGCTCAAACTATTGTCTTCTTTACATACTTTGGGTTACATTGAATTTGATGTTTTGTGTAACCTAGATTGTTTGGAGGAGAGCCTTTTTAAATATGTTGATTTGCCTTGGTTTTCTAAACGCACATATCATGTTATTGACAAATATAACAACAAAGGACAATATATGATAAATCGAGTATACGTTCGTAGTAATTTGAATTCTCCTTTTGTTGTACAAGATTATGATCGTTTAGAGGGCAGCCATAATAATACAAACATTGTATCATATTCCTCAAAGAAACAAGTTCACTTCCAAGAAGGGGATCATTGTTGGTTGCTACCTATGTCTGCTAGACCATCTATTTGGTTAGTTCTAATCTTTTGCAGGATAGTGTTGAGATACATGGTGTGCATTCGAATCATGGAGTTTACATGCTTGCTGAAATTTTTATGCAAGATGACACGCTAGAAACTTGGAAACATGGTCACATTCCTTCTCACAATTATTTGAGTTGACTATACGGGTCTCAACAAAGCATGCCCAAAGGATCCGTTCCCTTTACCGCGCATGGACCAAATAGTCGACTCTACCTCGGGGTGCGAAACCCTCTGCTTCCTTGATGCGTACTCCGGCTACCATCAAATCATGATGAAAGAATTCAACCAGCTCGCAACATTTTTCATCACCCCCTTCGAATCGTACAGCTATGTCTCAATGCCGTTCGGTCTGAAAAACACTAGGGCTATGTACTAGCTCTGTATGCTCAGATGCTTCGGGGACCTCATTGGGTGGACCATTGAGGCCTACGTTGATGACATCGTAGTTAAGTCCAAATGGACTGACCACCTTGTTATCAACCTTGAGTAGATGTTTGTAAAACTTTGAGCGAATGGCATCAAACTCAACCCCGAGAAGTGTGTTTTCGGGGTCCCTAGGGGTATGCTGCTCGGCTTCATCGTCTCCGAGCGTGGCATCAAAGCCAACCCGGAGAAAATCTCAGCCATCACAAGGATGGGCCCAATTCAGAACATAAAGGGGGTTCAACGAATCACAAGGTGCCTCGTCGCCCTCAGCCGATTCATCTCGTGCCTCAGCGAACGAGGACTTCCCCTTTATCGACTCCTGAAGATAGCTGACCGCTTCGAGTGGACATCCGAGGCCCAGGAGGCGCTTGACATGGTCAAACTACTTCTGACAAGGCCCCCGATCCTAGTTCCTCCAAGCGACAGAGAATCCCTCCTGCTATACATAGCGGCCACCACACAAGTGGTCAGCGTCGCCGTGGTAGTAGAGCGGGAGGAAGAGGGGCATGCCCTCAAGGTGCAGCGCCCTGTGTACTTCATTAGCGAGGTACTATCCGACTCCAAAACCCGCTAATCCCAAATCCAGAAACTCCTTTACACCGTCCTCATCACCAAGAGGAAGCTACGCCACTACTTTGAGTCACATCCCATGATGGTTGTGACGTCATTCCCCCTCAGCGAGGTCGTCCAGAGCCAGGATGCCACGGGAAGAACTGCAAAGTGGGCACTTGAGCAGATGGATCAAGGCATCACATATGCCTCCCGAACGGCGATCAAATCCTAGGTATTGGCTGACTTCATCGTCGAATGGACCGAGGTCCAGACACCACCGGCGGTCGTCGATCAAGAGTACTGGATGATGTACTTTGATGGATCGCTGATGAAAAAGGCACCGATGCGGGGCTGGTCTTTGTATCACCCCTTGAGGTCTGCATGAGGTACATCATTCGGCTCCATTTCCCCTCATCAAATAATGTGGCTGAATACGAAGCACTTGTCAACGGCCAACGCATCACCATCGTGTTGGGCATCCGACGCCTCGACATTTGGGGTGACTCTTAGCTGGTCGTTAACCAAGTCATGAAGGAGTCAAGTTGCCATGACGCCAAGATGGCTACGTACTACCAAGAAGTTCGACGGTTGGAGGACAAGTTCGACGGCCTCAAACTCAATCACATCCCAAGGTGCCTCAATGAGGCGGCCGACGCACTTATGAAGGCGGCGTCCGGTCAAGAACCGGTGCCAATAGGTGTCTTCACCAGCGACCAACACAAACCCTTGGTGCACTATGAAGGGTCAGAGCGGGCCGACGATGGCCCATCTGATCCGGCCCTGGGGGCTGACCAACCGATGGCTCCGCCCGGCCCCGATGTCATGGAGCTTGAAGAAGATCCAGCGATAGAGCCCAACCCTCTGGATGACTGGAGAACACTCTACCTTGACTACCTCCTCCATGACACGCTGCCCACAGACAAGACGGAGGCTTGATGGCTTGCATGTCGCGCCAAATCCTTCGTTCTTGTAGAGGGTGAACTCTACAAACGGAGCCACACCAGGATCCTGTAGCTTTGTATCCCCGTCGAACAGGGGAAGCTTCTGCTAAGCGATATCCATGGTGGGGTCTGCGGTCACCACGCCGCACCTAGAACCTTGGTTGGGAACGCATTCCGACAGGGCTTCTACTAAGCCACTACAGTAGCCGACACCGAGCAAATCGTACGCACCTGCGAAGGGTGCCAGTACTATGCTCGGCAAACTCACCTCCCGGCCGAGGCACTCCAGATGATCCCCATCACATGGCCCTTCGCAGTCTGGGGGCTCGATCTGGTTGGGCCTCTCAAAAAGGCGCCTAGGGGCTACACCCACTTGCTTGTCACCGTAGACAAGTTCACAAAATGGATCAAAGCTCGGCCAATCTCCGCGATCAAGTCTGAGCAAGCTGTGCTGTTCTTCCTTGACATCATCCATCGCTTCAGAGTACCAAACTCCATCATCATAGACAATGGCACGTAGTTCACTAGCAAGAAATTCATTTGATTATGCGGTGAACAACACATTCGAGTCGATTGGGCTGCCATCGCGCACCCCCGAACGAACGGGCGGGTTGAGCGCGCAAACGGCATGCTCCTACAGGGCCTCAAGCCTAGGATCTTCAATTGGTTGAACAAGTTCGACGCACGCTAGGTCATCGAGCTCCCTATGGTGCTCTAGAGCCTAAGGACAACTCCTAGCTAGGCCACCGGCTACACACCTTTCTTCATGGTCTACGGTTCTAAGGCCGTCCTCCCGACGGACCTCGACTATAGAGCGCCAAGAATCAGAGCATATGACAAACAGGGAGCCGAGGCATCCCACAAAGACGCCATGGACTAGCTAGACGAAGCCCGTGACATCGCCCTCCTCTGTTTAGCCAAGTACCAACAGGCGCTGCGTCGGATACCACAGTCGATGGGTGCGGGACCAAGCCTTCAACGTCGGGGACCTGGTTCTCTACCTCATATAGAGCAACAAGGACCGTCACAATCTCTCCCCACCTTGGGAAGGGCCCTACGTCATCACAGAAATTCTCTAGCTAGGCGCCTACAAGTTGAAAACCGTCGATGGCGAGGTCTTCACCAACGCCTAGAACATTGAGCAGCTACGTCATTTTTACCCTTAAATAAACACATACTCTTTCTTATCAGTTTTGTCTCCAAAAATCCCTAATCTTTAGTGACTTTCGACCCCTGCAAAGTGCGAGGGGTCGGATCTCACTCGGGGGCTGATATAAGTACGTTTATCTAACAAACACTCTCTGTGTTACCTTTGCAAATATTCTCTGAGTCTTCCCTCTTTTCTCACGGCAAGTCCTAAAGGCTAGGATTTTTGGAAACCAAATCTGAGTGTAACTGGTAGGACTGCGGGAAGCCCATGCCCCAACGGCTATGGCCTCCTTGCTCACCAGCATAATCAGGATTGGCTTGCCCGCACTCTTAGTTTTTTATGACCTTAGCTATGAGAAGGGTCGGAAGGCACCAAAATCTCTTTTACTAAAAGAGGGAGAAAAACCGAAAGGCTGTTTGCCGTAGCGAAAGTCGAAAACTTATTCATTTTTTCGTACAAAATTCATTGCTTACAAAGTGATCCCATCATGAAAAGGACTAATGTATTCATAAATACAAAAGACTATTCACTCAGGGGCTCCCCCACAAACTTATTCAATTACAGTCTCTGACCAGCTCTACTACGAGTACTGATACGGTCGCCGCGCCACACTCTCCATTAGCGACGTTATACCGCTCCGCGGGATCCTCAAAGGCACCGTCATTTGCAACATCGAGCACCATGTCGGTGACTATGGGGCCCTCCCCGAGGTGTCCAGGGACTGCGCCATCGTCATCAGCCATAACCCTAACAACGGCGCCTCCACCAGGGCGTCTAGGGACTGTGCCATCGTCATCAGCCGCAACCCTAACAACGACGCCTCCACCGGGGCATCCAGCCTCTAGCCGAGCCCATAGAATCCCCATTGAGGGGGAATCTGTTGGAAGGCGGGTGAAGGAGCAACGAAATGCCACCCGAGGGCTTTGCTGACACTGTCGCAAAGCAACGGGATCGGATTCCATCCGAACATCCCCGTTAGCGAGCTCATAAAGCGCATCACCCGAGCCATCGAGGCAAGTGATGTCGCCTTAACCCCTCCAGTTATGGAAACTGCGGATAGGGCGATAGTCACAAAATGAGCCGGCCCTTAACCGAATCCCCACCACGCGCGGGGGCTCAGGGAAGGTCGAGCCAGCGATAAGACCAAACGCACGGTCATGCAGCGATCGCCAAAATCCTAAGTAAGGGGTACATGTGAATGAAAGAGTAAGTTCGCTACCGTCACTCTAGTCTCCAGTAACATCCGGCCCCAGCGACCGCAAGGGGTCGGATCTCACTCGGGGGCTGATAAAGGTACGAATACCTCCTCTTTTTTTTTTGAAACAGTCATTACACCAGACCTTTTCATTGAAGACCACCCCAACGGTGGCGCGCAGAAGATCATGCTCATCACTGTCGACCTGAAGAATCCCCTGCATTTTGGCAAGCTCCTTGCCCAGTCCAGCAAAGATGCTCTCGACCTCCAACCTTTGGGTCACCGTGACTCCAAGATCCGCCCAAAGGGAGTTGACCACCTGATACGCCTCATCGCGCTCTCGAACGGCCCGGTCGCACTCCTTGCAGACCATGCCATGCCCTGAGCGGAGCCTTTCTACAGTCTGGAGCAGCTCATCTCACTCCCTGCATAGTCAGGCAATCGCCTCAACATCCTGATCCGCCCTCCGTTGCAGCGCCGCGGACCTGTCCTCGGCTTTTAGCTTGAGATCTTGCTCTGTCTCCAGCTTCGCTAGGAACTCAACGGCCCGCTGGTTGGCATCGACGTTCTTCTGGAGCAGCTCATCCCACTCCTTTCGGACCCTGGCGGCCGCCTCCTCGTCCTGCTTCACCCTCGCTGACAGGTCCTTGAACATCCCATGGATCACCTCCGCGTCCCGATGCGCCTCGGCTTCCCGCTGCTGGGCGGCAGCAAGCCGTGCGTCCACATCTCCCCGCAGCCAGGCCTCCTCGGTGAGGCAGTCCCATTCCACCTTTTGCTCACGAAGGAACCAGGATTTGTCCCGACTATGAGCAATGAGGGACTGAAAAGAAGACCGGTATAAAAAATATGAAAATACAAAAAAACATGAAGAAAGAAGAAAGCGAGGGAGAAGATCAAGCGGATACCCGGCCAGTGGGAATGATGATGTTGCGCAGGACGCACCTGGCCTGGCTCAAGGCATCCATCATAGCCGAGAACCCAATGTCAAGATTCTCTAGCTCCATGCTCTTGGCAGCATCGTCGAGCGAGAAGAGAGCCGACGTTGGGTCTTGAGGAGCCATCCACTGGAGCGGTGGCTCACCCCACGTGGGCGAGCAGCTGCCCCCCGACATCAGGGCCAAGGGCGATCCCCCGCCGGTTTTCTCCACCACCGCCACGATGCCCGAGGACCCTCTAACCATGTCCCCCTCCGTCCGGCCGACCTCGGGCTCCGTCGCCTGGGCCGTCGGAGGCGCGGATTGTGCCACCCCCTCGGTTACCACCGTCGCCGCTTTCGGCTGCTCCTTACTTGGCGCGGTCGCGGCCACCTCCGCTTGCGACGCCGGGGCCTCGACTTGCGGCACCGCGCCTACCATAGAGGGCGCCACAAGCATAGGCGGCGGCCCCGTCCGCTCCAATGTAGGCAGCGATGTCACCTCCGCCGTCATCTACTCGGCAACCCCCGAGGGCGCTTCTTCAGCCCCGGCGCCTGCTTGACCCGTTGAGGGCACGGGCATCACCATAGGCAGCACCGGACCAGCCAACGAGGCCGCAACGTCGGTTCCGCTCCTGCCCGAAACAGGGGCGACATCGGGCGACGACGTCCCTCCCGCCTAAAGAGCAACGCTCTTCTTGGGCGCCAGCGCCAAAGAATGGCCCTGTCGCAAGCATCTGCAAGAGGTAAAAGGCATAAGGTCAAAACAGAAAAACAAAAAAAGGGGGGGATAGGGGAATCAGTGACCTACTCTAGCGCATTTGGGCGGCGGGAACATTTTGGGGATGAACCCCCAGATCCGTGCTCCAACTCGTCTGGGCGAGACCGTTTCGAGCCTGCCCCTACCCCAGGCAGGGGGCCTCATCTCCCTTATCTCCGAGGGCGCGGCGGTGGAGCCACCCCTCTCTGTCGGTACCTCGGGCACGGCGGTAGGTCTGCCTGCCCCCATCGGCTCATGCGACGCGGCAGTGGATCCACCCCCCTCCGTCAGCACCTCGCGGGCGGTGGCAGATCCATCTCGCCCATCCACTGATCCTCCGTCAGCACTCCGGTCGAGGCGGTGGATCCTCCAGCTCCCACCGGACCCAAGGATGGGCCCAGCTCCGCCGGCCTCATAGACTCACTTCCCCCCACATGGAACGGGAAGGGTCCCTACATGGACAATTGGGTGCCTGTCAGTGAATCCTCGCCCTCCAAGACATCCTAATCCACGTCGGCTGCTACCTCATCAAACTCGTCGTCGTCGTCGTCACTGCCTGTCTCCTCTCCTCAGTCTCATGCTTGCTGCTTCCGTATCATCTCCTTCTTCTTGAGCTCCCTCGTCCTCTTATCCCACTCGACCGTGGTGCGATTCGCTGCCGCCAGGATCCGATCCTTCGGCTGCGGAGCCAGGCTATCCCCGTGGATGAGTCTTTTCGGCTAGTCCCGCTATCCCGAGGTCAGCATCAAGGGGTCAAAAATTCAAGTAAAGAGAAGGCATGGGAAAGGGCAACTTACAAAATCGATGAACCCTGGTTCTGGCCGCATTGGAGGATGTCCCGGCACTGGATATACAAAGTCAAGGACAACGCCGGTGGTGTCCTTCGAAGGCTCCATTGCCTAATTGATCTGTTGCACCACTTTGGTCGGGGAGCGCTTCGTCAGAGAGCACCGTCCCTTCAGGCGACGCCCCAGGCGCCATCAGGTACAGGGGGAGCGCGTGGCTCATCAGCGGCGCCACCCTCCGCGTGTGGTAGGCACCGATGATCCCCAATCCCTTCACACCCCTATCCTTCTAAATTTGGAGGGCGGCGAGTTGGTCCTTGATCCTCTTCTTATCTTTGTCTGGGACACCCCACTTCCATGACCCCAGGACCTCTTTGATAAGGTGCTCGGAGTACACCGGCATGGGGGCGGCCACGTCGTCCTTAACGTAAAACCACTATGAATGCCACCCCTTGTTGGAGGTCGATAGACGCATCAATGGGTAGTCATTCACCCGGTTGTTGCGTAGATGAATGCTGGCACATCCCATCGGCATGCTCAGCTCCTGCTTCCCAACCCGCTTCTTCGACAGGTTGACGGCAAAGAACTGCCACCACAGATCGAAGTGGGGACTAATCCCCAGGAACCCCTCACACAGGGCGACGAACACCGCAATATGCTGGATCCCATTGGGATTAAGGTGTTGCAACTCCACCTAGTAGTACTCCAACAGCCCCTGAAGGAACTTATGAGTGGGCACGGTGAATCCCCGCTCATGGAAGAGAGCAAAGGACACGACATACCCTTCGGGCGGCGACGGTTCGTCCTCATCACCAAGCAGCCGCCACTCCTCGACGCCGGACAATGGGCGAAGGAGGCCACGGCAGATGAGGCCCTCCAGGCGCTGAGGGGTAATGCTGGATCTGCACCATGGCTCCATTGAAACAATAGGAAGAGGGGTGGATGCGAGCTCAACGGCGGCTACGATGCGGATGCAAGCCTGACGACGGTAGCAGTATAGGTACGAGAGGCTCAGGCGATTGGCGGTGGAGGTGGTAGATACGAAGGCAAGGAGACGAAGTACGAACCCTAGGGGTGAACCTCGTGGTTTTATAGGGGCAACGGATGTGAGAAGGGCAACCGTCCGCCTCAATCTCTGAACCCGCCACGATAGACCGCCGCATCACGTCATGGGATACGCGCCCGCGATCCCTATCCTTTCCCACCAAAATCACGTCGGACGGTTCGCCTTCCCCAAGCAGACTAGGACTCTTTTCCCACCGATGGAATATGGGTCAAAAGGCCTTTTCTCTGGCCCGCCTAGGCCCAGAAGTACAAGGGCCGGCCCAATAGTCTCAATGGCCATCCCAACGAGGGATGGGCCCACAAGCAACCAGGACTCAGGAACACGAGCATCAGTGGGGCCTCGACCCGCAGTCGAGCCCTAGCTAGGCTGACCCTAGATGAAATCCCTGTGAATGGGATATTAGGGTTCCCTTAAAACTATCCAGTTGACAAAAACCGAATCTCACAGCCTCTGGGGGCTACACCCAACGGGCTCGGGGCTCGGGGGCTACACCCAACGAATCTCATATGCCCGAATTACCCGGGGCTCGGGGGCTACACCCAACGGGTGCGCTTGCGCGCACCCTCTGGCGAATTGAAATACCCCTCGGGCGATTCTGCCCAAATCACCCGGGGGCTCGGGGGCTACACCCGTCGGGTGCGCTCGCGCACACCCTCTAGCGAATTATCTCTGGGAGGTCAAAACACCCCCAGGCGATTATGTCTAAATCACTCGGGGGCTACTGTCGAGGACCTAATATCGGGGTACCCAATGAGGTGAAACTAATAACCATAGAACATTGACACTTCTGGTCAGACAACAACACTACTGCGCTTCTTGCCCGAACGACGAAAGATTGATTCCGCCTCGCCCGACCACCAAGGGCTAGACTCTGCCTCGCCCGATGGCTAAGGGCTGGCTCTGCCTCGTCTGATGCCCGAGGGCAGGCTCGCCTCGCCCGACCCTCGAGGGCTAGGCTTGGTCTCGCCCGATGGATAAGGGCGGGCTCCGGCTCGCCCGATGGCTAAGGGCGGGCTCTGCCTCGGCTAACGCCCGGCGTCTAGGGGCGGGCTCTGCCTCGCCCGATGGCTAAGGGTTGGCTCTGCCTTTTTCGATGTCTAGGGGCAGGCTCCACCTCGCTTGACGGCTAAGGACTGGACTTTGCCTCGCCCGACGCCTGAGGACGGGCTCGACCTCACCCGATGATTGAGGGCTAGCTCCGCCTCGCCTGACAACTGCACCCTGATCCTTTGTAAAGAGGAGCATAGGGTATGATAGGACATTTGAGTCAACCGCAGTATCAAGGGCCATGCCCTGTGCGCCTGCAGGAAGGTACCGTCAGGATACGATGGGACGGGCGCTTTGAGCCCTTTCCGACATAAAAGTGCCCGAATAGTGTTGTAGGCGTCGACTTTTGCCCCACAGTGTAGTAGGCGCCGCCTTCAGCCCTCGGGCGCGGATACTCACACAGGCATATGACAACAACTACAATCCAAGGAAGAACTCACATCATCTACAGTAACATGCGTATAGTCATTTCCCCGTCTACTCCCCACAGAGTCATGGCTCGGTGCCCTAACACCCCGCACCGTCTGCCGGGGGAGGACGGGATGTAACCACTCGCCGAAGCAAGGCCAGGGCATGGTCCTGTTAGGGTCAGTGGACGTGCTATCCCTGCCATGATCTGCCATGACAATGGAACATGCTCAAGGGAAAAGGAAAGCTTGGCACCTCCGATGGGCGACCACTACCCTCTTTCTCCCACCTGTAAACCTCCTGCTCCCCCTTGGTCTATAAAAGGGAGGGCAAGACACCCCATGAAGGGGGATCCGTTTGACACACACAACACATCACGCATACAACCAAGCAGCGACCAAGCTCTTGGCGTCCTTTCGACCATCCCACCAGAGACTTGGGACCATTCCCTCTCTCGACCATTTGTACCCCCTACTACGAACCTTTTTCGGCACTGATAACACGAGCAGCAGTAGACTAGACGTAGGGACATTTAGCCTGAACCAGTATAAACCTTGTGTCCTTTAGTGCACCATTCGGGCCTAACGCGCAACAATTATAAATTTACTAGCCGGTGTTTGTTCAAAACACCGACACCTTGCTTGCATGATGACCCATCAAACAATAACGTCCAAGGCACCGGCTCTACATAATCAATACTTGGCTTATGATGTTGGGTGACAAAATCGGCCATTATTTGTCCTTTGACTGCTTTAGCCGATTCGTACTTCAAGTTAAATTCCGATAACGTGAGAATCCACTTTCCCACTCTCCCATTCAGTATTGGCATTGCTAACATGTGCTTAATCACATCAGCCTTGGAAACAACCGTACATTTGGTCGATAGTAGGTAGTGTCGCAACTTAGTGCAAGAGAAATATAAGCACAAGCATAACTTTTCTATGGGAGAATATCTTGTCTCTAGATCTAGGAGTCTTCTATTCAGATAGAAAACAACTCGCTCTTTTCCTTCAAACTCTTGCATCAAGGCCGATCCAATTGTCTTGTCATCAATCGATATGTACAACTTAAAAGGCTTACCTTGCTGAGGAGGGACCAGCATAGGTGGACATTTCATATATTCTTTTATCTCTTCAAAGGCCTTTTATTGCACGTCACCCCACTTGAATTCTTGATCATTTTTCAACTTCAACAAGGGAGAAAACGGCAGAATTCTTTCTGACAAATTTGAAATGAATGTTCTGATGAAATTAATCTTACCAAGTAGAGATTGCAACTCTATCTTAGTAGTCAGGGGAACTGCCTCATCAATTGCTTTTACACTTTTCTGACCAGCTTCAATTCCTCTCCGTGGACCATAAAACCCAAGAATTGTCCAGATGACACTCCAAAAGCATACTTATTAGGATTCATCTTTAGACCATGCTTTCTTGTGCATTCCAGAGTCTCTTGCAAATCAGCTAGATGCTCTTTGTACCCTTTGGATTTTATCATCACATCATCGATGTAGATTTCGACACTGCTGATCAACTTATGAAAAATATAATTCATCGCCCTTTGATAAGTTGCAACAGCATTCTTCAGACCAAAGGTCATCACGACCCACTCGAATAAACCGATTGCGCCGGGGCACCTGAAAGCAGTCTTTGCTATATCTTCCTTAGCCATGAAAATTTGGTTATATCTATAGCACCCGGTTTTAAAGACAAAACCAGATACACACTATATGTGAGCCTAGAAAGTCAAATCTCACATATAGCCACAAATAAGGGTAATATCTTGAGACAATACTTATTACATAACATATTAGTAAAAGGAATATAACCTCAGAGTATAGATAGTGGAATGACAACTCTGATCTTCAAGCAAAGACTCCAAATCCATAGGGACGACTGATTGGTTGACCACAAGCCTAACTCCTACAAACCAGCAATCTGGTACCCATCAGGGATTTTTATCCAAAGTATAGAAAAGTAAAGCAAGCGTAAGTACATGTCGTACTCCCGCAACACAACATGGGGTTCATGAGGCTTAAAAGGCTGACACTGGTTTAACTGCGATTAGCTTTTGATTATCATAATTTTAGCAATTGGGTAGCAACAAGTTTATTCGTAAGCCCATAAACACATGATCAGGTAAACATGATTAATGAATAGCATAAACAATTGATTATTAGCATCATCATTAGCCATTAATGAATCATCTATTCCATAAGGGTCCAAGGCCGCTCGTGATCGTGAGCACGACTATTATAACAGTTTTACACTCTGCAGATGTTGTACACTTTCACTGTGAGTCCTGATTTACCCTTTCATCTGAGGTAGCTAATCTCTTGACCCACTTCCAAGGAAGGTCGGCAGGATTCACTATGAAGCCTTTCAAAGGTTCGTCTAACAAGTTAGGGCCGCTAGGTTTCCCTATCAATAAGCATAAACTCCCCTCCAAGGAGTGACTACAAGTGCACCCACTTAGCAGGCCGAGATCATACCCGTCGGAGCCCCTCTTGTGCCATATAGGTTAACCACTAACAAGCTAGAAAAGGTCCTCATACTGAGCTAAAGCCATAGCCATATAGCCCTCACAGTTGTACTGTAAGTCCTGGATGATCGCTTAAAGATAAGTCCTTAGGGAGAGGAATCTGAAGCATTTAGAAAGTAGCTAAACAATCCAGCCCCCTGTTTCCATGTTAATAAAAAGTCATGTTTTAATGTTTATTACATATACCATTAGTCAAGTTACAAGATCATAGTTTTGATTAAGCACTAGCAAAAACTACCCAATGCAATATCCCAAAGGTATCAAGGTACAAGATATCAATATCTAGGATATCCTTATTGGCAACAAGGTAGACACATGCAATATGAATTAAGTGATTAAATGTGAATAGGTAACAAGGATGATCACTAGGACCCATTTGGCCTCTAAGTCATGGTTATAGTATAAGCTTTCATTTTCAAGTTGTATGTTTGACCTAAGTTGAACTATAGCATAGAGTGTTTGCATGGCAGTGCACCCTTAAGCAAAGTTGTAGTACTTGACTATGGTAACAACTTTTATTTTTGGGTCAAGGTCTAATTCAGTGCATAGCATGCTCAAAAACATCTCACAAGTATCAACAAAATATTGTTTCAAGACTTGCAAAAATTTCTAGGTGTTGGAAAGATTCTCAGTTTCAATATACCTCACTTTGGAGCAATGTAGTTTGTTAACCAGTGAGAATTAGATGATGGTTCTTAAACAAAAGTTGGAGATCTCATATAGCTCTACAACTTTCATTAAGGAAGTTTTTGCTAAATCACCACGGATTAGGAGTTATGGGATCACAAAGTCACGTTGTCAGTCATCGATCGCGGTGCCTGAACCCGCGCCCACGCGCCTGGCAGTGGCCAACCGGCCACAGGCCGTGGACACATGGTGGCCGTACGCTGGTGTTGGCCCAGCTGGTCTGGCACGAGCGTGCCCTTAAGTGCCGTGCTCACTCACTCTCACTCTCTTACCCTCTCTGTGCCTCGCCTTCTACGTGCCCATGCGGAACCGCAGCGCCGCTGTCACCACTGTACCTTTGCCGAGCTTGCACGCAACCGCGACTACACCACTGTCCAATCCATCTCGCTCATAGCTCTGCCACCACCTCATCCACCTTGTCGCCCCACTAGCACCACCATTCGAGCAACGGTAAGGCCGCATTTCACCTCGCCGCGGCCACTGCCATCACCAGAGCGCCGCCGCGCTCGTGGCTCACCGTGGCCCCGCCGTTTCGTCGCACCGCATGCCTTCATTTTGTTTGGTCCAGCACCACAAAAGAGTCAATCAGCTTAGGCCGGAGTTAGGGATGACACCACCACGTGACGGCGCTAGAATGAGTCGCCGCCCCACGCACGCCTGCCATGGCCGCCGTGGCACTCAAGCTCGCCGCCGTCGAGTGGGTTCACCGTTTCCCTCCTTTTTCGTGCGCCTTAGGTCGAGTAACCCTAGGCCTCGCTAATGGCATAATGGAGACCCACCTTTCACCACTGTTTAGTTGGAACAGCATGAGCACCGCCATGCTCCGTGCGCCGCCGCACGGCCATGCATGCGGTCGAGCTCACCGACGCCACCCTGAGCCCTCACCTGTGCCGTATAGCTCCGATAGGTCACCAAGATGGAGTAGCCATCCTCGCTTGAGTTTGTTGTAGCTAGAGATGGTTGGCGTACCGCCGCCGACCTCTATCGTCTGCCATGGCCGCCGTCGAGCTTGCTCCGGCGAGCCACCGGGCCAACTAAGCCTACCAGTCGATGCGCGTGGATGAGATGAGTCCAGTGGTGAAGACGCTACCACCGGAGACCTCACCGTTGGCGAGTTTTTGCTTGTCAGCGTCGTCCTCTGCTTTAATGTCGCTGACGCATGGGTCCCCGTTGACCGCGGGCCCCGGCTGTCAGTATGTATAATATCTAATTTTCTAGATTTATTTCATAGATTTGAATGCATGTTTCAGAAATTCATATCTGAAGCTAGGAGTGTCCAATTTTGGTGAACCAAATTTTGTTAGTTTAATCTTGAAGTGTAGTATTTGATAAAAATATGAGATGCACTGTTTACGGTATTTTTCTGGGAGAATAAAATGTAGCTAGATAAATGCTTTTTAAATGGTTTCTATCTTGTTAAATGCATAACTTGAGCTAGAAAGGTGATAAAATTGTGATTACAATTTTGCTGGTCTTGTGTTGACATGCTCTAGCTAGTAAAAATACTAAACTTCCCATGGTCATACTTTGGATATGGTCTTCATATTTAATTCTAATTAAGTGCTAGTTTCTAGTGAAATTAATTAGGGTAAAAATACATAACATATGATTATGCAAATTTTTACATAGTATTCTTATGCTTGGAGGACTGTAAGAAAAATATTAAATCTGTTGTTTGACACTTTTCACTATGCTAAACTATTTTTGCTAAAATAAGCCTATGTAATTTGTCATTTTTATAGAGGCAGTTGTACTTATTCAAATGGCATGAAATTTATGCAGTAGACTTTAAGGGTATTTGTAGGCTACTATAATTTTATCAAAATTTATTGAGCTTTGGAAATATTTATCCCTTAAATCACCCTATTATCTAAGGAAATTAATAAAGGATATAAATAATTTAGTTATGTTTAACCATGATGTTTTCTATGGTTCTTGTGATGCATATGATATGTTTATGTTATTAGTTAGGATTAAAAGTAATTGGTTATATGCAACTAGTTAATTATTTCATGATGATAATTACTTCAACTAGATGGCTGCATGTATAGTTTTGATTGAGTTAGTAATTTCATGATGATAATGGTCTTTTCTGTAAAACTTGATAATAATAAAGTTGTAGATAACTTACTAATCTAGCTTGTGTTAAATTTTCATAGTCATAGGCCTTATGGTTTAAGAATTATAGCTGTTAGAAGTCTGCTATTAGAAATGCTTGCTCTCTAGATAGATTTGAATGATTGAATTTTTTGACCTAGATAACTGCTGAATCACACTAAGTGTATTAAAAGAATGTTGTAGGCAATTTCATAAGCTTTCCAGAATGCCCACAACCATATTATTTTGAGGTGTATAACTCCAGTTATGGTCAAAACAAGTGGCTATTGTCTTGTAGTCCAGAAAATGATTTACATAAGTGTTTGTTTAGTTATTAGAAAAGAGATATGCACCTACTCATTAAAATAAGATGCAACTTGTTATTACTTGATGCAAAGTCATTGAAAACACTTATGAGCATGCATTCATTACATCATACCATATTATACATATCATCATATATGCATTCATGATATCTTAATTCATGCTCATGCATATAGGATCGTCTGAAGAAATAACTCTGTTGGAGTTCAATGAAGAAGAGGAGGAGGATCAGTAGGAGACACCTTAGGCTGCAGCTCTAGGAGAAGAGGAGCAGACTCTCAAAGATCCCCCTGAGTGCTCGGATCATCGGCCAAGCTCTTTCCTCAAAGGCAAGCCCCGAAGCATTCTAAGTCTCGCATGTTTTACGAAACAATTACTTGAGTCATTTATGTTTGATGCATTAGGTTATAAGAGTTGATTGGAAACACTTGATGCATTGAACTACCTTGTCCAAATGCATATACCTTGAACCCTGTGTAGGTCTAGGATCGAATATATGCTTAGCCGTGCTTAAATCGGTAGAAGTCGGGTGATTTCCTGTTACCTACGAGATATAGGTGGATATCGAAGCACGGTTGACTATATTTGCTATCGTGGAAAAGAATCATGAGATAATGTAAATAGAGGCCGAGCGGAGCCTATGTGTAGGTTGGCTCATGTGATTCCATCTGTGCCGATTAAGGACCCTACCGTTGTTGGCCCTTCTGACAAGATTGAGCGCATGCCTATCACTTAGCTGCCCAGATGACTCGTTCCGACCACGAAGCCAAGTAGCTCAACTCAGGCCGGGCCAAGTTCTATAAAATTGCACACTCTGGATGATAGTAAGGATGTGCGGGGAGCTAGGCATGAGCCCAAGGGTAGGGTAGTCCTGATTGTCCTGGTAGCTAGTTGTCCCTAATTGTGTGGCACTGGTCGAACCCATGAAATGTGTACCTGAGTTGTACCAAAGGTGATCTAAGGTGACCATTGATCTGGTCTGCCTAGGTTTGTGTTAGAAATAAATTCTCAGTTGGTTAAAATCGATTCGAATCGCCGTCTCTCCCGGATAGTGAGAAACTTAGCTAGTACCAACATCGTAGTAACTGTGTTATGGAATGTGATGATTTGGATGAACATGGAATTACTACACCAGCTATGGTTACTATTGTATGCTCCTAATTGATATACTACATGTTTGGCACAGGTTAGTTGCTAATTTAGAGATGAATAGCTATAATTAACTTGATGACTGAATTATAATTGTACAACTGAGTTAGTCGCTTTTATGCAAAATGTTGTCAAGCTACCTCCACTTATAAAGCCTTGCATAATTCTTGGAGTCACTTTGTTTTTGGTTTATGACGGGTAAGTCTAGCTGAGTACCTTCTTGTACTCAGGGTTTTATTCCTATTGTTGCAGATGGTACAGTTTATCATGGCTATTGCAAGATCTGCTTTTGTCTCACCGTGGATGAGGAGTGAGCCCTAGGTAGGCATCTCTTATTAATCCTTCGTATATGCTTTTGTGGGAGTGTGATCATGAGTTGGCCCTTGATTTGAGCTATGATGGCAAATGTTAGCTTCAAACTTTAATTTGCTTTCGCTACTATTTACTGAACTTGGTTTGTAATAACCTTAATTCATACTCTGATGAATGAACTATATTTGTGAACCTTATATAACATGTGACATGTATGTTGAATCAAGTACGATCTTGGTTGTATGTTGATGGTTAATCGAGACCCGTCGTTGTACTCGACAGACTACCGGATTTATATGGGTTCAAGTACGACAGAGCGACCGCTTGTGGGCTGCCATTGTACTCGTGCTCTTATAAATTGGTAGGTTCTGCTACAGTAATGAACCTTCAAATTATAATCCTTGATTAGCTCCAACCATCTCCGTTGCCTCCTGTTCAGCTCGGACTGAGTGAAAATATATTTGAGGCTCTTGTGATCCGTATAAATATGTGCTTTATTTCTCAAAAAATAATGCCTCCAAATTTTTAGAGTGTGCACCACAGCAGCCAACTCTAAATCAAGGGTGGGATAATTCACCTCGTGCTTTTTTAGCTGGCATGAAGCATAAGCTATCATGCATCCATCTTGCATAAGCACACATCCCAATCCAGTCCTTGAGGCATCACAATACAAATCAAATGGCCTGTCAATATCTGGTTGGGCAAGAACAGGAGCAGAGGTAAGAAATTTCTTCAGGGCTTGGAAAGCTTCTTTACAAGCCAGACTCCATACAAACTTGACATCTTTCTGGACTAACTTGGTCATTGGTTGGGCTATTTTAGAGAAGTCACAAATGAAGCGTCGATAAAAACCAGCAAGACCAAGGAACTGATGAATCTGATGCGCTGACTTTAGAGACTTCTAATTTAACACATCTTGCACCTTGCTTGGGTCTACAGAGACACCTTCAAGTGCCAGGACATGTCCCAAAAACTGCACTCGATCTAACCAAAACTTACACTTGCTGAATTTGGCATATAGCTTGTGTTCCCTTAATCGAGTCAGTACTATCCGAAGATGCTGTGCATGCTCTTCTTTGTTCTTGGAGTATATCAAAATATCATCAATGAACACCACTACAAACTTGTCCAACTTTGGCATGAAGACTGAATTCATGAGATACATGAAGAATGGTGGAGTATTGGTGATGCCAAAAGACATGACTAGGTATTCATACAGCCCATACCTAGTAGAGAAAGATGTCTTTGGTATATCTTGGGGCCGGATCTTAATTTGATGATACCCAGAACGAAGATCAATCTTTGAAAACACCTTGGCACCAGCAAACTGATCGAACAAAGTATCAATATGAGGTAAATGATACTTGTTCTTAATGGTTACCGCATTAAGAGGGTGGTAATCCACACACATCCGCAGAGTACCATCCTTCTTCTTCACAAAAATAGATGGCCAACTCTATGGTAAAGAACTAGGACAGATAAAGCCCTTCTCCAATAATTCCTCTAACTGCTTCTTTATTTCAGCTCATTCTTTAGGAGCCATGCGGTAAGGACGCCGTTGTCGACACAGAATTTTCGTCCCGTGCCGAGGACACACGCAGCAAGCTGGAAGGGTCTACTCGATGGAGCTATAGATCCGCCTAGCTTCAGTGCAGGGGTGGTCGATCCTGCGCACTCCTCCCGAGACGTGCTAGTCAATTTGACCCTGTAATTGACAAGGAGAGAAAGTTTATCAGTAATTAAGGGCGGAACTTGCCGATGTTGCCAGACAGTCTCGAATGTGCGGCTATGAGAGCCAATATGAAAGGAGATCGACTAAATAGTCGATTCTAGCATATTCATGAGAGTAAATTGATTAAAGCTCATTGGGTTATATAAGAAGAATCGGTTATCATTCAGAGTAAATACCATTATTTGAACATATATTAATCAATGGCAATAAGATATCAACAATGATCGGTTTGTGCTGAGCCAATGATTACAAGTAACCGAACCCCTTTTTATATAAAGAAACAATTCAACACCTTTTAACCATTTAATAAAGATAAATCTAATGAACATGTTAGATCTCATCTATCGCTATAACCAGTGGGGCATGAGGCAGAATCATGCAGGCCGTAGAAATAACAATAGACTCGACGACCCTAACTCATTACTGATATCAGTAGGGCATGAGGCAGAATCATGCAGGCCATAATACAATAATAAGATCATGGGGCTAACATATCTTTCAATCTATCTTTACATCAACGGTCTCGTAATGCGAACTGTTCATGAAAGCACTCGATATCGGCTAAAACTGCCGATTCAGGCATAGCGCACAGCTAAAGTCATGAACCAATACAGACTATCAGTGGCCCTTGGTGGCTGATACAATTGTGGCTCAATTTGTACATGCACAAGATTGTAAGGCCTGATCTCAGAGACCTGAGCTTTCCTTCCTCTAGTTTTGATGAGAAATATAGAGGCAAAGAAGGAAGAACTCGATAGTGTACGAGTTATGGCGAGGCTGCATCAGCCATAATAATTGACTTCGATGTTGGCCACCTCTTCAAAAAGTTTTATAGAGGGTTTGATGCAGCCGTCCTGACTTGGCTACCTTACAATGAGGATGATGAACTGACTTTTCCATTCAAATTCTGATTTGAATCTGGCTGTTCGGACGAGACAGCGGCTGCGATCTTCAATTCCTTTATTAAGCTCTATGTTCTCCTAGCCGAATTTCGTCACGGTCATGGCAAAATGGTTAAAGGTTCCTCCATCCCTGGCAATCCACCAACCTATGAGTTTTACAATGCTTCTTTTGTGGCCCGTTAGTTTGGCCTTGGTCAACTTCCCCCTCGCCTATTCTTCAAGAACATCCTGAAGCCGAGAGAAGATATTAGTGATGTGCTGGAAGCTTCTAGAGCCTTTCAACTGGGATCAGACCTTCCTTCCTTTTCATTGCATGACTGGGTTAGAGCCAGTTTTTCTTCCGACCTTTTTGACTCCTGGTGGCAAGAATGGCGTTCCCATCTCTTCTGTGGGCTAGTCCACCCTCTGTGTATAGCTTTGGACGGGGAATTTGCTTCTGACAGTGAGGTAATCTTTCATCCCCTTTTCAGAGAGATCACTTGGCAAATTCTCTTGCTAACCATTCTAACCGATCTTTTCAGGACATTGAATTCAAGCCTCCAAGCCTGGATAGGAGAGGGCATCCTATAGATTATCAACCGTCATGCCCAGTTTCAAGAATGGGATCAACCGCACCTTCCTTGAGGAAATTGATGAGAACCCCTGCCGCTCCTACGATCGTGACACGTCAATCCCCAAAGCGCAAGATGGTTCCAGGGGTAACTCAGAAGGCTACTACTGGAAAAAGACTTCATAGAACAAGGCCATCAGCTGCTCAGGTGAATGATTCATACTTTCCTCAAACTGATGTTCAACTTTCTGATAACATTTTCTCATAGTTATCGAGCATTGCATCCCAGTCTGCTTCGGGTGCGGGACTACTATCTCAAGCACTTGATTCATCACCAACCAAACCTTTGTCAGCTAATCCTCAATAGGAGCCGATTTTAGTGGAAGTAACCGATGCTTCCACAACGACAGAAAATATGAATTTTTCCTCGAGGCTTGTCGAAGTATTTTCTTTAACTTTTTGATTTACTTAGTCTTTTACCCTTCACCTGACTTTTTACTTGTGCTAGATACTTCTCGAGGAAACACTTGACATTCCGCTTAGCGAACCTACCGGCGCTAAAGATGGTCTTGTTGCCATCCATACTCAGGCTGTTGATTCTCTAGCCCAACAAATAACTGATGGTGAGGGATTTACTTGCTTCATTTGTTCCTTTGCAACAAACATGAATTAAATATCCTTCCTTGTTATTACAGACACCAATGTTGGAATTTTGGAGCTGATTCAACCAGACGTCGTCGATGCATCATCAGCTGTTCCCCCTCTTCTGATAGAGGCTATTACAGAGAAGGTACTATACCTTCTCTGCCATCCACTTTTTGGTAAACCAATTCAAACCTCCTAATCACGTTTTCCCTTGTACACAGCCACTCAGTCTTCCAGCCTGGAGCTACTCTCTCAATCTTGAGGAATATCTTGATGAGGATGAGATCAGATCGTCAGCTACTTCTTCTAGTGAAGCCCTGTCAGAAGAGACCAGAAATCGGCTAAGACACATATTGCCAATGCTTGAGAAGGACGTAGTCAATCTGGTCCGAGACACTGACTCAATGCAGAGAGTCTTCTTGGCTATAAAGGGCGATCCATCTCTAGCCCTCTCCAGAGTCTTGTCATATTTGTCTTCTTTTGAAGATCAAGCTCTGAAGGTGAAAAAGATTCAGAGGAACCTGTCCAATCGTGAAGCTTTGATGGCCCAGGATAACTCTAACAGGCAAGAGGCTAAAGAGTTGATGCGGCTGATTGATGATCTGAAAAATTCTTCCCCCAGGACCGATCCAAAGCTTTCCCAGCTAGAAATCAGACGTGCTAAACTTGAGAAGGAACTGGAAAACATGAAGGTTGCTATGGACCATCGCAAGTTTACTCTGGCCCAAATACCCGATGCCGTCAAACAGAAGAAACAGGAACTGCTGGCCAATGTGAAAAGAAGTAGAGCCATTCATAGTAATCTTGAGAACACTCCTAGAATAGCCGAAGAATACGAGCAAAAGATTGCAGAAGCTGACGCCGTCTGGCTAGAAATATTGAAAATTATCCAGGATGTTTTGAACTTGTAATTCATAGGTTAATACATGTATCTTGCGTAAAACTGATGATGACCATACTTTCCTGCTGTCTCGTTGTATCTTTTGTTTCGGCTAAATAGCCGATTTAAAATAGCCGATCTCAGACTTCTAGTCTCAATCCAATTGAGTCTAAAAACACGGCTTTTATTAAGAGAACCCTTCGATTTTTCCACCTTTAGTCGCCCAACGCCGTATTCTCTTCGGCATTAGCGAGGCAACGATTTGCCTTCTATTAATTGCGGTTGTCTACCGCATTTCCCAAGGTGTTCACCTCTTCGCTTCGTAGCTTCAAATACCAACCGATGGTTTCGGCCTCGAACACACCTCCACTTGCAACTGTTTCTTTGTACTTCTCCACCTTCCAATACCCTATAGCAGTTCCCTTCCCTTATCATAGATCCAATCAAATCCATAGCTAGGGATAACTGCGGCAAGCGAGCGGCGGAGGAGATCCCGGAGGAGAACATGCCAGTGAGTCAGCGCCTCCAACATATGAGGTGAGATTGATGGCTTTTACTCATGGTGATGGTCTGCAAATCTTTTGTTCACAACGATGAACTCTTCTACCTTGTTCCTAGGTTCATCGTGAATGACAACCTTTGTCCTCTTCCTAGGGCCGGTAATCCCTCTGACGTTGTATCTTCTGCTCTAGCTTCGTCGTTGGACTCCTCCAAATCGTACAACGACGATGATGCTTGGCGCTTCCCTCGGGAGTGGAGGGCGGCTCAAAATCGCTACTCCGAGGTGACTCAAGAGAATGGCCAGCTCGAGATCCGCCTTGGGGTTTCTCAGGCCGCTCTTCATGCAGCTGAGGAGGAGGCTAGCGCCGTCCGAGAGCGGCTGGCCGAATCTGATGCCACGATGGTGGGTAAGATGAACTCCATGGAGGCTTTTCATTCCAACTTCCATTATCTTCATCTTGACAGTATTCTTGTTTTTGTGATTATTAGCCCTGACAGCGCAGTTGGAATCTCTCCAACTAGCGGCGAACGCGGCCGTGGACGCCGTCAATGCCCGAGGTTCCCCTATCGACGCTCATCTCCAAGATGTTCCAGCCCGCGTTCAGGAGATCGCCCTCCACGGTGTTCGTCATGGTGCGGCGGTGGCGCTGACCGCGGCACAAGATCAAACTGGGCATGATCTCCATGCCATGGAGACTGGTTTCCCAATAGGCGATGGTCCTAAGGAGCATGAGGATCTGCTCGAAGAGTTTGTCTTGGCAGTGGAGGCCATAGTAGACATCACACCCGCTCAGGATGTGGTGAACAAGGTCTTTGGTTAGATTGTATCTAGGGTCATCCGATGAACAAAGACTCCTGTTCTTTCTGTGAATGTACCTTGGTTCAATGCTCTTGTGTATGACTGTTTTTGCTTTTTGTTTTTGCTCTATAGGCGATACAGATCGTATCGGCTTTTATTATTCTTGAAGATTTTCATTTTTTAACTAGAGGTGATACTCTCCTGGTACCGGCTATTAGAACCGAGAATCGAATTGGCTATCAAGTATTGATCAAATGTTAGGATAACACCCCGCAGAACTCTTCATATCCAAAGGTCAAATGATCAATCATCCTAGGTCAAGCGTCCTATTAAGCGAAACAGAACTTCTTTAAGAAATTCATTAACTCTGAATCGCACTTACACTTTGACTCAGCATTCACATACATCGGCCTAAACCCATCTCCAAGACTCAATGCTTACTTTTCCTTTAATCCAATGGCCGATGTGAAGTTGTGATTTTTCTACTAAAACAAGCTTTCAGAGCCGATCGCTTGCATCGGCTGTTGGCTTTCATTGCTAATCTTAATGAAGCCTCCTTCTCATGACTTGCTAGAAAAACATTCGAAGTCTCCTAGTTCCCAAAAGACTAGATCGGCTGTTGCGATGCTTAGACTCATCAGCGTGAACCAGTTCGACGTCATCTCCATGCCATTGGATCAAACACTGATGCATGGTTGATGGTATGCAGCAATTCGCATGAATCCAATCACGACCGAGGAGCAAACTATAAGACCCTTTCCCATCGATGACAAAGAATATAGTGAGCAGAGTCTTGCTTCCAATTGTTAGTTCGACGTTTATTGCCCCTGGGTCTTAGACTTATTACCTCCGAAATCCTTAAGCATCATATCAGTCTCCATCAGATCTTCTGGACCTTTGCCAAGTTTACAAAAAGTAGTGTAAGGCATAAGATTGACAGAAGCACCTCCGTCCACCAACATCTTGTTCATCGGCTTCCCATCGACAAGACCTTTCATATACAACGCCTTTAAGTGCCGATGTTTGACTGGTTTGTCAAATATTGCTTGCTATACAACCATCAATTTGGTAACTATCTCCTCATACTCTGATTCATTGAAATCTAAATAAACTTCTTGATCTGCCGGAGCTCTAAATTCTGATGGCAACAGAAAAGCCATTTGGATATTAGCTGATGGTTGCTTTCTATCGTCTATTTGCTTGGTACGCCACACTTGATTCTTACCGGATGCCTGAGCGTGTTCCATCTCTTTATTCCTTAGGCGTTGCACCCTTCTCTTCTAGCTTCTTGTTAAACCTCCTGGGCACCACTGGCCTTCCTGTTGCACATATCTTCTTTTAGTGCCTTCCTCTTCACAATTAGCCCAATCCTAATCAACGACTCTTTTTCCAAGCTGATCATGAACACTTTTATTTTTTTAAGCGCCGATCCATGTTATTATGATGATATGCATCTTGAGCATGGATAGACCGGCGGTTGGTTTGAGACTGCCTATACTACCGATATCGATTGCCGCATTCTGGACAGTCATGTCTGGTAGGCAACTTCAAACCTTCATTCCAGCAATGCCTGAAGAAAGGACAATTCCAATGTAATTCGGCTTGTTCCCTTTCATACCTCTCTTGCTTCAATTGATGCTAGTATGCTTGATCTTTTAACCAACGCTGATAATCCTTTTCCTTCTGTCGCTGCCATTTATTCAACAGAATCTGAGATGTGGCCCATGGCTTTGTCGTCTCTACTTTTGACGTCTTCCCCTGCTCGTATCGGCCTTTTTACTCGGCACGATGTCTTCTAATCTCTATGTACTCATCAACCGATATTTGCATCTTGAGATCGACTGTTCCATCTTCTTTTGATTTGGTTGATATTAGGACTTTAGTTTTTCCTTTGAATAGCCCAGCATCAACCATGTTTTGATCTCCTGGGAAAGGATTATCATCAACTTTTATTTTCCGAGGCGTATCAAATTTGAGCCTTCCCTGCTAAATAGCTCTCTGTATATGCTGCCTGAAGATTCTACATTCATTAGTGGAATAAGAAGTAGCATTATGGAACTTGTAGAACTTCTTATTCTTCAACTGATCTGGGGGCAACATGACATGGCCATCGGGCAACTTGATCTGCCCTTTCTCTAGCAAGAAATTGAAGAGCTTATCTAATTTGGTGACATCAAAGTCATAGCTTTCCTTGACTCCTCTCCCCCAAGGATTGGGCACCATCACTGTCTTCTTGCTCCAATTCCATTCAGCCGCAGCAACCTCTTCTTCTTCATCTTCATAGTTGTCATCGACTGAGTATGGATCATAAGCTTCGGCTACTGTGGTATTCTTTTGAAATTGGGTATCTCTGTGCATACTCTGGAATTGGCTATTGAACGTTGCTACTTGTTGAGCCAATTGACCCAAGTTGTCAAATTCTTGTCCCAGTAGCTTTTCTTTTCACATAGGCAGCATTCTTTGAATAGCTAAAGCAGCTAGTTGATCATCGGCCAAGTTTAAGGAGAAGCACAAGTTCCTGGTTTCTCGGAACCTCTGAAGAAATTCAGTGCCCGATTCATTAGTCTTCTGTCTTATAGTTGTTAGATCGGTAATCTTCTTTTCTCCAGTCCCAGTGTAAAAATATGTATGAAACTTCCTCTCCAGGTCAGCCCAATTGGCAATGGAATTGACTAGCAATGATGAAAATCAAGTGAAGGCTGGCCCCGATATGGACAGAGAGAAGAAACGAACTCGATGGGTATCCTCAACTGACGCTTCACCCAATTGTGTAAGATACCGACTGATATGTTCTATCGTGCTTGTACTGTCTTGGCTAGTGAACTTAGCGAATTCTGGGAGCCTATAATTTATGGGAAGAGCGACCAAATCATACCATTCTGGATATGGATGTTTGCATGAAAAGGTTAGCCCTTTTGGCTTTAGACCGAACTGATTCTTCATCATCTCGGTCACCCTCAGCAATAATTCATCAGCTTGCGGATTTGAATTCCTCTGCACCTGCTGACCCATCTGTGGATTGAAATCTCGCGTGCCCTGATATCCTGGATTTGGCATCATGTGGAGGGTATTATAATCTATGCCATAGTGATACCCTTGTGGAATCTCAATCTACTGGGTCCTTTGCTGGCTTGCTGCTTGAAGTCTCTGATTATAGATATAAGGATCTATATCCCTACGAATCCTTTGAACTGATGGTGCTATTTTTTGAGCTAACGACGGTATGTGGCCTGATGTGCCAAAATTGATTACCTGGTTCTAACTTTGCCCCGCCGGCTGTTGCACATGTTGTACTGATGGTCCAGGATTGTACTGTGTTTGATTTGCAGTAGTTCCTTGAGTTTGCTCAGATGAACCCTGAACTGTCTGGACATCACCACTACCAGCCAGTGCTTCTTCTTGATGACTGGTACCGACTTGATTGGTCCCTTGGGTCGACGGATCTGGAATGTTGTAATAAGCCGGTCCGCCTTGACCAACTAGAAATCCATGAATCGCCTCTTTCATGGCGTTGTGAAATACATCCACAAAAGCTTCGTTATGGCCTGATATGGCATCACGAATAGATTTGTCCACAACTTCCTTAAAGAAATGCCTGTCTTCAGCTTCAGTCGTGTCTGTCTGCCCGTGTAACAGAACTCTTGGTAGTGGAAATTTCTGAACAATTGTGTTGTCACGTGTTTTGGTGTAAGACAACAAACATTTGTTCTGAAACTCCTCTGTAGCTTTGCTGATGATACCCTTATCCCCATCAGGTAGATCTTCATAATGCAGCATAAGGATGTCGTTGTTGTTGTGAACCGCCATGACGATTGTGGGGTCCCATCGGGCGTGCCAGAAACATGTGTCGACACAGAATTTTCGTCCCATCCCGAGGACACACGCAGCAAGCCAGAAGGGTCTGCTCAATGGAGCTGTAGATCCACCTAGCTTCAGCGTAGGGGTGGTCGATCTTGCGCACTCCTCCCGAGATGTGCCAGTCAATTTGACCCTGTAATTGATAAGGAGAGAAAGTTCATCAGTAATTAAGGGTGAAATTTGCCGGTGTTGCCAGACAGTCCCGAATGTGCGGCTGTGAGAGCCGATATGAAAGGAGATTGACTAAATAGTCGATTCCAGCATATTCATGAGAGTAAATTGATTAAAGCTCATTGGGTTATATAAGAAGAATCGGTTATCATTCAGGGTAAATATCATTATTTGAACATATATTAATCAATGGCAATAAGATATCAATAATGATCGGTTTGTGCTGAGCCAATGATTACAAGTAACCGAACCCCTTTTTATATAAAGAAACAATTCAACACCTTTTAACCGTTTAATAAAGATAAATCTAATGAACATGTTAGATCATCTATCGCTATGACCAGTGGGGCATGAGGCAGAATCATGCAGGCTATAGAAATAACAATAGACTCGACGACCCTAACTCATTACTGATATCAGTGGGGCATGAGGCAGAATCATGCAGGCCGTAATACAATAATAAGATCATGGGGCTAACATATCTTTTAACCTATCTTTACTTCAATGGTCTCATGATGCGAACTATTCATGAAAGCACTCGATATCGGCTAAAATAGCCGATTCAGGCATAGCGCACAGCTAAAGTCATGCCTTATCAGGAATAGATCTACCAGATAACGGTCCCCACTCCACGGTGCTAATAGTGGGGTGAGAGGCAGAATCACACAGGCCATGATAATGGGCCATGGAGCGGTTCTCGCTAGCCAATAAATCTACTCCAGACACAACACGCCTTAACCGCACGCTACGCATGATCAGGATTGACATAAAACAGCCGATAAAACGTAGCTCATCGTTTGAGGTGTAGATTAGATCAATTTAGATTAGCAAACGATGGGCTAAACAAGATATAAGGCCGATCTAGATCAATCCCAATCGGGTAGAGTGATATTGCTGTGATTAGATAAATAATGAAAGTAATAAGCAACATCGGTAACTTAATAAATCTACCAAAGGCTGCCATCCTAAGATAGAGCCGATAACTTGACCTTGATCTAGTTCATGCAGTGGGGGTCAACCGGATCGATGCAGCCATACTTGAACTAGGCAAGAGTCGATAACTAACTTATACCAGAGTTGCAGTGGAGGTCGACCGGATCGATGCAGCCGTACGAACAGAGGTATAAGCCATGACGGTACTTACAACAAGCAGTGGAGGTTGACCGGATCGATGCAGCCGTACTTGCTGAAGAACTCGCCGAGATCTACTCTACTCCTACTCCTAAGGGTGGCCAAAGCCGAAAAAGTAAATAACTTGTGTATTGGATTGATTGATGTCCTTTTACAATAGCCGTGGTTTGATATTTATACCCGGAGTCTAAACATGAATCCTACTCGAGCACGATTCGTTACAATCCTTGGCATAAACGAAAACATTCCTAATTTAAGATAACTTGGACTCTAATCTTTCCCTTTTTGTAGAGTCTGATACGTAGTTTCCTGGCGCCAACCGTAGTTCATCATCGCTATCTGCTGACGTCATCCCAAGAGATCCGATTCCAGAGTCGTATCTGAATCGGCTGACATCGATCCTCCTTGATTGGCACACTCTTGGAAGCCTGTGAGTTCCCACATTCTTTCTCCCAAATTTTGGTGTAAACAGCCATGAAATAGGAGCAGTGCTAGGTTCTAACTCACTAGAAAACTCCACATCCCTATCCGGTGGCAACCTAGGTACATCTTCAGGAAAGACATCTGGGAACTCACAGACCACAGGAATAGAGGCAAGATCAGGAGAAGCTTCAACATGAGCAACAATTGGTAAGGCTGAATCTGAGGGCATAAGAAGAGACATCCTATCCTTGAAAGAAGGAAGCCATAACTCAACAACTCTCTGCTTAAGGTCCAAGACTACCCCATAAACTCCCAACCAATTCATGCCCAGAATTACATCTATGCCTTGCCCAGGTAGCAACATGAACTAGAGGCGGTAAGTGTGAGTGGCTAGCACTAATCTGACTGTGTTTGTCCGAGTATTAACGCACAACTGCGCACCCAGAGTACTAATTCTATAGGCAATAGGAATAGCCATAAGAGATATATTGTGTCTCTATGCAAACCCCATGCTCATGAATTAATGTGATGTACCAGAATCAAACAACACATATGCTGGGTGGGAATCAATGGTAAATATACCAGCCATCACCGGTTCATTCTGCAAGATCTCCTCCGCCTTAGTGAAGTTGACTTGTCCAGAGCAGCTTATGGACACCTTCTTCTTGATAATCATCCTCTTGACCAGATGGGAGTTGGCTGAAGGCTAGGAAGACTACGCAGGCTAGTTCTATGGACACTCCCGAGCATAGTAGCCTTCCTGGCCACACTTGAAACAAGCACCAGGCTTGTCCCCCTATCCCTAACGAGGCAAAACCTGCTGTCCCTGATGCTGCTGTTGCACCTACTAAGTAGGTGCATGGTACTGAGTGGGAGGTGCTTGGTAGGTCTGCTGAGGCTAACGGAATGACTGCCCACCCGAAGACTAATAGGACACCCACCTGACAACCTATACCTTTTGAGCCTAGGGGTGACTAGAAGACCCAGTAATCACCTGCTTGTGCTTCCACTCAGCCTGAGAGTCACGCTGAAGTCCCTCCATGGTAATAGTAACATTCATCATAGCACCAAAAGTCTGGTAGTTCCCTGTGTATAACTCCTTCTACAGACTACAAGAGAGGCCACGATAGAAACGGTCCCTCTTCTTCTCATCAGTATCGACGTGGGTCCCAGCATACTGTGCTAGATGGTTGAACTTGTTCACATAATCCATCACAGACATGCTCCCTTGCTTCAGGTCTAGGAACTTTGTCAACTTCCTATTTAGCACACAAGCAGGAATGTAGTACTCTCTAAAAGCAGCGGTAAACTCCTGCAAAGTCACACGGTGGTCCACAGGCTGCATGGCATTGAACGTGTCCCACCATGCACTGGCAGAACCCAACAGCTGTTCAAACCGCACCTTCTGTTCTTCAGTTATAGTGAGCAGCTGAAAGTTTTGCTCCAGAATACGAAGCCAATGCTTCACATCCAGAGGCTCAGCAGTCTACGTGAACGTGGGTGGGTGCATCTTTAAGAAATCCTGGTAAGAACAAGGCCCCTCGGGACCACAGGCACCACCCCCATTCCCGTCATTGCCTCCATGGCCCAAACAGGTGAAGCCACCAATTGCCTAGGCTAGCATCTCCAAGGCATGGGCTGACTCATGCCGAGCAGCCAACATCTCCGCATGGGTCATCGGAGGTGATGGTGGCGGAGGAGGAGGAGCCAGAAGTGGGACCTCGTGGCTGTCCCCATTGGTGTTGCTAATGCCCTCGCTGCGACCGTTATCACCCTAGTCTTCACCAAGACCATGGCCCGTCCTAGCACTGGTACTCCCCCGACCAGACCTCAGTTTCATTTATAAATAGATAGGAACCAACCATTAGGGACAACCCTCCAAATTAGGAACAAGAGACTTAGAGAAATGATAAGACTTTTATTAAAGCATTCTTTTAAGTTATCCTATCGATTCACTAATCCAAATTATACGTGTGGGGGAGTTTAGTTTAAGCAAGATTCTCTTTTCATGATGCATGCATCGGTCTACCCGTTCCCTCAAGCCAGAATATAGCAGCATTTGCAAAAAAATTTGGCACATCGCACACTCACTTCCCGTACGCTAGCAATTCTTACGTAGCGTAAGTTAGTGTACCTGCAGAAGATTGATTAGATAAAACCAGTGCCGCTATCCTAGATAGACCATATTACTAGGGCTTATACTTATTTATATAATTTTATGGCATCCTACTTTTCGTAAAACTTTTGTTCATCAAATTTAAGGTTTTGAAAAGAGTTATGAAACTTATAGACTCATTATTGGCTCTGGTACCACCTGTGGCAGAACCGCCCGAAATAGCATGCTTCCAGAGGCGCTCGTCTCCCACCAGACACTAAGCACCCCGAAAGTAAGCTACATCGAACGGTTTCATCGAGCACACCCCAAGGGAGAACTCGAACAATCCATGTTTTTCACCCAGGATCCAATCATGAGAACGAGTTTACATCACTTAGTCCATTTCATACAACAATAGTTCTCAAAAATACATTATTACAATACCAAGTTTAGAGTGCGGAATTTAAACAGCGGAATTAAAATAAACATCTAGCGATAAGATACAAGGATCCATATGTGCCCACCAGAAGAATCCTCCACACAACAGTCATTCCTCAAGCTGCACCTACAACAGGGGTAAATAAACCCTGAGTACACAATGTACTCGCAAGACTTACACGACTAGTGGGAATAATTTCCCGACTCCAAAGGATATGAAAAGCTTTATGATTTGTTGGGTTTCCTTTTTGCAAAAAGCATTACTAATAGTGAATCCTTATGTATGTATTTTGTTAGCAATCATGATTAATTCGTTAGCTAACCATTCTATGTAAGCACCTGTTCTACTTCAAGCAAGAGTTGAGCAATCAGATCCATTCATTTACTTTCATCTTCCAGTTCTTACTATGGTGCTAGATCATAGACAAGTCATACAATATTACATGGCAATTCGCGAATCAATGTAGCCCAGCTGGGTACCTCGAAACACACACCCCGCTTATACCCTAGGCACAAGCAGGACCAACCCACCACTCTCCTATCAAGGGGTCTAGGTCCCTGTCCAAACTTGGACTCCAAGCCCCCACACCTGAGTCCCGGACTCAGTGTGGTGCTTAGACCTCCACCATCTCCGCCTCCAATCAGCCGGTCTAGAAAGAGCCAGAACCCACGACAAGAGAGCAATGAGCCTTCCTGCTCCCATAAGTAAGTATGTGCTCAGGATAATAAGTCTGTGACCTGACTAGAATCCAATGCAATAGCCAGTCCTTAACCGATACGGATAGGGAAAATAGTGTAACCAAGCTATGTCCCATTGGCCGTGGGACACAACTTCTTACACCCACCAATACCCATACCATATCCCTGCCCGGTCTCCATTTCTTTTCACCATTTTATCACGAGATTAATAATAATAATCACTTATTGTGAGTAACGGCAGGTTACTCACACTACCAATAGCCTAAGCATAGCAGCTACTCGACCTATGCTAGTAGGACTCATAGGTAGGTTTATCTATGCATGTAGTTTCAACAATAAGCCTGTAACGTAAATGCACATCACATATATATATCTAATGATTATTCAAAATAAGGGTTATGCACCAAGGCTTGCCTTGGGTAGGAGAGGTGTCAGCTCAGTCAGTTAGTGGCGGCTCTGGGACCTCCTCCTGCACGAAGATCTTCTCCGTGTACTCCTCAATCACCTCCTCAAACTCGTGATCTCCAATGGTCATGATCTCCACCAATTCGTTCTCTACATGCATGCGATGATGATGCAACACTTAGCATTTTGGCAACAGTAACTCTTAAAATAAGAATACACATGCTAAGCTACTAAGCTAGCTCTAATGACTAAGATACTAAGCTAACTATCATCTTCATCAAGTAAAGTGTTGGGTTCAACTAACAAACACCTAGCTTTAAATATGAAGGACATATCTCTATTTCTACTAATGATTTAATGGATATTTAAAACAAAGAGCATTTAACTATCCTTATGTTAAGTCTATTCTAAAGCTACAAAAATTACAGTGAGCACATAATAATACCATAAAGCTGCTATAAAATTTTTAGGTTTTTTCTATCACCAATCTACCACAAAAATTCCTCAATATTTAACCTAATAATATTAAGCACTCTTAAATGATTTAACGCTCCTAGTATCAACAAGCACATATATGAAATAAATACACTAACAGATAGAGCACAATTTTTAGAAACTAACAAAATTAGTTTCACAATTTTTGGATACCTACATGATTTTATATGATTTACCAAAGTTCAGCTCATAATTAAAATGAAAAGCTATTTCTATTCTCCACGAAAAAGATAAACTCAATTTGGCCCAACGTGATCCACGCAGTGCAACACGCGCGCGCACGAGCGCACGGCGGCCCATAGGCAAGGCGTGGACCACGCGTGGAGGTGGCCCGCGGTGAAGAAGTCCCGCGCGTGCTGGCACATTAGCAAAAACACCCCTGGGCTATGAGCAAAACAACCCGCAGTCCACGTTACTATTTCTATAGACAGCGACTTTGCAACGAAACCCTCAGAACTTCCTCCTCTTTACAATGGCAAGGTCCTCGGCCTCCCCCGCACGTGCCGCCGTGACGAGCGGTGGCACTGGCGCTTGTGCCGGCCACATGGGACCCACATTGACCTATCTACGAGGCTGACGCTCACCTAGGGATCGACGCGAGACGATGGGCGGTGGTTGCATGAGTCGGGACGCCGTAGAAGGACCTCTCCATGATGGTGGGCACCCTACGGCAACGGTGATGGCATTCTGGTGAGCCGCAGCAACAACAAGGCGGTAGGGGTAGTGGGTGAGCACGACAACTCACTAGTGACCTTACCAAGAAGCCATCTCAGCCAGAGACAACCCGAGCGAGGCTAGCCCCATGCGCGCGGTGAGGTGAACAGCGGACCGCAAAGGCATGGCCGCGTCAACAGTGAGGAGGCGGCACTAGAGCTATGACTAGCGTGCGCACGGTGAAGAGGGAGCCAAGGCAAGCTAGTGGTGTAGAGGAATTGGCGCGGGATGAAGTAGTGGAGGCTAGCCACGGCGCGGGCAGTGATGGGCCTTAACGGCCCGGTGGCGGCAAAGCTCCAAAATTGGAGCTCAGTGTGACGCAAGTCAAGGCGCGGTGGGGTCGGCTAGAGAGGGGACATGAGGGCGGAGACAACGGCGTGGGATAGCCCACGTGCAAACTAGGACAAGGCAAGCGACAACAGCACAGCGTCGCAGTGGCGTCGGTAGTAGCAGCGTTGCAACGCAAGGCGGGTCGGCAGTGCGGATGCGACGACGAGTTTATGGCGCCGGCAGTGGCTCCATCATGGCGTGTGTGGGGCAGTCGGCAGCAGCAGCGGCGGCTCCACGTGGCAGGACCAGCGGCAGCCGAGACCTGGCCAGGCTAGAGGCAGCCATGGTCGGCCGCGCGCGGTAGCACGTGCACGCACACGCACGACCAACGCGGCGACACCGAGTGCCCGAGCATAGTGATCGCAGCCACGTGTCCAACCAGCCCAAAACCGTGACACACATGAATTTTAAAGCCTTCAACGCGACCAGACAGTTGCTCCAGGAGCCAAACCAGCTTCACCATGCTCAAGATGGCATATAAGACTACCAACTCGAGCTATAACACTACACCACTCCTTAACCCAATCTCTCACAATAAATTGCTAAACATAGCAGTGTATAGCTATTGGCAGACTTAAAAATTTCTAAGTTTTTGAGCTGAATTTAATTTCCATTTGCAATTTCTAAGCTAGTGGAAATATTAGCTAGTAATATCATTTTTTGACCACAAGTATTTCATTGTCATCTACAAAGTTTGTACTTCAAACTTTTTTAAGTATCACATGCATGTTCTATAGCATTTTTGCTTAATAAAAATTGGTTTTAAACCCTAAGTGATATAACATGACTATCGAATCAACTTTTGTTTCGCATTTTTGTTAATCATTTTGAGTTACAGAAATTAATCTATACACTCTATTACATGCATTAACACATAAACATGATGCTCATGACATGTTAGAGTAAATGATTTATGGTGTAACACCCTCGATGTTACACTGAAGTCAGAACAAGAGAACCTTAGTTATCCTCTGTACGCTCCTATTTATCCTAACCTTGTTGCTACCCCTGGTTAAGTTATATTATAGTTAACCTCTCTTGTTTCCCTATGGATACGATACTTGGAATACTTCTGGGTACAAGCTACAGCGGTATCTGTGAGCTTGCGGATTTATCTGTGTGCGTTAATAAATACCAACAAGCTGTCTGGCGCCGTTGTGGGAGAAACGGTCGCTGAGTTAACTACGAACCTAGCTTAACTTTTTATCTTTTGTTTCCTTTTCTTTTAATTTTTCTTTTAGCATGGATAACACACCTATATATCAATATGCTAAACCCATGAGCACAAGCCTAAAGCCACCAAAATCTTCAAAGCCTATCCTAACACCTGGTTATGAGCTGCGCCCGTGTTTAATAAAATTGATTCGGGAACCATCCTTCTTAGGAGAAGGCAATGAAATCCCATACTCACACCTATGGGACTTTGCATAGACATGTGCATGCTTGCATATCGCTAGTATGTCTGACAAAACCTTAAGAAGGAAGTTGTTTCTGTTCTCTTTGACGGGAAGAGCTAAACAATGGTATAGTCGAACCATAGGAAGTATGCAAGGAAATCGGAAAATGTTATTGTAACAGAACCGCCCAATTTATACAAGATCAAGTACAGCAGTCTCCGCTAACACATTGACACGCGCATACTTTCACTTATATAAACCCGGTAGTCCACCGAGTGTCCCGAAAGACCTCGGTAAATCAACATCACAACCAAGATCGCGTGATTAAGCAAATACACATCACATACACAGAGTTGCAGCGGAAATAATATTACAAGATTGGGTTTCAAAAACCAATTAGTGAGAACAACATAGCTTTCAAAAGATTACATTAATATATGTTCCAAATACATTGCTAGCATAAGTGACATCATCTGACAAAAGCATATAGATGAGAAGTAACTATAGAATCACCGAGCCCATCGGTGGTTAGCCACCATCTTCAACAGGCCGAGAACTTCACCTGCAACATGGTGGGATAAACCCTGAGTACTCGAATGTACTCAGCCAGACTTACCCGTCGAAAACCAAAACAAATGACACCAAGGGTCATGCAAGGCTTATGAGGTGGGCTAGCTTGACACATTTGCATAAAAGAGCTTATGAGCATAGTAACCAATTTAAACTTAGCATCAAGCTTATCATCATTTACCTGTCCACTAGATTAGCACCTGTACTAGAGCACTCACTTATTAGGAGCAATTAATATTAACCATAGCAGGTATAATAAGGCTATCATCATCATATCATCATTTTTGAACCATTATGTTATTTAGTGTGTCTACATTGGAGATAAACCCGTCAAGTTCTCACTAACTGGGAGAGACGGCGACTCGAATCGAATTACAACTCAGCTGAGGGGGTATTCCTGACTCTCACCCTGGCATACTTAGCAAGGGTAGCCGTGGGTCACCTTTGGAACAACTCAGGAACCAAATTCGCGGGTTCGATCAGCACCAGCACTCTCAGGGATTACCCTTCTGCCAGGACGATCAGGACTTTTAAATCACCTGCCCTTGGACTCACGCCTACGGCTCCCTTCCGAGGCGCACTTTATACTTATCGACTCCCAGCCTGAGGTGAGCTACTCGGCTTCGCGGTCGGTCTTCAGACACGGCCAACTAAGAGAGAGGCATGCGTTCAACATGAACAGGAAAGGCTCCAAGATTCAGATGGAGTCACTGCAAATCGGCAAGCCTCCGTCCGGTCTTCATTTCAAATTAAGACTGGTTCTTTTCCACGATAGCAAATATAGCCAACCGTGCCATATGTATCTTCCTATCTCTCGCAGGTGACAGGAAATCACCTGACTTCTACCGTGTTTAAGCAGGGCTAAGCACTACACGAGCCTGAGCTACATAGGATTCAGGGTATCAATTTTGCTTTGCAAAATTCAAGTGTGGGGGATGAACTTCTCTGAAAAATCCTATGCCATGTTGCTAATTTTGGTTGTCTCTACCTTTAAGCCATGCTCAATTTGCTAAATAACAATCATGCTCTTTCATCTCTATTTGAGTAAATCTCTATAATGCTTTCATACTACCTTTGTTTGCTATAGTATATACTTAGGTTTTGAAGTATTTTTCATACACCTTTTAAATTAGGCATGGTGCTTAGTTTAAACTATTTTCCTGAATTAAATCCGACGAGGTGACTAGTTTGATTCTGGAACCAAAAGGTGTGCTGATTTTACTTCCAAAGGCTTTAAAATTAAGCATGGTGCTTAGGTTAAAATACCTTCCTAAATCAAATTAGACGTGGTGTCTAGGTTGATTTTTGAGTAGATAGTATGCTGTAGTAGATACTGGATATTTTGTTAGACTAACCCCTACAGGAAACTCTTAATTCAATTTGGGTAAGTCACAAGATGAATTCAAATCGAAGATGAAGCAAGGCACATGATGAACTCTAATAACATTATGCAAAGAAGACACAGCTCATTCATCATGGATGGAAGAACTGCATAAAATAATGAATGGGTGAGGCAGAAGGTCTAACAAAATGTCAAAGATCAAAGGGCAAAAAAAGGCATAACAAAAGGATGAGAAAGAAATGGTGCAATTTAGGAAACAAGAAGCTCATGAACATCTCAAGATGCAAGTTAGCCAAACAAGTAAAACTTCAAGCAAAAGGGAAGGACCATCACGAGTCATCTATGTTTTGTCAAATGGTGTCATCACGCTCCAATGATAAAGGTAATATCCTAAGGTAAATGGTCATTATTTAAAAAAAAAGAAGAGAGTTTTTCCTTGATTCTGGTAAGCACAGAAATAAGAAACAAACATGTTTGGGTTACAACTCCATTACTTGATCTAGCCAGACTAACTCAACATGTTCTTTAAGCTTGTTCCTAGCACCACTTTCTTGATCTCATAGTTTTAACCAAATGAGCTAAAAAGTTGCACACCTTAAGATAATAGTCATAATCTTGTAAAGATTAATACCTTATGGACAATCCTTCCATAGGTTAAGAAACTCAACCCTTTTGGCCAAATGTACTTAAATGCTACATTCATGCTCAACCTTCTCATATTATTACCAATGATATAAATGAACGAAGCGCATAACATAAACTTTATCTTGTTCAATGTGCCTAAGGATGGAGAAGGATAAACAAAGTTTTGGTTCTGTTGGTGTTTTCCCACCAACAGAGCCCATGCACTTGATCTCTACCTTGTCTTTATGAGTAGGACACACTTCAAGCAAAGTGTGGGAGGAATTCATCGATTCCCCAAATTTTTACAAGTGAAGGTTCTGAACCTGCCAAACCAAAATCCAAACTCAAAACCAAGATGGGTTTGGCGGAAGAAGGTGACATCACCATTAGAGGCGTCATCACAAGAATCCTCATCTTCAGAGCGAACCGAGGTACTTGATCAATGAACTTCATAAGGAGAAGTCTGGTTCAAAGAACTTACAACACCGAACCCTCACCGAAAGAGCTAGCTTGGGGGAGAAGTACTCCCGTGTATCCAGGTAAGTATTTTTTGCCCTTTTTGTTTTAGTTTTAGTTTCTTTTAAATAGTTAAAAAATGATAAATGAAAAACAAAATAAAAATTTATCTTTGCTTTAGTCATAATGTGTGATCTAGTAAAATTGAAAACAAAATAAAAAGGTGTGTCTAGTTTTGCTTTAATTTATTTTTAATAGCTGACTAAAATAAAGAGGACTCAGAATAATCTCTTAAATGGAAATGATGAATAGTTGTTCTGTTGTAATTCCTTTCAAGTACCTAGTTTTCAGCCTTGAATTCTCTCGAGTTTTGGATAAGATTGTTTTGATATAAGGATTTACTCTGAACTAAAAACTCATGGGTCTGAGCTACTGTTTATCTTGTTCCAAGTGACACTAAAGTTCTAGAGATTTACTTTTTGAAAAACACAAAAATGCTATATGATGAGTTCCTGTATGACAAAGCTTGAATTCCCACTAGAGCCATACATGTTATTTAGGCTAGGAAAACTTTCATATCTATGCTGGTTGTATTGCATTGAGTTTTGTCAAGCTTTGTGGACCTTTATGAGTGATTTGTCATGCTCTTAAAATCAAGATCATGTACACACTACCCACATATCAAGATCACTACACTAGGGGTAGGCGTAAAACATGCTTTCCATCTACATCCATCCAAAAATGTTTTACTCCTACACTAGGAGTGAACACAAAAACATGCTTGCTAGGTTTTCACTCAAAATAAATGCTACAAGTTCTTGTTGATATCTCTATCAAAGTTTTGTTGCAGAAAAGAGGCATGGGGCTATGCAAAAGTTATTCATAAAAAAGAAGAAGAAAAGAAAAAAGAGAAGAGTTGAGAAAAAAATGGACAAGTGTCCAAGATATTTAAAACAATGGGTACTCAGATGCTCGCCTGAAAAAAGAGAGAGAAAGATGAATAAGATAGCCCCTGTTCTCTTGTAGATGTTTTCAAGTTTTCAAAAGAAAGAGATAAGCTTTCAAGGAGCAGAGTAGAATTAGGTTAGCCACCATATATATCCACCATATATTCACACACATGCACATCTTGATTTAATTGTATGACTCAACTCTCTTTGGATCCGTTGTTTGACTTTACAATATATGCATTCCAAGTATGCTCTAGCTTTCTTCTTACCTATGAACTCCACATAAGCCTTAGTGGTAGGAAGAGAAAAAGGCATAACATCTTTATTACCTTGGTGAGGATCCACAAATACCACATATATTGAGAGACTTGAAAGTGTCATATAATGGAATCTTTGAGTTTTACTTTGAAAACTTATAAAAACTCTGGAACAATAGAGGAACAAAGAACTTGAGACATAGTGCTTGACTTGATCGTTCCGTCTTTCAATTGCTCAAGACCCAAGTGAAGGCTAAGGAGCCCCACTGTTGAAGGTAATATGGGTAAGTTTGAAAGTCAGATCGGTTTATTCTAATTCGAAGGAGAATTCTTGATTGAACGCCTGTGTACTTTTGAGGCGTGAAAGCATTGTAGCAACTCCTGATCCATTGCTAAGTTTAGCTTTGCTCAGAGACTGGCAAAGGTTAAGCTTGGGGGAGCTTGTTGACGGTCATTAACATCAATTATAAACCGTCAATATAACCTGCATATATACTTAATTCCATCACCAAACATAGGTTTAGGGGTTTAAACTAATAAATTCCATGAGTTTGTAGAAGGATTTAATCAGAAAACCATCAAGGTGGACCTATTCATCAAAGTAAATCATGTTTATCCACGACGAAACCAACTTGGAAAGACTCTAGAAGCATCCAGAAGACAACTCACCGAAGATCAAGCCATGACGTTGACAGGAGGGCCATCCGGCCCCACCACTAGGCCAACCGGCCTATGGGCCCCACCTGTCAGGCTCCCCTTCGAATGTTAGTTCTCCACCGTCTCCTAGATTGCATCTACACTGTCCTTTTTAGTCGGTTTGATCCGAGGGTCCAGAATTGACACTACCCCTATATATACAACCTTGTACCCCCTCCAACAGAGCCATCCTTAAAACCCTAATTCATATCTTCAGGATCAGAGCCAGCAATCAAGAGAAGATTAGTCCTCCATAGGATCTAGTCTTATAAATAGAAATGATGAGATAGAGAGTGAGGGAAGAGTTTGGAGGAGGTGGTGGCCTATCGGTGCTCTCTCTCCATGGCTTGTACCTTGGCAGATCCAAGTTCTATCTAAGCTTACCTCTAAGATTTCTCTGGTAATCAACTTCTGATTCAAGTAAGCATCTTGTTTATATTGTTCATCAGGATTGCGACACTTTTGAGTGCTTTATTCCTGTTCTAGAGGGAGTAAAGTATTAATCATAAGTGTAAGCACGGTGCTTAGACTTGGGTTATTCGTGGATGCACCCTGCATTCCGGATCGGTGGTAGCTCACGAGGGTGACTCTTATAGCCTCGTTGAATCCTCTATAGTCCACCTCCCATTTGTAGGCCAAGTAGGACCCGGTTACGAAGGAAAGCATCCTCTGTTGGTGTCTTTCCCTAGTAATGTCCCTAGTTTAATAGTAGAAGATAGCTTACCAAAGTCAGAACAAGAGAACCTTAGTTATCCTCTCTACGCTCCTATTTATCCTAATATGTTGCTACCCCTGGGTAAGTTAGATTGTAGTTAACCTCTCACGTTTCCTTGTGGATATGATACTTGGAATACTTCCGGGTGAAAGCTACAGCGGTATCCATGCGCTTGTGGATTTATCTGTGTGTGTTAATAAATACCAACAATGTACAAATTTCCCCACCGATAGACATAGTTCCTAACCATGTATGGTGGCAGAAACAGGCTTCTTGGATGATGCCAAATTTCCCCACCGCTAGACACAGTTCCCCACCGATAGACCCGCTTGGGCTCTACCCTAGATTTCCATATAACTCTACTGTGACTTCTCAGGGGTTGGAAAACACACTAAACTAGGGAGCATGCCAAATCATCCCATCTCATAATCTCAGATGATACCACATCATCCCATCATATAATCTCGGATGATACATCATCCCAACATAAAAGTGCCGATGATACCAAATCATCAAAATAAACAATAAATATATAGGTTCGAACATGGCCAAAGTCAAGGGGCTTAACGTGGTGGTTCACATAGCAACCACACAAACCAGACCATGGAAGATCACATAGCATCCGTGTCGGCTCCTGATATTCCACTGCCAACATCGGCCTCCTAGTAGAAATTATATTTCTATCTAACAGGGTGTGAGATCAAGTCTACCCATATAAATATGTGGCTGTACATAATATCACACTAGGCGAGAGGGACTATGAACCGGTCCTTATATGACCGAGGCGATTATCTCCCAACAGGAACCCTCACTAGGTGAACCTACCAAGGTAACTTGTACCACACAACTTACCCCTCACTCGCCCCCTATCGGGGTTTAGTCTAGTTTTACCAGTTTTAAGTTCCATAGTTATTATCATCAGGTTCATAGAGCACATATCTTATTAAGGTAACCATTACCTTATTATTAATCACCTTATCATAATCAAGCTTATATCATATCAATATAATTATCATCAATGTTCTCATTATCATCACCGAGCTCATGACCCATTATAATTCCATTATTTCATAAAAGAGATTTTAGGTAATAGGTTGAGGTTACTGATTGGTGGAGATGGAGTGTGGAGGGTTTATGGTGGAGGCTAGCAAAATGTGGTGGTGGTGGAAGGGAGGTGGTTAAGGGATGCATGTATGGTGGAGAGATAGGGGTAGGTGGGTGTTAGAACTTGCCTCCATTCATTGACAACATGTCCATCAATTCCTATGTCTCCTTTTCTTGTCTTCTAGACTCCATTGGGTTCTTTCATGTCTTCTATCCTACGCAGTCTAGCGTCGACAAACAAGGAAGCACAAACAAGAAAAGTCACAAGCAAGGCATGTAAAACAAGCGTAAGCAATCAACAATCCTAGATGGGTTGGTCCTATTGGGTGACGGGCTATTATCTAGGTTATCATTATTATGTCAATTTGAAGTAAGATCTGGATGAAGGTATTCCATCCATAGGGTAAGGCTTCTATGGGCTAGGTTAAAGGGGGTGGTTGGTCTGATGGAAAACCAGACCATATTATTAGGGTTCACTATTATGTGAACCTGAAAGAGAAAGATGACTTGGTCAGGCTTTCTATAGGTCCACTGGGTTAGTGACACATACACAAACATGCATATGTATGTGCCTCGGGTTAGTCAGGTTTGGGAAAAGGCGGAGGGTACAATTAGCCATACATAAGTGTATACTTGGGTATCGGGCATATCCATGTATGTATATATGGGTGGCTACTATTTTAGGTGATTGGGTACGAACATAGTCGGGTATGTGTCAGGGTACATGCACCCACGTGAGTATGCTGGGTTAACTACTACTACGGTGATGGGCTATCACTACGATTAGTATTTAAATTAAATACAAGAAAGAAAAGCAATCAAACTAGAATTTAAATGGGCACCAGAAATTAGGAGAAAGGAATTAAATATGTAGGGTTTTATTTTAAAAGTTTTTAGTGAAAGAATCACGAAATTTAGAATTAAGATGGAGAAGATATAAATTATTAAAGTTTATCGGCTAAACGCGAATGGAAGGGAATATGGAAATTATTTTTACAGTTTTAGCTAATGATAAATGAGTGGCAAATATCTAGTTATGATCTAGTGTGGCTCTAGTTTATTTAGGATTTTTTGGGAATTTTTTATAACTAAAAAGCTTACCTTTTATTCTCCTGTGTACGTTTCTTGTGTACGCCTAGCAATTTACTTCACAGCTAACGCGTGGGTCTAGGCACTGTGTGCTCGTGGACCTATGCGCCGATCTATGGACCAGCTCTCCTCCTCTCTTTGGTCTATGTAGGCTGGGTCTACACAGAAAAAGAGGAGGATGGGGCACTGCCGTGTGGGGCTCCTAAGGGCGAGGTGGCGCGCGACGAATGGCTCACGCGACGTGGCCGCTCGGTCATGGGCCTTTGCCCGTCGTTCTCATCCCCTCGGTCAACCACGCGAGGGACAGAGAAAGAGCGAGAGAGAGAAAGAGAAGGAGAAGATGACCAATTTTTTATTTTTAGCCCTTTTTTGAAAAAATTTCACGAATATGCCCCTAGAGGTATGATTTCAAAACCTAGACCCTTAGCTTGGCTCCATCATTGCTGGCGCCAACCTCAGGGCCACGTTGGCACCATGGACACTAACATGGCAGCCAGCTCAGCGTTATGGATCTTGGCGCCGAGCTCAGCGCCAACAATCCTGGCGCCAAGCCCTCTTACGTATGGGCATGAGGTTCCTTTCTCTCTTCCTCTCTCTTTCTCTCTACCATCCCCGCCCGCACCGTCCATGCCATCCCCGCCTATGCACCCACGCCACCGCGCCCGCACCCGTGCCGCGGTGGCCGCTCCCGCGCGCCCGCGTGCCCGCGCCGCCCTGGCCGCGCCCGTGCCCTTGCCGCCACGGCCGCTCCCGTGCATCGGTCGTTCGCCCCCATGCCCTCAGCGACCATTAGCGCCCACGCCGGCCATCCCCGGCTGCGCCCTCGCCCTCGGTGGCCGTCCCCGCCCGTGCCTGCGGCCGCGGTGGCCCCGTGCCAGCGCTGGCTGTCCCCGCCCGCACCCGCGCCCGCGCCCGCGCCGTCCCCGGGCCCTGCAGCGCCCGGCCGCGCCAGGTAAAAATTGTTAATATGCAATGTAGGTGCTTAGTTAGCTTTGATTGTAATGTAGTAGTCCGATTATTTGTTATTTACTAGTTAATGTGATGACTCAGGTAGTTGATTTAGTTAGTGATCTAGTGAGATAGATATGTAGATAGATAGAAACATAGATACATAGATATAGTTAGATATGTAGATAGATAGAAACATAGATACATAGGTACATAGACATAGCTATTTTGTGAGTACACTATATATATACGTAGTTATTATCTTATTTACTTAGTTTCTAGTTAGAAAGTACTTGTTAGGTACTATCTATCGTCTAATTTGGACTAAAGGACATGTGTTTCATTATGTGTTTGAACTAGATGGACAACCTAGTGACCATATATCATGGAGGCACAGTTGAATGCGATCGCTATGGATATGTTGAGTTTGTTGACATGCAAAGCGTGCCTGTGCTATTCAATGATAGGCCTTCATTTAGTGAGATGGTTGCAAGGGCTCGGGAGGAGCTGCATTGCCTTGGAGATGATGATGATGATGGCATTGCAGTTGAGGGTGTACTGCACCTAGGTTCTCCTCCCAACATCCTCAGGCGAATGATCCCAATTGGGTGTGCGGATCAGTGGGAGAACTATGTGAGATCGGCTATGAAGAGCCAACTACAATGTTTGGATGTGGTTGTGCGTCGAGTGTTAGTTGATCCCATCCCTCATGGGTTTTCCCCACCAATGGGTCAGCAGGCACACTTCGACCCTCCCGTCCCGGAACCTGATATGGATGTGGAGGTTGCACCTATGATTCTCGATGCTCAATCTGCCCCAATGAGGTAGTTGGAGATGCTTGTTAGACTCATGTTGTTATGGCAAATCCTCCTCATGAGATCCCTTTGACGCAAAATCATCCGAGTAAGTGTCTTATCCACATGGTTATTGGGAGCTTACCCCCTTCCTTACATCCATTTCTTTCATTCTTTCCTCATTTCTCTACTTATGTTGCAGGAGACATTCCTGACAATGTGGATGTGTCCCTTGTTGCTGCGCAAGTGCACTGTGGAGATGGATTCCGTGGCTCCAATAGTGTTGAAATTATGAATTATTCGGAGCCATATGAGTTGGCAAGGGTTCTTGATTCTGATGATGATCACCCTGTTGGAGAGCTAACAGCGAGTGATGTTGAGATGTTATGGTGTATCTTTCCCTGCCACCATGATCCAAGAGTTCATGAGTTCAGTGATCTTGCTCATTCTGATTAGGCGTGTGTAGAAGGACGTGATGATGAGCTCCTAGAAGCTCCTAAGGCCAGTCCTAACATGGTAATTGAGAATGGGAGGGTATTCAAGGACCTCCCTGCATTGAAGAGGTGGTTACAGGCATTTGCAGTGATACGAAAGAGACCTTACAAGGTCTTGCATTCATATGCAGAGCGCCATTACACAGTTGTGTGTGACAAGGAACACTGCCCATGGAGAGTTTGTGCAAGGAAGCAAAAGGTCACTGGAAAGTGGAAGATCACAAAAGTTGTCGGGCCACAAAATTGTGTTGACCATGTGCTGACACTGAAGCATCGGTAGTTGACATCTACCCTCATTGCCAAGCGGTTGATGGGAATATTGCAGGGAGAACCCAACATGAAGGTTAGGACAATTATTAGGACCGTTGAGGCATTGTATGGAGGTTATGTGATAACTTATGGTAAAGCTTAGAGGGCTAAGCAGCGAGCATGGAAGATGATATATGGGGACTAGGAGGATGGGTATGAGTAGCTGCCAGTACTTTTTAATGCAATCAAAGCGGTGAATCTAGGCATGCATTATGAGTACATCCCAAAACCAAATGCATGGAACGATGGGAGGCAGATATTCTTCCATGCTTTCTGGTGCTTCCCTCAGTGTGTCAAGGCCTTTAGGCACTGTCGTCCTGTCTTCTCCATTGATGGTATGTTCTTGATTGGCAAATACCAGGGCACACTTCTTATAGCCATATCCTGTGATGCGAACAACAAGTTGGTTCCTTTGGCATTTGCTTTGGTTGAGGAGAACAATGATAGTTGGGGTTGGTTCTTGAGGCTAGTCTGGATACATGTGGTTGATCCTGGCAGGGAGGTTGGCGTCATATCTGATAGGCACTAGGGCATACTTAATGCTGTGCGAGAGTAGATAGAGGGGTATGCACCTTTGCACCATCATTGGTGTACTCGGCACCTTGTCAAGAATCTACTCAAGAAGGATGGTGTGAAGGATAACTTTGATCTGTTCTAGGAGGCTGCTTGACAGCTTGAGGACAAGTACTTTTAGAAAAAGTTGGAGCACGTTAGAACCTCATCAAATGTAGAAGGTAGACAATGGCTCACAGGTTTGATGAGGGAATTGGAGAAATGGACAAGAGCTCACGACACCGGTGGATGGAGGTATGAGTTTTAGTGCAGCAACATGGCGGAGTCATTCAATAAGTTGCTATTAGGGATACATAGTATGCCCATGAATGCAACCGTTCAATTCACCTTCTACAAGCTTGTTGCCTGGTTCAATGATAGACACACCCATGCATTGAAGTTGCGGAGTGATGGAGAGATATGGGCTCCGAAACCAAAGGCATACCTAGAGAAGGCAAATGAAAGGGCTAGCACACATGAGGTTACATGCTTTGACCACACCACAGGGACTTATCAGGTCGAGCATAGGGGCGGTACAACGTCCGATGGCGAGGTCCGAGAGTCGAGGATGCATGTGGTTATCCTCCAAAATTTCACATGCACTTGTGGTAAACCAAGGCAGTACCACTTTCTATGTTCCCATTTGGTGGCAGTAGCTAGGCATTGCAACTATAATATCAAGAGCAGGATACCTCATGAGTTTAGTGTCGACACGCTTGCACACACATGGAGCCCCCGCTTCGTGCCTTTCTAGGACCCTGGAGAGTGGCCTCCATATGATGGGCCAAAGTACTTTGTGGATCTAGCTTACTGTTGGAACAAGCGTGGATCAAGGAAGAGGACGAAGCACAAGATGGTTATGGATCAGATACCCAAAAGAACAAGGCGTGGGAGAGGAACCCCATTTCTTACTGACCCCGAGTAGTACGAGTGCAGCAAGTGTGGTAGACTAGGCCACAATTCATGCACTTGTCATTGGCAGATTAGTGAGGTGCGACTATTGGTTGTTTTCATTATTACATATTTGTCGTATTCATTTAATTAATTTTGCATGTAATTGTGTCAATTACTTGTACATTTCTAAGTTCATGTTTCATTGTAAATTCATTAGAACATGTATAGTCCAATCATATAGTACATATGCTTTGCAGATGAATCTAGGCCTTTCAATAAGAGTGAACGAATCTAGGCTTTTCAAACAATGAAAATAGACTTCTGACGGGCGCAGACAGCCGGCCAGCAAAAACCCAGGTGTTGGGACTCCCGACTTGGGTCGGGACTTTCGACTGTCAGGAGTTTCAACTCATGTGGGGACTTCCAATGGCCACAGTCACTGCGCAGGCTAAGTGACTGGGCGTCAGGACTTCTAGCATGAGTCGTGACTTCCGACGGTCGGGAGTTCTGGCTTACGTCGGGACTTCCGACACCAACAGTCACTGAAAAATATTCTACGTGCTCGTGGAGTGCTAGAGTGTCTCTCTTTTGATTTAATTTTTATGCTTGAGCACTCTATCTTCCTCAGATCAACTAAGTTTGCATCCCTCTTTATAGTGCGGTGGATCCTAAACTCAAAAACAAAAATAAAACCTTTGGAGAGCGCTTTGAGTTCGTCCGCCTTTACAACTTCAAGAATTGAGGGATACCATTTCATCTTTATCAACTCTTTGAATCTTTCATGGGACTAATAGTTGCGACATATCTCATTAAGTTTACATTAGTCCCTAATTTGGATGTCATCAATACACCAAAACCCACATAGGGGGCAAATGCACTTTCAAATCCTCAATCTGAAACATACTGAGTAAGCAACTCATCATCCGAGTACCAGTACTCTACCACAACCTTGTTGCTGTGGCTAGGCTCACCTGCATTGCTCTGACATGTGTGTCACCTATAGTAAGCGGCCTCCACTTCATCTACGGCCTCTACGACCTGAGTGAAGAATGCGTTGTCATCCTCCTCTACCAACAAGCCCGCCTCTGCTAGAGCGATGAGCTCGCTCAGTCTGCCTATGTCATCCTCAACCTCCTTCGCCTGCAAGCCCGCCTCTGCTAGAGTGATGAGCTCGCTCAGTCTGCTAGTGTCATCCTCTACCTCCTCCGCCTGCAAGCCCGCCTCAGCAAGAGCGATGAGATCGCTTAACCTAGCAGTGTCGTCCTCATCCCCATCCCCCTCATCAGACAACACAATCGGTGATTGAACGGTGGGACCAGCTCGCGTTCTATGCTCATCTAACTTCTTTTCCTCATACCTTGCATGAGCCACCTCTATGGCATGGTCCTCGCTGCATCCAATCCCTTCATGTATAAAATGCAATCAGTTAGCAATGCGATTATATTACATTTAAAATCAGGCAACGAAAAAAAGGCTTTCAAGCACTCACTGGCACATAATGCAACAACATGCTCGTTCAAGACATGCATCTGTACTCTTGTCTCCTCCCTTGCCTCCTTCCTTGCCCTTTCCTCCTCTAACGTCCTCCGTCTCTCCAATCCCCATATGTCAAGCCCAACATCGATCGAGTTACGAATACCGCGTTGTCTAGCAAACTCACGCATCTTGTTTTTGTGATGTTTAACGAATAGGTTGACGTAGTCAGGTCCATATCCCCTCTTCTGTGCAATTACTTGCCTTCCCTTCAATTTATCCAAGAACTTAGCTTGACCATCATAACATTCCCACCTGCATTTCCTAGTGCTCTGTTCAAACGAAAAATTATATCATATATGTCTTAACAAAAGAAACAAAATACAATTTCATGTTTACCATAAAAATAATCAACCTCATCATAGTCAACCGTATGGCCACAATAATGGCCTATTCCAAGCTCGAAGGGACTAGACCATAGTTCGATTTAACACCACATTTGCACTTGACTGGAGGTGCTTTGTAAATTAACCTTTCTTTCTTCTTTTCCTTTGCCTTTGGTGGCTTCGGCCATTGATTCTTAGGACCGTAGAGCCACTCATTGAAATGACACTTCGCAAATCCATAACACTACAAGAGAATACATTAGTACACGCACACATATAGAGATAAATATTTAAATAGATACACTTTCCACTTACATCGTGTTTGTTCGGACACACAAACTCTAACGTATTCTTAGGGTTTATCATAGCTCGATCTCCGCATTCACACAGAGGAGGTTCCTCGAGTCGTCTAACTGTGGCTAGGTGCTTCTCCTTAGCCGTCATTGGCGGGGGGTTAGGGGGGGTGGAACCCAACGCTGGAAGTCCTCATGTGGATGTCTCCCTCTACACTAATCGTCGAAAAGGAGGTACCTAGGGTCAAACTTCTCTGCACCGTCGATCCACTGAAAGAAAAAGCACCTCTCATGGTCCTACACAACAAGATTCCAACAAAATATTAGTAGCCTACGTACACAAATGAAGAAAAAAGATAGTGGAAACAATTACTTTAATTAAAACGACTGCATGTGTAGAAGCAATGTGCCGCTGTGTCTGGATGTCTCGATTGAAACACGTCGGCCGAGAAACCACAGTCACAGTTAGGGACAGGGAGGTCAGGAGGGACGGGGGCATCTTTGCTAGACGTGTCGGGGTATAATTCTTGAGGACGGACCTATTTTCGCCAAAACTCCTCCCGATACATTTCTTGCATCTAACAAAACGGTTGTAATTTAACAAACAAAAATCAAAACATCACTAATTAATGTCAATGAGAACCATAACTACAATACAACCAATTTCATTCTAAGAACTAAAAGCAATTAACATTAAACCCTAAACCTAGGGTTTCCCATTTGATGCACAACAATGAACCCATAACATAACAACATGCGCTGTTGTTACCTAGGTTTGCTAGCTTTTCCATGCCTTGACATCATCCTACGGTTGTATAATACAAATATTAAAAATTGCATGAAACCCTAAGTCATAACGATTCTTAGATTGAAAAATCTGACTAATATATACCGAATTGATGCAAAAAAAACTAGGAGGGGAGCAAGAATACCTTGCTCTCAAAGATCTACAGATCAAATCAAAGTTTCCAAGGTTCAATATGCCAATTCGTAAGGTACGGCGAAGTGGGGAGAGAAAAAAACAAGAGGGAGGAGAAAGAAGAGGAAGAAGGTTCGGGCAGGAAGGTTGGGGATGGGGTTAAAACACCACCTCGGCGCCATAGAGCATGGTGCCAAGCTCGGCGCTAAGATCTACGGCGTCGAGCTCAGCGCCAGGATCTACGGCACCAAGCTTGGCGCTAGGATCTATGGCGCCGAGCTGCCTGCCAAGTCACCGCCACATCTGCGTTGAGCCCAAGACCTCGGCGCCAGCAATGATGGCGCCGAGTAGTGTAAGCTCGGCGCCAGCAACGCTGGCGTCGAGCTAAGGGTCCAGATTTTGAAATCATACCTCCAAATGCATATTTGTGAAAAAAATTCAAAAAGGGCTAAAAAATAAAAAATTCGGAGGAGAAGGAGGGAGAGAAAGCAGGAGAGGATGAGGGAGCAGGGAAGGCAGAGGCATAGGTGACGGGCGGGCGGACAGCGGTGGCGCGAGGGAGAGAGCGGAGCGAGGGAGACAGAGGAGAGGAGGGAGAGAAAAGGAGAGAAAGAGAGCAGGGAAGAAGCGAGCAGGGCGAGGCGGAGGTGTACGGCGCCGGCGGAGCAGAGCCGGTGGTGGGCGTTCGGCAACAGCGTCTGATAGCGTAGAGCAGAGCGAGAGCGGAAGCAGAGCAGAGAAGGGAGAGGGAGAACAAAGGAGGCAAGCAGAGAGGAAGAGAGGGCGGGGCGAGAGAAAGAGGAGAGAGCAGAACAACGTAGGGACAGGGGAGCACCAGTGGCAGTGTCCTGCGGCCACCCATCTTCAACCGAGGGAGGTAGCAGGGAGAGGGAAGAGGAAGAGAAGAGAAAAAGAGAGGGAGAACACGCGTGGAGGGGGAGAGACAGACCGGAGGGGAAGGGGAAGAGCAGAGCAGAGCACGGCGACGGCGGAGGGAGTAGAACTCGGTGGCCTTGGCTCCAGCGGGATGGAGCTAGCTTCGGTGAAGGAGGGCCAGGCCGCGGCGGTGTCCTCGGCGTGGCTGGGAGGCGGAGGTTCTCGGCGAGGAAGGACTCGGCAGCAATTCCAACTTCGTCGGCACCTCTATTTCACACCCGAGCTTGGCTTCCTTGGTGCCACTCCTGGCGAGCTCGCCGACCCTTTTATAGGCGGAGTAAGGCGGTGGCGCCCCCAAAATATCTCCAGCGACCACGCTCATGCTTATCTGTTCGCTGGGAAACCGACGACGCACAGAGGCGGTTCGTCGGAAATATCTTGGCCGCCATGTTTCATGTGCTCGAGGAGGAAGACGGCGCCCTGCAGTGTTTACGCGCTCACGTGGAGACGACGCGGAGCGGATGCGGTGTCCAGCGCGTCTCACATGAAGGCAGCGCTGCGCGGCTTGGGCCAAGGGCAACACTGGGCTCAGCCCACACGCTCGTACACACAGGAGAGATTGAGGGGTTTTTTTATTTATGATGTATTTTCTATATAACTATGATTAAAAGTAATAATTTCATATTTCCAGGTTCCCTAAGGTATATAAACATAAATTAACTAAATGTAAATTAAGAAGGGAATACTAGAAAGAATAATTAAACCTATAATTTATCAACATGATGGCCATTATAATTCCTAGAGAATAAAATAATATTTATATCTATGGGGCATTATCTACCTCTATAATATAAAGAAAAGGTCTTAAATAATTCAAGAATGCAACCGGTAATTAAGGGAAGTTATTTTGGTGCCGCAAATAAATTCCAGAAGGCAAGCATTCAAACACATATGCAGGCAATCATTCAAGCATTGAAGCACTCAAGCAATTCCAACATTCTAACCTAAATGCGTATGGTGAATTTTGATGCAAGGGTTTTGAAAAATATTTTCTTTTGAAAATGGTTTTGCAGAAATAAACTCATCAAATTTTAATTTGTTGTAAAGTTTTAAAAAGTTCAATTTTTTAGTGGATTTTAACATGATGTAAAAACACGGGTGTTACAGATCTACCCCACTTAGAAGAATCTCGTCCCCAAGATTCAAGTAAACTAAAGAGGGAAACCTAGAGAGAGAAAATCTAGAGAGAGGGAAAGATCTAGAGAGGGAGGGATTTTTTTTGCCTTACTGTGCTGTCCTCCGGAGAGTTCCTCGATCCGCTAGTGTACCACCCTTTTGATAGGGAGGTAGTACCCTGTCGGAAGGAGTATAATCTCTATTGCCTTGCCAGGGCGATTACTACTTGACTGGAATAAGAAAATACCACCCTGTGACCATCCTGTTGGGGATCACATCCTGTCAGTAGGAGGTATACCTCTTGTCCAATGGTAGCTACTCGATCTGTGTTTGCCTTCTGTACCCCTTTTTCTTGAACTATTCTCTGACTGTCTGGTCTTCGAGAAATTTCTAATTCTTCTTCTTCTATCTCCGGGGGCTACCCCACTTAGAAGATTCGATCTTCTAGTATTCTTCCGAGTATACCATCTTCTTCTATATTCTGCTGGTTGTCGAGTCGCTTAAGATGTCTTGGTCTTCTGGTGTCTTCCAATATGCATATCACCCTTTGTATTGAGATGTAGAGCTATCAATCTTGATACTTTAGACTCCATATGATTCACCCCTTTTTGCTGATTTCTTGAGCTTTAAATTTTCCAGGTTTGTGGTGCCAATATCCTTGGTTTGCTTCTTTTGAGCAACAATCACAGTGTTCTTAGGGTTCCATTTCTCATCTTCTTTGGATTCTATTTCTCATCCAAAAACTTGCATCTTCTACTTCAACTTGTTTTTGCCCTGTCTTCTTAGTAATTTCCTCCTTTTCTTGGATCGGGTCTGGATCTACCCCCACTTAGAAGATTTATCCTTAAATCTTCTACTTCTCGGATCCGATTACTTTCTGTGTAGATTGTTCTTCATTTTGTGATCACCCTTACTTGGTTTCTTAGTATATAACGTCTTGATTAGGCACACCCTGTTTAGCTGACTTTGCGAGAGGGCGGCATACGGATTTGACGGGATCGCGAGCCAACACAACGCTTCTGATTATCTAGGTTAAACTACTTCATATAGCAGAAAAACTCTAAATTGTTTTTTATAAAAAAATATATTTCATTATTAATCTGATAATATTTATTATGAATCATAAATTTTAATCTTCTTAATATATTTCGTCAAACTTGATATTAATTAACTCATTAGAAAACAAGATTTACATCTTTTCGGGATGGATGGAGTAAATGACAACTGGAGATACAAACTAAGCGTAACTTAGCTAAGTTAAGCTCCTTGTGTTAGGATCGACGCACCTGGGTTGAAATACTCAATCGGACTTGGGTGCTTGCATTTTTTTAGATTTATTCTAAGATTTAACAATGTTATTGTTTCAAAGATTATATAAGTGGCATGCCCAAAAAGATGTAAATCTTGTTTTCTGATGAGTTAATTAATATCAAGTTGACGATCACAAGGGCAGAGCTCTTCTGGCGGTGACGACATCCTCTCCCTTTTGCTCTTCCTTTGGCGGCGCCACCCTCCTCATCGTCCTCCTCCTCCTCTGGTGACCCTCTCCCCGCTTCGCTCCCTCTTGCCCCACCCGCCTTGACGACTACCATCAATCTAGCGTTGACCTTCCCGTATTGACGCCCCTATCCAGACTTTGATCTGCCCCCGCGTGCGCCTTACCAAGATGGAGGCGAAGCTGTAGCAGCAGGAGGAGGGCGTCGGGGCTCCACGTGGCTGTAGGCGCGCCAGGAGTCTCCAAGTGCGGTGGTGCATGTTAGGGCAGCGGTGGCGGCAAAATTTAGGTGGAGTAGGCAGTGGTCGATCCTTGGGTACAGGCTAAGAAGTTGCACAGCCACATCGTCGATAACCACACCACTGAGGTGATTGGTGAGCCCCTTATCCTATCTCCCTTTCATCTATCAGTCTTCCTTACCCTGACTCCCTCTCACATATCTAGGGCGGAGATTTGACAATCTAGCATGGATGGAGGAGGAAACACGGTGCGAGGCGGGTAGTGGATCGACAGTGGGCTAGGCACCCCTTTTTTGTTTTCTTAGTCGATTTTCAAAGGTGAACATGCAGTGTCGACTCAGATATATGTAATTAACACAGACAATAACACAAATGCAAACGGACTCGTGCCTTTAAAAACCAACTTTGGCCATATGTATTAATGATTTTGGTAGCAATGACGGCAACATATAGTGGAAAAAAGTGTTACTACAAGGTTCAAGTAGTTTGGATGGTGCCTTGTATTTGGTGCCTTGACGCAAGACGAAATCAGTTCCCACTGTTGTAAACGTTTAAAGCCCCTTTGGTGTAAACGTTTAAAGGCTCTTTGGAACGTTGAAATTTTTACAGAACTTTCATAGGAATTAATTTATTTTCATAGAGAAAAAACAGAAAATAGGAAAAATTCCTCCAATCCAAAAGTGCCTTCCCTAGGTAGCTATGCACTACCTCTGTTTAGAAAAAAAATACAATCGAATTAAACCATCTTGAGTTTGATCATATTCATTTAGAAAAATAAAAATATTTATGGTATCAATAAGAATCATTAGATTTGTTGTGTAATATTTTTCATTGTATATATATTTGGTGCTATAAATTGTGATATTCATTTCTATAAATTTACTCAAAATTTGAGATAGTTTAAGCAATGATACTACTATAATTGTATCTTTTAGAACGGAGGTAGCACCTTAACCCTACCATGACAAAAAATGTAGCCATAGCTAGTGTAGCAAGCAATCTTGTGCGAAGAAAAGAAGAGTGTAGCAAACAATAACAATCTATCTGCTGTTTGGCTTGGTAAAAGCGATCGTAAATTTTTTCAGTAGGAAACAGATTTTTCTCTCATACTAAACCAAAGTAGAGGTAATAATCGCGATCGTATATACGATCGTTTCAAATTTTCACCGAATAAAGGCTGTCGTATGTAAGGCGAAAGTCATCTACTTACTATTTATATACAAGATAATAAAGATGGACGTGCTGCCACTGCCAGTGTCGACGCAACAAACTAATCGTCTTATGCTGTCATCACTCCATGCTGTTTCTACTACGTCTGAATGAAAAATTATTGTGGAAAAGAATAGCGATGCCTGCGGAACCCCGAATGTTGTGGCCTGTGAATGGAGAATGAAAAGGAGGATGGAGTGGAGCACCGAGCACGAGCCGGCGAGGGTCGTGCGTGCCTCCTGCGTGGGACGGACGCGGAAACCCGTCGCTATCCGGCCCACCCACCAATAATTGTTGATTCCTTCCTTGTGGCTGTGGTTGTGGTTGGCCAGCCACGCCGTGACATCGGAGAGGGCCGTCCTCGCACTTTCCTTGGGAATGGGATCGCGACCGTGTCCGGAGGGGGAGAAGCGTGCGCCGACGCTCCACGCAGCGCCGCCGGCGATTTTTTTAATCTTCTTTTATCCAAAAAAAAAATGAAAAGGAAGGCACCCAGCCGGCCGACGGCGACCGTTTGCCGACCTGCATTCGGGATTCCTTTTCGTGGGCTAGATCTTTCGGCCCATTGCTCGCTTAGGTTCCCGGCCTGTCCTAGTTTTCTTTCCCAAACTAGTCTTGGAGAGGATCCAAATGTGCTGACGATCATGCGTGTACGTGCGCCGTTAGCCCATTACCAGACGTCCAAACCTTCCATCGCTGCGGACGGTCTAATTTCTTTTGGAATCTCAGACTTTATTCCTTGAGCCTGGCGGCCTGCTGCAGGCCGTGCGAGGGAGAGATGGGCTGATGTGGGCCATTTTCTTTTCTAAAAAATGCGATAACTTTGTAATCCGTTTTCGGTTTGCACCGTTACATTTTTTTACTTTTTTTATAGAATAAAGACCATTACAATTTTTATGATGACATATGTAAAACTAGACCTCTAATGTATATATATATATAATTAAATATTGATTACACTTGGCATATGTACACACTGCAAGAAATTTTGGCCTGGTCCGCCACTGAATACAGGTTTCGATGCTTGTCTTAGTTCCTCCAATACGTGTAGACGGTATTTAGAAGAAAAATATCATAGCGTCATTTATCAGAGAGGCCCAGGAAGTTTTCTACGCTAGTACTAATTCATATGGCTGGGAGCGGCAAAAATAGTTATTTTAGTATCGAAACATAACAACAATTTTGTGGGAGTGAAAACAAGAAGACACAAATTTCAAATATAAAGTAATCTAATAATAAAATGAGACACAGTTTCTAGAGGTCAGTTTTAATTTATAGAATCCAGCTAAGCAATTTGAATGGAGTATAATTTATGTTTATGGTATCGAGGGAATTCGCTTAAATAAAAAGTTACTCCTCTGTTCCAAAATAGAAGTCGTTATCGCTTCTTGAAAAGTTAATTTTTTTAAACTTTAATCAATTATATATAAAAGAATATTAATATTTATAATACATAATTAGTATCATTAGAAAGATCATTGGATATACTTTTATAATAAATTTATTTAAAGATATAAATATTGCACATATTTTTTATACACTAAAGTTGACCTGTCTCGATACGGCACGGCCGGCGCAGAGTACAACGTCTTGTTAAAAATAATTAATTAATTAAGCTGAAGGCAGTGCCGAGGATGGATCAAATGGAGGCGCTGACACACACTTGACCTTCCTGAGGCGCAGCGCCGTCCGCGCACACACTCTCGTCTCGCCTAGGACTCCACAGCGACCCAACACAGCGGTCAAACAAAGGCAGCGGCAGCGGCAGGCAGCGGCATAACACCCAAGTCACCTCCGCCTCCCTGGGGCTCCAAGAATCCGGAAAATCCCCACCCCACCCCGAGGCTGAGCCGACGCCGGTGATGTCGTCGGCGGTGCCCCCGCCGCCGCCCCAGCAGGAGGCCCCCTCCGCCGGCGGCGACAAGGTCCTGGCCGCGGCGCAGCACATCGTTAAGTCCCTCGCCACCTCCAAGAACGCCGCTGACGACATGATCCGCATACTCTCCGGCTTCGACAACCGCCTCTCCTCCATCACCAACGACCACCTCTTCCCCTCCCCGGACCTTTCCACCGCCTCCGACTCCGAGATCTCCGCCGCCGCCGCCGCGGCCGCCTTCGACGCCGCCGACCAGGTCATCCAGCTCTGGGACGCCACCCCGGAGGCGCTCGTCTTCGAGGCCCCCGAGGACGACGTCGCGCAGTACCTCGCCGCCGTGGACGTCGCCATTGACCACCTCGCGCGCGGCGGCCCGGGGGGCGCGCGGGCCGGCGTCGCCGTCCAGCTCGCCATGGCGCGCCTCGAGGAGGAGCTGCGCCACCTCATGGTCCGCCACGCCGTCCCCATCGACCCCACGGGCCTCTTCTTCTCGCTCCGCCGCCTCTCGCTCGAGTCCATGGACGACCTCGACGCCTCCCCCGACTTCGACGCCGCCACGCCACACAGCCTCGCCCTCGACGCCACCCCCGCCGGCCCGGACACCGCGCGCGGCGCCGCCCTGGGATCTAACCCCTTCGAGGACCAGGTGTTCGACCCCGTGCGCCCCGAGGCCGTCGAAGACCTACGCGCCATCGCCCACCGGATGGCGCGCGCGGGGTACGCCCGCGAGCTCGCCGACGCCTACTGTGCCGTCCGCCGCGACCTGCTCGACGAGTACCTCTCCGTGCTTGGCGTCGAGCGCCTCAGCATCGACGATGTACAGCGCATCGAGTGGAAGCTGCTTAACGACAAGATGAAGAAGTGGGTGCACGGGGTCAAGACCGTCGTGCGCGTGCTGCTGGCTGGTGAGCGCCGCCTCTGTGACCAGGTGCTTGATGCGTCCGATGAACTTATGGAGGAGTGCTTCCTTGAGTCCACCAAAGGATGCATTATGCAGATTCTTAGCTTTGGGGGTGCCGTGGCGGTATGCCCCCGCTCGCCAGAGAAGGTCCCTCGGATCCTTGACATGTACGAGGCACTCGCAGAGGTGATCCCCGAAATGAAGGACTTGTGCGTAGGAAGTTCTGGGGATGGTGTGATCAGCGACGTGCAAGCCATTCTCGATAGGCTTGGGGATGCTGTGAGGGGTAACCTGTTTGAGTTTGGGAAGATGTTACAGCAGGAGACCTCACGGAGGGCGATGACAACTGGAGAGATCCATCCAATGACACGCTATGTCATGAACTATTTGAGGTTGCTGGTTGTTTACAGTGAGACACTTGATGTACTCTTGGCTGATGACAGCAGTGATCATGATGCTTTCAGAAGTTCTGATGATCAGGATCAGGAACACTTGGAGAACATGACCCCTTTTGGAAGGCGTCTTCTGAAGCTGATATCTTACCTGGAGGCCAATTTGGTGGAAAAATCTAAGCTCTATGAAGATGCTTCCCTGGAGTGCATATTTGCCATGAACAATTTGCTCTATATTGTTCAGAAGGTAAAGGATTCTGAGCTAGGAAAGGTTTTGGGTGATCACTGGATAAAGAGGCGGAGTGGCAAGATTCGACAATATTCAAAGAGCTACCTAAGGCTTTCTTGGACCAAGGCTTTGTCTTATTTCAAGGAAGATGGACATGGGAGTGGTAGTGGTAGCGGGAGTGGCAGTGGCAGTGGCAGTGGGCATTCAAGTTCGAGGATGTCCATCAAGGATAGGTTCAAGAACTTCAACATGGCCTTTGAGGAAATTTACAGGAACCAGACACTCTGGAAAGTTCCAGATCCTCAGCTCCGGGAAGAACTGAAGATATCAATATCTGAAAATGTGATTCCAGCTTATCGTGCTTTTCTGGGCAGATATGGCAATCAAGTGGACGGGGGAAGAAATCCAGGAAAATATATAAAGTACACACCAGAAGATTTGGAGAGCCAGCTATCTCATTTATTTGAGGGATCACAAGTGTCTGCCAATCACTCTAGGAGAAGAACATAGTTCATGGTTGGCAGGATCATGTTGCAGGTATGATTTTGTTGAACGGATTGATATTGATGAACGTTTGTACACATCACATCTGTTGATTGGATGCTTGTTCCCATAGTAGTCACTACAATACTGTAATACAACATGTGAAACTTTTGATATGCTTACTATTGCATAGTGTGAACGAAGAAATGATGTACATTTATTGTCCTGTTGTTAATTGTGATCTGTGCTACTATTTCACATTAGTCATAAGACCATTTGCCACTAGGTAGGGTACAGAGTGTCCAAGGGAACATGTTCGGTTCGATTAATTGGGGTTGACACATTTCTTTCTTTCTTTTCTTTCCTTTTTTTTTGAAAGGAAGGGGTTGCCACATTAGTCATGTGTTGTACAGTCGCAGTCTTTTGATGGTGGTGAATAAATATGTGATGCTAAACAGAAAAAGTTTATTTTTGCACCTTCAGTTTTTTCGGGTTATCCATCTTGTACTTGCAATGTTAGAGAATGAAAGTTTACCAGCTAGCTCATTCTTGACACTACCGGTAGCTCTGACTTCATTGTTTTTACTTGACCTGTGACTTGTAGGCACCTTGTGCAAGGAACTCTGCCATTTAGCCTTTGATGATAAATTATTTCTCTGTTATCACTTATTACTTTTTCATAGTTTCAATTTCCATACACTGGTGTCTTATTCAGCCTCATTTATATATATATAAGAGCTTGCCATTCAAAAGTTTTATTTATGTGGTGCATGCTGCAACCAGTGTATTGAAGTATCTGTGGATTTCACACTTGAAATATTATGCTTTTAGGACATTGGTTATACATGTAATCAATTTGGCATAAAAAATCAGAGGTCCTGCGTTTGAGACCTGGTTGGCCCAAATACATGGAAAACCATAATTGTGATGCTTTAAGGGGTCTCGTCTGTTCAAAGTAACATCAAGAGGATCCCATGGATCGACATGGCCCTACCATTGTTGAGTTCAGAAATCAGAGTGCAGTTATAGTTCACTGCAGAGTGTTTGAAGTATAAGTAGGTTGCCTGTTTTCCTCAGCAGCTTAAACTTTTGAGTGAACTAGTTAATGCTTTAAACTCAACTCTATGTAAATGGTACCTGAATGACTGAATCACCATTGCATGCCATAGGGGGCTAAACACTAAGGTGGAATTATAGGTCTCCATTCAAAAGTTCTTTTACACGATAGTGCATGCCACAGGGAGTTAAACACTGAGATGGAATTATTGCTTCCCATTCAAAAGTTCTTTTACACAATAGAACTCTCCAACTGCTGCTTGCTTTCGCCCAAACATGGCCTTTGTGTTACAAGTTACAACATGCTCCACATGCGAATTGGAAATTATACTATAGTAGTATTCTATTTGAAACTTGTCTTAGACAGCAAATGAGCAGAAGAATTTTGTATTCTCTCCGATTTGAACAAAATTTTGTCCCAAGTGTGGTAATTGGTAACTTTGATCAAGCATAGTTGCATCATTAGTGGAACAACTGTCTTACTAATATCCTGATATATATATATATATATATATATATATATATATATATATATATATATATATATATATATATATATATATATATATGTGTGTGTGTGTGTGTGTGTGTGTGTGTGTACTTTGCCTCTTGGTAAAATTGTTGAGGTTCAGTGTACACTCTTGGACAGTAGAGACTTATTATGTATAGCATGTTTGGTCATATCAGCAAATAAGATTCCTCCGATGTTTCTCTTCACCAGTTTAGAACATCCTGCTGCATTTGGCAGCACTGTCCAAGTTAGATATTAAAACCATGTCTAAATAGTAAATACATCAAACATTAAAGACATGGTACAATCTCATTAGACGCTATTACTGTGAGAAAGGGAAATAATCCTGTAAATTTCAGATCTGATACTTGACTTAAATTGGAAAAGCATGGATGGATGTCCAAAATTTTCTTTAGTTGCTAGTTTTTTCAAATATACAAAATGGTTAGCCAAACTAATCGTGAACTTAAACTTTGCGATCATAAGTATAGAAAGGAAAATAGACAAAGGAATTGGGATTCCCCCCCTGTTTGGAGATCACGAACGGGGAGATTTGTAGCATAAGTATAGAAAAGAAAACAATTAATGAGCTGTTGACCTTTCTGTCCAAAGAAGCCTACTAGAACCTGGTACTGGAACAACAAATACTAGATGAACAGATTGCACATTCACACAGTTTATCTAAGATCCATTCCAAACATACATTTATGTGAAGACAATTTAAAACTAGAGCATGTTAATGTCAGTCTACCATACAATCAATAGAATACTAGTGGTTACTACTGGGGTTCTAATGGGTACAGGTTACAGCATGTTGTTTGCCCAAATATCAAATAGATCCAACAATTCAACGTCAGCGTATGTGTCCCTGTGCATTGTACAAATGTAAACTTGTCGTCTCCTCATGTACATCCTATGGAGCATCCGAGCATGCATGCATGGTACTTGACATCATCTTTCTGACATCATACTAGGACAAAGAAAAAGGTGTCATGTTAGCCTCCTGTAGGTCTTCTTTCCCATTTGCCATCAACTGTTTTCTGATTTATTGTTCAAGCTTTCCACATGCATGTAATCTATAAGCATATGCCTTAGTTATGCTCTTAATTTGTACATACTGAAAACAAGTCTGTCAGCCTCATTTGAAAGGGTCTGTATTTGTGTCATTGGTGAATACTTGTGCCTTTTCTGGTGCACCATAGGTCAACTTGTAATTTGGTGCTTTCTCTTTGTATCATTTATAGTATTGGATGTTTTTGTTGAGCTTTAACAAATGATTCCTTAAGTATATTATTTAGTTGATTCTGTCAAAAAAATGTACTCTTAATTTCTGCCTTTTGCTTATAGCAGTAAGTGATTTCCTATGCTTTCACATTGGTCGATTTCTACTGTTAACTGTATTTGTGATATTTTCTTGTACAACTCTTATTTCTGTTTTCATTTGTCAACATATTTTGTGGCAAAAATGCTGTCGACTGTTTATTGTATATTATATTGAAATGTTTGTGATGCTCCTGAACGATGTACTGTAACCTGTAAGTCATTTTGGTGGAAATTTGAAGTACCCCTTTTGCTAGTGAAGCCATAGCATTTTGGTGGAAACTTGAAAAGCATGGTTTATGCATCAAATCGACTCCCAAATTATTAAAACCGTGCATATATGGAGTACTGCATCTATAGCAAATTTGCCATAAAGTTCTGGAATGGGTTCAAGCTTTCTCGGAAAAATAATTTGTCGGTGTTTCGGATCACCGGCTAGTAAATTTATATCTGCGCGTCTGGCCCGGATGGTATGCTCGGAGGACACAAGGATTTATACTGGGTCGAGCGAAATGTCTCTACGTCTAGTCTGCTGCTGCTCGTGTTATCGACACTAGTTTGTAGTAGAGGGCATGTTCATTTGGCCGGGTTGGTCTTTGGTTTGGGTTGGCTAGTCTTTCTTTTTTGTGTGAGAAAAAAACATTGTTATCGATTAGTTTGGTGTTTGAAACCAACAAGTTTAATGCAGCCGAGAGGCTACAAACATGCGAGAGAGGGAGAAGATCCCATATCTCTGGTGAAAAGATCGAACGGAGTTGAGTCTTGTTGAGCTCGTTCAGCCATGTGCTCGTGTCCCCCATAAGGCGTCATCCTTCCTATTTTATTGGTGAAGGGGAAGACGCAGGTTACAGAGACAGAAAAAGAGAAAATGAGAAAAGCGAGAGAAAAGAAGGTCTCCAGGGTTGCGGCATCCTTCATCTCCTTTATGCGGGTCATGTCGGTCCTGTAGATGATGACGGGGATGGCTCCACGTCGCGGCCCTGTTCGTCACTGGCGCTATACGCAGGCGTTGTCAGCCGGTCGTAGCGTCCCATCCCGTCCTGGCTGACGGCGTGGTCAACATGTACTTCTGTCAGGAGCCGTATGGGGATTAGGCAGCATAGTGCTGGTATGCCCAACACTGTTGGCGACGTGAGCCGCTAGGTATGGTCTGTCGTGGCCACGGGTCACGTCGAGACGTGCCCACTTTCCTCCGGTGTTAGAAGTTTGACCCTAGGGTCGTACTCTTAGACCCGTAGTGGTTGGAGGCGGTATGGATCCCCGTCGGGCGAGACGGAACCCACGCCCGAGGGTTCTGGCGAGATGGAGCCCACGCCCTCAGGGTCGGGCGAGACGGAGCCCGCGCCCTTGGGGTCGGGCGAGACGGTGCCCGCACCCTCGAGGTCGGGCGAGACGGAGCCTGCGCCCTCGGGGTCTGGCAAGATGGAGCCGTGCCCTCGGGGTCGGGCGAGAGCTTAAATATGTCTTGGACCATCCGGGCGAATTAACGTTCATGGCCATTAACTTCTTCCTCCGGGTATCCTAAATATCGATACCCGACAGTAGCCCCCGAGCCTGCGGAGGAGTAGAATACTCATTTGGAGGCTTTTTCAGGCGGGAGGACTCTGAGGGCCTCGGTCTCCCTTTGTAGCCCACAGGGTGTCTTGGTAGGGTTGTGATTCCCTTCTGTCGTGATCGGACTCCTTGGGAACATGTAGCTATGGGATTCGGGGGGGCGGAAAAGATTTCTCTTGATTTCGAACCCTCCCTAGGATCTGATCGATCCGCCAACGTCATATGACCGCGTATTCGGTCTCCTTACGAATCCAACTTCTCTCTAGCCCCCCGCGCATAGCGGGGGTCCGGTCGAGGGGTCAGCCCGTCTTGTGATCGTCCTCCCTCAAGCGTTTTTTCGATAAAATGGAGGAGCTGAGCAATGCCATGTTTTCCTCGACGGACGAATCATGGTGCTCGGTGAGCTATTAACGGGCTAGTCCGAGTGGCGCCCAAGCTTCCCGTTCGCGGGGGTCCGCCATGGGTTAGCTGGTGACCGACTCCAGATTCTTGGCGGCTAATCCATATAGTTCTCGAGTCCATTCGATCGGTCCCAAGGGCTCGCTGCCTTTCTTTGAGGAAAAACCATGGACTGTGAACCAACCAAGACTCGAACGTGGGCCGGGGTGCCTGTGGTGCTCGTGCGCCTAGGTACTGGCCGCTAGCGGGCCCATCCCTTTCCACCCCTCACTATAAAGGCGCCCTAGAGCGGTTGTGAACCCGTCGGTGGGCCTTGGGAGCGTTTTTAGCTCTGTATCCCTGCTTACCTATAGCGGTTCTCGACCCATCGAATGGGGCGAACCGTCATCCGACGCGTCCTTCGAGGGAGCGGCCAGAGGTGGCGTGCGCACGCTTCTTGGAGAGGCAACGTGACGAGGCACGGCGGGCGCGTAGATCTTGGTGGACGGTTCACCTCTCGCTCCACCTTCCCTTATAAATAGCGGCATTTCCCTTCATCTTTTGATATGCCTAACCGCAGCCTCGCCTTCTTCGCTTCTCCGCCTCCAGCGATCGGATCTATTTCCTTTGATCTTCCTCCACCAGCGAAGCTCTCGTTCTTCCGCCCTTGCCTCCCATGGAGTCGTGGTATCACTTCGACATCACCCACGCGCGCATACAGGGCCTCGTCAAGCGTAGTCTTCTCCATGAGAGGACCAACGTGGCGAAGTGGCTCATGCCCGGTCGCGAGGAGGCACCGACGCCACCCGATGGCTACGTCGTGTCATTCGCGTCCTTCCACGAGCGCGGACTCGTGATTCCTCCCCATCCGTTCTTTCGGGGACTACTGCACCACTACTAGATTGAGTTGTAGCATCTGAACCCCAACGGGATCCAGCACATCATGGCCTTCATCGCGCTGTCAGAGGGGTACCTAGGGATCGAACCCCACTTCGAACTGTGGAGGTACTTCTTCTCTGTTTCCCTGCTTAAGAAGAGGGATAAAGCTAGGGACCTACCGGTGCCGATGGGTTGTGCGGGCATCCACCTCCGAGGGCAGCGGTCCATCGAGTACATGCCCTGCCAACTATCGAGGTCCAATAAGGGGTGGCATGCGCAGTGGTTCTACATGAAGAACGATGCCGCCGCCCCCTTGCCAGACTTCACCGGATGCCTGATCGAAGAGGCACCGTAGGTGTGGTCGTGGGACCTCCCGAGAAGGAAAAGAAGAGGATGCACGATATCCTTACGCCATCACATTCCTGAAGAGACATGGACTTCACAGGGCCAGTGTCATCGAGGCATATCACGCGAGGAGGGTGGCGTCGCTGTTGGCGCGCACCCTCCCGCTATACGGGATGATGCTCGGCACGTAGCTCGACAGGACGATGCTCGCCCAGGGGCCGCTCCATGACAGCAAGGTCCGCAGCGCATCAAGGAGGCGACGGAGGAGTCCGACGCCGTGTTCCCGATCCTAGGACATCCCGCGATGCGGCCGGACGTGGGCTTCATCGAGCTGCCGACGGGGTTGGGCTTTTGGTCCTCCATCGTGCTACTGCCAGAGCATGCGGCCATGAGGGCGGCGAACCGCGTCGTGGACAAGAACTGGAAGAAGGAGAAGGATGATAAGAAGGCGCGGTGGCAGGTGAAGCAGCGGGCGAGGCTAAACCGAGGAAAGCGGCGGTAGTGTTCGGAGGAGGAAGAGGAAGAAGAAGAAGAAGGCGACGGTTTCGGGTCGCTCGTCCAATGGGACGAGCTGGGTGGCGGGGACAAGGATCCATCTCTGCCACAGATGGGGCCTTTCCCATGGCATGCCCCGAGGCAGGAGGGGGAGGACGCACCTGAAAGGTCCTTGTTGGTTTTGGTAATTGAGTGACAACCTAGGTGGACTAATTGTGTTTATGTGAGATACACAGGTGATTAGTCCACAGGTACATGTGTGTGAGCAACATATGCCATGAAGGTGAAAATGGCTTAGAGATGTTGCAAAGCTCACACATATGATGATGAAGGAGCTTATTGCATATGAGACATGACATTGAGTCATGTGATCAAGGTGGAGAAGATCAAGACAAGACTTGGCTTGATGGACCGGTTGCAAGCGTGAAGGGCAAGTCGAAGGCTTTGGAGTGATGGACCGCGTGGCGGTGAAGCTTGAGCAAGACTTGGCGCCAATGGACAATGGCAATGGTGAAGAGCAAGTAGAGTCAAGATCGATGAACCAATATGATCATGTGATGATATGAAGTGGATCATATCATTGTTGATCGTGTTGGTGCATGTGTTGCATCGACATTGAAGGAGATGGAATGGAATGCGCAAGGCAAAGGTATAACCTAGGGCATTTCATTTCACCGGTCATAGGTGTGTAGAGAAGTTTATGACCGGATTTAGGATAGATGGCCGTACTATCAAGAGGGGCAAACTTGTTTGCATATCGGTCATCTAGTGCCACTCGAGTGATCTAACTTTGCATTGTCGCTAGGATCGGCGGCGTGGCAAGTTGAGTGGCTAACATCCTTTGGGAAATGATTGTGAAAATGCTAACACACATACACATGGTGGTGTACACTTGGTGGTGTTGGCACATTTACAAAGGAGGTGGTGTTTGCGAGGGTGAGATGGGTTTGGGTCCTCTCTCCCTCCCACCGAAGCTTGAGGCCGGGATTCAGGGAAAATAGAATGCCTATTTTCTATTGCGCGGATGCAAGTTCTTGTGGTTAGCACATTGGAGCAAGGGTGATGAAGTTAGAAGTGAAAACGAGTTAGTCGCGAAGATCTTTGGCGTCGGTCAATGACCGGACTTTGGATCTGAATCTGCCGGACGCTGGCAGTCTGCGTCCGGTCAGTCGGTAACGTCTGATAGCGACGCAGAAGCCGGAGTGTGACCGAATGCCGGCTGCGTTCGATCAAAGTGTGTGACGACGCGTCGGACGAGTCGATACCTCTCATCGAAACGATCGGACGCTGGGGTTTCAGCGTCCGGTCGATGAAAGCTGCTTGCCGTCCGGTCAAGTCAAGTGACCGTTGGAATCAAGACACGTGGCCGTCTTGAGGCGACCGGATCGAGGTCCAGCGTCCGGTCAACACAACCGAGGCGTCCGGTCGGCCCGACCGTTGCCCGGTGAAGGGTAGCTAGTTTAGCCCTTGGGGCTATAAATAGAAGTGGCCTCGGCCATGGTGTCTTTGAGCACCTAAGGGGACTTAGTGTCCATGCTTGTGAGTGCTTGGGAGCCCTCCATCACACATATACTTGATAGTGATCATTCGATTGTGTGAGTGAGCAATTCTAGTGCGATTGCATCGTGAGGTTGCATCGAGTGGCACTAGGTGGTCGTGTTACAAGCCGGTGGTGCTTGTTACTCTTGGAGGTTGCCACCTCCTAGGCGGCAGTGGTGGTCTCCGTGAAGCCCACAAGAAGCTTGTCTGGCGCCCGGAGAAGTGCTTGTGAGGGGCATTGTGCTCGCATACAGGGAGCATGAAAGAGCAACTCTAGTAAAGCGTGTCATTGAGCTACCCTCACTCAAGGGGTAGGTTCTTCTTGGCGCCCGACGCGTGCGGGCTTAGCGGGTGATGCTAATTAGTGTAGCCCGAACCACCAAGTGAGCGGGTCGACACAATGGGGACTAGCGTGTTGGCAAACACGTGAACCTCGGGAGAAAAATCATCGTGTCAACCTTGTTCTTCCCGTTGGTTTGCATCCCCATTACACAAGCTTGCAATTACTTATATATATATCTTAAGCTTGTGTAGTTGCTCTTGTAATTAGATAGCTTGTGTAGCTAGCTAATTACCTTCTTGCTTGTGTAGCATAGAAGTAGCTCCCTTGCGTGGCTAATTTGGTTTTAGTAACCTTGTTAGTCACATTGCTTAGTTTGTGTAGCTAAGTATTTGCGCTCTCTAATTAGGCGTTGGTTGCCTTGTTATTGAGCATTGCTAGTGAGCTTAGTTAGCTTTGTGCTTTTGCTTACTAACATGTGTAGGAGCTCCCTTGTTGCTTAAAGTACTAGTGGCATAGGTTTGTGTGACCTTGCTCCTAGAATTGTTTAGGAGAGCTCTAGCTAGCCCGGCACCTTAGTTGCATAATTAGTATCTTGGCAAGGTGCTAGTGAGCATATATAGAGGGGTGTAGTCTTGGCTAGACCGATTGTTTTAATTCCGCATTTATATCGGTTAGCCGACGCGATTAATTTTAGAAAAGACTATTCACCCCCCCTCTAGTCCGCCATCTCGACCTTTCAGCGCCCCCGGAGCCGACGGAAATCAAGCCGCCCTGCTCCGTCCGGGCCATCCGTGGTGCCCCAGGAGTCGATGGGAACCGGCCGCTCCTCTCCATCTGGACCCTCCGAGCAGAGGGAGGGCTGACGAGGAGCATCCGGGGTCAGGCAGGTCAGCCCCAAAACATCATCGCCTGGTGGCGTCGAGGTGAGTTAAGAGTTTTTTTTTGTCCTTTTGCTCTAATGAATTTTTGCCGTAAACTGACCGTCGTGTCCTTTGCAGCGTCAGAGGACGCGAGACTCTCCTGAGGCTTGTGTCGAAGAAGAGCCTCGTCCTCCAGCAGATGCGCTAGGAGCCGGTTGGCGCTGAGCCAGAGGTGAGCGGGAGTGGCGCTGGGGCGGCCACAGCATTGACTGGGGAGGCACAGCCGATGGCTGTGTCCACTAGAGAGCAGACAGAGGAGGGCGCGTTCGGGGTGCCCGTGGCAGGCGTGGCGCGGCCGGGTGTGGCCATGACATCACAGGCAGAAGTGGCGCAGCAGGAGCCATGATCCATGCGGGTGGCCGCCTCCTCGATGGGGCAGATGGAGGAGGACGCACCTGAGGCGTCTGTGGTGGACATGGTGCGGTTGGGGTCAGCTACGACGTCACAGGCAAAGACGGCGCAACCGAAGTCGTTGTTTGTGCAGGTGGCCGTGTCTGCAGTGGGGCAGACGGAAGAGGGCACACCCGAGGCGTCCTTAGCGGATGTGGCAACGGGGCAAGCCTCCACATCCACGTCACCCGCCCCCTCTATCGCTAGAGGGGCCGCCGGAGGAGTTGCTGCCGCAAGAGGGGTCGGCGCCGCTTGGGATCGGCGTGGAGCCATCCCGGTCTCTGGTCCGGGTGGGCGGCGACCCGCACGCATGGGGAGGATCACATATCCGGTGGGCAGACCGGCAGGACCCGGGGACGATGCTTTTTGCCCTCGATGATGCCGTGGAGGAGAGAGAATGGGGGAGCATCCACACAGAGGTTGGGACTGTGGTTTGCGCCCTGACCACCGCGCTGAGCTCGTTGCGCGACGTCGTCACCCCGGTTGGCCAGGTATGATATGACCGTGTTTTTGACCCTCATTTTCCCTTTCCGCGCCTCTAAGTCTTGTCCTCTCCGTAGTCCCTTATGGTCCACAGCCGAGAGAAGTCCCAATTCCTTCGTCGTGAGAGGGACATTTGGGACCGCCTCGCTGAAGAGACGCGGTGGAGTGAGAAGCTGGCCGCACAGCTCACTGTCGCCTGTCAGGAGGTGGTTGAGCTTGCCCCCGTTGCTAGGGAGCTGGCCGACCTCTGAGTCTAGGAGAAGGATGCTCACAATGATGCCCGCGAGGCCAGGGAGAAGCTCATGGCCCTGATCGAGAGGGCACGCGTGGACGGTTACGGAACGCGGTGGAGGCCAAGCGGCTATGGAAGGAGCGGGATGATTTGCTCCGGGCCATAGATGTAACACCCTCGGTGTTACGCCCTAAACCAACTACTAAATTATGTCACGAGCATCATGTTTGTGTAATAATGCATGTGATAGAAGGTGTTGATAAATTGTTGTAGCCTAAAATAATCAATAAAAATGTTATATCAATGTTGATGCAATAGCTCATGTATATCAAGTAGGGTCTAAAACCAATTCTTATTAAGTAAAAATGCTATAGAACATATATGTGACACCTTAATAAAGTTTGAAGTACACACTTTGTAGAAGATAGTGCAACTTTTGTTTTAACAAGATAATAATGCTAGCTAATATTTCTAATAGCTTGGAAATCGAATTTGAAACAAACATCAGCCAAGACTTAGTCAATTTCCTAAGTCTGAAAAACAGAATGGCAAGGCTATGTTTGGGTATTTATTCTGAGAAAATTTGTTAGAAAATGGTGTCACGTGTAATCTCTTTTCGATAGCCTAATGTGTTCTATGTGATGTAGCAAAGGTGGTTTTAGTCTCAACTCTCATGGATTAGTTGCTACACACACTTTAAAATCCGTGCACGTCGCATGTCTCGGGATGGCTGTCCCTGTGTGCGTGGTCACCTCGTGCGGGAACTCGGCATCGCCGTGCTTGGGTGCACCACGTGCACGCGCACTAACGTGCGTTGGCCGACCGAGGCCGTCTCGGCCTAGCCGTGGCTCGGTTGTGCCTTGGCCGCTCTGGCCGTAGCGCCTGCTGCCGGTCGAGTGCGGGCCACGGTGCCCTGCTGTCGCTGTCGCCCTACACGCTGCTCCCCTGCCTAGCTCTGTGCTGCCGCTGCTGCGCTGCCTCTGCCTCGCACTACTGAGCTGCTATGACCCTTCCCCCGTCGCATTGCGCATGTGGGCTTGCCTCTTCTTCACTATCGCCATGCGCGATGCTCCGCCATTAATGGAGCCGCGGCCGCATTCACACTGCCTGCATGCACATGTTTTGGCTTTGGTGCCAGAGCACGTGTCGCCCTGGTCACGTCGGTCGCGTCCCGCCAAGCCGACGTCGCGTCGAGTTCCAGTATTTCCCTCCCCTCTCTTCTCTCTCCCACCATGGCCGACTGAGCCACGACTTTAAGTCTGGCAAGGAGCGGTCATCTCGAGTCGCGTCGTGGTGTCTCTAGCACCACCATCAAGACGCCTAATCGGTCGTCCTCACCCTGCCTTGATTGGCACCGGCCGAGCTCCAATTTTGGAGCTTTGCCCCGCCACCGTGCCATTAAGGCCGAGCCGCCCATCACCGTGGGTAGCTCCCATCGGACCGCCTGGAGCCAAATTGGCTGCACCACTAGACTCGCCTCGAACCCCTCCTTGCCATGCGCACCTGAGCCATACCCTTACCGCTGTCCCAGTGCTGCTGATGCGGTCATGTTTGCCGTGTCTCATCACCGAGCTCACTACGCGTACGCGGCCGGCCTTGCTTGGGGCATCTCCGGTCGAACCATCGCCTTTGCTAGGACCGTGGTGAGTCCCTGATACTCACCCACTATCGCTACTGCCCCGCGAGTGTAGCAGCTCACCGAAACACGTCCGCCACTGCTGCAGGTTGCCCGCCACCGTGGGGAAGCCGTCGTACCTCTTCTTCGACCTCCGAACCGTGGCCTAGTGCTACGCGTCAACCCCTAGGTGAGCATCGACCTCTAGGTGAGGCGTGGAGGTCCCCAGTCGGCTGGCATGACCACCCTATGCCGGTTGATGCCGCGCCGGCGAGCGCGAGGGTGTCGGGGACCTACCCGTTGTAAAGAAGAGGAAATACGAGGGCCTTTGTGCATAAGTGTTGTCTCTAGGAATAGTAGCGTGGACTGTGGGTTGTTTGTCCAGAAGCTAAGGGCTTTTCTGCAAGAGCATCAGCGTGCCTGCGGGCTCCCCGCGTGGGCCGTCTTCGCGCACGGGCCAAGCTCGAGTTGGGCCGCGTTGGGCCGTTTTGGTCTTTTTCTTTTTCTAGCAGAATTAGTAAAGTTTTTCTATTTCAATTCTGAGTTAGATTTGTATATTTAAAATAAATTCGTACGAATGTCCAAAAATCGTGAAACAAATTTTGTTATGTTCCTAAAATTATGATCTATATGCTAGTATATTTTATTCACATAGTTTTATAATATTTTTAGGAGTTATGTAATTAATTTGAGATTCTTAATATTATAAGATATAAACTTGAAAGATTTTTTTGTGATAAATTGGTGATAGTGTTGGCTCTGAAACTTTCATAGTAAATCCCTAACATTTTTAGGTGCTCACTATAATTTTTGTAGCTCCATAATAATTAGTTTGCTAAGGTAGCTAAATGAGCCCTAGTTCGAAAATATATATTTAATCAATAAAATGCCAAAGCACCTTAGGATTTTAAAACTAGAACATTTTTCTGGAGACAAAGCCTTACTTGACAACGTGGATATAGAGACCAGTACGTTACTCATTAAATCTGGCTCGTTAGCTTGCGGAGAGTAATCATATATTTAAGAGTAGCGGTTACCGTTGATTAATTGTGCCTCTGCGTTGTATCCACGTATATCATAATAGGAACAACGATGGATCATGGAGTCGACTGAAGTAGCAGAAAAGATGATGCCTTGATGATCGTGTCACTATGATGGAATGTGAACTTTTGGTTATATCTTACTCAGGCAAGCCCCGGTGCATAACCCCTATCATTCTGCACTTTATCTTATGCTTGTGGATTAAGTTTTAAGGAGTTAAATGAAAACCACTTTGATATATATAAATATCCTTATCCTATGAGTCCTACTAGTATGTCAGGATCATGTAGATTGCTATGTTATAGGATCTAGTAGAAGTCAAGTGATTACCTATCACTCGCGAGAGATAGGAAAGATATTATTGTTGTTATTATATTACTGTCACAAGGAATATATATAAATGATAATTGGAGACCGAGCGGAATGGTACTTTGGATCTAGACTTGGTTTGGCATTCGAGCAAGGCTCGGATTGCACTTGATCCGCCTATGTTGATTGAGGACCGTCCGTTGTTGTGGATGGTAGTCAGGTCACAGACTTATTATCCTGAGCACATACTTGCTTATGTGAGCGGGAAGGCTCGTTGCTCTCTTATCGTGAGTTCCGGATCTTTCTGGACCGACTGATTGGAGACGAGGATGGTGGAGGTCTAAGCACCACACTGAGTCTGGGACTCAGGAGTGGGGGCTTGGAGTCTAAGTTTAGATAGGGAGCTGGACCCCTTGACAGGAGAGTGGTGGGTTAGTCTTGCTTGTGCCTGGGGTACAAGCAGAGCGTGTGTTTTGGGGTACCCAACTGGAATACATTGGTTCACGAATCACTGTGTGATGCGGTACGACTTGACTATGGTCTAGCACCGTAGTAAGAACTGGAATATGAAAGATGGTAAAATGGTTCTGATTGCTTAACACCTGCTTGAAAGTAGCATAGATGCTTACATAGAATGGTTAATTAATGAACTAATGATGACTGCTAATAAAATTAAATATAAGGATGCATGTTTAGTAATGCTTCTGCAGATGCAATAACCCACAAGCCAGATAGCCTTGTATATCCTTGGAGTCTTTTATTTTTCTCATGTCGGATAAGTCTTGCTGAGTACAATCGAGTACTCAGGTTTTATTCCCCTATTGCAGGTGATCGGAGGATACTTAGAGCTGACTCTTGTATGTGGAAACCTCCTGGTGGGCTCAAAGAGGATTCCTTTCACGCTACGACCGTAGTGTTTATTTATAACCCTCACGAAAGGTTTTTATAAGAAAAGATGTAAAATCTGCTAGCATCTCTTGTATAAAAATTACCACTATGTTAATGCTCCACCAAGTCATTAAATTAATCATGCTTCCTCTGTAACTCTGATAACATTGTTATATTCCGCTGTTATAATAAATTAAGTTAATATTCTGGTACTGTAATAAAATGATGTAAGAAATGACTTAAGAATGTTGTGAGCTTTATTCTCTCTTTTATGATCCTGATGGAAAAATGTGGATTTTTGAGTTGTCCCTTGGGAGTCGCCCCGGACCCCACCATGGATATCTCTCAGCAACTGCTTCCCTTGTTCGATGGGAATGCAGCCCTACAAGATCCCAGTGTGGCTTCACTTGTAGAGCTCCCCTCAATAACGACGAAGGACTTGGTGCGACGCGCGAGCCGCTGAGCCTCCGTTTTGTCCATCGGTAGCACCTCATGGAGGAGGTAATCGAGGTAAGACGTCCTCCAGTCAGCAAGAGGGTCGGGCTCTACCACTGGGTCTGCGTCAAGCTCCATAACCTCGAGGTCAGGGCGAGCTGAGGGTTGGTCAGGCCCTGAGCCCGGGCTCGGCGGCCTGTCACTAGTTCATTATGGCTCCTTGTAGCGGACCAAGGGCTTGTACTGGTCACTGGAGAAAATGCCCATCGGCACCGGCTCTCGATTGGACGCCATCTTTGCCAGCGATGTCGGCTGGTTTGTTTAGCCACCTTGGGATGTAATTAAGCTCAAGACCATCGAACTTGTCCTCCATCTGTTGGACCTCTTAGCAATATGCAACCATCTTGGCATTGTGGCAGCTTGACTCCTTCATGACCTGGTCGATGACCAGCTGGGAGTCGCCCTAGACGTCGAGCCATCGGATGCCCAGCTCAACAGCGATGAGTAGGCCGTTAATGAGTGCCTCATATTTGGCCACATTGTTGGAGGCAGGGAAGTGGATGCGGACCATATACTTCATGCGCACTCCGAGGGGTGAAATGAAGACCAACCCCACACCGGCCCCCTTCTTCATCAGTGACCCATCGAAGTACATCATCCAGTACTCCTAGTCGATGGCCACTGGTGGCATTTGGATCTCGGTCCACTCTACCACGAAGTCAGCCAGGACTTAGGACTTGATGGCCGTCTGAGGGGTGTACGAAATACCCTGATCCATCAACTCGAGTACCCACTTCGCAATCCTTCCTGTGGTGTCCCGATTTTGGACAACCTCACCGAGGGGGAAGGATGTCACGGCCATCACCAGATGTGACTCAAAATAGTGACATAACTTCCTCTTGGCGATAAGGATGGCATACAAGAGTTTCTAGATTTGGGGGTAGCGAGTCTTGGAATCGGACAAGACCTCGCTAACGAAGTACATAGGACACTGTACTTTGAGGGCGTGTCCCTCCTCTTCCCACTCTACCACCAGGGTTGTGCTGACTACTTGCGTGGTAGCCACAATGTAGAGCAAGAGCGGTTCCCCATCGGTCGAGGGGACCAGGATCGGGGCCTTCGTCAGGAGCTGCTTGACCTTGTCAAGTGCCTCCTGGGCCTCGGGCGTCCATTCAAAATGGTCGGCTTTCTTCAGAAGCCAATAGAGGGGGAGACCTCGTTCGCCGAGGCACGAGATAAAACGACTAAGCGCGGCGAGACACCCTGTAACTTGTTGTACCCCCTTTATGTTCTAAATTGGGCCCATCCTCATGATGGCCGAGATCTTCTCCGGGTTGGCTTCGATGTCGTGCTCGGAGATGATAAAACCCAGCAGCATACCCCTTGGGACCCCAAAAACGCATTTCTTGGGGTTGAATTTGATACCATTGGCACGGAGTTTCACGAAGGTCCGCTCTAGGACAGCTATGAGATGGTCAGGCCGTTTGGACTTGACCACGATGTCGTCTACGTAGGCCTCAACGGTTCGCCCAATGAGGTCCTCGAAACACCTGAGCATACAACGCTGATACGTAGCCCCCATGTTTTTTAGACCGAACGGCATTGTGACGTAGCAGAACGATCCGAATGGGGTGATGAAAGACGTCACGAGCTGGTTAGACTCTTTCATCACTATTTGATGGTATCCGAGTACGCATCAAGGAAGCAAAGGGTTTCGCACCTAGAGGTTGAGTCAACCACTTGGTCTATGCGCGGCAAAGGAAACGGATCCTTTGGACACGCATTGTTGCGACCCGTGTAATCAATACACATTCTCCATTTCCCACTCTTTTTTCCTACCAGAATGGGATTGGCTAACCACTCGGGGTGATACACTTCCTTGATGAATCCAGCCACCAAAAGCTTCGCAATCTCCTCGCGGATGGTCCTGCGCTTCTCCTCATCAAAGCGACGCAAGCGCTGCTTCACTAGCTTGGAGCCTGGCTTGATCTTCAAGGCTTGCTCGGTGACTTCTCTTGGAATGCCTGACATGTCCGAGGGTGTCTATGCAAAGATGTCTCTGTTAGCGCGGAGGAAGTCGATGAGCGTGCTTTCCTATTTGGAGGAAAGCATGGTGCCGATGCGCACCACTTTGCCCTCGGAGATGCTGGGTTCTATGAGGACCCCCTTGGTGGCCTCCACGGGCTTGAAAGACCCGGTCAACTGCTTAGGTTCGGGTGCTTCTTCGATGATCTCCTCCCTGATGGCCATGAACTCTTTTGAGGTGATAATTGTCGAGGCATGTTCGCAGCACTCGACCTCGCACTTGTAGGCGCACTGGAAGGAGATGCCGATGGTGATGACCCCACGCGGACCCGGCATCTTCAACTTTAGATAGGTGTAGTTGGGGATGGCCATGAACTTCACGTAGCATGGGCGTCCGAGGATGGCGTGGTAGGTCCCGTGGAACCCGACCACCTCAAAAGTAAGGGTCTCTGTCCTGTAATTGGTCGGATTCCCGAAGGTGACAGGAAGATTGATCTGCCTGAGTGGCATGGCCTGCTTTCCAGGCACAATGCCATGGAAAGGCGCCCCGGTTGGCTAGATGCGTGATCGGTCGATGCCCATGGCGTCGAGTGTGTCAACGTACATGATGTTGGGGCCGCTTCCTCCATCCATCAATACCATGGTGAGCCGCTTCATGTCGACGATCGGGTCGACCATGAGCAGGTATCTTCTCGGTTGCGGGACGCTTTCCGGGTGGACAGTCCGATCAAAGGTGATGGCGGACTCCGACCATCGGAAGAAGGAAGGCGTGGCCGGCTCGGTCGCATAGACCCCTCGGCGCGCAAGCTTCTGGCGGCATTTGGAGTCATAGGCCGCTGACCCGCCAAAGATCATGAGGCAGCCATCTAGCGTCAGAAAGCCGCTGTACTTCCCCTGGCATCATCTATGGCCAGCTTGGGCTCCTTCCTATGCTCCCCCTTATTGGAGCCACCGGACAGGAACTGCTTCATGAGGGCGCAGTCTTTGTATAGGTGCTTGACGGGGAAGGCATGGTTGGGGCATGGCCCTTCGAGCAGCTTCTTAAAGTGGTCTGGGGTACCCTCGGTGGGCTTCTGACCCCCCTTATGGTCGGCAGTGGCAACGAGCGAGCCCTCGCGCCGCTACTTGTTCTTCTTCTTGTTGGGGCGGTTGGAGACACCTTCGTCGGCGTCCTCATCCCGCTTTGCATTGCCTTTGGGACGGTCGAAAATCGCTCCGACTGCCTCCTCGCCCGAGGTGTGGCTGGTGGCGATGTCGAGGAGCTCCTTGGTGGTTCACAGGCCCTTGTGTCCTAGCTTGTGAACCAGGGACTCAGAGGTGGTCCTAGACAGGAAGGCACCTATAACGTCAGTGTCGGTGACGTCGGGCAACTCGTTGCACTTCTGGGAGAAGCGCTGGATGTACTCATGAAGGGTTTCTCTGGACTTTAGTCGGCAGTTTTTGAGATCTCACGGGTTCCCAAGACACGTGTAGGTGCCTTGGAAGTTTCCCACAAAAAACTCCTTTTGGTCTGGCCAACTTTGAATCCGGTTGGGCGGAAGGTGCTCCAACCACGTTCGCGCCGAGTCAGCCAGGAACAATGGGAGGTTGTGGATAATGAAACTATCACTATCCGCTCCACCGGCTTGGCAAGCAAGCTGGTAATCCTCGAGCCATAGTCCGGGGTTCATTTCCTCGGAGTATTTTGGGATATTGGTCAGCGGTCGGTACCGCGGTGGGAAGGCAGCGTTGAGGATGTGTCGGCCAAAGGCCTGACGTCCCGGTAGGTCAGGGCTCGGGCTTCGGTCCTCGCCGCTGTTGTAGCGTCCGCCACGACGAGGGTGGTAGCCGTGGCCGGCTTCCTCTCTCTCGTCGCTTCATCCACGCCTACGGGCATCCAGGGTGTTACATGCGTCATGGTGGAGGCCGAGACACTCATGCAATGGGGCCACGGCGCGCCCCCCGCCGCCACATGATAACTGGTGGACAGACACGTCCCTATCATGTCGTCCCGAGGGCGCGCGTGGACTGGCATCGAGCTCGCGTCGCCGAAGCGGCAAGCTATCTACCTGCTACACCGCCGCGCGCTCGAGCAGCGTGCAGATCTCACGATGGGCCCGATGATCCTCGGGTGTCATGGGCTTCGGGGGCCCTCGGAGTAAAGCCACCGCGGCAGCGATGTTCTAGCTTGCCCGAGCGAAGTGTGGGCGGGCTCCATCGCCTTTGATGATCCTCCGGTTGATGTCGCAGGCCTTGACGTGCGCACACCCACCGTCTCCATGGTGCTCAATCTCTCGCTCGAGTTCTGCGCTCTCCTGCTCGAGTTGGAGTTGTGCATCCTCGAGCTCCTGGTGTCGTGCCCTTAGCTGTTTCGCCTGCATGCGAGGAAGGGCCCCTGCTTCTTCCTTGACCTCGTCGTCGAGGTCATTTAGTGGGGTAGCCCCTCCCTCGTGGACGCTTTCGACATGTCCCTCGGGGGTACCTGCCATAAAATATTCTCGTGAGGGGTGATGGCTCCCCCTACTGGAGTCAGAGCCGGAGAGCGACTCTGAATCTCCTGCGAGAAGGTTATGGAAAGATTCCGCAACGTATTCGGTCATCCTCATGAGCTCGTCGCTCGTAGGGGATGGGTGCATGCGCTGCGCCACAAGGTGGCCAACGGTCCCCGCAGCATTGCGCAGACCGAACAGGAACGCTGCCAGGGCACCCTGGTGAGGTGTTCAGAGGAGAGCGGGTCCCCTTCGGCGAGTTGCATCATGGCGTTGGCGAAGGAGAAAGTAAGGCAGTGCAGCTCCTCTCGGGACGGTCGGGGTCCCAGGAAGGTGTCGAGTTGGCGCTCCAGCCTCCGTAGTCAAAGCCGAGGAGCCGGTCGCTCCCGGGGGCACGTGCCTCCGGCGCGTGCAGCTGCAGCTCCTCAAGCGCCTCAACGATCGCGTCGAGGTTGGCGTCAACTCTCCCTCCGTCGTGACGATGAAGTCCAGGCTCCCAAAGCGCACGTGCGCGTCCGGAACCCAGCTGACGCCGTGACTAGCCATCCGAGGCTTGATGTGGACATCGAGACGCGCAAAAAACCCCTACCTAGCGGGCCAATTGTTGGTGTTTTGGATCACCGGCCAGTAAATTTGTATCTGCGCGTCTGACACGGATGGTGTGCTCTGAGCACACAATGATTTATACTGGTTCGGGCAGAATGTCCCTACGTCCAGTCTACTGCTGCTCGTGTTACCGGCACTAGTTTGTAGTAGGGATTACAAATGAGCTAGAGAGGGAGAAGGTCCCAAGTCTCTGATGAAAAGATCGAATGAAGTTGAGTCTTGTTGAGCTTGTTCAGCCATATGCTCGTGTCCCTCATGGGGCGTCCTGCTTTTCCTTTTTGAAGCTTTTATATGTGTGCCATTAAAAAAGTTTATAATTATATATAAGTTATTAAAAAAATTAACCGCATATAGATGCCACCGCTCTAAACTTGTTTAACTTAGGAGCCATTCGTCAGTGTTTCATTTATTTGTCGCCGTTTAATATGGCACCGGCCAGTGAAATTGGCTATATTAGCCGGCTGCCGCAACCTCGGCGCGTCCTGTGGTTGTTTTGATTGCAGAGGGAGCCGTGGTGGACGCTGCTGCTGCTGGCGTACCAGAGCCTCGGCGTGGTGTACGGCGACCTCAGCATCTCGCCGCTGTATGTGTACAAGAGCACCTTCGCCGAGGACATCACGCACTCGGAGGGCAACGAGGAGATCTACGGCGCCCTCTCCTTCGTCTTCTGGACGCTCACCCTCATCCCGCTCCTCAAGTACGTCACCACCGTCCTGCGCGCCGACGACAACGGCGAAGGTACGTATGTGCGTCGGCCACCGCTAGCTGCAGCCTACACCCTGACCCTGCAGTGCAGCACCACCAGCCAGCTCTGTTCTGATCATCTCTTCTCTCTCCGGCATGCCCACAGGAGGCACGTTCGCGCTCTACTCCCTCATCTGCCGCCACGCCAATGTCAGCCTCCTCCCCAACCGACAGGTCGCCGACGAGGAGCTCTCCACCTACAGGCTGGAGCGCCCGCCCGAGGCCGCCGGGAGGTCCGGCATCAAGGCTTGGCTTGAGAAGCACAAGAATCTGCACACCGCGCTGCTCGTCATGGTCATGATCGGCACCTGCATGGTCATCGGCGACGGCGTCCTCACGCCCGCCATCTCTGGTACGTACAGTCGGCGTCGCTCACCTTTAATTCTCTGTCTGTCCACCATGCCTTGCTGCTTCGCCAGAATTATGCTGACGATGGTTCACTTCAGTTCAGTTTCTGATCGAAGCCTTAGTGTGTAAGTAAATCTGAACTCTGAACTGATGAAGTCTATCCTTTTTTTCAGCTTGCTTTCACTTCTTTGGTGTACCGTTCACTGATCCTGGGATGCATGGGCCAAGCTGCTTATTTGTCCCAGCACCATAACCTTGACGCAAGCTATCAAATTGGATTCTACATTGCAGTTCCTGGTACGCCACACTACTACATGGTTGGTTTATTCTCACATCACACTACGCTTTCAGAGTTTCAGACATTCACAGGCTTTTGCCTCTGTGATGAATGCAGAGAGTGTAAGATGGCCAATTCTAGTGCTGGCAATCTTGGCGTCGGTGGTCGGCAGCCAGGCCATCATCAGCGGCACGTTCTCCATCATCAGCCACAGCCAGTCTCTGAGCTGCTTCCCCAGGGTGAAAGTCGTGCACACGTCTGACAAAGTTCATGGCCAGATATACATCCCTGAGGTCAACTGGATCCTCATGGTCCTCTGCATTGCTGTCACTGTTGGTTTCCGTAACACCAAGCACATGGGAAACGCGCGCGTCTGGTGAGTAGAGTATCTTGCTTTCCTGGCACTGATGATATTGTGCAAAAAACTGATCCAACCATATACCTGAACTTTTGCTTCTGAATTGTTGTGCAGGCTTGGCCGTGATCACGGTGATGCTGGTGACGACGTGCCTCATGTCCCTGGTGATCATGCTGTGCTGGGACTGGTCTCCATGGCTGGCCCTCGCCTTCTTCCTCTTCTTTGGCTCCATCGAGGCGCTCTACTTCTCGGCGTCGCTGATCAAGTTCCTGGAAGGCGCGTGGCTGCCGATCCTCCTGGCGCACATCCTGCTCGCTGTCATGTTCGTGTGGCACCACACGACGATCAAAAAGTACGAGTACGACATGCACAACAAGGTGACCCTGGAGTGGCTGCTGGCGCTGGGCGACAAGCTGAGCATGGTGCGCGTCCCGGGCATCGGCCTCGTCTACACCGACCTCACCTCCGGCGTGCCAGCCAACTTCTCCCGCTTCGTGACCAACCTGCTGGCGTTCCATCGGGTGCTGGTCTTCATCTGCGTTAAGTCCGTGACGGTGCCGCACGTGCTCCCCGCCGAGCGCTACCTCGTCGGCCGCGTCGGCCCGCCGGGCCACCGCTCCTACCGCTGCATCGTGCGCTACGGCTACCGCGACGTGCACCAGGACGTGGACTCCTTCGAGACGGAGCTCGTCGAGAGCCTCGGCACGTTCATCAAGCTGGATGCGCTGTTCCGCTTCAGCGACGCCGGCGGCGGCGAGCAGTGGGACAGCAGCTACTACGAGCGCGAGAACGAGCTGACACTCATCGGCAGCAACCCGCTGCGGCGCCACATGAGCCTGGGCTACGACGAATCCCACTCCCACATCCACCGCCGAGGGTAACACGGATAATTTCACTGGTTGGTCTCATATCAAACGGCGAAAAGCAAATGGAACACGAACGAAATGGCATGTAAGGCAAAGAAGTTTAGAGCAGTGACACATGTGTGCGGTCAATTTTTTTAATGGCTCGTGTGTAATTACAAACTTTTTTAATGGCATACATGTAAAAGCCTCTTCCCTTTTATAGGTGAAGGAGAAGGCGCATATTATAGAAGAGAGAAAGAGAGAAAAGGAAAAAAAACGAGGGAGAAGAAGGCCTCTAGGGTCGCAGCGTCCTTTATCTCCTTTATGTGGATCCCGCCGGTCCTGTAGATAATGACGGGGATGGCTCCACGTCGCGCCCTGTTCGTCACTAGCGCTATACGCAGGCGTCGTTAGCTTGTTGTGGCGTCCCATCCCGTCCCAGCAGAGGGCATGGTCAACATGTACTCCTGTCAGGAGCCGTACGGGGATTAGGCAGCACAGCGCCGGCACGCTTGACTCTGTTGGTGACGTGAGCCCCTAGGTATGGTCCGTCGTGGCCACGGGTCACGTCGAGACATGTCTGCTTCCCTCCCGGTGTTAGAAGTTTGACCCTGGAGTCGTACTCTTAGACCCGTAGTGGTTAAAGACGGTATGGATCCCCGTCGGGCGAGATGGAACCCGCGCCCGAGGGTTCTAGCGAGACGGTGCCTGCGTCCTCGGGGTCGGGCGAGACGGAGCCCGCGCCCGAGGGGTTTGGCGAGATGGAGCCCACACCCGAGAGGTCGGGCGAGACTTTAAATACGTCTTAGACCATCAGAGCGAATTAACGTTCACAACAGGAAACGGCTGATTTCACAGGCGGCACCCGGCAAAGAAAGGCCTCCGGCAAAGCAGCTTCACATGTGATAACAAGACACATCGACAAGTTTCGTGATTTTTGGACATCGTTTGGATTTTATATAATTTAAATAAACTCCCCCCGCGAGTACATCGTCATGTTACGACAACATGATGCGCGACATTTCATGCCACTTCCTGCATACGGCCTCGACATAGCCTAAATATCATGAATACTATTTTTTGAATGACCATATTCCATTATTTCATATACCTGCAGTTCAAATTTGGAATAGTCGGAAAAATTCAATGAAATGGAAAAATTAAGGAAATATAGTTAAAAAACTCATAATTGTCCCAAATTTTAAAATAGGAATATATTTACTGTAACAAGTCCCCACAAAAAAAATAGGGTCAAAAAAACAAAAAAAAAATTTTTTGGGTGCCACCTAGGGCACCCGGCAAAGAAGCCTTTGCCGGGTGCCAGGTCATGGGGCACCCGGCAAAGAAATTTAAAAAAAATAAAAAATTCTTTACCGGGTGCCGTCGTCGCCTGGCCCCGGCAAAGGCCCATGACTAAAAAGGCCGGCCCGTCCCAACCCTAACCTATTCCAGCAGACCGATCCCGCGCCTGCGGTCCGCAGCCGTCGCCGTCGCGCTCCGCTGCCGCCGCCCTTGCGCTCCGTCGCGCCCGCACCTTGCCGGTCCGCCGCGCCCGCGCCTCTCCGCACTCGCGCCGCGCCTTTTTTCTGCCGCTTGATCCAGCGGCCACGACGCCTTGGCCAGATCATGCCGTGCCAGCCAGCATTGCATGAGCCGCGCCACGGCGGCGGCGCGCCCGGCGGCGGCCGGGCGGCGCTCGCGCTGGATCCGCGGCCCCACGGCCCATGCCCCGCCGACTCGGCGACCCGGCGGCTTCGCCGGCGCTCCTGCTGCCCCGGCGCCCAGCCCGCCGGCCATGGCGGGCCACGCGCGTCCCACCTCATTGGCCGCCCCCGATGAGGCCCGGCTGCCCCATGGTCTGCCACGGGCTCCTCCTCCGCCAACAGCAGATGAGGAGGTAGGTGGAAGAAGGGAGGAGGAAGGAAGAAGAAGAAAAAAAAGGGGGAGGAGGAAGAGCAAAAAAGAGAAGGGGAGGAGGAAGAAAGAGGAAGAAGAAGAAAAAAGGGGATGAGGAAGAAGAGGAAGGTGCCGACCCAACCGCCCGTCGATCCCCACGTCGTTCCGACCGGCCGTTGATCCTCGCGCTGCTGCGGTCATCCCCGCCATCGTCGCTGGCCCTCGCTCTTGCCGTTCTTGCCGCCAAGGTAAGCCCTACCCTCGTAGTGTTAGTAGTAGTAGTTAGTAGTAGTGTTAGTAGTAGTTAGTTGTAGTGTTAGTAGTAGTAGTTAGTAGTTTTAGTTGTAGTGTTAGTTGTAGTAGTTAGTAGTGTTGGTTGTAGGGTTAGTAAATAGTAGTAGTTAGTAAGTAGTAGTGGTTAGTAGTAGTTGTTGTTAATAGTTAAGTAGTTCTTACTATTAGCATTGTTAGTAGTTAAGTAGTTGTTAGTAGTAGTGTTAGTAGTAGTTGTAGGGTTAGTAGTAATTGTTGTTGTACTACTTCAATACTTTCATGTGCATGGAAAGAGAACTAAAGTACATGGCTCCTCTTGATATATTGGTGGTTGTTGGCCTTCGTGTCCATGTTTGGTATATATGTGGTTGTTGGCCTTCGTGCCATGTTTGGTATATATGTGGTTGTTGGCCTTCGTGCCATGTTTTTTGTAGGTTTTGGGAACCTCCTCGTGGAGGAGCTGCCGAAATTTTGAGTCGACACTAACCATTTTTGCCCTTTTTTGCAGGAGGAGGACCTGTGGGAGGGACTCAGCGACCCCAATCATCTTCGTCGGCGCTGCGGGTCTTCCTGCACCGCGTCGACTCGCCACTGCACCGACTCTCCACCGCCCCACTACCCGGACCTCACCGCCACCCTAGGTATAACCCCTCTATCCGTATGTGGTTTTTGGTCGCGTAACCTAGTTAGGTGTCTCCCGTTCAAAAGAGATACAGTCGGAGATATGCGAACCTTTGCATATCTGCGACCGTATGTATTTCGGATTGTCCACGCTTTTTGGACAGCCCGCGGATGCGTAGTTGAGGTTAGTTTTCATGCTCTGCTCTGGTTCGAGATGGTGTTTCGGCATCACCTCTCCGTTGTTCTTCAGATACACACTCTCCCTTGCAGGACATGTATCGAGAGAACGGCGGGGAGGTGCTGTCGAAATTCCATCTCGGATAGGAGCGGAGCATGGAAACTAACCTCATCTACGCATCCGCGGGTGGGATTAGGACCTATCCTCACCTATTAGAGAGTAGGGACACCGCGTAGATGCAATTGATGGTCACCTGTGGTGATGTTATATATGCTAGAGGATGGAGGACCGTCAGTGGATGTACACGGGTCGGACAAGTCAGGGTGATGCCAGCTATGAATGGATGCAGAAGACCGATCGTTTCTTGAATCGTGCATTTGGCAAGGCCGCAAAAATCCCAAAAATGGCTTTGTGTCCCTGCAGCAAGTGTGGTAACAGGAGAATGCTAGACAAGGAACTCATGGGTACACATCTGCACAAGAATGGGTTTACATCGAACTACACCCGGTGGGTCCACCATGGTGAAGCCGATCGTATGAGAGAGGAGGTGGTGAGACAATGCGTCGAGGCTTTCGATGCTGATGCCGGGGTAGCAGACATGGTAGATGACGTTCACCAAGCACAGTTTGCTGAAGGACATGAGGAGGCGGAAATGCAGGCAGCCATAGATGCGTTCAAGTACATGATGGACTCAGTACAGAAACCCCTTCATGCTCATTCTGAGGTCTCCCAGCTGGATGCCATAAGTTGCTTGATGGGGTTGAAGTCCGATTTAAACTAGAGTCGAGAAGGCTTCGATAAGGTGTTGGCCGTGGTTGGCACCCTGCTTCCAAAAAACCACATGTTGCCAAAGACCATGTATGAGGCACACAAGCTCCTTAAAGCACTAAAGATGCCATATGAACAGATACATGCTTGTCCGAACGGGTGTGTCCTATTTCAGGAAAAACTCAAGGAGGCAAAGTACTGTCCGAAGTGTAAAGCCTCCAGGTTCCTGAAGGTAGAGTTTGGTGATGGTGGTGGCCAGAAGACCCAGCTTAAGATACCCGCCCGAGTCCTACGGCACCTTCCCTTCGTGCCGAGGATTCAAAGGCTATTCATGACCGAGGAAACCGCGAAAATAGATGACGTGGCACAAGAATGGCAAACGCTACCATCCTGACAAGATGGTGCATCCATCTGATGGTGAAGCATGGACCAGCTTTAATGACAAGCATTGTTTGAAATCCGATGAGGCTCGTAATGTACGTGTCGCGCTGGCAACAGATGGGTTTAATCCTTATGGCATGATGTCTGCCCCTTACACATGTTGGCCCGTGTTTGTTATCCCCCTCAATCTCCCCCCTGGCGTCGCCTTTCAATGACATAATGTGATCTTGACGTTGATAATTCCCGGGCACCCAGGGAGTAAGATGGGTGTGTTCATGGAGCCTGTGATTGATGAGTTGATCAAAGCTTGGAATGAAGGTGTATGGACATACGACCGAGCTACAAAGGAAAGCTTCAAAATGTACGTCTGGTACCAGTACTCCATGCATGACTTCCTGGCGTATGGGTTATTCAGCGCCTGGTGTGTTCATGGGAAGTTCCCGTGCCCAATATGCCAGGAAGCTGTGAGGTTCATTTGGTTGAAGAAGGGTGGTAAGTATTCGTCATTCGATCAACATCGTCAATTCCTAGATTCTAACCATCCATTCCGACAGGACACCAAGAACTTCAGGAAAGGTGTCACAGTCACGGACCCTAGACCGCACTTGAAGACTGGTGCCGAGGTTCATGCTCAGATAGATGCTCTCTTGCCCAATGAAGAAGGTGGTTTTGTGGGATATGGTGAGCAACACATGTGGACTCATAAGTCTGGCTTGACGAGGCTCCCCTATTTCGATGACCTCCTACTGCCCCATAACATTGATGTAATGCACACTGAAAAGAATATCGCCGAGGCACTTTGGGCAACACTCATGGACACTGACAAGTCTAAGGACAACCCTAAGGCTAGAGTGGACCTGGCGACGTTGTGCGATAGACCACAGCAAGTGATGCGGCCTCCTACAAACGGCAAGAACTAGAAAAGGCCTAAGGCCGATTTCGTCTTGAAACCCAAACAAAGGAGGGAAGTACTACGATGGATTAAGGCGTTAATGTTCCCTGATGGGTATGCAGCGAACCTGAGTAGGGGAGTGAACTTAGGCACTATGCGAGTCAACGGCATGAAGAGTCATGACTGCCACGTATGGATTGAGTGGCTTCTTCCGGCGATGGTACGAGGCTATGTTCCTGAGCATCTCTGGCTAGTGCTGGCAGAGTTGAGCTATTTCTTCCGCCAGCTTTGTGCCAAGGAGCTATCTCGGACCGTGGTTGCAAATTTGGAGAAAGTGGCACCTGAGTTGCTTTGTAAGTTGGAGAAGATCTTTCCACCCGGCTTCTTCTTGTCGATGCAGCATTTGATTGTGCACCTCCCATATGAGGCACGTATGGGGGGGCCCGTGCAGGCCCGTTGGTGCTACCCAATCGAGAGATGTTTGAAGGCCGTTCGCAAAAAATGTAGAAATAAAGCCAAAATTGAGGCTTCCATTACAGAGGCTTCCATTCTGGAGGAGGTGACAAACTTTACACAGCTATACTACACGGAGAACCTTCCTAGCATGCATAATCCACTCCCTCGCTACAATGTTAACGAGAATGAATCCAACCTTAGCCTTTTCCAAGGGCAACTCGGTAGGTCAAGTGGATCGACCAATAAGAGGTTGGAAAATGAAGAGTGGCGCATGATCATGCTATATGTGTTCCACAACCTACCCAAGGTGAAGTCATTCATTGAGTAAGTTCTCAAAGAACTTGTTTAAATGCGCTATCACTATTCTACATCCAACTGATTCTTTCTCGTTTGCACAGGGAATTTATTCGTGTATCCTGGCATCAACCAAGGGATCCTACTCCACGGCAAACCGACACCCTTCTTTCATGGGGTCCGGGAGCAGGGAGGCCCGATTTCATTTCTTGGTTCAAAACAAAGGTATTGTCCAATTTACCTCATACCTAGTTCGAGATTCTGAGTTTCGCGTACTTAGTCCGGCAATCTTTCCTTCTTGCGCTTGCAGGACCAAACCGATGCAACTATGAGTAAGGAGTTGAGATAGGTTGCAAATGGCTTCGACAGTAAGGTGAAAGCTTATTTAGGTTATGATGTGAATGGATATCGCTTTCACACAAGAAGCTACGAGCGAGCTCGGCCCCATCAAAAAACCACAAACAGCGGAGTTTGTACTCCCGGCACTGATGGCCTCGAGTATCATGGCATAATTGAAGATATCTATGAACTTGAATTTTATGGTTCGAAACCTCTTCGTCTCGTCATGTTCAAATGCCACTGGTTCAATCCTCGACTAACGAAACGGAGCCCTAATATTGGTCAAGTCGAGATTCGACACGATTCCATCTATCAAGGAAAAGATGTCTTTATTGTGGCGGATCAGGCCGTGTAGGTTTATTATTTGTCATACGCATGCCAAGGCAACAAGGCTCTTCAGGGTTGGTCTATTGTGCACCAGGTATCGCCACATGGTAGACTAGCTGTCCCAAACGATGAAGATTACAACTTCAACCCAAACACATATGATGGAGAGTTCTATCAAGAAGATGGGCTACAAGGGAGGTTGGTGATAGACTTAACTGAGGCGATTGGAATGGAAGTAGACAATGAAAGGGTTGATGATGAGGAAGAAGATGAGGTGCGAAATGCCAAGGATATAGAAATGCTTGAGCGATTACATTTAGATGATGACGATGAAGGCAACATTGAACCTTCGGACAATCTTGTTTATTTGGACAATTTTGATAGTGATGACGAGACATATGATCCAGATAATCCCAATAATGATGATTACTTCTAATACATGTAATACTATGTTATTTTGTAATCGTGTTTTGTTTATTTACTTAGCATCTATTTCTAATACATGTAATGATGTCTTGTTTGTTTCTTTTTAATTGCAGGTGATTGAACAAAGATGGCGGGCGGCAGTGGGCCAAGGAACATGAACTCGAGGTACCAGAGGGCATGTGAGGACGCAGATGTCGGAGAGAACGCATCGAACGGGAGGAGGCAGAGGGCCAGGAGCAGCGGCAGCGGGAGCGGCAGCAGGAGGGGCCGGCCTCCTCTAGTCAGGCCACGTGACATGCCAGAGGAGGAGCGCCGTACCACGGACTCCTCGGAGGACGAGCAGGTTCTAGCGACGGATGAGGTTTGGGGGCGACGGACTGCAAGGGAGAGGCACAGGAGGGCGGCGAGGCCGGAAGTAGTTCCACTGCCTCTGCTGCGGCTAGCCCCTACTTGCGAGGTCCCTCAAAACTCCCTGGGCCTCCGCTTCCTCCCCTACGCCCAGTGATCCGCCCCCAGGGGGACAGGTAACTAACTTTAGATTTAATCACAGCTACTTCATATAACCTGTTGAAAATTGTCAGAGAAACTAATAATGTTTGTTAATGACTTGTGTAGGCACTGGGAGGTTGTGTCGCCTGGTGACTCACGCAACCCCAACCACATCTTGGGGCTTGTGTGCAGGCACTATTACCCCGGCATTGTCACGCACAAGGGGACTGTGGGGCCGGCCAAATCATGGGACCACTACAAATCTACCCCCGACGCAGATTATGAAGACAAGCAGGAGCGGGTCAGGAGAGAGTTCTGGGTAAGTCTCGTTCGCACAACTTTGATCAATACATCGTATTCATTTGACACTTTTTGACATAATGAATTGATACATTGTGTCTGTCTGTAGACTTTTTTCAGGTGTGAAGAGGGACAGGAGGAGAGGGCGGAGAAGAACTTGGTGAAAAGTGCTAGGAAACGCATCAGCGACATGCACTACGAGGAGCGCCTCACTTGCATCATCAAGTACTATGCCACGCGACTTGGTCAGAAAGTCAGCAAGACACAGGCAAGACAGATGCCTCGACCGAGAAGCAGTTCCTTGAGGTAAATGAAGAAGAATAATATCTGATTCGTTTGAGAGATTAAGTAGCTTTCATTTGGTCGTCTTACATCTCAAATTCTTTATGACATGTAGATGATTCCATGGTGGTGCGAGTCCTTTGCCGATGGGCTGGGAGATGATCGTGGGATGTGTGGTTCACAGAGGGTTATATCCAGAACACGAAGCCCACCGGGAGCGGGCTTTACTGAGCGACAGCCCCACACACCACCAAGGCAGCCATGACCTCGGCGCGATACAAGCAAGCTTGGGTACGTGAATTCATTTTAGTATTCGACGCTCCATTCTCGCATGTTTCTTCTAATCATCTTGTTGTCTTTCTCGCGATCGGCGTCGCATGGTGGCCAGCCTTTGTCCACGTTCATGGCGTATGGGTCGCCCGCAAGGGAAAGGTGACTTCGCTGTCACCTTCAGCCCGGATGACCCACCCGAGTCGTCTGACAAAGAACCCGAGCGCCCACACCCAGATCAGCTCCCTACGCGTCGGAGGCAAGGTCGGTCCAGGGGCGGACGGGATCCGAGCACCGAGCGACATTGATGGCACGTTGTCATGAGGATCGAGCAGGCAAGAAGCATGGGTGGTATTGGCTTGGCGATGGCACCCTCGAGTCCGGCTCTGTTTCCTCCCTCTCTCCTAGATCCGAGCAAGTACCCGAAGCGGAGGCCCGGCCATACACCAACGACCGTCCCCTTCACAAAGAAGCGGTCGACGCACTCCAGTTAGTCGGTTTAACTCTTCAGTACATTGATCTTTACATAACTTAGTTACCTTTACATTACTAAAACATTCGATTGAAATGTTGCAGTGTCGAGAATGAGAGGATGGCTCAGAGCTGCGGGACTGGCGGGCGAGGGACCGAGGTGGCGGAAGGGAAAGACAAGCCGAGCGGGCGGCGAAGCGGAGAGACAAAGCCAAGCAAGCGGTGGCGGAGATTACGATGTTCCTGTAGAACTTTAGGCAAGTGAATGGTGTACCTGTGCCGATGTTCGCTCCAACGCCGCCGCCAGTTGTATCTAGTCAAGTGAGTATGAATCCATATTGCTTCGACTAGTGCTTTTATTAGATGACCCACTCTAAGCGCCTGAATCTCTTGTCCTTTATGCAGCCTCCGTCGGTGGGTTCGAATAACCCATCTCAGGCATAAGCAAAAGTGCCGAGTTTCCTTCACCAGGCACTCAGTTTCCTCCCCACCTTTAGTTTGTATCTCTTTTTCACCGCTTGATGGACATGTGATGCATTGTGATCCACTATCGACTTGTTTCGATGGTAATTGGACCTATTATGTTTGTGATGTCGTGTATGTGAGGTATTGTATTAGCGATGTGATATATATGTGGGATTGAGTTTGTGATGAGATGGATGCGATATATATGTGCTATATTGTCTTTGTGATGCTTGGATGTGATATATATCTTTTATATGCTGTGTTTGTGATTATAGAATCAAAAACAAAATAAAAAAATTAATTTTGAGGCTTTGCTTGGGTGCCACAGCCACATCACTTTCGGCAAAGCTGGGAATTCCTTCGAATTCCCAGCTTTGCCGAGTGCCAGGCCAGGCACCTGCAAAGTTTTTCAAAAAAAATTCTTTGCCGGGTGCCCCATGACTTGGCACCCAGCAAAGAAATTACGAAAAAAAATAAAAAACTCTTTGCCGGCTGCCTCCGCGGTGCGACACCCGGCAAAGAAATTATAAAAAAAATAAAAAAATCTTTGCCGGGTGCCTCCTCGGCACGGCACCCGGCAAAGAAAATTTGAAAAAAAAATTAAAAAAATCTTTGCCGCGTGCCTCTGACATGGCACCCGGCAAAGCAAGGGATGACGGAGCCTACGCCGTAATGACCACTTTTCTTTGCCGGTGCCCGATAAAAAGCACCCGGCAAAGAAATCTTTGCCGACTAATTTTTTGCCGGAGGCTCTTTGCCGAGTGCTGCACCCGGCAAAGGCTTTGCTGAGTGCAAAGTAGCCTTTGCTGGGTGCATTCGGCATCCGGCAAAGCGTCTGAATCCAGTAGTGGTTCGTGACCATTAACTTCCTTCCTCCAGATATCCCTAATATCGACACTCGACACAATTGGACTGATATTCCCATATATCATCTGTATCGACTTGCTTGAAATTGAGATTGCTACCTGCCCTCTGGTTATGCTGCATATTGAATATTTGAAGGTACCATTTTTGGCATAATTTTCTGATAACTTGTTACAATACTTTTTGTTAAAGACAAACTTGTTGTTGCAAAGTGTACTTGATCCTTCATCTTTGTTTCCTGGAGAATCTATCTGAGGTTAGAAGCGATCCACACTTTCCTGTATACCACTGTTTCACTGGGCCATTGGGCCCTGCATCGTGGAGAAAACCTGTGGACCGTGCACGTCATGCTTTTTAAATGTGGACCCCTTGATGTGTTTGCTTTCTTGTAAAGAGCTTTTATCAAGGCCGACAGATGTGAAATGCTGCATTGTTCAAATGCATCGTAAAACCTCTTTGACAGAGATTGAGTGGTTAGATATTCTCGAATCTCGACAGCTATGGTGTGTCTCGAATCTCGACAGCATGTGTTGTGTGTGAGCGCTCAGGCACTCTTGTTTAGAAGCGTCTCCAAGATTCATCACATCACATGTGGAACATTGTGTAGGTGAGCGCTCAGGCACTTCGGATCTTTTGAGCCTAGTTTCCTTTCACGAATAAAGGAAAAGTCCAGCATTTTCAGCAAGAAAAGTCCAGCATTTTCAGCAAGAAAATACGTTTTGCAAAAAAACTTGATCATATAAAACTCCATAAAGCTCCTCATACGTTGAGTGTGTTCACCTATATGCAACGTGGACTCGTGCGTGTGTACTCCTCGATTTGGTCTCGCTGTGTACTATATGAAAGCAAGTTGGGTCGTGCAATTGTACAGTTAGTATGCTGTCCAATTTTTATGCAACTTATTTTTACTCTAACATTCTACATTTGAATCAACGAGTTCACTAGCCCTTTATTATTGCTACAAGTAGTTGTTCCACTACCTTCGCGCTGTGTCTTAATTTATTGCTCTGACAACACCAAGACCTTGAGCTGTATGTATGGAGGGTAAGCCTAGTGCAGTACTAGCTCATATCCTCCATTATTCAGGTCTTGTTTAGATTGCCTCAAAATTCCAAGTTTTTTCACTCTCTCTCCATCACATCAATTTTTGGACGCATGTATGAAGCATTAAATATAGGTAAAAAAAATAACTAATTACACAGTTTGGTTATAAATCACGAGACGAATCTTTTGAGCCTAGTTAGTCTATGATCGGACAAAGTTTGTCAAATACAAATGAAACGTGCTACAGTTTCCAGATTGCAAAAATTTGCAATCTAAACAAGGCCTCACTCATATATTCTGTTTTGCAGATTAATGGCTTCAACAATGTTTTGTTAGACCCTGTTTTTGTTGAACTCTGCCTAGCTCTTTCGTGTACTCTAGTAAGAGTCTTTTTATCGCTATTCTCAAAATGAACTATGAGCTGGTGAAGCTATTTTATCTTCACTGGCCTGACTCTATTCATCATAGCAAGGAGCTGAAGCCCACAAAACCGTATCAAGCAGATTGTTACATTTGTCACCATCTCCGTGGGTTATGTCTTACTTGCTCTCTCCATCTAGAAAAGAATGTGGTTTGACTTTAGTCAAACTTTGTTAGTTCGACCAAATTTATAGAAAATATATCAACATTTACATCTTCGAGAATATTTTTATATCATAAAAATATACTTCATAATTAATCTAATGATATTTGTTTAGTACTATAAATATTTGTATATTTTTTAGACCTTGAGAATTATTGCTAATGCCTATTTTGTTGGATAAATATTAGTTAATATAACCAATTTAGGAATGTGGAAAACTATGGGCCGCGACATGGATTGGAAACCCATAATTTCATTTAGTGTTCAGTTAACTTTTATAACCGTCAAGTCATACATCGGACTTGATCACACCAATTCTCCTCCCATAAAAAAAGGAGCACGAGACCATCATTCTCCTCACATTCAAACGAACACCCCCAAATTAAAGTAGGAATCCAAGAAACAAACTCGATTTCTTGTCACTTATTCTAATCTGAAGTAACTATAATAACTAAACCCCGACCCCAACAGAAGTCGATCTTTCTTGATTAATTATTAGATGAACCAAGATTGGCATGCAATGGGAGTGGGATATGGACATTCAGGCGCCCCTCTCCAGCATCTCGCAGAACCTCTTGAAGGACTCGAGCTTCTGCAGCTTCATCTGCTCGTGGAAGCGCCTGATGAACACGTCCGCCACGCGGTCGATCTCGTCCTCCAGCCGGAACTCCCCCTCCGGCGCCGATCCTGCAGGAGCGGCGACGGCGGCGTCGTTCACGGTAGCAAGATGCTTCTCGCCTGCTGCTGCTGCTTCCACCACGTCCTTGTCCTCGTTGGCGCCGGCGGTGTCCCGCTCCCGCTCCAGCGCGAAGCTCGGCAGGCTGCTGAGCAGGACGACCGCCCTCGCCTCCTGCTCCACAGCGAAGCTCGGCAGGCTCTGCAGCAGCGCGGCCTTCCTGGCGCCGCTGCTGGCTAGGAAGAGGCGCTCGGCCTCGCCATTGCCATTGCCATTGCCATTATTGAGGCCGTAGCTGCTGCTGCCCTGCTGGTGGTGGTGGCCACTGCCGCCGCCGCCGCCCATGATGGCGTGGATCTTGCTCTGGATGACGCTGAGCAGGAGCTTCTTGTTCCGCATGATGCCGAGCACGAGGAGGCGCGTCTGCAGGGAGCTGGCCTTGGTGCCCACGGCGGTGGACCTGGCCTTCACCGCCGCGACGATGGCGGAGAAGAGCTGCTTCAGGTACCTAGACGCCTTCTTCATCTTGTAAATGGAATTGGCCAAGAAATGCTCTACAAATAATATGATTAACTAATGAGAGATCGAGCTAGCTGCTGTCGATCGATTGCTTTGCTATGCTACGAGTGGGAAGTGGCTGGCTCTGGCTAATAGATAGTTTAGTTAGCTGTGGCCATGTGCAATATATATAGCTAGAGTGGTAGGCTAACGAAGTGTCAAGCGTGCATGCATGCAATGCAATGCAAGGACCTACTGCTGCTGTGTGTTTTGGCATGGAGTTTGGTCTGAAGGGTTTCATGGGTATATATAGCCCGCCCGGCCGGGGTGGCGAGTGGCGACGACTGGCCTCTTGTCTTTATCCACCATGCAATATATCTTTCTTCTTCCGATAAGAAAATATATATCTTTTTCATACAAATTTTGTTTAAATTTATTTAAATTTACTTAAATTCAAATCAAATTTTATTTGAAGGAAGGTTCATATCCTGTTTATCACTTTGGATGACCTCCGATAAAAGTTTCATGGTCGAAAACCTTGGTATGGGCATCTTCGAGCTGCTTCCAGGAAAAGCATCACATGGATCAAAGAGGCCGGATGGGCACCGAAAACAAAAATAGGATCGGAGGCCGGACGGCAAAATCCATCGACCACATCCATCGACCAATCGATATAAGGCTAATGTACTGATTAATAATAAAGCAAAAGTACGTGCGTGGTAACAAAAGATGGCCGATGATGCGTAGGCAAGGTAATTAAAGTAGTAAAAGGCAGGGGCCGGCCGGGACACCAATGTTATGTGCATCATCCAAGCATAATAAAGAGCTGATGATGATGGCGATGTTTGATCTGTGTGCCAGTAGTGTCGATCATCATATGGCCCCGGCCAGTTATGCATGGGAGATTCCATGGATGTACTCTAGCGACCTTATTATTGCTCATTCGCAGTCGTGTTGATTTGGTTCCTTTTCGAGAGTTTGGTGAAACATATATCTCGTACGTGCTTGTGGAGCTGCAACTTGCACTTGTGCTAGATTGTGTTTTGTCACTTCGCTATATATTGTATTAGTTTAATTTAATTTGCTTCCCATTGTCGAATGCATGCATGGTTTGCTGTGTACTCAAAGACCGGTCATTTTCTTCAAACCCGCCCTACACTGTTTGTAACTCGAATAGGCCTGTGTGAGTAAAAACTGACAGAAAAATACGAATTTCGATAGAAAAATATTTTTCTAGCGGTGTACCGACAGAAAATAACTGACACGATTAGCTCGTGTATTTTTCGATTGGTTCACCGTCAAAAATAATTTTTCTGTTGGTCATACACGAACAGAAAAATTACGTTCATCCAGATTAAAAATAAATTTGCGAGCTGAGCCTAGCTCGGTTAGGTTTCTTGCGGTGGAACTTGTCCACGTGGTTTCAAGTTCTCGACATGGGTGCTCGCATTTTCCTAGATATATTCCAGGATTTAATGGCGTCGTGCTTTCTGTGGTAGGCGTCATTCCCGTCGACAGCGAGGCGCCTGTGTGACTTCGTCAATCTCAAGATGTGCCGGCACAGTTTTCAAAGATGCTCATATAGGGTATGGTCTGCATACGTGTGTTCATAGGGGTGAGTGTGCGTGTGTGTTGAGTGTCTGCTTCTGTCCTTGTATAATTCGCAAAAAAAAAGATTAAAAATAAATTTTCTTTGTAGCTATGCTCACAGAAAAAGGGAAAATCCAAAGAAAAATAACTTTTCTGTTAGTGTTCTAGCGAGTGCTGCTAGCTCAAGTGGATGCAGGGGCACATATGCCGGCAAATATGCATTATATATGATCGAATTAACTGAATGGTTTCAATTCTTGGTATATCATGACAAATCCTATGAGCTGCTGGTTTTCACATGAGGTTTTAAGAGGGGAGGGGGGGGGTGCATTATATATATGCCATCTATGAAGTGATCGATATATCGATCCATATAGGGGCTTAAGCGTTCCTGCCCCCTACTTTTATGTTAAATGATGATTTTGTTCTTGTTTTTTTAACTTTATGATTTTACCCCTATGTTTTTAAAACAAAGAGAGAGTTTGCCCCTACTATGTGAAGTAGTCTTCACGGTGTTAACTTTTGGACAAAAGAACAAGTTTGCCCATATGATTTTACCTCTGTTTTATTTTGCTCTTTGTGTTTTTCCCCTATTGCCATATCAATGGTTTAGCAAATTTGATATGAATTAGATAATTTAATCAGTTCAAAACTGGTCAAAGCTTAGAAAAAATTCGACACCGTTTCAGCTAAAATCTCTTCTATGAAAGCACATCTTTCAGCATTCCCTGAGGCTTTAACTTGTTGTAATTTCTGTATCCGCTCAAGAGAAAAGAAACATTAGCTTCAGCAATGAATTGCACCAGGATATGCCAACTTTCTGAGTTCAGCTATTCCGCACCTGATAAGAACTTTGCCCAGACTTCAGGGGACGCAAGGGGCAACAAAATGCTTCAACTTCAAAGGGGGGTAATAACCTAGCAAAAATCTAGCCTTTACAAACCTAAACGCCTCGACACTAGGACTTTCTATCTCTGAAACATGAAACACTTGGATGCGACATACGACTGAAGCAGATCAAATATTCAGAACATACAATTGCAACATATGTGTGAAACATATGCTACATCCAGGTAAAACAGTTCCAAACATAAAAACATTGATTCCAACATAAGACTGAAACAACTGCAACATTTCGAACATACTCTTGCAACATAAGTGTGAAACATATGCAACATTAAGATAAAAATGCTTGCATCATAAGTCTGAAACAGATGAAACATTGAACAAACGCTTTTAACATGCCTCTGAAATACTTGTAACATATGCAACATCCCGATCTACTTTTACAACATATGCAACACAGTCCACGTGTGAACATTTTATTTTCTCTTTTTTTGCCATTTAATCAAGTCAGATCTAACGGTGTTACAAAATAGGGGTAAACGGACGCTTCGCTTCAAAATTACAGGAGCAAAATCACAAAGTTTAAAAAGTAGGGGTAAAATCACCATTGTAGTATGGAATAGAGGCAGAAACATCGAATTCCCATCTATATATCTACCACCCCGTTATACTAGATCTTCCAAAGCCTATAGCTAGTTGAATGCAAACTTTTGATCTAATTAGCAATGCACTCCATAATTTGTAAAAAAAAAGAACAAGTAATAATAATAATATATAATCCGTCCGTAATAATTCCGTTAATCCATCATAGCTAGGGCCTAAACGGAATCTCAGCCGCTAATCGTTGACGCCTTTTGGAAGCCTTCGCCGCTAAGGCTCAGCTGGCTGGATCCAGTACAGTGCATGCAGCAGTGAGCCAGCGCCCAGTGATGAGCAGCGCCTCGCTTCCTTTTGTCCCCATGGTGAGTGGTATCTGCGATGCCGTCCTGTTGCCATTGCCACCCTACGCCTACGCTGCGTCCCTGCCCTGCCCTACATAGCTAGGGTGGCACAACCAATATCGTACAATACAACTGTTGTCATGCCGCAGGGACCAAAGTTTAACCTACCTACCTTTCCAAATGCCAAAGCCAAAATGTATAGGCCGAATCTTGCCCTTTCTTTTCCTCTCCGAGATCTTAGGTCCTGATTGATTGGTTTCCGTAAGTTCGGGTAACTTATTAAGTCAGGTGATTGAAAATCAGTGACTTATAAGTCATGTCTGTTTGGTTGTAGATGACTTATAAGCTATGGGCTCCACGCGGAAAAGGGTGGCTTATAAGTTTTAAGCAGGGGTGAACCAGCTTAAAACTTATAAGTAGAGGTGACTTATAAGTTGATGGTGTTTGACAAAATCAATCACTTATTTTACTTTTTAACTTATAAGTAGGTGACTTATTTGGAATCAAACATGCCCTTACCTTCTTACACACCGTAGCAAATATCATTGACACATACCTATCATCTATTCCCTCCATCTCAAAACACTCATGCTTTTAGGATTCTTAGGATAAATTAATGCTCAAAACAAATGTACCCTGATTAAAGGTGATACATGCTAACTACTTCTATAAAATTAGTCAAACTTAAGATAGTTTAACTTAAGGTGATCATTTTGGGATGAGGGAGTAAGAATGAACCGTTAATTGAGAAGAATACATGGAGTGTTGCAAAAGCGCAGTGTTCTCAGCTCGAACTATATGTGCCTAACCTAGTGTCAAGAGCTAAAACATCGAATTTTTTGGGATATATAATTTTTTAATCCTAAAATTTCAAGTTTTGTATGACGTGAATATCTACAGTGTATGGCACATGAGATCCCTATGAACAAAAGCGATGAAATCAAAGGTAGTACTAGGTAGGCCAGGGAGATTATTGGCCGTTGCCTTGCCATGGAGGTATGTGATTATTCCTCTGGTGACAAGCGTACGAGTCATGGAGCTAGCTTTGCCGACTTCCGACGGCCGTCTTGGCCCTTAATTGGGTGCGCGTCAGCTGGCAATCATCGTCTTCTTCTGAGGCATCACATGTTGATATATAATTAAGGCGACGCGGAGCAATAACTGATGAGTGCTAGCTACTCTAGTTATGCCTGAATAACAACATTGCATGACTTCGATCACTGACGATTTAATTAATTATTTTCAGGTCCAAAACTCTGCATTTGGTTATTGACGAGACGGACGGCTCATCAGGTTGTGTACGTGTTTAGTATTTGCTATTTTTATTTTGGGTGATTTAATTTTCAAAATTCGGTGACTGAGACACATCCAACAAAAATGAAAACGATGTCTGTTCATCGTGGTCAGATTTACATGGGAAAGCCAACAAGGGTTCAGCATACCAGTGGCCTGGTTGCTCTGCTATTTTGAAAAAAAGGAAAAAAAAGGAAACAAATAATAGTGTTGGGCACATGCATGGAGGGCTTTTAATCCTATCCGAGAGCAAATTCCATGGACTGTCTCGTATATGCATGAACCTGTGTGTGTGTCGACCAAAGGTTCATGCACGATACAGCAGCCTCGCCCAAGCCAAGCCAAGCCAAGCCAGCCTTTTGAGTTTGGCCCCGATCCGATCCCATCAGAACGAGATTATTAAAGCATGCATGGCTTACACTATAATCATTCGTGCAGCTATTAATTTAAAGCCTCTCTGCAACTGCAATGAACCCAATTAAGCCCAAGCTTAGCCTGCAGACCCACCTTTTGTTGTCACTTCCACATGGACGACAACAGCAAAAAGAAACAGACAGAAACGAAGAAGATCGCGATATGGAGAAATCAATGTTAGATTCACGGTCGACTAGGTTGGGCCCCGAGCGACTGATCGATGCGCTGTTTTTATGTTCCATCAGCACAGCACAGCAGCATCCCCTTCAGTTTAGCACCGCCTAATCCCTCCGTCTCTAAATATCTATCGTTTTCGTTTCTCGAGAAATAACTTTAACTAAATATATATTAAAAAAATTAATATTTATAGCATATAATTAGTATCATTAAAAAGATCTTTAAATCTAGTTTTTAATAAATTTATTTAGAGATACAAATGTTGCACGAATTTTTTTATAAAAGTCAGACTTACGATACACACCAACACCAACAGGACGAAAGGGGTACATACCTAACGTCGTTGACAGCGTCAAGCCACCAGAACGAGATATTTTGCTAAGATTCTCAACGTCGATCGGTATTGGCGGCTGGGCTGGGCTTCTTTTCATCCTGTGTGCCCCGCTGCCCACTTTAATATAGGTGTGAGTATACAAATATATGTGAAATGTACTAGGGCTGATCTTAAGCGTGATAGATGAACTAAGGATTTTGAATTTCTCTTGAGGGGCATGTATAAACCACTGAGGAAGTAGGTCTTGAGAGCCAACTATACTGTATTAAGCAAATTATTATCTTTTAGATAAACTAGAAGAGCTGCTGATTTATATTAAAAAGAAGATAAATCCAGACTGTTAAAATAACCTAAATACAGCATAGCAACATGACTCCACTAACCACTAAAAACAAGAACTACACCAGCCGGTTGGATTGAGGCATTACAGGAGCATCCAGTTTTAACAACAAAACCACAAATCATATGTGAGCCCAGAAAGTCAAATCTCACATATAGCTCAAAATAAGGATAATATCAAAAGACAATGTTTAGTATATAACAAACTTAGTATAAATGATATAACCTTAGATAGCAAACAGCGGCAAGACAACTCCGATTTTAGGGTGAAGACTCCACTCCACATGGACAACTGACTGGTTGATCACAAGCCTAACTCCTCCTGACTCTAGCAATCTGGTACCTATCCGAGATTTTTATTCAATTAAAATGTAAAGGCAAGCGTAAGTACATGTCGTACTCAACAAGGGTAACATGAAGTTCATGTGGCTCAAAAGGTTGACACGGTTTTAACTGCGGTTAGCTTTTAGTGAGTCATGATTTTAAGCAATTGAGTAGCAGCAAGTTTATCATAAGCCCATATAAACACATGATTAGGTAAACATGAATAATGAATAGCATAAACAATTAATCAATAGTGATTATCTATTCCGTAAGAGTTCCAAGGCCGTTCGTGACCGTGAGCATGACTGATATACCAGTTTTACACTCTGCAGATATTGTAGACTTTCACCATGAGCCATGATTTACCCTTTCGATCGAGGTGATCAGTGAAACAATCCTGATTTTCCACGAAGGAAAATCCACAGATACGAATAATGTGATAATCCCAGAAAGATCAAGCTATCACATTATCATTATTTAGCTGATATCATAGTCATACATCACGGAATTACAAGATTATAAGGCATTACAACACTTGGTAACACACCTAATTACAACATTATACTAGCGGAACGCACACAAATCAGCATCAGAGTAGACGTAGCGCGTCGACGGGTGAAGGCTCCTCCTTCACGAGCAATCATCAGAGTAGGCGTAGAATGTCAGCGGGCATAGACTTCATCTCCTCAACCACACTTGAGCGTAGGAACAAGACCACCTAATCCTAATCCTTCAATCTCCATTGTCGTCGTCGTAGATGACATCCAAAACCTGCCAAATATCTTTCAGTACGATTTGTACTGGCCACTGGCTCCCACCCTATGCTTTGTGGTAAGTGGAATGCAAGGGTAGAGCAAAAGGCCTATATATGGCTATAGGTTTCCTATGCAAGTTCATCCATATTTTATAATAGTTCATCAAGTTTTAACCCAGCTCATCCACACGTTCACCCATCCCATCACAGACATCTCACCACACTCTCACTCTCTAGCCGGCAAGGACGACTCCCTCTCGTACCTTGCCTTACGTCTAATAGCCAAAGCCCAACAAACCAGGGGGGAGAAAAAGAAAGGGCACCTCTCACTAATCAAGGGAAGCGTAGGTTATAGGAATGTCCATATCTGCGGACGCGGCTATACGTATAGATCGATCAACTCTGCAGAGCGTGTACACCTAGAACCACAAGATCACCATCATCGGCGGTGTACACCGCCTAGGCTGATACCGACTACCTCCCAACCGGTATGGTGCCATCCTACCACTCAGCCCTGGGCCACCCCGGAGTCCACCGGCATGCTGAGACTGTGAAACATAGTACCGGCCCCCCCCAGAGGTCACTACGCTGTCTTAGGAGGGTGTGGGCCATACGTCCGTACCTCCCTACACTATCCACTTCCAACCTAGTAGTAATGGCACCGTCCTAGATGGTTGGGTAACCGTCCCCCGCCCATTCAAGAGCGAGTGGTGTGTACGTGGGGTGCTATGATCCGGTTGTCTCGACATTCCAGTCCTTAGGGAGACCAGACAGGATATCTTCTCAAAGGGGATAACCAACGCCCCATGCCTTGATGGCACCTCCATCCCGAGGCTTCATCCCACAAAGACACTCCACCCTAGGATATCCTCATCTCACATGCACCCGCCACAGGTACCTCTCATAGGGGATGCCCAAGTCGCACCCCCCGACAAGACTCATCCAATGACTCGTCATAAGATCCTACCCGATCGACTCAACCCTCACCACACACCCAAGACGTACGCCAAGATCTCCCTGGTTATTACCACATTATCGGCACCATGTGCCTTAACCACTCACAAAGAATCCTCCACCAAGCATCACATCACAGATATAATGCATAGTAAAGTAGTAGCAAGTAAGTAGTAAGCGAGTGTCTAGACTAACAATGTGTGCAAGGGTATAGGTTACAACAAGGTAATGGCTCACAAGGAATTCTACCATGCAACCTGTCACAAATCATTTGCATAATAGTAAAGCACTAGCAACTACATTATAGCATGTCTAATAGGATTCTACGAGGTTGGGTGGGACGTGGCTCCTATTCACTGGTCATCTTTGATAGCCTCAATGTACTTGTAGTCATTTTCCTCAAGGTGCTGCTACCGTCCGCGTCTTCTCACTCCAACGGGTCCTGGTCCGATCACGTTATCCTTAATGTAACTACCTCGATAGAACAACAAACAAGGCAATAAGCAAACAATACTCTATAAAGTCAACAAGACTAAGAAAGATCGAACAACACTGAAAGAACACCAAGGGAAAAAGACTTAGCCCTAGCGGAGGATTTCTGATCCTCGGGCAAAAGAGGCAGAAGTGGTTGTTTGCTAAGCACAAGCTCAAGTCATAGCCTAGCCAGTACTTCTTGGGCCAATCATGTCGACCTGTATGTCTTCAAGAATAATGGCCTAGACCCTAGCTCATCCAAAGCAAACACCACGAAAAACAAGCCTAGCCCTCACGAAGTGAGTCCGTATCCTCAAGCTTAAAAAGGAGAAAGTCAACTAGGCATGTCCATGTCACATCCTCGGTAGAGAAGGCACTCTAAAGGTTGATCGAGTCGACTCGCATGGTTCCAAGAACACGACATAGACCATAGCTTCGCTAACTAGAAGTGATAGTCCAGTCTTTGATCCGATCATTATAGCTAGGACGGGATCGAACAGAGCGGGCTAAGGGGAAAAGGAAATAGTTCTGGTCTCTCTCAATCCGTACACCATTGTAGTTGACGAGAACCGAAGAGAGGGTGGAATGGGAGGAGAAAAGAAAGGAGCGGTGGTATGCTTCTTCCAATCCCCACGCCATGGCAAAAGATGGGGCATCAGAAAGGAGCGGCACACAAGAGGGCACAAACGCCCAAATCCACTCATAGGGTGCCTTGACCCACCTGCACTAAATGGCACCAAGACACCCCTAGGGTCTTAGCGGTGCGGTTGTCACCGTGAGAACCTAGACAGCGCTAAGGTCTAAAATAGGTACAAGCATACAAGGGGCTTGAGCACAAAGGAGCCAAAAGAGAGTAAAAAGATATGGGATTCGCCTTCCTTTGATCCACTCGCCATAGCATTCAATGAGAATCGAAGGAATAAAATCAAGAAGCAACAAGGAACACCAAGCAAGCGAAGGGCTCAATCCACACCTTACTAGATTGATGGGGATTGAGAACAAGAGAAGAGAGAAGTACGGTCCCGACATTCTCTCGACCAACTCATCATGGCAACAAACAAAGATCTAAAGAAGAGACAAGTCTCGCCTGGTCCCTCGATCCAACCAACTCGTAGGGCACCACGACCTTCGTGCAGCTAAGACGGCACAAGGCTCTTTCTAAGGTCCTTAGCGATGCGGTTGTCACCGCTAGAACTGAAGAAGTGCTACTATCTAGGTGGCGCAAGCATACGAGGTAGTTAGGACACACAAAAGAGCAAAAGGGAACAAGAGAGCAAAAGAGGTAGGGCCCGATGGTCATGGCGAGGCAACTCACGGCCATGAGCTTCACCTACATGAGTTGGCTTCTGTCGGATCCACGATGGCCATCCCCCAGTTCTCCCACTAGTCTAGGTCACGAATGGTTTGGCAAGTGCCGGTGGAAGTGCACCAATGTCAAATCCATGGTGGCCTCGTCCAAGGGCCGAATAGGGTCGCTAACTATCATAGTTTGATGGAGACAACTAAAACACGAGAGAAAGGATATGCTCGGCATTACGGCCATGGTGAGACGGACTCATGATCGTAACATTCAAGCATATCGCTCTCTCAACCGGCTCGAAGGCTCGGTCCATAGTCAAACCACACAAACACACAAAGGACCGACAACCCAACAACACGACATAGAGTAGCGCATATCCATAGCACAAGAGATAGACCGGCGGTGAAGGCATGACACATGCATAGATATAGATATAGATAGATGATCATGTATCAAGTGCATGAACGAGCAAGGAATGTAAAAATAGGAGCTTTGCCGATGCAGAGAATGGCGTCAACTAGGTTCAAAGGTCAACTTTGGAGGTGAAGGGCTGCAACGACGCATTCCGGTGAACTACAGCTAGCTGTAGCTGGCTGTGGCTAGCTATGGCTTTCTGTGGCTTGGCCGGAGGTTGGTTGCTACTGCTGGATGCAGCTCCGGCAACTGCGGCTCCTAATGATGGTCGAGGATGAGGCGGATTGCAGGGCCACGGGCTTCCTGCAATGGTGAGAAATAGCGACATGAAGGCCAGACTCAGCAAGACAGTGATAGGAAGGAAGAAAAGACAGGAGCTTGGCCCTGGGGGCTCAACGGCGATGGAGGAAGAACTCTGGTGAGGTGGTCGGCATGGTCAGCGACACCGGTTCCTGGCGTGGATGGCATAGTTCCCCTGCGATAGTGAGAAACCATGGCATGAAGGCCGGGCTTAGGCAAGAATGCGACGAGAAGGTGAAAAGGGAGGAGCTTTGGCTGCAGGTTGCTCATCGGCGGTAGGAGAGAAGCTCATCGACGACGAGGTGAAGCTACGGAATGGCGCCAGTGAAGGAGTTTGGCATGGTGGAGACAGCTCGGTGCGGTAGCGACGAGGACAAGATAGAGCACGACGAGGTTCCATGCTTGGCGGAGGGGCTTCGGATGCGACGTGGTGGGGAGAGGTGCTTCGAACGGAGGCAAAGGAGGTCGTGGTCATGCTATGCTGCGACGGCGAGGTGGTGACGCGCGGCTTCAGTGAGGTTGAGGCAGAGCACATCATCAGAGGCTCTGTGCTCGGCATGGAGGAGCAGCAGAGGTTGGTGGTGGTGGTCAACGTGGAGCAGGGGCACAGGGCTCGGCGAGGAGGAAGGTGAGCTCGCACTGCTTGTTGGAGATGGAGCACGGCGAGGCGAGGACGACTCGAAGGAGGTAGAGCATGGCGATGGAGGATGGCTCCAGCATGTCTCGGTGGTGAGGCTTAGCTGGTGGCGCGGCATGGCAAGGCGCCGGCGACGTTGCGGCTCGGTGGTTGGTGCTGCTTGTAGGAAGAGGAGCAGCGACTGGTGGAGTGGCAGCCATGGCTCGCTAGGGCTCGCGAGGAAGAGGAGAAGGGAGTGGCGGTGGCTGGTGGGGAATGGAGGAGTAGAGTGGCGGCCGTGGCTTTTATAGCGACTTGGCTAGGGCTCCAAGGAGAGCTGGTCATCCTCGTTGTTCGTGCGAGAGCGGGGACAAGCGCCACGCATCCTGCGGGTGGCGGTACGAACGCCGAGGCATAGGGATGGGACTAGCGTGGTGACGGGTGGCGTCTTGGGGCGGACACGAGGCGTGGGCTCGCGTTTAGGGTTAGGGTGAAGGGGAGCGGCGACCATAGGATTGCGGGGGCCACGCGGGTGCGCTGGCGGGCCTATAGGGGCCGATGGGCTCACGGGCCACGGCGCTGCGCTGCTGGGCCGCACGCTTAGCCAGAGGAGGTGAGCGGCCTGCTGGGCTGAGCGGGGGAAGAGGGGGAGCTGGGCCGGCGGGAAAGGAGAAGGGAGAGAGAATGGTGGGCTAGTTGGGCTAGATGAGTAGGAGAAAGGGAAAAGGATTCTTCCTTTTTCATTTCAAGGATTTGAGAGAGATTCAAATGGAGATTTGAGAGGACTTAAAAAGGATTGAGAACGAATGAACTTTGCTATGGATTTGTGCACTCCAAACTCCAAACAAACTCAAGCTCAAAACCAACTCAAGAATACAGGCGCACTTCTACAATCAATTCTATATGATGCACCAATTTATTAGTGGGTTTGACTTAGGTTTGACCTAGCGACTACATGATCCACACATTTGTAAGAAATTTTTTAAAAAGCTCGTATTTTTGGATGCTCGAAAACCCGGGTTGTTACAATCAGCCTTTTGACCCACTACCGAGGAAGGCCGACAGGGTTCACTATGAAGTCTTTCAAAGGTTCGTCTAACAAGTTAGGGCCGCTAGGATTCTAATTGGCAAGCAGATGTAGAGCCCCCCTTCCGAATGGCACACTCCGCGCAGGCTATACATATAGGGACAGAGGCCACACTATACCCATCGTGTCAAGCCCCTCTTGTGCCATAAAGGTAACCACTATCAAGCTAGAAAAGGTCCTCATACTTGACTAAAGCCAGGGCCATGTAGCCCTCATGGTTATACTATAAGTCCCGGTTGACTACTTACAGATAAGTCCTTAAGGAGAGGAATCTAGAGCATCACAAAAACTATGCTCTAGCCCCTTGTTTCTTGTTGCTAAAAATCATCTTTTAGTGTTTATTGCATTTTTCATTAGTCAAGTTACACGATTATGGTCTTAAATTGAGCACTAGTATTATACTATCCAATGCATAAATCTATAGGTGACAAGGTACAAGTTATAAAAGCTAGGAAATCATTAACGGCAATCAAGGTAGACACATGCAGTATGAATTAAATGAAATTAATGGTGAATAGGAAACAAGGATGATCCTATGCTATACTTGCCTTAAACTCAAATCCTTCTTCTAGTCCAAAGCTTCAAAGGATTGCTTCTGGTTCACCACGTATAGCTCACCAACTGGACAAGATCATAATGCACCACACAAGCATCCAAGCACAAACATGCATAACATACAAATATAACTAAATTAGAACAATACACCAATCAGTGAAAATTATTTGAAAACTAATCTACGCATTGCTACGAACACATAGACACGAAAAGCACTCTAATCGGAGCTACGGTGAAATAGAAACGACTATCGAGAGATTTACATTGATAGGAAAACTATAGGCTTAATTTATTTTAATTATCACATAAAACATGTATAAGATTCTTCAAAGAAATATCTAAATTGATTAAATCAAATTTATATTTGAATACGAAAAACAAGATAAAACTAATCATATTTTATTTAAAAAAATCAAAGTGGAAAAACTAAGTCGCTTTTAATTGGAAAACCAATTGCATATAGATTGATCAACTTATCATTTTATTTGAAAGCACAAAATAGGCTAAACAATGTTACTAATGCGTAGATTATGTCGTAATGAATCTAACGCAACTTGAACGGGCTAAAATGGAGTTAAAAGGAAGATTTTATGGGTAAAACAAGATCAGTGTCAAAACTGTAAATATTGGGATCTTATTTTTTTATTAAAAATAAACAAAACTGAATTTTGAATCAGATCGAGGACTGCGGGTTTGATAATAGAAAACTGGAGGGCCTTTTAGCAAAATGCCAGCCGAAAGGGTATTGGCTGATCTCGGCCACTGGATCTGAGATGCACGGCTAGGATTAGAAGGGGGAGTTGGGTCGCCGGTGCACAGTGCCAAGGCGGCGGCGCCATTGCCAGCCACGGCGAGACCTCGCTGGAGTTCGTCGATACGGTGACTCAGCGCATCATTTGTCATGGGAAGAGCACGGGGATGGAGAGCGAGTGACAATGCACTCCGCTAGGGGGTTGGAGAGGGGCATGGCGCCTCGATGACGGCGCGGGGCTCGTTCTTACGGGCCAGGATCACAGCGATCCTACGGCGAAGTAGAACGCGGAGCAAAGGGCAGAAGAGGGGGCATGGATGGTGACTACGGCTTCCTTACCAACTTCCGAAGCACAGCAAACGTCTCGGGGCGAAGCAGCGTAGCACGAGATCAAGCAGCGGCGGCGGCTACTCTAGGGTTGGGGTAGAGAGGCGGCGTGGGCTCGGACTCCCTTATATAGGGGCGAGGGCGTGGGAGGCACGCCCAGTCGCGGAGGAGGCGGTGGGGAGACGACGCCGACAAGTGGGACCGCCTCTTCAGCGACACAGAGACGGGGCCGGGCTGCAGCGAAACAGAGAGGGAGAGAGGGAAGCGGCGTCCGCGCATGGGCTCAGCCCTGCTAGGCCGCAGAAGAGTGAGGGGAGGCTGAGGCCTTGGGCCTGAGGAAGAGAAGGAGCGCGCACGCTGGGCTTTTGCCTGCGTCTGGGCCAAGCGGGAGGGGAAAACGAGCTGGGCTCAAACGGTTTGGGCCCGGAGGATCAGCTTGGGCCTGCGGCAAGATGAGGGAGAGAGCAGGCCGTCTGACTGGATTGCAGCCTGAGAGAGAGGGAAGGAAAATAATTCCTTTTTTTTTTCTTTTCTTATTTTTCAAAGCTATTTTCAAAAGAAATTTGAATCTATTTTTGAGTTTTAATCAAAACCACTCATCTCAAAGAATCAAATGCAACAGCATGAATGCACAACCATGTTGCTACATCCTATGATGAATTTTAATTTAGTGAAAAAATATTTTCCTATGTTTTTATGAGCACAAAAATACAAAATTAAATCATTTTAAGTCTATTTCAAAAGGAGAAATTTTTAGGGGGTTACCATTAACACGGTCTAAACAACAAAGATACACCACCAAACCACACCATTATCTCCCCCGTGAAACAAAGGCACCAGTGACGTCACTCGCTGCAATCAACCCGCTGGCATCACCTGAATGACAAAATTATCGATACAACACAACATCGTCACTAGTTATGCTACTATTGAAGGCAACGACCCACACAAGGCAGGTCGGATACTGCAGGTTGTGTAGCTGTTGGGACATCCTTTCCACTTGCGTGCACCGCAAGACGCGAAACCAGCGCACGAACAACTGTCTCTAGTCACTGACTATATAGCTCCAATCAACCCATCCGCATTGCTGAAAAAACAAGTCATCAAAGCAGGCGCTTCCAACAGCCAAATCTAAAGGTCTCTATGGAAACCAAAGCAACAATGCACTTTTGTTGACCACCTCTTGCCGCACTGGGCTCTAGCCAACTTTGCGAGTGCCTCAAGCGCACGACACCGCTCTGCGGTCACCCAACAACTGCCACGTAGAAGCTCTCCAATCATGCTTGGATGCCCCGTCAAGGCCATCTCCTGGCTTCACCGACGTTCACTCTCTCAGCTCGGCCACTACAACCTCAACATCCACTGGACTCACCGTTGCCGAAGTAGCTTGTTTAGAGTGCAACCTGCGGTTATGATTCAGCTCGGGAAAGAAGTTTGCCAGGTGCAACTTACGGTAATGATTCAGTGATGTTGCGCCCAAAATCTGCAGAGGCGACGATGCTGAAACAAGTAGCTTGTTTGGAGTGTTGTTTGGGGAAGGCTGTGAAGCACATTTGTTCATCTGATGCTTGCCAGTATATGAGCCGAAGAGCAGAGATAGTTCTGAAAATCACAGTGCGTGAGCAAGCCTGACAATGTTCAGCAATGATAATTTTGAGATGCATGGGGAAAAAAGTTATATATGCCAAATGCAGGGCATGTTACTGAAAGCCCTTGAAACTCAGTGTAGTGGTCAGGTGTCAATACACGTATAAATAGAGCGGATAGCTCGGGTCCTGTTAGAAGAACTTACATTATTTACTAACGGTCAGGCTAGTGCCCGGACGTCTGAATGCCAGCGTCTGCTGCGCCTGCTTCACAAGGGGGCCCACGCCGCTCCTTTAACGTGCCTGCGCGCGTCGACGCGGGGGCCACATCTCGATCTACGCTCGCACCGTTTCCCATGCCTGCCGCTCGCGTCCCCTCCATACCCACGCGTATGCAGGCGAGCCCAGTAGCTGCAGCAGGCAATTGCGGCAGAGGGCTATTGCAAAACATATGCAACATCCAGATGAAACGCTTGTAACATATGTGTGAAACATATGCAACATCCACATGAAACACTTGCAACATATGTGTGCAACATATGCAATATGTAGATAAAACACTTGCAACATACGTCTGAAACAGCTGAAATGTTTGGAATAACATATTTGCAACATACGTGTATAGCTATGGCAATATATGTAACATCCACATGAAATACTTGCAATATGCATATCAAACACCTGAGACACATGAAACATACGCTTGCAACATGCACTTTCAGCGCAACATCTTCTTGCTGCTTGGGCAAATCGAAGCTCATCGACATAGAGTTGGACGCCGGCACGAAGCTCAAGGCCACAGAGGCCACCGGTGTGGAACTCATCGGCACCACGGATCTCGACGGCGCAGAGTTCATTGGCAACACGCAGCTCGCCGGCTGCAGCGCACGTAGAGCTCAGCGACCACCAGTACAGAAATGATTTTTTAGAGGCGCCTCCTTTTTCTAACAGAAGCGGTTATCTTAGCACGCCGTCACTAACATTCGCGGGAGGCACTATAGTTATACAACCGTCGCTAGAAATCAATTTTTAGAGGCGGTTCGAAATCCGCCTCTGAAAATGTATTCTTTTTTAGAGATGGTTTCATTAATAGAATCGCCTCTGAAAATGCTATTTTTATGAACGGTTGCTTATGTCAAGCGTCTCTAAAAATGAGTGATTTTTAGAGGCAGTTTTATTAAGTCATCCGTCTCTAAAAATCGATTTTCAAGGGCGGTTGACTAAGTCAACTATCCTTAAAAATAGCTACAGCACAAATAAATTCATATCTTTTTTAAATGAAGTCGGATGAAAATAAAATTTATATCAAAATAAAAGAGCTCGACGAGATCTAAAACTTTGTAGTTGATAAAATTTTTGTTTGAGATCATTTAGGGTTCCAAATATATAAATTAATTCTCATATTTTGAATTTTAAATTTTTTAGCTTTTCAAATGACATTGGATGGAGAAATGTTCTATATCAAAGTTGTAGTGCTCGATAAGATCTAAAACTTTGTAGTTGAAAGTTTTCTCATTTAAAATTGTTTATAAGTTAAAATATTGATTATAAGATTCATACATATTAGTACAAATAGACAACATCGTATAACTAGACACAATTGACTGTGTGCTGTTGTGGTATGGGAGGGATTGAGCGCGGGAGAGGTTGTGGGTTTGAATCCCAGGTGTCGGCACTTATTCAAAATTTAAAACAAGTGAAAAATAAATCTTGTGAGCCGTGGCCGATCCTCAGCCATTTGGGCTACATTAGAAATATTTTTTTTCTAATTTTTATTAGACTCTAAATAATTTTTAAAAAATTTTGAAAATTATTTTTAGGGAGGTTGAGTCAACCGCCTCTGAAAATTGATTTTTAAGGGTGGTTGTCCTAAGTCAACCGCCTCTAAAAATCAATTTTTAGAGGCGGTTTTAAAACTGTATCTGAAAATCACTTATTTTTACGATCACTGGCAAAGTAGCAGTTTTAAAACCATCTCTGAAGATCGCTTTTGATCGTCTCTAAAAATGTTTTATGTACTAGTGGATGACGCGTGGATGTTAGCAGCGCGGAGCTCTAAAAGGTCTTTATGTGGTTTTGGTAATTGAGTGACAACCTAGGTGAACTAATAGTGTTTAATGTGAGATACACAGACGATTAGTCCATAGGTATATCATGTGTGAGCATCTCATGTCATGACAGTGAAGATGGCTTGGATTTGTTGCAAGGCTCACACATGTGATGAAGGAGCTCATTGCGTATAAGACATAATATGGAGTCATATGACTAAGGTGGAGAATATCAAGACAAGACTTGGCTTGATGGACCGGTTGCAAGCGTGAAGGGTAAGTTGAAGGCTTTGGAGCAATGGACCACGTGGCGATGAAGCTTAAGCAAGACTTGGCACCGATAGATAATGACAACGGTCAAGTAAAGTCAAGATCGATAAACCAACAAGGTCACGTAAAGATATAAAGTGGATCATATCATTTGTGATATGGTTGGTGCATGTGTTGCATCAACGATGGAGGAGATGGAATGGAATACGCAAGACAAAAGTATAACCTATAGGACATTTCATTTCACCGATCATAGGTGTGTAAAGAAGTTTATGACCGGGTTTAGGATAGATGACCGTACTATCAAGAGTGGCAAACTTGTTTGCATATCGGTCATCTAGGGTCACTCGAGTGATCTAACTTTGCATCATTGCTAGGATCAAGTGGCGTGGTGATTTAAGTGACTAATCCTTTGGGAAATGTTTGTGTAATGCTAACACACATACACAAATTGGTGAACACTTGGTGGTGTTGGCACATTTGCAATGGTGAAGTCGAAAGGTGAAGAAAGGAGGTGAAACCAGGCTCGGGGTGCTGCCCTAGGGGCACCGCCACCCCTTGTCCGGTGCACTACCACCTAACCGGCTAGAGGCTGAGAGGGAGGAGTTGGCTGGTGCCCTACGGGGGCACCGCCACTGCCGGTTCGGTGGCACCGCCACCCCTAGGGTGGTGCCCACCTAGCCTCGGTCCCGAGCAGTGAAGTGTGGGGTGGTCATCGCCATGTCCGGTGTACACCGCTGTGGGGAGGGTGGTGGCACCGCCAGTGGCTGTCCGGTGCACCACCGTGGCACCACCACTTTTCTCCCGAGAGCAGCTATAGTGGGGCTGGTCACCGCCTGGGCACCGCCATTCCTAGGGCAGTACACCGCCCTATTTTTCCTGAGGTCAAGGGTTTCGCGGGTCTGGCCTAGGTGGTCACCGCCACCCCTAGGGCGGTGCCACCGCCACCCTGTCCAATGACTAATGGCTAGTCTATTGGAATTTGACCGTTCGGGAGGGCACCGCCGTGTCCAGGGCTAGGCGCCACCGTGTCCAATGCCCTCACAGAAACGAGCAGCTTTGCTCCAATGGACCTATTTGTCTTGGGGGCTATCAATAGAGGTGGAGCTTGGCCTTGGGCTGCTTACTGAGCACCCATAAGCCTTGGTGGCTTGTGTAGTTGTGCTTGGGAGACCTATAACTCATATACGCTTGATAGTGATCATCCGATTGAGTGTGAGTGCGATTCTAGTGTGTTGCATTGTGAGAGTGCATCAAGTGGCACTAGATGATCGAGTTGCAAGCCGGTGGTGCTTGTTACTCTTGGATGTTGCCACCTCCTAGATGACTTGGTGGTGGTCTTCATCGAAGCACGCAAAGAAGATTATGTGGTGCTTTGGATAAGTGATTGTGAGGGGTATTGTGCTCGCCCCACGGGAGCTGTGAAGTGCAACTTTAGTAGAGCGTGTCATTGAGCTACCTTCACTTTAGGGGTAGGTTCTTGTGATGCCCAACGTGTGGGCTTGGTGGATGATGCCAATTAGCCACTGAATTACCAAGTGAGCGGTCGACACAACGGGGACTAGCTTGGTGGCAACGAAGTGAACCTCGGGATAAAAATCACCGTGTCTTCATCTTCCTGTTGGTTTGTGATCCCCATACACAAGCTTGTATTTACTTTCATTTATATTGTGCTTGTGTAGTTGCTCTTGTAATTAGTTAGCTTGTGTAGCTTGCTAGTTACCTTCTTCCTTATGTAGCATACAAGTAGCTACCTTGCGTGACTATTTTGGTTTGTGTAACCTTGTTAGGCACATTGCTTAGTTTGTGTAGCTAAGTAATTTGTGCTCTCTAATTTGATTTGTGTAGCCTTGTTATTGAGCATTGCTAGTTAGTTTAGGAGCTTTGTGCTTTTGCATTACTAGCATGTGTAGGAGCTCCCCCATGTTTGAAGTACTAGTTACATAGGTTTGTGTGACTTTGCTCTAGAATTGATTAGGTAAGCTCAAGCTAGCCCAGCACCTTTGTTGCCCATTTAGAATCTTTGTAAGGTGTTTGAAACTTAGATGGAGGGGTGTAGTCTTGGCTAGACCATTAGTTTTAATTCCGTATTTATTTTGGTTAGCTGGCACGATTAATTTTATAAAGGACTATTCACCCCCCCTCTCTAGTCCGCCATCTCAACCCTACACGTGGCAATGTTTTCGTAAATGGTAAACAGTCTTTATACGGTCGCCCTTCGTTTAACGTTTAGGCTGTTTACATGGTGTTTAAACGAAGTTAAACGGTCTAAACGGTTTTGTACTTAAAAAAAATACATATAATTATATATGTGCATGTAAAAAATCAAGTATTTTAGCATTTATACATATTTATCCGAGTAAAAATCAATTATTTTGGTATGTATATATATTTATGCATGTGAAAAGAACCAAATATAGATATTTATGCATGTAACATATCAAGTGTACACATTTATAAATATAATAAACTTAAGTATACAAATTTATTCATATAAAACTGAACTAGATTTACCTCATGTTCGCCTAAACAGCTGTTAGTCCATTTAATACAGTTTATCTCTGTTCCGTTTACGTCATTTAGACCTTTTTCCCTATTTTTTGACCGTTTAAATGGTCAACCATTTAATTTCCGTTTATCCCCTAAACAAAATAGTTTACCACCGTTTACCGTTTAGTGGCCGTTTAATCGGTCGTTTAGGCCATTTAGGCGAACACTGACACGTGGTATCAGAGCTTGGTCTCTCATTTGTGGTCTTCACCGACCCAAGAGGATGGCGAACTTTAGGCTAGATGTTTTGTGTGACACACACATTTTTTATGGCACACACTTTGCACGATGAAAACACCATATGCTTGATCATTTCCGTGCAATTGGTCCAAAGGAGTGGTGGATCATTGTTGTTGGCTTTTCTCGTGATGCTTTGGATAAGAGAAATCTAACCCAAGCTCAAAAGGATTGCTTACAACTTGATACACGTGATCAATATTATCTAACGTGTGCTTTGCATGAAGATATTTTTAGACATGTGTGGGACTTGGAGAGTGCTCATGATATGTGGATGGCACTCCAAGCCTTCTTCGGTGACTCCTCCACAATTGATGATGGAAAGTTCAAGAAGGAGGATGATCACAAGGAGGAGGTGCATGAGTGTGTCGAGCATGACCATAGTTTGGTGATTGTGGAAGATTGCTCCACCTTATGGTCAAGTGATGATGATGAAAGATCTACCACAAGTTCACTTGACAAGGTTGATGATGATGCCTCAAGTGATGCAAATGATGATGCTATCCCATGCATACTTGATGGTGATGATGATTGTTCATGCCTAGATGATATTGCTACAACAAGCTCTCCAACACCTCTACATTGCCTCATGTCACATGGTGACACTAATGTATCAACTTGCAATGTAATTTGTCATGATTCATATGATGAGCTTGTTAGTAGACTTGCTAGCATGAACAGAGCTTTAGAAAATGAGATGGCTAAAACAAGTAAATTAGAAAATAAAAACTCATTTCTAAAGAACACATGTGAACAACAAAAGCATCTACTTTATGTCATTAGTTGTTCACATAAGGAACTAAAATTGGCACACGAGGAACTTAGTGTTGCTCATGATAACTTGGTACAAGACCATGCTTTTCTCACTAAAGAGCTTTCAAATAAAAAATCTAAAACTAGTGAGAGCTCATCACATGGGTCAATTGTTCAATCACATGTTGTTGCTAACCCTTGTGACGTAGGCAAGAAGCATGTATCCACCTCTTGTGATGATTTATTAGCTATGCCATGTTCTTCAATTATAGATGCTTGTTCTACTTCTATGTCTTGTGAGACTAACCTTTTGAAGGAGAACAATGAGCTTAATGAACAAGTGAAAAATTTGAGCAACAAGTTAGAGAGGTGCTACAACTCTCAAGTCACCTTTGAGCATATGTTGAAGACTCAAAGAAACTTTGGTAACAAAAGTGGTGTCGGCTTCAAGACTAGCAAAGTCAATCATCAAGAAAGCCGCAATGGCATGAGTGGCATTGGCTTCAACAAGAGCAACATCAAGGGAAAGAGAAGATATGAAAGAGAGATAAAGAAGCAAGAACAAGGGAAGCTCTCTCATTTCATGTGCTTCAAATGCCATGAAGTGAGACATCTTGCAAATGGTTGCCCTAATAAAGAAAAGCTCAAGTTGAAGAAAGAAGAAGAGAGGCTCAAGCATGCTTCAAGTGACGCACATGGGGTCATCTCACCTTTATGTGCCCAACCAAGCAATTGGTGAAGCAATAAGTGAAGCCTCAACCAAAGCCATAAGTTGAGCAAGAGAAGATACCCCAAGAGCAAATCTAGATCAACCATGAAGATGGTGGTGACTTGATGATGATAAAGAAGAAAACAAGAATGGGTGGAAGAGCAAGGCATCCAATGCTAGATCAAGATGCCAAGATGATGAGCAAGACTCGAGATATGAAGAAGAATTTGGCTCACATCAAGTGCTTCAAGTATGAAGATATGGGACACTTTGCCTCGAGGTGTCCTACCAATCTTGAGAAGAAGGATCAAGCAACTCATGAGAGGCAAGACAATGAGAAGCACCACATGAGCAAGGAAGAGAAGGCTCAATCAAAGAGAAACTGCTACTCATGCCGGGAAAGGGGACACATGGCACATTTATGTCCCCTAGGTCACACTTCTAAGCCCATTTCAATTAATGGTGATTCTATGCTTAGAAATGATGGCAATAGTACCTCATTAGTTGCAATTGCAAAACATCCCGCTACTCATACTAAGGCAATGCCTAAGTATGTTGCACCTAACATGAGAGGACCCAAACTTGTCTGGGTACCATCAAAAAGTGGATGATTGATTGTAAGTACTATTGGCATTAGAGGCATGACTCAATTGATTTCACATCGATCATCATATGTTGAGTCAAGTATTGAAGCTTAATGCAATCCTATCCCAATGCCAAGCCAAGAATTAGTGAAGTCCAAATGTGCTACAACATACAAGTGTCGTGTTCAAGTTGTGGATGATTTATTGGATTATTTGATGGCTTGAAATTATTTGAGTTGAAGCTTGCTATGGATGATCATGAGCTACCCAAGATATATCTCTAGTTGATATAATTCATTTGGGTGCATATGAGTTGATTGAATTGGATAAATATGCAAATATTGCTTGCTATGAGATGTTTGAATGGATAAATGCTTAGTAGTCAAGTTTGGATTGATTTGAGTTGGATAAATTCATAAGATGACCTTTATAAGTGGATTGAATAGATATATGCCTTGTAAAAGTATTCAAATAAATCTATTTCAAGTTTGATTCAATTTAAAGAAGTTTAGCTCAAGTGATTGAAATCTGTCTTATATTGTAAAATCTGAGTGAGCTGTGATCTTCGCCATGTTTGGTTGATCAAATCTATATAGATTGCCTTGAAATCTGGTATGCATGCCCTATACTTATGCAGCCTGTTCGCTTGTTGGTTTTAGCCAGCCCAAACCAGCCAACCAACAGTGTTTTCCTCTCACAAAAAAACCAGCACCAACCAGCCCAAACCAGCACCAGCACCGACCAGCGAACTGGCCCATGGTATGAGATTCTGTAGAAATTTCATAAAATTGGATAAGAGATGCTTTAGTTTTAAAGTGGATCTTTTTAGCTATAGTACAGCAGTTTTCAGCATGTAGCAGTGATGGAAGAATTAAAATCTGATAGCAATCTAGAAGTCAAATGAAGCCCAAATTTCTATAGCTGCTAGATGACTTAGTGAAGCACATATCCACAAAAATTTTGTGGTAATTGGATCTATACATTTGATACTATAGATTTTTCATTGAAGGGTACAGAATCTGCCAGAAAAGTGACAATTATTGGATTGATTTGGAGTCACTTTGATTGAAAGGTCTTTTGAAAACATGTTTATAAGTGGTTGAGGTACCTAAGTTTGGTTTTGAATAGATCTATAAGGATGACAAGTAATGAGTACAAGGCCATTTGATTGTGGAGTGTACTTAGCACACATTTGGTACTCAAATTGGAGATCAAGATCAAACTTAAGATGAAGATGATGTCTAAGTTCTAGTGACAATTAAAGATCATTTGATAGAAAGAAAAGGACTTAAAGAAGGATTCAAAGGTTATTCATGGACTTAGATCAATCAATCAAGTTATCTCAAGTGAGTGTCAAGAATGGTTCTTGGAGAGAGGTCACTTCTCCCTAGTGTAGGGGCTTACCGCCTTTGTGTAGATAAATCAAGTGTGGTATTTGGAAGGCTAATATGGAATTGGTGATCTGAGGAACATTTGAGATGCTTAGTTGAAGCAATCAAAAGGGTTGATCAAGAAAAGCAAGCAACACCTAAATGAAGAAGAAATTCATGAATATTCAAGTGGTATTCTCATGCAAGCAATGATCAAAAGATGAAGCAAGCCAACCACAACTCAAGAAAGTGCACTTGATCCTTAGTGGCTTTCAAATCATGTGGGTGAAGAATGGACTCTATCTATGATGATTGGTCTTCACCAAGCTATAAATTGGACTTCACATTGCTATTAGAGTAATGAATTAGAATCTATGTGACTATCCTCTACTCTAAGATAGCAAAGGTATCCTTGTAATATGTATGATCATTTCATCCCTTACTAGTATGCGGTTAGTGCATATAGTACATGCTTCATAGGATCATGCATAACAAATGAAATTTTAAAATTCATAACCTACCACTATTGCTTGAATGGTTAATTGATCTAGTGGTATGAGTATGAGTTTGTTCATGAGCTAGTGAACCCATGTACTTGATTTATTTTAGATTGCCAACAAGCGATAAGTACAACCTCGATAAGATAACCGGTTAATGTGTGTGAAGAAGCTTAGAGAGGGTTCAAACCGGATGTTGACGGTAGTTAACGTTCATCATAAACCGTCAATATAACTTATATAAATGCATAAAAAGGATCACCAACATAGGTCTAGGGGTTTAAACCAATAAATTCTATAAATTTTGTTGAATCTATGTTTACAGGAGGATTTACTCAGAAAACCATCAAGGAGGGCCTATTCGTCAAAGCAAATCACGTTTATCCGCAGCGAAACCGATGTGGAAAGACTCTAGAAGACCCTAGAAGGCAAACCACCGAAGTAGAGGGCAGGTAGCTGCCATGTGGGGGCTGGCTGACCCCACCTGCAGGCCGCTTGGAGCCTGGGGCCCACTGTCAGCCTCTGTGTCATAATGTTGGTTTTCCACCGCCTCCTAGGATGCATCTACGCCGTCCTTTAAGTTGGTTTGATCTAAGGACTCACGATGGATGCTCCGGCCTATATATACCTGCCCCTACCCCCTCCCTTAGGCCATCCCTAAAACCCTAATTCATATCTCTCATTCAGAGATCAAGATACACTAGGAGGATTAGGTCTAGACTCTCTAATGTAGTAGATGAGTAGCTCGGGAGTGAGGGTCGAGTTGGGCTCATGCTCAAGTTCTGGATCTAGTTTTGGAGGATCGACGAAGCCTTGTATCTTTACTTCTACATCTTGTAAGACTTATTATCAATTCTCTATATTTCTATTTACATGGCTATGCTTACCTTGAATATATATCTTGCTTAGTTAAGATTATCATTGCTTTTGTGTGCGGGTTCATAGAGCGCTTAGCTTGCTATAGTTTATCGATTGGGCTAAGTAGCCGAGCCTCATGTAGCTATAGTTGGACGTATATATACTTTGACCATATAATAGGAATATCATAGGAATCTACCTCACCCATTATTCTCCTGAGTTGACTAGTTTACATTATCTCAGTGACCTATCCCCTGAGTGTCATTATGCTTTATTCCTATCATTACATTCACCCCTGCTTTAGCTGTGCTGGTATTTTGATAGGTAGGCATTCCTTTATTACTCAATAAGTCTTTACTCCATTGTTTCCTTATGGTAAAATATAAATAACGATACCTGGAATACTTCCGTTAAAATGCTACAATGGTATTCTGTGCGCTTGCAGAATCCTTTATATTCTATTTGCGTTAATAAATACCAACAAGCATTTTTGGCGCCATTGCCGGGGAAACAATTGGCGTAAAGATTTAGATCATTAACATACCACTAGCTTTAGTAGGATTACCCCTGTTCTGTTTAATTATGGAATAAGACAAGACAACAGACGCCGTTTCAGCCTTCCGACAAGCTTCCACAAGAAAAGAAGAAACGTTGAAGAATCCCAAGGTGCTTGAAACATTCATGATCCACCAATATCAGAATTCTGCCATCTCACAGGTTTGTATATATATATATAGGGAAATTATTTCCTATTCCCAGGGAGTAGTTACTCCCATGTGTATATCTCTAGATTTAGGGCGTATATGGCCCGACGAAGTGTATGTAGATGGAGTATATCATTATACTAGACCATCTAAGGTACTATGTATGACAAGTATGTATGTATACTAAGAGTATATGGTTATACTTATTTTATATGCTACTATCATAGTATTATATAATATATTAAAAAATATGTGCTCTTTTGAAAAAAAATTCACATAGTAAAGATCTGGAGTATCTTAATATTAGTATGTCAACATACTCCAACTGATAAATGAGTATGTATACATACGCAACGTGATTTATTGATTATGGCAGTAACTACTCCCGGGAGTATATAAAATGTGTGTGTGTGTATTCTCTAACCATGTGTAGATTGGAGAAAAAAAGTCAATGTCACAAAAATACAAATCACATCTCAAGTGACAGAAATAGATGCCGCACTACTCACAAATTCCATCATGTGAGTCATGGTAAGTATGATCAAGAAAGGTGAGATAGTCTTGCTCATGGAATTTAAACTTAATGAGTAGTTATATTTTAATTTTTGTATTCCACTGTATGTTTACTTTAAATAATCCATGCATCTATCTTGTTTAGTTTAAATTCTCTCATATCAAATCCACAACATATTTAGTTCCTTGCATACATTCATGCCACTTGCATCTTTTATTAAAAAAATCTCTCACCATGATCATGCTCTTTCATCTCTATTTGAGTAAATCTCTAAAATGCTTTCATGCAATTGTTGTTTGCTATAGTATGCTTGGGTTTGGGGTATCTTCATACATCTTTTAAATTAAGTATGGTGCTTAGTTTAGGAGTACTGGTCTTACTTCCAAAGGCTTTTTAAATTAAGCATAGTGCTTAGGTTGAAAATGCTTAACCAAGAATATGCTCTAGTAGAAGGCAGTTATTTTGTTGGACTAACCCCTGCAGAAAAGTCTCAAATTCAATTTGGAAAAGTCCCGAGATGAACTCACCCCAGAGATGAAGCAAGGCACATGATGAACTCCAATAACTTTGCACAAAGAAGACACAACTCATTCTTCATGGATGGAAGATCTGTGAGTATCAAAGTTTATTCACTTCGTCTTTTGCTATAAATTACTTTTGCCTTGAACCATGCTAGAATGCAGCGGACAAATAAAATTTGTTAAAAAACACATGATAAACAAAACCAATGCTAAAGTAATCACACAAATTATGGATAACAACCCGTATTTCAAATTTGTTATATTCCTTTGGGTATGTGTCCATTAACATTTTGCAGGAAGAATGAATATAAGCTATGCCTGTTCAAGGTTTGGTATGAACCTACCAAACCACCACTACAGCTGTGGACGTGGATGAACAAATTGACAGGCTAAGAGCAACATTAAACAACCTAGCATTAAGCTTTCCCAAGACTCAAGCTTGGATGCTGATGAGAAGCAGGATGTAACCCACCTTGTATTATCCAGAATACGTCTGCTCCCATAATCTTCGGAGACACCGATTCACACGTCGACAGCAAGAACTAGGACAACGAGATGCCACTACATCATGGCGTGCAATCTCGTGTCAATAAAATGTCATCGATCAGTGGTGGTATGTCTACGGTGTCTCATGGAATCATGAACAACCATGGGCACAAGAAGACATATCTAAGTCATCGGAGATGAAGCTTTCATGCAAATACCAATGAGGTTCCTTCTTTGACAATCAAGACGGCCGACGTATCATTAACAAACAAAGAACAACTCTCCGCCACGCCGTTAGACAATCAAGGAGGAACTTGAGTTGCATCTCCAATGAACCCCAACTTGTCAACCAAGAATCAACGAAAATCAAGAAAGGTTGATGGAAGAAGAGCATGCAATTATCCATATCCTCATCGGAGGGTGCAAAGACAAAGCTTAATGTAAGGAAAGGTCCTGCTCAATGGACTATGAGCTCTCGCCAACAGGTAAATCGGATAAGCCTCCTTCAGGAAAATATTCAAATTTTGTTGGGAATGTTTGGAGATCATTCGTAGAAACAAATCAAGGTTAGAGGTATTCTTCAGAACAATCTCACACATCTTTGCCTGAACCTCGTTGAAAATTTGATGTAGTGTTGAACAAAAAGGCACATTATTTAAAACATGGGATAAAGATTTTATGCTAACTAAAATGCTAAAGCCAACTCTATTATAGCATAGAAATGACCTTTAGCTCTATGACAACTCTATCCTTGCTTTGAATTATTTGTATATTCCTTCAGGTACGTATTATCCACTAATCCTTTGTAGAGAAGAAACAATGAGTAGAGCAGAAGGTCTAACACAATGCCAAGACCACAAAAGAAAAAGAACAAAAAGATGGCATGACGAAAGGATAAGAAAAAAGGAGTGCGACATAGAAGACAAGATGCTCATGAACAGCTCAAGCAAGGAAAGCTTCAAGTAGGAAGAGAAGACCACCATAAGTCATCTACCCTCCATCACATGGTGTCATTACACCACACTGCTGAAGGTAGCATCTTACGGTAAGTGGTCATTATTTAAAAAGCTTCGCTTTGATCTTGCTATTTACATAAATGAAGAAACAAACATGTTTGAGTTATAATTTTGCTTAATCCAACCTAATTAACTCAACATATTTTGTTCCTTAAGCTTGTTCATAGTACCACTTTCTTGATCTCATAGTCTTAACCAAATGAGCTAAAATTTTGCATATCTTACCCTTGGAAGATAATAGTCATAATCATGTAAAATTTGATACATTATAAAGATGGGCAATCATTCCATAGGTTAAGCAACTTCACTCTTTTTTTCATAGTCAAAATACTACATCCTTATGATCTTATCACCCATGTTATAAGAATAAATAATTTACATAACATTAGCTCTATCATGATTCAATGTGCTTAAGGCTAGAGAAGAGTAAATAAAGTTTTGGTTATGTTGGTGTTTTTCCACCAACAGAGCCCATACACTTAATCTCTACCTTATCTTTATGAGCATAACACACTTCGAGTAAACTGTGGGGGAGTCGATCCCCCAGATTCTACAAGTGGAAGTTCTAAATTAGACAATAAGCTCACAACCATTGATGAGAGGACACCTACCATCCAAGGTACGTTACACAATCATACACAATGGCAGGTAAGCATGGGATAGGAGATGGCCAGCTTCCAGCAACAACAACAACAACAAAATCAAAATTGGGGGGCTTTGTTCTAGCACCTCCACATCCGGCCACCTCGTTGAGCAACCACGACAACAACCAGCTTGGGGGAGAAGGCATCCCTCGTGTATCCAGAAAAGTATTTCTTTTCTTTTATTATTCTTAGTTTGCTTTATATATATATATTAAAAAATGAATAACTAAAAACAAAATAAGAAGTTATCTTTATAGAAATATATATATATATATATATAGTTATAATGTGTGATCTAAAAAATGAAAACAAAATAAAGAGAGTGTGTTGCTCTAAGGATAATCTTGTGAATGAAAATAATGAATAGTTACTCTGTTGTAATTCCTTTCAAGTACCTAGTTTTCAGCCTTGAATTCTCCCGAGTTTTGGATAAGACTGTTTTGATATAAGAATTTACTCTGAGCTTGAAACTCGTGGGTAGCATATGCTTGATCTAAGTCTAGGTAATTGACGGATATGATATGAAAAGGTCTGAGCTGCTGTTTTGTTCCAAGTGATACTAAAGTTCTGGAGATTTATCTTTTGAAAAACATAAAAATGTTTCATGATGAGCTCCTGTATGACAAAGCTTGAATTCCTACCAGAACCATATATGTTATTTAGATTAGAAAAACTTCTACTCATATATGCTGCTTGTTTTGCATTGAGTTTAGTCAAGCTTTGTTGACCCTTATGAGAGGTTTGTCATGCTCTTAAAATCAAGATCACGTACACTCCACCCACATATGCACTACTCCTACACTAGGGGTAGGCGCAAAAACATGCCATTCCATTTAGATCCACCCAAAATGTTTTACTCCTACACTAGGAGTGAACACCAAAAATATGCTTGATAGGTTTTTCCATCCACCAAATAAATGCTCCAATGTTCTTGTTGCTATCTCTCAAAAAGTTTTGTTATAAAGAAGAGGCAGGGGCTATGCAAAAGTTATTCATATAAAAAAATAGAGAGTTGAAAAAATGGATAAGTGTCCGAGATATCTAAAACAATGGGTACTCAGATGCCCGCCTGAAAAAAAAGAGAGAGATGAATAAGATAGCCCATGTTCTCTCGCAAAGATATTTCTAAGTTTCAAAAGAGAGATATGTTTTCAAGGAGCAAAGTAGAATTAGGTTAGCCACCATATATATCCACCGTATACATCCATATCTTGATTTGATTGTATGACTTAACTCTCTTTGGATCCGAGGTTTGACTTTACAATATATGTATTGCAAGTATGCTCTAGCTTTCTCCCTACCTATGAACTCCACATAAGCCTTAGTGGTAGGAAGAGAAAAGGCATAACATCTTTATTGCCTTGGTGAGGATCCACAAATATCACATATATTGAGAGACTTGAGAGTGTCATACAAAGGAATCTCTGAGTTTTATTTTAAAAACTTATAAAAACTCTAGAACAATGGTGGAACAAAGACCTTGAGACATAGTACTTGACTTGATTGTTCTGTCTTTCAATTGCTCAAGACCCAAGTGAAGGCTAAGAAGCCCCATGGTTGAAGGTAATATGGATAAGTTTGAAAGTCAAATCAATTTATTCTAATCCGGAGGAGAATTTTTGATTGAACACGTGCATACTTTTGAGGAGTGAAATCATTGTAGCAACTCCTGATCTATTGCTGAGTTTGGCTTTGCTCAGGGACTAACAAAGGTTAAGTGTGGGGGAGCTTATTGATGGTAGTTAACGTTCATCATAAACCATCAATATAACTTATATAAATGCATAAAAAGATCACCAACATAGGTATAGGGGTTTAAACTAATAAATTCCACAAGTTTTGGTGAATCTATGTTTACAGGAGGATTTACTCAGAAAACCATCAAGGAGGGCCTATTCATCAAAGCAAATCACGTTCATCCATAGCGAAACCAACGTGGAGAGACTCTAGAAGACTCCAAAAGGCAAACCACCAAAGCGGAGGGCAGGTGGCTACCATGTGGGGCTAGCCATCCCTACCTATAGGCCGCCTAGCCCTTAGGGCCCACTATCAGCCTCCGTGTCACAATATCGGTTCTCCATCGCCTACTAGGATGCATCTACGCCGTCCTTTAAGTCGATTTGAGCCAAAGGCTCACGATGGACGCTCCGGCCTATATATACCAGCTCCTACCCCCCTCCCTTAGGCCATCCCTGAAACCCTAATTCATATCTCTCATTTAGAGATCAAGATACACTAGAAGAATTAGGTCTAGACTCTCCAATGTAGTAGATTAGTAGCTCGGGAGTGAGGGTCGAGTTGGGCTCATGCTCAAGTTCTGGATCTAGTCTTGAAGGCTCGGCGAAGCCTTGTATCTTCACTTCTACATCTTGTAAGACTTATTATCAATTCATTATATTCCTATTTACATGGCTAAGCTAACCTTGAATATATATCTTGCTTAGTTAAGATTATCATTGATTTTGTGTGTGGGTTCATAGAGCGCTTAGCTTGCTATAGTTTATCGTTGGGCTAAGTAGCCGAGCCTCATGTGAGCATGGTGCTTATACGATGCTCTGCCTGTGAGTACACCCAGTTCTCTGGTTGTGTGGTAGCAGCGGGAGGTGACAGCCCCGTCTATCCTTTGTAGTCCACGCCGAATTGAACCGGTTCTTAAATTGTAGGACCATAGTCGCGTTAGTAGAGTTATCTATTGTGGATGCTCTACCGTCTAAGTGGCGCTCCGAAGTGCACAAGAGTAGAGTTAGTCTTAGCTATAGTTGGACATATATATACTTTGACCATGTAATAGGAATATCATAGGAATCTACCTCACCTATTGTTCTCATGAGTTGACTAGTTTACATTATCTTAGTGACCTATCCCCTAAGTGTCATTATGCTTTATTCCTATCATTACATTCACCCCTGCTTTAGCTTTGCTGGTATGTTGATAGGTAGACATTCCTTTATTACTCAATAAGTCTTTACTCCATTGTTTCCTTGTGGTAAAATATAAATAATGATACCTAGAATACTCCCAATAAAATGCTACAATGGTATTCTGTGCGCTTGCAGAATCCTTCATATTCTATTTGCGTTAATAAATACCAACACCAGACTTGGAAGCTTAGGCAAATCAATCTAGTTCAAATCAAACATAGAAGCTCATGAAGATAACAAGTGTTCAAGAAATGGTTATAATTGACAAATCTTACAAGTGGTTACCTGATGATTCTTACACGTGGTATATCTAGATTATCACTTTGCTACAAGTGGTATCTAGCACATCAAATGGTGGTTCCACAAGTGATCCTAAACTTTAAGTGATCATCAAGTGAAACAAGTTCCCTCACATACAAGAGCTCACGCTTATAAAGTGGATGACCCATGCTATGACATAGGGGGAGGTGCCCCACCAATTGGTATCAAGGTCAAAGATCCTACATGAGGTATCTCAAGGGCTACAATTGGTGTCATTCCAACATATTTGGTAGTGTCCATCAAAATGAAAGATTCAAATGTCAACCATCTACCCCAGTGTAATCCTTTATATCAATAAGAAGCACACCTTTTATGGAAATTGATGACAAAGGGGGAGAAGTGGACAAAGATATGAAATATGCAAGAAGCATTGGGGAGAAGTTGGAAAATTGGGAATTGAGCATGGACATGGACCAAGAGGGAGCAATATTGAAGAATTAAGAATAATAAAAAAGATTGAAGAATTGAGAAGGATCAAAATTTCTTGGACAAGAGAAGCACACAAGTAGGAGGAGCAAGCTCATGAACTTTGATTGATTGCATTTGATATGTGCATATTCATGTGCTTGTTTGCATTTGCATAAGCTTTAAATTTAAAATGCATGCTTGTGTGGTGTATACTAGTTATAGAACATGATTGATGATTTGATAACTAGCATGCATAGGATAGTAGCTAGACTTGTGTTTTTAAGCAAAAACTAGAACCTTGCTTATAATGTTGATCTCACAGGTTTTATAGTGTTTTGTTGTCTCGCTACTCATGGTGCTAAGGATGGTGTTAAAATGTGCACTCCGTTTGGTATCACGCATCAAAGGTTAATTCTTTACACCTTAGCATCATTGGTAGTAATTACTCTCCCACAATTCTAATCTATACATATGCGCATGCTTCAAACCAAACTCTTTAGCACATATGTAGGAGGAGCTAATACTACCAATTCGGGTTTGTGGTACTTGTTCAAAATCATTTACACATGGTAAAATTGCTTAGGCAAGCAACATGAATCCAAAAGAGCTTAATTTTCATATCTTTATAGAGTTGTCATCAATTACCAAAAAGAGGGAGATTGAAAGGGCCTTGTTTGGTTTTGGTAATTGAGTGACAACCTAGGTGGACTAATTGTGTTTAATGTGAGATACACAGGTGATTAGTCCACGGGTACATCATGTGTGAGCAACTCATGCCATGACGGTGATGATGGCTTGGATTTGTTGCAAGGCTCACACATGTGATGAAAGAGCTCATTGCATATGAGACATGACATGGAGCCATGTGACTAAGATGGAGAAGATCAAGACAAGACTTGGCTTGATGGACCAGTTGCAAGCGTGAAGGGCAAGTTGGAGGCTTTGGAGCAATGGACCGCGTGGCAGTGAAGCTTAAGCAAGACTTGGCGCCGATGGACAAAGGCAACGGTGAAAAGCAAGTGAGGTCAAGATCAATGAACCAACAAGGTCACGTGATGATATGAAGTGGTTCATATCATTTGTGATATGGTTGGTGCATGTGTTGCATCAACGATGGAGGAGTTGGAATGGAATACGCAAGACAAAGGTATAACCTATAGGGCATTTCATTTCACCGGTCATAGGTATGTAGAGAAATTTATGACTAGGTTTAGGATAGATAGCCATACTATTAAGAGGGGCAAACTTGTTTGCATATCGGTCATCTAGCGCCACATGAGTGATCTAACTTTGCATCGTTGCTAGGATCGAGTCGCGTGGTGATTTAAGTGACTAATCCTTTGGGAAATGTTTGTGTAATGCTAATACACATGCACAAGTTGGTGAACACTTGGTGGTGTGGGTACATTTGCAAAGGTGAAGTCGAAAGGTGAAGAAAGGAGGCGAAACCGGGCTCGCGGTGCTGCCCTAGGGGCACTACCAGCCATTGTCTGGTGTGCCGCCACCCCTATGGTGGTGACCGGCTGGAGGTCGAGAGGGAGGAGTTGGCTGGTGCCCTAGGGGGGCACCGCCACTGCCTGTCCGGTGGCACCGCCACCCCTAGGGCGGGGCCCACCTGGCCTCAGTCCCGAGCAGTGAAGTGTGGGGTGGTCACCACCGTGTTTGGTGTACACCGCCGTAGGGAGGGTGGTGGCACCACCAGTGGCTATCCGGTGCACCGCCACTTTTCTCCCAAGAGCAACTGTAGTGGGGCTGGGCACCGTCGTGCCTAGGGTGGTGCACCGCCCTATTTTTCCCGAGGTCAAGGGTTTCGTGGGGCTGGGCTGGGTGGTCACCGCCACCCCTAGGGTGGTGCCACCGCCACCCTGTCCGGTGACTAGCGGCTAGTTTCTAGCCGTTGGAATTTGACCATTGGGGAGGACACCGTAGTGTCCGGTGCCAGGCACCACCATTTCCAATACCCTCGTAGAAACCAGCAGCTTTGCTCCAACGGCTCTATTTGGCTTGGGGGCTATAAATAGAGGTGGAGCTCGGCCTTGGGCAGCTTGCTGAGCACCCTTAAGCCTTGGTGGCTTGTGTAAGTGTGCTTGAGAGCCTTCTAACTCACATACGCTTGATAGTGATCATCCAATTGAGTGTGAGTGCGATTCTAGTGCATTGCATTGTGCGAGTGCATCGAGTGGCACTAGGTGATTGAGTTGCAAGCCGGTGGTGCTTGTTACTCTTGGAGATTGCCACCTCCAAGACGGCTTGGTGGTGGTCTTCGTCGAAGGATGCAAAGAAGATTGTGTGGTGCTCCGAAGAAGTGATTGTGAGGGGTATTGTGCTCACCACGCAAGAGCCGCGAAGAGCAACACTAGTAGAGCGTGTCATTGAGCTACCCTCACTTTTAGGGTAGGTTCTTGTGGTGCCCAACGTGTGGGCTTGATGGGTGATGTCAATTAGCCGTCAAACCACCAAGTGAGCGGTCGACACAATGGGGACTAGCTTGGAGGCAACCAAGTGAACCTCGAGATAAAAATCAACGTGTCTTCATCTTCCCGTTGGTTTGTGATCCCCATACACAAGCTTGTACTTACTTTCATTTACATTGTGCTTGTGTAGTTGCTCTTATAATAAGTTAGCTTGTGTAGCTTGCTAGTTTCCTTCTTGCTTGTGTAGCATAGAAGTAGCTCCTTTGCGTGACTATTTTGGTTTGTGTAACCTTGTTAGGAACATTGATTAGTTTGTGTAGCTAAGTGATTTGCGCTCCCTAATTTGACTTGTGTAGCCTTGTTATTCTGCATTGCTAGTGAGTTTAGGAGCTTTGTGCTTTTGCATCACTAGCATGTGTAGGAGCTCCCCCATGCTTGAAGTACTAAGTACATAGGTTTGTGTGACCTTGCTCTAGAATTGATTAGATGAGCTGAAGCTAGCTCGACATCTTTGTTGCCCATTTAGGATCTTTGTAAGGTGCTTGAAACTTAGAGGGTGTAGTCTTGGCAAGACCGTTAGTTTTAATTTCACATTTGTTTCGGTTAGTCGACGCGATTAATTTTAGAAATGACTATTTAGCCCCCTCTAGTCCACTATCTCGACCCTACAAGCTCGCTGGCAACATGCGGCTCTCCGGCTGATGAAGCTCCACGACATACTTCATCTCCCTGTTGCTATGAATGGACAGGCGGAGGAGAGAGAGAGAGAGAGACACGAGATGGAACCGGAGAGGATAAGTCTAAGTGGTCACCTGTCAGGAGTATCAGATATTTGTGTGGTTGGTACGATATGTGGACAATGTGAGGCCCGTAGCGTTAGGCGTCCGGACGCGGGACGGACGCCTACACTGGAGCATTACGGATTTACTAATACATGCTTTGGGTCTCAGGTTTATAGGAGTTCCCATCAAAATGGTAAATCATATATTGCGTAACTCCTAGAATATTCTCATGTGCTTAAGAACAGTAGCAAATTATGAGTGGCCGGTTATGAGTTTGGCCCTCTGAATATTGTAACGGACCTTTGAACTTTCAGGACAGCCGCGGCACACTTGCAATCTGAGAACGTTTACATTGCACCAAAAATCACACGAGATGAGAGGGAATAATCAGAGCTTCATCAGCCGAAAAAGAAATACGCCGATTTTGTAGCGGAGGCCCGCGGTTGTTTGTTGCCTTGCAGTCCTCCTTTTCCGGTTGGTTGGCGACGCTGGCCTTGAGAAGAATGCAGGCTCCGGCGAGAGCAACATGCGTGTTGCCTATTGGTCTGCTAAGCTTCGTGGGCTGTGCGACTGATTTGGTGTGGCGTGTGGGACTAATCGTCCGTGCCTGGCCTGGGCATAAATGATCTAGAGAGGCCTTTCGTACCCAAGACGGCTTGGCCAGAGCCAGTGGCAAACCCAGCGCACTTGTGATAACGGAGTTGCATCGGACAATATAAATTCCCGCTGGAACGTTAATACGCGAATAAAAAAAATTCCGCACCGCACCATGCTTATCTATACGCAGCTTTCTTCCTATGGATGTAGCACAGTCTTATCCTCTCCCCTGCTGTCGTTTTGAAACACAACATTATCCTCTCCCCTGCTGCTTCTCCTCCCATCGGTGCCAGCGCATGAGCCAACGAGATTGGCAGCGGACGTTGCCTACGGCGCGGAGGCAAAGGGACTCGTCTCGCGCCCGTGCTCAAGATGCGCAACCATCGGAGAGCGTGCCAAACGATCCAGCAGACGGCGGATGGTTCGATGACGGTGGGGCCTGTGCGCTCAACAGCGGGCGCCATGGTGGCTTGGAGGAGCCGCATGTCACAAGTGATCCGACCAAAAGTGACTTTGCAACACGGAGCAATGCGAGATGCATCATCAGAGGTTTTTGTTTGCAACAACGAGAAATATATGATAAGAATAACATCATCTGATCCCATGAGATTCTAAGAAAAATGAATTCCTGCCGGAACAAAAGGAGATGTTTCATGCTGCAACATCCGATCGGAATCCCTTTTTCCCTATAAGGGGGAGACTTTGCAATTCAGCTATTGAAACATCCGATAACAACTCATGCAACAACAGAAAAGACTAATGCAACAAAGAAATACTACTTGCTGCAACATCAGAACAAAGCTATTGCAACATCAAAGTCATTCAACTGCAAAATGGAAGTGTTGCCTTCACGAAGTCAACCCGCGAGGAAGAATGATACCCCCATGGCAACACAAATTCCCACCTTAACATCTCAATCAACCATCGTAACATGCAAAATCAAACATTAAAACATCACAAATCCTATAGAGAGGGGCAAGCAAAAATCAGAATAGAAATCCCAGAAAAGTGAACAAAATCCGCAACAAGAGAAACAAACAATTGAAACAAATGAAATAAATACACGAAACATCTAGACTTTACCATTGCCATATCCATCTTGAGCGGAAGAGTTAGGTCGCCCACGATGGCAGTGGTGGGAGAGGGGCCTAGGCAGCGGCGGCGAAGCAGTAGAGGAAGAGTGGCGGTAGGCAGGTGTGTGAGGGGCACTACAAGAGGTTAGGCCTTCTACGACTAACTGATTGTGACAATTATAGTCTTTTTCTTGTCATTGTACCCCTTCGATGACACATCAGTGACGATATGGCTGTGGTCATAGAAGGTGGGTCATAATCCCCCTTCTGTGACTAACAGACCCAGTTGTCATTAATCTTAGTGACAATTGCACATTTGTCACTAGGTTATGACGATGATATTTATCACTATATTTGTCATAACATATTTGACGGGACGTTGACAAGTGTCCAGTGATATCACATGGCACCTAACGTGGCGCGCGACGTGGCACAGACAGTATGACGAAAACGAATTGTCATAAAAATGAATTTAGCCCAGTTGGCCCATATAGCATGGGCTGGTTTTTACAATTATAATTCGAATAAGCCCAATTGGCCCATATGCAGGCCGATCATTTTTTGGCCCATTTGTTGACAGCCTTTTTATTTTTTTACTGTACTAGCTCAGTAATATTGCAGCCCAGTTTGCATCTAATTTTACGACCCAAGCCCATATAAAGAATCATCATAAATAATAAACCATATATAATTTAATAACAATAATAATTAGACATCTAAATAGATCATTTTCTCCATAATTTAATGGTTCATACAACAGTTTTAACCATTCAACAGCGATACAAATGAATCACATCATCAAAATACAAGATCATCAACAGCCGACAGTTCTACAGGTCACTAAAGTTCTACAGGTCCACCAAAGTTCACTAATAGATCATCAGATCATAGTACCAAACATACATCCATCGAAATAAAAATAGCAGCCACATAGCTATGTTCGGCTGCTTGTCAAGGCAACAGCTGCTGGCTGTCAACACAGCAGCCTAGCTACAGCAGCAGCAGGGCAAAAATAAAACAGACAGGTGACTACAAATTGTTTCAGTCACGGCAACAACAGCATAGCAAAAGTTGCAGTCACCACCAGATCACCAACAACAGTAGCCACCCTCCGGTCACAGTTCCAGTTACAACAAAAGCAGCAGCCACGCCAAACTCCAGTCATAGTTCCAGTCACACCAAACTCCAGTCACAGATCACCAAAATGAGTCGAACCTACAAAAAACTTGGAGCCTCAGCCACCATCTAGATTGCAACTGTACTATACCAGGTCACCAACTTTCAATTTAGAGATTAACAGAAGTGACCGAATATGAAGATGTGTACCTAAGCACAGCCAAGTCAAAGAGGAGCGGTCTGATGAGTGACCTGACTTTGTCCAAATGCTATCATCTGCCGAACGAGGTTCTGAGTATCTGTTGTTGCCTTCTTTAGGTTGTCAATCTCCTCAGCTTGTTTCTGAGCTTTTGCCTCTGATTCTTCTGCCTGGGCTTCCAACCTCTAGAGCTTTTGTCGAAGTCCGGCAGATTCTTCCTTCTCAGCCTCCGATTGAGCTTGTAGCTCTTGCATCTGTGGTGTAACAGATTTTGGAGCGGCAACATACTGCTGAAGTCCCACATTACGAAGGAATGTGCTTGACTTTGACAATACTTGGGCAACAATATCTGTGCAAGTCTTATTCTGCTCCCTTTCTTGTACTGTTCTTGTCAAAATGGCTTCCATATCATACTAGCAAGACAATGATTTGTCAAGTTTGAATTTATTTATATGGTTAATTATGCAGTGTACTACAGAAAAAAGGAGAGGTACTTACTGCAGCTTTCTTGGCATCATCACTTAAACCCTTAGTTTTGCTGCAATGCGTCAACTTGAATAGATCAATTGCAGTGGGCTCTGTATCTTTGTATTTTTCTTGCTTCTGAAATATTCACAAACATAGAATGACATTAGCAATGCACATGTTAAAATACACACATAAGAGAAAAACATATTCCAACACATGCTGTCATACAACCACATGACATGATAGGTTTATTTTCTTACCGCGACGTAGGCTGCTGCAATGTACGACTGAGATCCAGTACACTGCTGAAGCTTAACTTTTTCACAGTTCAGTTTGCTCTTTGCACATTTTTCCTAGACATGACACAATTGTGTAGCATAAGTAATAGAACAAATAATGGAACAGTAACAGCATAGGTAGACAACAAACTGTGTTGTGACCTATAGCACTGAATCCCCAGAAATAAACAGCAGCAGTAGCTGCTCATAGCCAAATCATCCCCAGATCCATAGCACAAAAAAAACTAATCCTAGAATCATCCTCAAATATGAAAATTGCATACAGTCATAGATGAACATGGTGATGTAGTCCTAACTTGATTAATATTGGCATGTTCCACCCTTTGGCATGTCAGCACACGCAGAAATTAATATTGGCATAAACCATACCTTGTGTTTTGGGTCTGACCACATGTCTACCAATTTTCTCCATTGTTCATCAGTCATAGATGAACATGGTGATGTAGTCCTAACTTGATTGGCCGGTACCCCATCGAAGTATTGCTTCTTGAGCCTATACCTCATTTGGCGTGTTCCACCCTTTAGCATGTCAGCACACGCAGAAGTTACATTCTCCTTTTCACCATTCATGTTGAATTTTATCTATACATTGAATAGCATAACATTAGTATTTAAAAATCCAAAAGACAGAATTAAGATAGATTGAACTAGTCAAACAACGTCTTACAGCTAGTTTGCCAACGAAGTTGTCCAATTGATGTTCGTCCTTCTTGTATTCTTTCCAACTTGTATATATGGGTATATGCTGCCTGAGTATGATCCCACCCTCAGAAGCTAGCTTTGCAGCTTGCATAGGTGCCTCTGGCCTTCTTTTCCCTTCCTTTATAATAACCGGTATCCTAGTCCCTAAACCTCCGGTTATGGTATCCAGTTCTATGCCCATACTCACTCCCCGTTGCTCCACTTGTGTACTTGCAGTTAGGGTGCCTAAATAATACATTTCAAAAACCTTATTGTCAATAATAAGATTCATGCGACCATTATGAATGAATCAGATCACATAAATTGACATTGAAATAAATAGTTGAAGGCACTTGCCTTCTTCAGCAATATCCATCCCTTCCTCATTCTGGATTGAAGTAGAATCTGGTACTGGTGGTGGCACCTCTGATGCTTCAACTAGGCTTAGGGAAGCTGCTTCTTTTTCTCTCGCGACACTCTGCCTAGTGCACCTTGTTTGTTCCAAATTGTCAGGTGCCAGCACCCTCTTGGATGATGCTCCTCTTGCAGCAACAGGCGGTGTCACAGCCTTACAAAGCAAACAGAGACATGACACCATAAGATACTGAGAGATTTCCACTTCAAAGGTACATACAAATTCTGAGATTTCCATGAGTAGAAGAGTTGGTACCTCAAGTTCAGTCCTGTCACTATGCTGGCCATGATACTTCTTGTTTCTACTTGCTTTCTTCGTTGGACGTGACAACTGGCGCATGATTTCTGCTAGTCTTTTGACACCCAACTGTTGCATCCTCTCATTCAACCTCATGATATTCTGAGCCCTCTGCTTCTCAATCTCAGTTAACGGGCGTTCTGCAAATACATTGCAATCAGTGGCAGATAAATGTAAATGAATGAAATAAGCAAAAGTGCAAGTACTAGTGGCAGATAAATGCAATCAGTGGCTGTTGCGAGCTTTCAGACCAAACATAGAGTAAAATAGAGGAAATTTAAGGCAGTTAGGCAAGTACTTAGAATTAGTAAAACAGATCACCTGACAAGAGTGGTGAAATAGAGAATTATAATTTGCCTATTTCTTACAGACTGCTATTTGCCTATTTCTATCACTTCAAATCTCTGGTTTCAATTATAACCTATGGTTTCAATTCGAAATATAAAACCAAAACATAAGTTCATCTCATATGTACCTTTCCTTCCTAATCGAAGGGGATGGGGCAGTCTCTGGTCGACCTCACCCACGGGTGGCGGTGATCCCAGGCTGGAGCTCCTAGGGGCGTTCCTAGCATTTCAGCCCGTGAAGCCCGGCGGCCTGGAGCTGCAGCCAGGCGTCGAGCTCCTAGAGGCGGGGTTGGGCTAATTCAAAAAAAACTATGTCAATTCGACCAGAGACTGCCAGGCTGGGCTAATTGCTAAACTAATCCTGGAGGCGGGGTCGGGCTAATTGCCAAAAAAACTACGTCAATTCGAAAAAAAACTAATACTAGAGATTTGAACTAATCCTAGAATCATCCTCAAATATGAAAATTGCATACTTTGGGTGAGACCGTTTGCGCTTCACCGCACGAATCCAAAATGAAACCGGTGGACACGGGGCGCACACGATCCTCCCACAGTCCCACCCTCCCTCACCGCAAGCTAGATCCGCGGCTCAAGATCCTATCCAGAACCGTACCACCATAACCCTAAGGACGAAGATCCGAGAAGTACCTGGGACCTTTATTGATGTTCTAGCCGTCTTCTTCCCCAGAGGCATCTTCCTTCTCGTCGGAGCGGCAACAGGAAGGAGGGAGTGGCGGCCGCCGATCGAGAGTGAGCTGAAATTTGGGAAATGGGAGTGATTCTAGGGTTACCTTTGTATATATATATATGCGGTGTACTGGTTGGCTTTGTGCAAAAATGCCCTCACCTCATCTGAGGCGGCGGCATAGCTGGTAGGGGCAGGAATGACTTTATCCATTAAAAACAGTGGGTTAGCGGGAAACCCTTTTAATTTTTCATTTCTACTATTTGTTGGACATATATAATTTATTAGAGATAATATTCATACATTTGCGGGTGCTTAAAATTTTGTAAGATGGAAATAAAGTGGTCTGAAATTGAAGACAAATTCGGTACTTGTTGAGACGGAGAATAAGTTTCTACAATAAGTATTTAATCATGAATAATGAATGCCATAATTTTTGTTTTCACATTGCATTATATTACTTTGTTGACATTAGTGGGTGCTTAATAGGATTAATATATTGGGACAGTGACAAAACTTGGTGCTTAATCCCTATGTATAATAGTGTGTTGTTATATACTCCATGGTAGTAGAGGTGATAATGGGCTATAACCCCCTCTTATCCCCTGAGTTGTCCTAATACATCATACCCTTTGGTCATGCACGCTACGCCTCCATGGTCATGTACCCTTTGTTTCAGTGTCTTAATACGTGTCTTTGTGACATTAGCGTGCTTGCCTAATACATGTTAAGATTATGTATGCATGTCTCCACACACATTTCACGATAGTAGAACATCAGATAAGTTTAGTACGAACACGTACCAGTGTTTATTAGTAAACTTATTATCCAATGTTCCTATACTATCGGTGAAATGTCGTATGGGTCTAGTGTGGATGATGACTTCATAGACTTCAACTCATAGTGTGGATGATGACTTCATAGACTTCAACTCTAGTGTGGATGTTCCTATACTATAGGTGAACACCACATAGGTGAATGCCACATACACATTCATGTTTATTGTACTATATATACCACGGGTCCCTTGTTGAATAATCGCTAATGGCCCAACTCATCACCATGGGTCGCTTGTTGAATAATCGCTAATGGCCCAACTCATCACCATGGGTCGCTTGTTGAATAATCGCTAATGGCCCAACTCATCACCATGGGTCGCTTTTTCCATCGCGTTGTTGCCTTATATGCAAAGAGTTCTTTAGATGAATCCAAAACATTATAAGGGGTCAAAGAACAAGGTGGATCTATATGTGACTACTAACTTGTTTGAGTTTGAATCTTGCTCGTTCACATGCACCACACGATAGTATTCATGATATTATTCATACATTTGGATTTTAGAATAATATACATTAATCCTAGATAGATTTTGATTAAAGCTTTTGAAATATCAAATGTTTTTATAAATTTTCTGGATAAATTTGAATTTGGTAGTTGAGAAACAAAAAAAAGGAAAAATTTGCTCCTGGGCAGGGTCGAACCCAGGACCAACCACTTGAGCCGGTCATGTGTAACCACTAGGATGAGAAGGAACTTGAGACTTAGGTTTTACTCAATGTGTACTTATCCGCACAAGACCGTGGACCTCAAAGACCTCTACTACGATGTGCTGCAGTTCGTCGAGAAGCTGCCAAACTGAGTGACAGGAGAAAATCAATTAGCAAAAAAAGTTTTGGGATCCTCAACTGAGGCTACCACAGAACTGCAGAGGAAAACATTAGAACATCGACAACCAGTTCGCATGCCAATATTGGCAGCAGGTCTCTGGGATGAAAATTTCCAAAAAATCATCATGTCGTACAGCTGAGATTCACAGATCTCAATTACTCGACATCACTATACTCACCATCATCATCAGGAATCATAATTGTACCTTCATTTTCACTATCATACTGCCCTAAGGTATCGTCAACATCATTGTACATTTCATGGTCGTCTTCAACTTCCAATTCCCGTTGCCTACGAATCTGATCAACTAGGGATGCCTCTACACTGATACCGTCTTCTTCGTTGGTTGGTCGTTTCGTCGTAATCAAGATCCTTCATGAGCTTGAAGTTGAGATATTTCCTGCTCATCATCTTGGTATGTCAGATCAATCCCTCCCTCTTGCTTGTCATCATTTTCCACTTCATTCACATTCCACAAGTGCCGATGCGAAAATTTTTGAACAACATTCCAGGGTTCACCATGCTTGTTATCATCCAAGTAGAAAACCTTTGTTGCCTGTGTGGCAAGGATGAGAGCATCATCCTTGTACCAACAACTGCCATGGCTGATGCTTTTGAAATATCCATCATTCTTCATCCTAGACTTCTTGCTACATGTATCAAACCAATCACACTTGAATAACACCACTTGTCCTTTGATTTGTTGGTGTCGAGTTATCTTCGCAACTCTATTACTTCTTTCAGCTGACCATAAACGTCTATATCTTCTCCATTATGTGACCCCTCAACCATGACTCCACTATTATGTGTTCTTCTACTGCTCTCACGGTCCACGGTGTGATATCGGACACCATCAACAATACATCCTGAAAATATACGAAGTCTAAGATCTGGTTGACTTGCCAATGCATATAGTTCTTCATTGATTTGTTCTCCATTCACAAACCTTCGGGTAGCAAGCTGCAGTAAAAATATATATATTAGCAAGGTTTCCTAAACTGAAAATACTTAAATAATGACATATTATCTCACAGCCAAAACTGAAAATAATTACTCACATGTTTCCTAAACCATCCTAGAAATTCCTTAGCAAGGTTCCCCCCAACATCACGATTGCCAGCAGTCTCTAACTCATTCCTGCAAATAGGTGCGCAATTCCGATGTGAGAGCTAAAATTTTATATGATAGACAAATTATAACATTGTGTTGCTTGCATTGAAGGACATACTCTATAAATGGCTCGACCTCCGTAGTATTGTTGAGGACATACCAAACCATCCTGTCATAATCCTTCTCATCATATGTAAGCCTCGGTGCCCCCAACAGATTTGCTCCATGCTGGAAAATAGATAAACCACATGTACTCATAGGAACACGCTCTCTGTTCCTGCCCTCACGATTGTGCCTAGTGTCAACATCACCAAATACCTTGAGCAAGCATTCAAGCACTCGTTTGAGACATATGCCTCTGCAATGGAGCCCTCAGGCCCTGCCATGTTCCTCACAAAACGTTTCAAGGTCAACAACCTACGTTCTACAGGGTACATCCATCCGTATTGAACTGGACCTCTTAGGAGAGCATCATCGATTAAATGAATGGACAAGTGCACCATCACATCAAAAAAGGCAGGCATGAAAATTTTCTCAAGCTTGCACAATATTATTGGGATTTCACCTCTCATCCTGTTCAAGACATCTAACTTCAATTTCTTAGCACAAATTTGCTGGAAAAAGTTACCTAATTCAGCAATTGCTTCATATATTTCCTTATGCATGATTCCTCGGAGACCGGCTGGTAATATCCTTTGTAGAAGGATATGACAATCGTGAGTTTTCAATGCTTGTAATTTGCATTCATCAACACTAACACACCTTGCTAAGTTGGAGGCATATCCATCTGGGAATTTGACATTCTTTATGAAAGCACAGAAAACACTTATCTGCGCTTTACTCATCTTATATGGAGCGTGTGGAACAGAGTATGAATTACCATCATCCTTCAATTGTAAATTTTTCCTTATGCCCATATCTTCTAAATCGAGCCTCGCAGTAATAGAGTTCTTTGACTTGCCTGCGATGTCAAGAAATGTACCGAGAAGGGCCTCACATATATTTTTCTCGATGTGCATAACATCAAGATTGTGACGCAGCTTCAAAGTAGACCAATATGGTAAATCCCACAGAGTCGACCTGCGCTTCCAGCATTGACCTTCTTCTACCCTCTTTCTCTTTTTGTTATTAGGATGGTCCCCAGGTTTTACATGTTCCACCCTTGCCAATTGCTGCATCAACTCACCCTGAGTAAATTCTTCAGGCTGTGCACGTTCTTCAGTCTGACCATCAAAATCTTTCTTTCTCCTCCAAATATGGTCCGCTGGAAGAAAACGGCGATGGCCAATGTAGCAAATCTTGTTCCTAAGTCTTTTGGAGCAAGGATTTTTATCACAGCGAACACAAGCATAGTAACCTCTAGTTATTCTACCTGAAAGTGTGCTCAATGCTAGATAATCATGAATGCACCAGATGACTACAGCGTGAAGATCAAATTCTTTTCCAGTCAATGCATCCAAAGTAGGGACACCACTCTAGAGATTTAACAATTCTTCAACCAGTGGCTGCAGGAAGAGATCCATATCCTTTCCTGGGCATGCCGGACCAGGAATAAGTAGGCACATCATGAAGTTGGATTGCTCCATACATTGCCATGGAGGAAAGTTGTAAGGGATAAGAAATACTGGCCACATGCTATATGAGGAGCTCATCTTCCCGAATGGATTAAACCCATCGGTAGCGAGGCCAAGTCGGACATTTCGTGCATCATTTGCAAACCATTCATACTTCCTATCAAAATCCTTCCATGCCTCACCATCAGCAGGATGGCTAAGCTCATTGTCCACTGCTTTCCTCTTCAACTTGTGCCATTATGCCTGAGCTGAAAGTTCTTTGGATCCAAACATCCTCTTCAACCTTGGAATCAAAGGAAATGCCTTAGAACCTTTTCTGGAATCTGCCTTCGGCCATCTGCATCCTTCCATCTTGAAGCACGACATATTGGGCATGCATCCTTTTTAGCCAACTCCTTTCGGAAAAGAACACAGTTATTCGGACACACATGTATTGACTCATATCCAAGTCCTAATGCACGAATAACATTCTTCGCTTCAGCATAGGATGCAGGGATAGAACAATCTGGAAATGCCGAACTTAACAAGTCTAAAAAAGCACTGAATCCAACATTGCTGATTCTGTAAAATGACTTGATGTGGAGCAACTTCACCACAAAAGAAAACCTAGTATGGGGACCACCGGGGTGTAGCACCTGTTTCATCTCTTCTAATATGGTGGCAAACTTTGACTTTGTTCTTGGTCCATGATTTTGATCCGGGTACAGATCCTGTACCATACGGTATATTTGATCATCTTCTGGGTCATCTTGAGGCTCATCTTCTGGGACATCTTCATGCAAATGCTCAACATTGCAGCCAAAATCTTCATTCAAATGCTCAACATTTTCAGTTATCATGCACAATGGTTCTCCATGATGTATCCACCTAGTGTATGTGCTAGACATCCCATAAATAAGTAAGTGATCCTCCACATCTCCTTTATGTCGATTTAACCGATTCAAACACTTACGACATGGGCATAATATCTCCTGATTGCCACTCAAATTTTCTGAAACAAAGTCCATGAACTCAGTGACCCCATCCAGATGCTCCTTGCTAAACAACCTACAATTCATCCAAGTTTCGCCATCTGCGACACATTGAAATAAGACAAGCAAGGAATCAACAAGTGATCATTGCCCAGATCGCTATTTGCCTATTTCTATCACTTCAAATCTCGGTTTGATTATAACCTATGGTTTCAATTGAAATATAAAACCAAAACATAAGTTCATCTCATATGTACCTTTCCTTCCTAATCGAAGGGATGGGGGGGTCTCTGGTCGACCTCACCCATGGTGGCAGTGATCCCAGTGGAGCTCTTGGGCGTTCCTAGCATTTCAGCCCGTGAAGCCCTGGCTGACCGAGCTGCAGCCCAGCGCCGAGCTCCGGAGGCGGGTCGGGCTAATGCCATTGGCGTCGGGGTCCTACCTCCGGCGGCAGCCTCCTTTCGGCGGCGTCGGGCTACTGCCGGCGGCGTCGGGCTAATGTCGGTGGCGTCGGGCTACTGGGGGCGTCCCCAGCGGTTGTGCCCATGAAGCCTGGCAGCCTGGAGCTGTAGCCTGCTGGCGTCGACCTCCTGGGGTGGGGTCGGCCAGCGGCGTGGGATCCTGACGGAGGCGGCGTTGGGCAAAGGGCAGCGGCGTCGAGCTCCTACTACGGAAGGACGATAGAGGAAAAGTGTGCCATAGCCAGATGCGCGTCAGGCTCCTGCTAAGGAATAGTGACTCCCAGGGATGGAAAATGTACAAAGAAAAAAGAATCAGAGCATATGCAACAACAGGCGAGTATCTCAGTGGTTCTTCCATTGCCTGGGAAGCCAGAGGGCGCGGGTTCGATCCTTCCTCACTACGGGAGCTCCCAATTTTTAATTGTTTTATAGTTAATATTTACCTTACATGTGGATCCCACCAGTCCACTGTGGCTGTGCCAAAGTGTTTTTTAATGATTTTTAATTTATGACCATCACATTCCATCAATTTCGTCATGAACTATTGTCATAAAGATAGGGAAAAATGGTTTTTAATTTATGACTATCACATTCCATCACTTTTGTCATGAACTATTGTCACAAAGATTGGGAAAGGCTCATGGTGACGGTTGTTTATGACTAAATCATAACTTAGTCACAAACACTTTTCATCCAAAGAAAACTTGTCATAAACGCATCGTTTCTGTGACTAAAAAGTGCTTTGTCATATGAAAATTGTCATAGAAGGTCTAATCTCTTGTAGTGGGGGAGGTGACTATGCATGGCATGGGTGATGCTGAGCAGGGAGGACTGTGTCCCCAACGCAGGCGAGCTCGCTCGGAGGAGGGATGGCCGCAGGTGACGACAAGGTTACACGGTGTGCGGGAGGTAGCTGCGAGCGCCGCCGCGGATGGCGATGAGGCAGCGCGGCGTGGGTAGGGAGCTGCGAGGGGAAAGCACCACCACCAATGAGACATCTGCGAGCGCCGCCGAAGAGAAAGAGAGAGAGGGCCGCAACGGAGAAAGAGAGAGGGTGCTGAACAGGATTAGTGGCGTGGGGGAGGAAGAGAATAGACGCGTGGGTGGCAGGGTATGTGGGGATGTGTGGGCGTGAGCGGTGGGCCTGCGAGAGCGTCCAATGATTTGTGTCCGGTTCGAACGTAACACACGTAACATTACTGCTGTGATAGCCCAAAGAAAGAGCACAGGCTACACAGCACAGCGAGTGCTTGGCCACACACAATCTTCATCATCCTCATCAGATCTCCTCCTACCATCGGAACGAACGTTCCGTCCGGATCTGCACTTATCATCATGCTTCCACGATCCCAACAGTAGCAGAAACAAAAGGGTGGACTCGAATCCCCGGTGCTTGCAGTTGCAGTCTTGCAGATGGCAGTGCGGGAGGCGAATGGTCCCGGGCGGGTCAGGGCGGCGACGTGGGCGGCGCGCGGTCACCGCGGCCCTCACGTCGCCGTGCCGGCCGGGCGGGCACGGCCGACCGCGTGAGATCCGGTCAAGACGACTCGTGCTCGGGGCTCGGCCTCGGTGGATGCATGTCGTCTGCTCTGCTCTGCTCGCTCTTTGGTCTTTGCTATTGCTACCCTTCTTCCCTTGCCTTGAGATCCGGGAGCACATGCACATGGACATGCCCGATCCTCTTCCACCTACCCTACTCTAAAAGCAAGGGAGCAAGAGCAAGAGCTCCTCTCTCTTCCTCCGCCGCATCCCCATGTGCAGTGCAGCAGCTGCAGCTAGCGCGCATTGTTTTCTGTTCCCTCCAGTAGTCTACCCCGGTCGGCCGGTCCATTCCATTTGCATCGCCGACGACTGAGGATTAACGCAGCTGCTACCTACTGTCGGGGGACTGCACGCCACCTAGGAGCACTGCTAACACTCCGATTCCATCCACGGTAATCATATTCTTTATTAAGCTGACATCCCCTTATGATTGTAAAGGTCTGATTGTTGTCGTCTGTCAATTCCCAAATCGATCGTTAGGGAAACGGCAAATAGAATTCAATCAAATCATGGTTTAAATCCAACGAGTTGTGGCATATTTTGGACATACGCAGGCGGCGCTCCTAATGATAAGTACAGGATAGATAGCTCGATCATCAGTTCTGGTTAATTCAATGTATCCCATGCATACCAATGGACAGCTTGTTCTTGCTTGTAGCACCTGCCCTTCTTACCTAAACTTGATTGGATTAGTTTAGTTCAATGCACCAGTCGTCAGCCTGGCCACTCTAATCTCAAGTTAATCTCCCCAAAGGCCAAAACCAAAACCAAGCAGCTAGCTCTCAGCCGGCATGCAATCAAACCATGCAAATACAATGCATGCCCCCATGATAATGGAGTGCTCTGTACTCCTCATCTTCTTGTTGCCCTGAACGGCTGAACCGAAACCACCTCAGACAAGAAGCAGGGGCCATCGAATCCCCAATCATATGCAACAGCCAGACAGCTCATGCCTGCTGCTCCCAATCTGCATGCCGCCAACCCAAGGCCATGCCCATCCATCCATCCATGATATACACACAACCACGCACCCCACGTACCCTGTCTCCTTCCTCCATCCGTCCGCCCGGCCTAGCCCGCTCATGTGTGCATGCGCGCGCCATTGCTCCTGCACATACAGAGACAGCTGCAGATGCATGCAAGCTTTTCTCGTATTGCCGCACAAGACTTTGAGCTGATACCACTGTAACCAGGAGATCGATCGCGCTATCACCAGCCCCTCCTCTTCCATGGGTACCATTCCGACCTATACTTTCTACAGTCTACGCAAGGCATTTCATTTGGTGCCCTGTATAGTTGTATCTTTCTCTGGGTTGGAAGCTAGCTTTTTTTGTGTTCTTGGCCTACTGCGTTGCATTTCTTTGAGAGTCGATCTTGTCCACAGAGGTCCACGCGGCTTTCTAGGAATGGTCTTTTTCTTGGATGTTTTTTTTTTTTTGACAGTTTCAACCTGTTGTGGTCCACATCGATCTTATCTGGGCGTAGTGCCGTATCTTTGCTTTGTTGGTACTCCTGTACTGCATGTAATCTGTTGCAGGAGTACGCCTTCTTTGCACAGAGCACCTAATCATAATCGTATTTGCAGCATTTGCTGTATCTCTGAATTTTTTTCGGTTTGCGGGACTCGAATGTGGAATGGAATCCATCGAGTAGCTTTACCCTGTTCCAAGAAGGAAGAGAGAGAGAGACGGCGAGATCCTCCCTCCTCCATCTTTTTTTCCTTTGGCATGCTCTTCTTATTCCTTCCACCAAGACCAAGGCTAGTCACCAACAAACAATGCTGCCTCCATCTGATCTGACTCTCTCCGCCTTTTCCTTTGAGATCCCCCGCGCGCTTTCATCAGTTGATCCGAGTACGGGAGCTGCCTGCCAGGGCGGCGTCGCTGATGCTGTCGCTGTTGAGCAAAAGCACGCCCAAATCCCGAGGCAAATCCGAGCACATGATTAGCCCCGCATCCTTGCTCCTTTCCGTTGCTGCTTACTCCTACTCCTATTCCTATGGGAGCAGTATTCAATCAGGTGGATTCTCACCTGTGATAGATACATGTGAAATCATTTCGATCGCCTTCTTTCTTGTGAATTTGTAGCATGTAACAAGCGATGTTCTTGTTTCTCATGGCAAGAAGATGCTGCCGTCTTTATTTACCAGCTGGTATCTGAATCCAGAACTGCGATGCTGAGGGAGGCCACTGGTCTGGGCAGAGGAGTTTCCACCGCCACCAAGATCCGCAAGCGCTGCGCCGTGTCGCCGTCGTCGGCCGCGTCGTCCTCGGACCGCCAGAGGAGGAGGTGGGAGCTGCGGGCGAAGCGGAGCGTGCGCCTGATCGGCCGGAGCGCGGAGCCGGGTCGCATTGCCCGAGCAGCAGCAGGATCAAGAGGAGGAGGATGTCGGAGCCGTCCTGGACGAACCGGCGCTGCCGCCACGGCGACGTCGAGACGCGGTCCGCGGCGTCGGCCAGGAAGCTCGTCAGCGCACTCTGGCAGCACAGCAAGGGCGGGAGCGCATTCGAGGAGGAGGTTGGGGAGGGGGAGGTTCTGTGGGACGCGGCCGCCAAGCGCCGGAGCTCCTCGGATCACCGGCGCAGCGCGTCGGTCGAGGTGGTGAGCGCCGCCGCTCGCCGTGTCGTGCTGCATGTGTTTGTTGTGTCACTGTCGTTGGGTCCTGCCCTGAATCTGTTTGATTGCTTTGCTGCAGCTGTCCAAGTTGTCGAGAAGAAAGATCAAGGCTTTCAAGGATGATGATGGAGAGAGGAGCTGGCATAATGGCCATGCTCATGGCCGCTGCTTCTCAGATGTCATGAGCAATGGCGGCACTGTGGGGGTAAGTTCCAAGATCCGTACTACTCGAACCCTTCCCTTGTGCGTATGAATTATGATGTTGGACATTTCCCTGCCCTTTTAATAACTACTTATTACTGTATCAACTAATGAGATTTTCCTAAACGTTGTCAATACGCTGTAAGTATTACAGATCTTCATTCAAACATTCAAAACAATTCAGAGTAAGGATTTTGCTGCCAACCTTCACATTATCATAGACTGCCATTTGTAATGAGGTTTTACCCGTGTCTGCATTTCTGATGCAAATTTCTGAAGTAGTGGCAGCCGGTCTCTGAAGTCTGAACCTTTTTGGAGCCTATCCTCGTGGTTAGGCTGTACCGACTGCGATTATCATATCTTTTTTCTGAAAGGCGGCAAAAGCATTGCTAGATTTTTATTAGATGGAAAAAAAGAGAGAGACAAAAATTATAAGATTACAACTTGAGCCATGCTCGCTACTTTGACCCTTAGGTCAACCACTCTACTCTAAACGCAGCTTGACAGAAAACAAAAACTTAAGGAAAAGAACTCCCCTGAAAAAAGAAAAACAAGGAAGAAGAAAAAACCGCTATCTATTACTGTTGTGGCTGATTGATCTGCTCGTATGATCTTGTTGCTGCCTGATATTGCTCCACGTCTTCCTTGCATAAGAAGGCTACTTCCTTTGGTTGTAGACTCTTGTTCTCGAAAGTTCTATTCCTTTCTTTCCATATATTCCACCAGAAATAAATCATGACGCCATCAAATGTTTTCCTCTGGCTTTTGTCGATCTTAGTCCGGCATCTTCGCCAATAGCTGTGCAGAGATCCATTGATTCCGATGTTATCGATTACCGTCAAACCAAGCCACTATTTTAGGAAGGCCCAAGCTTGTTTTGTGAAGTCGTAGTCTTTCCACAAGTGCGTGGGGGTTTCAAGTTCATTACTGCAGAGTTTACATATCGGATCATTCGGCCAATGTCGTTTTATCAAATTGTTAGCCGTTAGGATCTTCTTATGTAGCAATGTCTATTTGGATTCACCCTTTGCTCTTCATACTGGAGTAAGTTTCAGCTTGCTGATGGTCCCTTGGAATTGGATTCAGTAGGCGCTTTTTGTTGTATATTCCCCATTTGTTGTCCAACGCCAAACTATACTATCCTCCCTGCTTTCATCTAGCTGCACCTGCTGTACAGCGTTCCAAAGCAAGACATACTCATGTAATTCAGTCGGCGAAAACACCGGGCTGATATGCTCTATCCACTTGTTGTCCTGCAAAGCTTTTTTGAATAGTGTCGGGGCCATGTTTTTGAGGGTTTGTCCTTGTGCCCAGGATGACGACCAGAACTTGGCAAATTTCTCATCTCCGATCGTTACTATTGTGGATGCCGCAAAAAGTTCTCGGTCTCGGCTATCACAAGGCAGTTCCAGCTTGTTCCATGCTCTTTCCTTTTGTCGCTATTGGAACCATAGCCATCGTATTCTTAATGCACGCGCGAAACGTTCAAGGTCTAACATCCCCAAACCCCCTTTTATTTTGGGGAGACATGTGGTTGGCCAATTTATAATGGAGTACCCCTGTATACTTTGTCTGGCGTTTCTCCCCTCCAGAGAAAACTCCTTCGCAACCGATCAATCCTATTAATCAACCATTTTTGTTCCGGGACAGTCATATGGTAGATCGGTTGAGCTGACAACACTGTTTTTACAAGGGTCTCCCTTCCTGCAGCGGACAGCAACCTTCCCTTCCATCCTGGTAGTCTAGCTCCAATTTTGTCTATTAAAGGTTGGACTTCTACTTTGCGCAGCTTTCTAATATGGAGAGGGAGGCTGAGGTACTTCCCGGGGAACTTGGCGATCTTTCCATGGAAATTTTGTAGCAGTTGGGTGACGGCACTGTCCACCATCCGAATTGGGAAGATTTCCGTCTTGGAGATGTTGATTTTGAGGCCCGACCAATCGCCAAAGAAGGCTAAAATCCTATGTAGGTGTTCTAGCTCTAGGCTGCTCGGGTCAACGAAGATTACCACATCGTCCGCATATAGTGAGCAGCCTAGGTTGGCCGCCTTTGGCAATATCGGTTTCAAGATGCCCCTGTTTGCAGCAACTTCAATGATGCGCTGTAGTGGATCAATGGCAAGAATGAATAGAAGGGGTGATAGGGGATTACCCTGTCGTAGTCCCCTAGCATGCCTAATCTCTTTTGATGGTTGGCCATTGATCAAGACCCTGGAAGTTGACGTTCCCAACATAGCCGAGATCCAGTCCCTCCATTTTGTACTGTATCCCAAATTCTCTAGAACCTCTAACAGGAAACTCCACCCTATTGAATCAAAAGCTTTCGAGATGTCAAGTTTTATGAAGAGCGTCGGTTTCTTCTTCTTATGCAATAGTTGGATCACCGTTGTGCATAGATAAAGTTGTCATGTATGCACCTCTTCTTGATGAATGCATTTTGTGCATTAGAAACTAGAGTGTTCATGTGAGGCGCTAATCTATTAGCTAGGATTTTCGTGATGATTTTTGCGACACTGTTGATGAGGCTTATAGGTCTATACTCGGATAAGGATGATGCTTCTGATGTTTTAGATAGGAGGACAATATTGGCTACATTGATCAATCCCAACTTAGATGTTCTATGGTTATAGAAACTCATGATCGCCTCGATCAAATCTTGCTTGATGATCGACCAGCAGCGTTTATAGAAGAGTCCAATGAAACCATCTGGGCCATGTGCTTTCTCGGCCGACATCTCCTTGATCACGGCCTCTATTTCTTGTTCGGTGAATGGAGCATCTAGATCGTCCAGATCATGGTGATTGTAGCCTAGCTCATTCCAGTTTAATCCTCTAGTTCTTGTGCTCGGTGTCCCAATTAGGTTGGAGAAGTGGGTGTGCGCCAAAGTTGTTTTGCTTTCTTGCGATATGGCCGGTCCTGACTCACCATTTAGCATCGCAATGAAAGATCTCTTTTTTCTCATGTTTGCGTGTAGCTGAAAGAAACGTGTATTGGTGTCTCCTTTGCGGATCCATGTTAGCCTTGAGTGTTGGCGTGCTCGAGATTTTTGTATCGCTGCAATCCCTAGAGCTTTGGCTTTTAGGTACTTTTTGAATTCCAATTCGTCCGGCGTGAGAGTCCTAGCTTCTTGCGCCTTCTCCAAATTTGCTAGTACTATGTTTAGTATCGCCTAGCTTAATTTCCATCTGCCCAGGGATAAGCGCCTCCAATTTCTTAGCGCCTTGCCCATGCGTAGCAATTTGACGTGGAATCGCAATATGGCGTCCTGGGTGTCCACCGGTGTGCTCCATGCTTTCTGAACCGTGTCAGCAAAACCAGACATCTGTACCCAGTGCGCTTCAAATCTGAATCCCCTATAGAAATCACGATTAGTGTACCCTTGGAGAAACAAAGTGCAATGGTCAGAGCCAAGGGAGGCTAAAGCTTGTAGTTCCGTTCTTGGGAACAAATCCAGCCAATCTGTGGATGCAAAAATGTGATCGATTCTTGTCATAGTTGGCGACTGCTGATCATTGCACCAGGTGTACTTTTTGCCTCTAAGCTCAATCCTTGCAAGTTCAAGATTGTCGATGGTTGCTCTGAATCTATTGATCATTTGCAAGTTCAGTCTATTGTTGTTTTTCTCCTGGGCATTAAGAATTAGATTGAAATCTCCTAGCAGCAGCCATGTTGGGAGCATATGCTGGCGTAGGTCCAAGATTTCTTGCAAGAAAAGGATTTTATCTGCATTATTTTGAGGACCATAGACCCCAGATATCGACCATTCCTGGTTTTCAGCCAGCATTGTTAGTTTTGTTTTAACTGTATTGGTTGTTAGGTGAGGTTGAGTTAGAGTGAAGAAACGTTTTGATGCCGCGATAAGGATGCCTCCGCAGACTCCAACCGATGGTAGAAAACAGCGTTGCTTGCCATCTCGATACCCACCATGTCGACCAGGAGGTTGTGAGTCTAGTTACTGATTTTTGTTTCTTGCAAGCATACAACCGTCACTCCGGAAGAAATGATCCGAGTTCTACTGAGGCTCACTTTGCTCCATCGTTTGATCCTCTGACATTCCAGCACATGATGTTGCAGTTTTTAGCTGCCATAATGGAAAGGTCTGACTACTAGCTTAAGGCGGTTCAACATGGTGACCCACGACCGGGGATGACCGAAGGCAACAGAGCCAGCAGGTCAGAGTTCTTCCCCAAGATCCAAACCATACAAGTTCTCGGCCGAAGGTTCATAGGCCAGTAGGCGCACGTCTGAAGAAAACTAAGAGGTTCAAAATGCAATAGGTGCCCAGAAGCACCAAAACAGCCACGCAGGGCTCGACTAACAACTACGACTTGAGGAGGATAACTTGGGCACCTGGCCCGGACCCCTTTGCCTAAGGGGGGCTGACATTGGGCATTAGGACACTGGGAGCTGGCACCTAGGCCAGCAGCTTTGGAACGACCGCCGCGTTCCTCTGGTCATGCCCCTTCTTCTGGCTCGTGTTGACTTGCTCAATGAGTCCCTGGATGGCCTCCATGGTGTTCTTCTCCATCGGCCTTTCGAAGTGCTGCACATAGAATTCAAACTCATCATTGATCGGGTCTTTCTCCATGCCTGATAAATCACCTAGCTTTTTAACTAGCAATTCTTGGGCAATCTGAATGGCGCCCTTGCCTACATTATTTGCTGCCTTTTTTGCTAATCTAGAACTTTGCCTTTTGCTGGAGCTTGGTGGTGGTGTGACCAGCGGAATTTGGTGTAGCATTGGTGCTGTGTTATGCACTTCCAGTAAGGGTTGTGGAAGGGGTCTTGAAATTGATTCAATGAAATTATCTATGGAGGGTGGTTGTGGCTGGCGGCCATCAGTAGAGTTGTTTCCTGACTGGCCAATAGTTGGTACCAGTAGGGCTAAACTAATTTCCTCTACTTCCTCTATAGGTTGACTATGCATCGCTGTAGGCACTTTTAAGTCTAAGCTTTCATTGGCCATTTGGGAGATTGCATTACTCAAATGTTGGTTCTCTTCTAAGTCAAGATTTTTATTGGCCATTTGGGCTATTGCATTACTCGAATCTTGGTTCTCTACTTCATTGTCAGAGAATGCAGCAGTTGTAGAAGCTGGGGGGCTTACCAGGATCTCGTTCAGGTGATCCAGCAGCAGCTCCAGCTTTTTCTCCATGGGTGCACTGGTCCGCTCTCCCATCGGCCCCTCCTTGTCCATGCCTGCTTCTGGTTCAGTGGAAAGAGGCGATGCGTTATGCACTGTATGTGCTGCAAATGTACCCTGCATATTGGTTACAATGTTAGGAGCATTCTCACTTGGTGTGATGATGTTGGAGTCCACGGTGGCTGACAGCCACATGCGATCTTCGTCCACTTGCTCCACCGGCTGCTGTACTCTACACCAACCGGGCTTGTTTATTCATTCATCCATTAATTCATCTGCTGATGCGATTCTCCTCCTCATCACCTCAAGCCTAGCACATAGGCTGTTAGTTGGAGGTTACCTGCTGTGCCGTTGTTAATCCTCCTCTAGGTTTATGCGGCGACGGGAAAGATGGACTGATCGAAAGTTGGAGCCGAGATTCGACGGTTAGTTGGGACCTGTTTTTCAGTTGGTACAACGGTTAGTTGAATAGGAGGGCCACGACAGCCTCAGCTCTGACTGTGTGTCTGTCAGCGCCGCCTAATCATGCTGCTCTTCATTTTGTCCGTCTCAATCATCCTGCACTAGTCCTTGAGATGGAAGCTAGTTCACATCAAGTTTGTCCGCTGCCCATGGTAGGTAGTATAAACTTAGGACACTGGTAAATGCTGAGATCATAACAAAGAAACCATATATACCCACTGTATGTAGTTGCTGATCAGTCTAAACATCTTCCAAGTTGCTGTTCATTTGCTGATCTGAACAATTCGAGTATGAATCAATGTTGGTCCACCCATTTTCAGGGCCGCACTCCAGCACGCCAGGGTGATCGAAACAGAACAGTGCAGATGCAGGAGCTGTACAACAGCCTCACCGCGTCCAACGAGCTCGTCAGGGTCCTGGCCAACGTCCTGGGACCCACGGGGGGCCTCAACCCGACGGCGGCGTCCCTCCTCGCCGCGCTGCGCTCCGAGCTGGACGCCGCGCGCCAGCTCGTGAAGCAGCACAGGCGCGGCGGCGACGAGGACGACGACTACGAGCGCCTGCTGCGGAAGCAGCTCGCGGAGGAGGTGCGCGAGTGGAAGTGCAGGCACAGGGAGAAGGCCGCGGCGGCCGCGCGGCTGGTCGCCTCGGAGCTCGACGGCCAGCGGCGGTCGCGTAGGCGGGCGGAGAGGGTGGGCAAGAAGCTAGCGGAGGCGCTGGCGGACGCGGAGGCGTCGCTGCGGGCGGCCACGCGGGAGCTTGAGCTGGAGAGGGCGTCCAGGGAGCGCCTGGAGAAGGTGTGCGACGAGCTCGCCAGGGGCGTTGGTGCCGGCACGGAGGCAGAGGAGGAGGAACTCAGGCGGGAGGCCGCCACCGCTCTGGAGGAGTTGGAGAGGGAGAGGGAGATGCTGCAGGTCGCAGACGAGCTCCGTGAGGAGCGGGTCCAGATGAAGCTAGCGGAGGCGAGGCTCCAGTTCGAGGAGAAGAACGCCGTCGTCGACCGCCTGCGCCAAGAGCTCGAGGCCTTCTTGGGCACCAGCAACGAACGTCGAGAAAAAACGCCTGCTCACCATGAACTGGTGGCCAAGGATGTGGTGGAGGATCAGCAGCTGCAATTGGTTCTTGCCTCTGAATTCGGTGTCGACGGCATCGATCGTGTGGTCACAGAAAAGAGCGGACAAGAACAAAATGCCGAAGCTGATGCTGATGACGACTCGGAAGGCAGCGACATCGAGCTCAACATGGACGGCCACAGCTGGAGCTACACCACCAACACCTCCAGGTCCAGGGAGACGACGGCCATGAACGCAGCGTCAGTGCACGGCTCACTTTCAGGCAGAGCAACGGAATGTGGGGCCGACGCCCGCACCTTCGATCGGAGATCTGAAGCAACGAGGGAGGCACTGGAACAGGACTGGGCGGCGGACGGATGCAGCGACGACGGGACCACCACCAAGGACATGGACGAGGACGCGGAAAGGTACGAGGCGATCAAGAACCTCAGGGAGCAGATGCTGGCCGGCCACGCCTTTCTCTTCCTGTCCAAAGGTGAGGCCGACGCTGACAGCGATCGGCATCGCCATGGTTTCGCTTCTCATTTTGAAGACGGTGGCCTCTGGTGAGCCAAATTGCTTGGTGTTCACTGTTCAGCCGTTGATGGTGACACCAGCCCTCTCTTTCTTTAAAATTTGTGTATAGTCTCTTTTGGTTTTGGAGCTCCATTTGCACAGCACAGTTTTATAGAGTTTTTTTTTCCTCTGGGGTTTGGATCGATACTGTACTTCCACAGGAATCGTGGTTTCAAAGTTTTGATGTTTTGGCACTGGCATTTTGCGTTTGGTATCACAATCAAAACTCAAAACTCACAAATGCCTTATTTCTGGATACAGAATTATAAACTTACAACCTTAATGTTAGTGGAGGCCTGCACTTTAATACCCAAGAGATGCGTGAAAAAAAATCTAGAAATTCTGATAAGAATAAAAAAAATCTTGCAATCGATTTTGCAGACTTAAATCGCTAACCACCAGATCTATTATGTTTTGAAAAATATTCACAGTATCATCTAAATTTGTATCCGAATTACACTTATATGGCATCATAAAAAGCAATCTAAATTACCTGCTATATGCTATTAAGTGAACCCTTGTAAGGTTGAATGGTCGAAGTGGTGGCTGGTGGGTTGGAGGGGAGGGAAGGGCTGAATTGTGCTCAAAAAATAAAATAAACCCACAATCTTACGTTATGCAAACAATAGACCCCCTAAGTACCTTTGGTTCCTAAGTTCTTCTAGAAAGCAATCTATCGAGTCATTAGAGCCAACACACTAATCATGTCCTTAGCTAGGATCACACTTAAATAAGGTCCTTAGATAGGGTATGAAATCTATGATAAGCACACCAACATAACTCCTAGTTGTCACACAAGAAACGTACAATCAAAGAATAATGTAAAGCAAGTAGTGAGAAAGGTCGAGACAACTGGATTTTTTTGATTTTTTTCTCGTGGTCTCGGGTTGTTGCCATGGGGAAATCATATGCTGAACTAACCTTATTTTCTATGACACTATAAATTGAAGATACATCTTCATGGGTAGAGAATTGTCAACAAGACAATAGAACAGAGGTTCATGAAGGGAGCTGAAATTAGGGGGGCAACACCATGCCAACGTTGCAGATCAAGAACTATTAGTGGTGCTACAAAGCATTGCTGATCAGATCTATCTAGGCATAAGGATTCATCCTACCGACCAATCTCCCTATGAGGTTTAGGGTTTATGGATTTATCTAGCTAGTCGTCTAGTATAAAGCTTGGTGACATCTACAAGTATCTTGCTACCGATATTATAAGTTAATCTTTATTGGGAACTTAATACACTTGAACTGTGCCATGTGTTGTATGTTGTGCTTCATCTAAAGTCTACTTCTTATGTGATTAGATCACTAGAGGAAAGTGAGTGATCATAGTACATGTCCCCCAAAATCTCACAGAAATATAGACATGGACCACTATGGGCCAAATCCAAACTAGAGCGGATGTCACATTTCCAGCCTACCTCTCATACTAAAAATGGATTAACCTTTCAAGTAGAGTTAACTAACATTTTTAGTTTCCGTCATCCATAAATCAACTAACTGTGGATACACATATATCTCTATGCTTAAAGCAGCAAAGAAGAGACATTGGAATCACCTTACAATTTATATTTTTCCTCCATTTTCCAAATTTCCAAAAAGCCAATGGTAAGCCAAGTGTCACATCCGATTTTAAGGACAAAATCGGATACAGAATCCTATGTGTGCCCCAGGATCAGTCACACACATAAGACGACAAATTATAATAGTATCAAGAGACAAGCATTTGTTACATAACGAGCAATGACGATTACATAGAGACAACTATTTATCAGAGTAGCGGAAAATACACATTCTAATCTTCAGGTGAAGCCTCCATAGCCATAGGGACGGTTGACTAGGGGTAACATACGCCTATCACTTCTCAGAAAACACACTAGCTCCTCCATCTGGTACCCATCCGGGATTTTTGTCTAAGTAATGAAAAGTAAAGCAAGCGTAAGTACATGTCGTACTCAGCAATATAACATGGGGTTCATGAGGCTCAAAAGGCTGACACTGGTTTACTGCGATTAGCTTTTAGTGAGTTAAAATTTTAGCAATTGAGTAGCAACAAGTTTAGCACAAGCCCAAATAACCACATGATCATGTAAACAAGAATAATGTATAGCAATAAACAATAAGTATAAGAGATCATCTATTCCATAAGGATCCTAAGGCCACTCGTGTCCGTGAGCACGGCTGATATACCAGTTTTACACTCTGCAGAGGTTGTACACTTTCACCACAAGTCGTGATTCCCATATGCCATCACCTCTTCCAAGGGAGTGTGGTAGGGTATACCACAAGACCGTTCATAGGTTCCACTAATAGGTAGCAACCCGCTAAGGTTTCCCCATCAATAAGCATGAACTCCCCTCCAAGGGGTGACCGACAAAAATACAAATAAACCAAAGTGCACCCTCTTGGCAGGCCGAGATCATACAAATCGGAGCCCCTCTTGCGCCTTTCGGTAAGCTGCCACAGACTATTAAAAGTCTGATACTGAATCAAGCTAGAGCCATATAGCTTGTGGTTGTACTATAAGTCCTGGGTTGTCACTTACAGATAAGTCCTTAGGAAGAGACACTCAAGCATTTGGAAAGTAGCCAAATACTCCTGCACCCTTCTGTCCATGTTGCTAAAAAGCATAAGTTACAGATCATGGTAATTTAATTGAGCACTAGCAGAAATACTATCCAATGCATATAACCTGTAGGTATCAAGGTATAAAGGTAACAATAGCTAGGATATCCTTAGTGGTAATCAAGGTAGACACATGCAGTATGAATTAAGTGATTGAATAGGTAACAAGGATGATCCCATGCTATACTTGCCTTTTACACTTTCTTTCCACTCAAGGTAACTGCTCATAGAAACTCTTCAGTCTCCTTTGCAACTTTCAGCCTCCAGCGCTTACGTACAGTTCTCATTCATAGCAAACACCAAGCACAAAGAATATACAAACAGGCAAAGCAAAGACATGACTAAGAATATACACCAATCATAGTAAAAGCTTTATAAACAATGTGCTAAAAGAGGGCTCGTTGCTATGATCATGAGAGCGCGAGAACGAACAACGACGGAGCTACAGTTGGAAAGGACTTGATGAGACTATCGAGATGTTTGCAACATAACGAAGAAGATGAACTACATGCTTGATTTATTTTAGTTAATGAAATAAGGTGGAGGATACTTCGTAGAAACATCCTATAGTCCAATTAAGTCAATTGAAACTTGAATTTGGAAAGGCGAGATATGACCTTAGTTTTGAAAACATAGAACATGCGTGATAACTAATCGAACTATTATATGTTTCATATTTAGACTAATCAAGTTATAATTAATAAATAAACGTTTGATTTGATATTAATCAAGTTAAGTTTGATTTATGAAAGGCCAAAGGTTAAACCCTAAGTTTATTTAATTATAAAAAAGCTATTGAATAAATATTAATTAATAAAATTAACATTTAAATTGAATAAATTCATAATTGAGTGACATGATAAATGTCAGCACTATTGCGTAGAGCCACATCGAGGTGAATCTAACACAACTAGAATGACCCAAAACGGAGTTAAAACAATTAAACCACGGGGATTTAACTATCAGTGGCAATTTTGTAATCGCCATCATCTTCTACTTTTGTCCATCTTCAACACGAATGTGGCCAAGGCCAAGGCCAAGGCCAAGGAGCAGGGGCTGTGCACAGGGGGTGCTCCAACGAGCACGGCCTCAAGCGAGTGGAGCGAGGGAGGGGTAGGAGATCACGATGAAGTCACCAGAGGGGATATCAGTGACAAGGATGTAGTGAGGAGGGAGATCGAGGCGGTGGGGCAGACAGACGGCGGTGGAAAGCTTTGGCGAGCATGGGACCCACACAGGAGGCCACAGATCGGCGAGGCAATGCAGTGGGGAGGATTCAGCTTGCTCATGCGGTGCCAAAGAAGGGGGCGGGGAGGCGAGTGGTGGTGCCTGCGTGTAGATCGAGAGCTCGGGGTGGAGCTCGTCCATGGCGGCGGCGGCAAGTGTAGGCTCTAGAGCAGGAGAGGGATCTCAAAGAGGAGTGGCATGGTGGCGAGGAGGGGTGGTGTCGAGGATCTCCTCTTATAGGACTGAGAGGGCGAGGGATGAGCGGTGGAGGAGCTCGGCTGTGCGCCAATGGCGACCTTGACTCGGTGAGCGGGAAGAACGGGTCGCGGCAGCTGTGGCTAGCGGGCACATTATTTAGTGCTCTCATGAACAAGAAGAGGGAGGAATTCAAAGAATGGCACAAGAGACATAGAGCTCTTGAGCAATCCTTTGAAGATAATTTGGCTACTCATGAGGCTCTACTTGACTCTAATGAGAAGCTCAAGGATGATGCTCACTCCTTTCTTCATGCTCAAAAGGATGAGCCTATTGCAAAAGATAGCATCTGAGTCACTTGTGATCTAATTGTTGAAAATATTTGTGCTCCTATTGTTGTTGCTAGTAACCTTTCTTGTAGCACTAGCAAAGCTACCCCTTTGAGTGATCCACCACTGATTCATCTCTCATTATGGAAAATGAGACCCTCAAGGAGGATGATGAGCTCACCCATGCATTGAACAAGGCATATATGGGTGAACCATGCTTGCAGGAATGTCTAGGGAGCCAAAGGTTTTGCCTTAATAAGGAAGGATTAGGCTATGTCCCTATGAAATGCATGAAAGCCTATGTATCTCACAACAGTTTGTGAAGAGCAATGGCAAGTATTGCAACAAGTGCAAGCAAGTGGGGCACTTGGAGAGGGAATGTAAGAACAAGACTAACACCAGATACTCCATCAAATTTTATTCTTCTTATTTACTTTCCAAGGGTGCTAATGGTGTTCATGCTAGGTTCATTGGTACACATCTCAATTATGCATCACTAATTAGGTGTCTCCATTATTCTGTTTCGGCATAGTGATTATTGGTTTTAACCCCTTTTTTATAAAGACCTCAAAAGAGTACTTACAAAAGATGAATAACATGACACAAAACAACCTCTAAAAAATAAGAGTATATCAGAAACTAATTTGGTTATCTTCTTCCTTCGATCGTCCACTGAGAGCTTGAAAATCACATTCAAAAGACAATTGTCACGACCCTATCTTGACACACCTGAAATCATCAGCATCGTGACCATTATTGCATTTAAAATCCAAATTCTAGAAACTTGACTGCACTAAAATATGCATTTAGTTTGCCCACTGTTGATTTGACAGACAGTCGGCCAGCACTACCGAACTATCCGCCACATCATCTGCACTATCAATTAAACTTCAACACCATCGGACGGTCCGATAGAACAGCGAACTATCCGGTATACCAACCCATGCAACAGATGTGAGGTGTCACTTTAGGATCTCACTTGGCCCTACTTGTCATAACACTTGTCCAGCTCGTAGAGCACCCAAACCAAGAGCCTTACTAGCTCACCCATTCACTCTCACACTCCCACTCTCTCTCTAGTTCATCCCTCTCTCTCTACACTCTCTCACACACTCAAGCAAGGAGAAGGAAGGGAAGGAGAAGGAAAGGAGGGGATGATTGGAGTTGCAGCAGCAAGATATGGCCATGGAGATCGCCTAGAAGCACTCATCCACAAGAGGTTGGGGTTGGAAGAGAGAGGAGCCCTCTCACCCTCACCACAAGGAGCTAGGAGGAGAAGGAGCCAAGAACAAGAAGATTTCAAGTCACCAAGGGAGAGATCTAGATTCTCCAACATCTTGGAGAGCATATCTTCTTCCTTTTGCAGCCCTTGGTATGAATCAAACCAAGCAAAACCTAGATTTCACTTTCATGAGCCAATTCCTAGGAAATGTCAATTTGTGACCTAACTCTAGTTTGCACCCAAAGTAGATAGATTCACCTAGCTAGATATGCTCCATAGAACACTAGAAACATACCCTAGTGATAGTTTACACATGCAAGTACCATAGGTGAAGATTTAGATTTTGAGTTGGTAGAAATGTTCACTGTCAGTGATATGAGGGAGAGTCCGACGCATTCGCCGGAGTGTCCATCAACACTGAATGTCTTTCAGTCTGCACTTAAACCGAACACATTATAATTCACCGGAGTATCCGACATATTTATCGGAGTGTCCGTTGCATTATGATTCAGAGATAGAGATCCCAGGCTACAGACTTGGTACAGCGGAGTGTCCATCGATTTCACCAGAGTGTCCACTGAATTATTAGACAGAGTCAGTAAGAAACCCGAGTGTGACTAGTTCCTACCTGACAATCCGTCACCTCTGGTGGAACGTTCCGATGAACCTAAACACTTAGCAACACCAACACCCTACAGACCAAACCTGACGGATGGTCTGTCACCCTGATAGAACATTCCGTTGAATTATAGCAAAACCAAAGAGAATTCTCGAAGATACAAACCTAGTACCGGAGAGTCCGTGTTCAGTCGCGAAGAGTCCGAAGGACCTAGTGCTCTATTCTCACTAAGTCCCTGAACCACCGGACGGTCCGACAGTTACACCAAACTATCCGATGATTCATGCTGATAGTCCAATGATGTACACTTGAACACTTACACATACATAGTCAAACCTTAACTAAGTAATATCATTGCATGACATCCCATAGCATGTACCTTATGCATTTGCACTCATCGAGCATCATGCATGTATAGGTGACGAGATTCCCATGGAGGCCGTGGTTGAGGAGGAACCTCAAGCGGTGGAAACCGATGAGCCAAGCGACGACGTCCAAGGCAGGCCCCTATGCATCCCTATGCTTTCTAAATGCATAATGAACTATGGTTATCTATTGCATCAATATGTTACTATATGACTAGATCAACCAAGAGTTACCTACTTGAGCTATCATACCTTGTTGATGCCACAACACTCAACCATTGCTTGAATTTCTTTATTAATTCATGCTTAGTATGCTTAGATCCTAGAGTCGAGTTAATGATGGGTTTCTCATTACTCGCGCGATGTTAGGCATGATTGTCCACTAAGCAACATTAATGGAGAATGATCTAAAACTTGACCAATGATGAACTTATGTTGATGAATGGTCGGCAAGGGGTTCGGTCATGGAAAGAAGGTGGTGATCTCTTGAATGACATAGCTCGCTAACCGATTAAGGACCGTGTATCCATGATAGCAGGTAAGAACATAAAATTGTAGAGACCACTTGCCGTTTATGGGAGTGGCAAGCTAAGTAACTGATCGCGACCGGTCTATCCATGGAACTAGCAAGAAGGCATCGCCGGTTAGATGGTGGTAGAATTAACCGAGAACCAATCAAACCTTTCATGTGATATTCTGGCCGGGTTAGCGGAAGGTTGAAACATCGAGGTATCCCTTTTGTACCGATGGGTCTTACTGGCGATATCCCTTGTTTTGAGTGGGTTAACTTGTACCCCTCCACAGAGTGTTTATTTGAAGGCAATAAGTTCTAACTTCTATATGCGGACTAGTGTTGGTTTTGGAATTTAGGACTCGTGGGAGATCGAGTTCCAACTTGCTAATTGCTTAGTTTATTTACCTATGCTATGCTTGCAATGCTAAGTCTCAAGATTGACTTGTGATTTATGATTCAAATGCTTTTACTCAAAACTACCCAAATGCATGATCCTTGTTTACTATATTGGGTAAGTCCTGCAGAGTACAATTGAGTACTTGTCCTGTATGATTTTAAGTTTTGTAAGTGATGTAGCTCCCCTGCACGGTTTTTCTACGCTCCCGAGTCCCAGCCGGATTAGGAGTGGTGAAGGAGTTCATGTTCCGTAGATGTGTGGATGTGGCACACCCATGCATCAGTTACCAATAAACTATGTTATGTTAAAAGACTTCCGCTAGACTTCGATGTAGACATGTGATGTGTGACCATGTGTGATGAACTAAGGCTTGTAAACTTAAGTACCTTTGAACCTATGATGTAACCTAAGCTTGGTTGTGATGTACTCTCTCTCTTGGGTTGATCTTGGATGACGACTGGTTGCTATGTACATCTTATGGGAGGTGTACTAGGATGACCTACTAAGGGGCGTATCCAGTCTAATAGTCCCTGTTGGACTATCATATTGGGTACTCACTTAGGAGGGTGTTGATCCTGACAACAACAAAGAAAAATGATACCTGCAAACACCATCGCCATCCAAGGCTTTGCCGCAAAGCCACACATCACGAACAATGAGATCTAGTACTCATAAAACATTGGCTAGAGGAAACCCCTAAGGAATGCAAGCTTACAACCCTTCACCATTAGAATCGAGTGTTGAAGATGCCAGACCTTGCTATAGAATAGACCAAAAGAAGAAATCAGAATCACCGCATTGAAAGCCTTGCTTCCCATGAAAAACACACCAATTGCCAAGATCTAAAGAGAACCAACAGATCTGACAAACTATACACTTATTGGCCCCTCGCCGACACCGAATCGAACATCATCGAGGTAGGAGGAGACCGAAGACACCTTATTCCAATACACCATCATCGTCACCACCTCATCAATGATTCTAGAAACTAAACTCTAGATGAACAAGGATCAATAAAAAACTAAATCTATGAAGGGGCTAGATTATGCTTCTATGTCCATCGACGGGTCACCGATTGGAAGAGAGGACGAGAATCGAGGCACAGTGGCATGGGAGTGGCAGCGGCAGCTGTCTCTCTATCTTGTTGGTGTTTTAGATGGACTCTATCAACAAGCTTAGCCCCTCCCCCTTCAATTTGGGCAGTATTGTACCTTGCTCACGCACGAAAAAGGAAACCCACACAAGCCAGTATGCGTCATCATGCAAATAGAAGTTTAGTTAAACAACAAACATGTTTAGTTTAATTAAACATTGAACATGTTTAAATAGTATTGTATTTTTAAATATACATCAAGACTAGATCATCGGAACATGCTCTACAAACAATTTGCTTATGGTGTCCTTGATGACATGACTGTTTGTGTAAGCATCATCTTGCTTGTACATAAACTCCATTGTTCTTGTAAGGTTGAATATTCTCTCGAGTAACTCCTTCGGCACATGATTGTTAGTGTTGAACCATTCCTCGTTAAAATCTTTCCATGTTTCCTCTATCATGTCTTGTATAATCTCACGTGCCACATGAGCTGGTACTTTATGCTCTTTCATGCAGCTCTCGATTGTCGAAGCAACATGACAAGTCATTTTCTCTCGCTGCATATAAATCAATGTAATTCCTTGCTTATACTTCTGGGAAATGTATAACAACAATGCATATACCTGGTATCATATTACATCACTTTATGATATGGCACGGTAAACCTATTTCTAGTAGTAGTATAAGTGAAACTGTAATTTATGATAAGCTGAAACTGAAACTTTACTTTTACGAGCAAGTTCCAAAGGTATAGTATAGATGATGGTAATAAGGAACCCCAAAAAAAGATAGATATTTACCTCATATGATTTCAGATCATCAGAAAGTCTCAAAATAATACAGAGCATCCTCACCAATTTAGGTACATTAGATACCCAATCAAAAGCTTCTTTTGTGGCTATATCTGTCATTCCAACAAACGATGCACACGACAATAAGTGACAGGCACCGCTTCTTGCTGAAACCTGCAAGTGTTCGTCAACTGTTGCAGGGACATACCCTTCTTCACGCCATTTGACCTCCTTATTGTAAGCTCTAACTAGATCTATAATCTGCATTAGTGGTACCTAGCTATTAGTAGGGGTGGTTAATGAGCAAAGAAGAGAGTGTAGCTTAGTCTATTTAAAAAACTCAAGCCTTTGTTAGTCTTGCTACAATGGCGGACCTCCCTTGATTCAAGGCTATTATGTTCATTTGAAGGCCTAAAATTTGTGGCCATATGCATAGAACTTTCTATTATTAACTTATATATTTTTTATTAGAATTCTTATGTAATTTAGGATGTTTGAATGCCCAATGTAGAAATCCTGCTAGGTAGCTCATCATAGTTCAATGTTAGTATTAAGATTACTTAAAGTAGAGATGACATTAAGCAACATGTCCTAATTTCCTCATGTTATAATATCTAAAATGATAATTCGTGATGACATTACGAAATCACCAACATGATTCAACGAATTAATTAGAACATAGATGTTTATAGATTCAGATAGATTTTAATACTATATTTTACTTAGTAGTTTAATGCCATGTTTAATTGAACCAGCTTGTAATGCAACCATAATACTAAAGAAACTAGAGTTTAGTATATATTTTCATATTTGTCAGGCTCATTGAGACAATCGAATACACCACGTGTTGGTTCTGTTATGCTTATAAAAAGTGGATCTAGGTCTTTGTTGAAGAACACCTTTAAGATTATTTACTACATCCTTGGCACAATTTTCCATGAGTATGATAGTAATAAGAGCATGAAATTGGCGCACCAAAAGGGTTAACTTACAAAGTTTTTTAGGTAGGGCATGCAGTACTTCTCCTCAGGTGATAGCTCATCCTCAATGCTTTGATAGGTATCCATAATTTTCCCAAAAATGAACTTCATGTTCTCTGGGAGACCATCAGCCACCATACGGTCCCATCTGGACAAAAGTCACTTGCATCAATGATATAGAATTTACCATTCAGATCCACAAGTGATTGTTGGCAAACTACTTATTTGTCTCATAGTGTTTATTAATTAAATCACAATGAGCAAGCATCAATGAATGATTACTGGACAAGAAATCCATATTACATAAAATTGTTCCAATAATGTTACCATAAAAGATAAAACAATGCGACAGAAAAGGATATGAGATTAAGTATACATACCTTTCTACACAGCTTGTAAATAACTCACACTCTTGTAAAGTTCCATATACATCATAAGTGTCATCCAAAATGGAAACAATGGCAAGCACTTTTGTCAATATTATTCGTCCTCGTGAGTAACTTGGTTCATAATATACTCCTACTATCCAAAAATAGCATTCCACAACTCTATCACGAGCAAATGATAACCTTGATTGAAGTTCCAGGTCCTTCCACCACCTGGATATTTGTTAACCACTATCTTAAATATGAATTGTCATGTCCATAAAGAAAATTTGGAAACACAGAGTAAGCTCTGCCTTTTGTGTGTTGGGTACTTGAAGATATAAGTTGTTTTTAATTAATGCCTTTTGTGTGTTGGGGATACTTCAGATATAGATTAGTTTTAATGAGATCAGTAACTTCACCTCGTAATGATTCTGAGCTCTTGCTGATATTGGAGTTGCATGATATTATAGTTCAACTTCGCAAGTTCCATTATCACTTCATTGGCTTGTCCATGCACAGATATGTAGTACTTGGCTTCATATATTCTTACCCTTCTGGGGAAAGGTATCTCAAGTGCAGACTTCACTTCACGGGCTAATGGCCCTTGTAGGTTGGTTAATACTGATTCTAAACTCCTTTTGGTGAATGAAACAGCCTCATCAAGAATTCTCTCTCCATTAGTCCTTAGATATGCAGCATTGTAAAGGCTCAGTACATCCAATGGATTGTTTGCTGCAAAATTCCCTTGTTCATCTGTGAACTTTGCAAAGACATCTGGAGCATGAAGGAGAGTGATAACGTTATATCTTAATTTTTGACTTGTTACCATTTTTGAAGGTTGTAAAGGGTACTCACTCAAGCATAAATAAGTGATTTTTGGGTATTGTAGCTCAAAAGTGTAAATAGCATATTTGTTACGATGAAGACTAGTGGTCAATGTTTAGAATATAGGGGGTACTACACACTTAACTAGGAATAAAATCCATATAGGATATGCCCATTACCTGGAGAAACCTGATATCCATGTTTACGAAGTAGATAGAACCACAAAGCAGTAGTTTGAAGATCACTCCCACTAACTTCATTAGTTTTGTAAATTTCAGATAGTATGACATTAATCTCCTGTTTGAAAAGATGATCCAGGCAGAGACGTTCCAAAACATTAATGAGTTGCATCCTTTCATACAGGCTACAATTACTTGAAGCTGATATTGTCTTAGACACATTTCTCATCAGATGATTCGCTCGTTCTATCATCTTTGTCAGCTGAGAAAATAAATATTGAATCAGCATATGTGAACTAGAAAAAGATGGCGGTTTTGAGTAGCTAATTGTCCTTATGCATGATTGATGCAATATTCCTTGTTATATAATATTATTATGCATATGAAATATGACACGGTGGCAAATGTTATAAGCACGGCCCCCTTGATTGTTTCTTTTCGAAAAGCACTTTGCGAAAATAAGTTAGTAGCTGGGTATGACCTTCAGCCTGTTCGGTTGACTGTTTCGTATCGTTGCTAGTTCGTTTATGTGAGAAAAGTACTGCTGGCTGGTTCAGATGAACAGTACTCATGTGAGAGGGCTGGCCAGCCCAGCCAGCCCAGCGATCATGCTGCTTGTTGGTACAGAGGCCCAAGCTAAGCTTAATGATCTACCCAGTCATTTTAGAAGCGGTTATTTTCTACCCGCAAAAGGTCGTGTGGTATTTTCTAATAATTCCTCACTTGAAGCGGTTATTTGCAAATAAAAAGATAGCCAAGATGTTGGGGTGGCATGCTGAAAAACGCTTGAATGATGAAAAGCTCAAGCACCCAACGGATGGATGGATCTCATAGTAGAGTTATTAATAACTTCAAATACGAAGTTGTTTGCATGGAATCATACACCGATCATGATGAAGAGCTCAACACCACTAGATCATAGTCTGAGGTGATGAAGAGCTCATCACTGCCGGATCATAATTAAGCTAGATCGGCAATGATGAAGTACTTTCACCATCGGTTTTGAACATATGGTGATAACCCTGCTTATCATTGCCCACTTTCACTAACGATGGTGAAACAGCAGTGAAGGGGCATCTAGGACTGGCGGCAATGAGGTTTCTGAATCAATGAACTGTAGGGACACCATCTTTAATGATGCACATCAAGTAGCTATAAAGATTTTCATGTATTTGTTTGTCTATGCTGATGGGTGTAGGAGTGGATCCGCTAGCAACTAATAGTTAGTTTGCTCGTAGTTCAGAGCTAAAATTAGCGGGCTAATTCTTAGCTGCAAGGTGTTTGAATCTCATTAGCTAATAGGTGGTTAGAGTGCTATTTTATAAAAATACCCTTTTTTTACTATTGCACGGCTAATAGTTAGTTGCTATACTTTATCAATAGGTGGGCACATATATTTTGGTTAACATACCATCAATTAGCTGCTAATATATTAGTTAGGTTCGCCAGCTAATGAGATAGCTAGGTGTCTAGCTAATAGTTTGTTGTCCTATTAGCTATAGGCAAGTTTAATCCACCCAATTAATTTTTAGCAGCTAATTATTAGCTAGTTTGATCTAAATAGGTCACTAACTTGAAGGGTAGGAGAAGAGCAGGTAACAGTTGATACCGGTAGCAACACTGCTACAATATTATTTTATTTTAGCTTATTCTCTCTCGTAAAATACTATTGAATCAGCCAAAATCAGTCGGCTTATGTAGGAGCCGAACGGGGCGAGTTGGATTGCTGATTTTTCTATTGCTATTGCGTGGCCCACCTTCTTACCGGCCGGATGTACACTGCATGAGTAGGGGAACTACTACTACCGCTGTTCCTTGGTCCCACCTTCCTATCGAGGCAGTGAAAATACATTGCTGATGCTCTAAGCAGTTAGCTAAAAACGTACCTGTTCGGTGGAGGAAGCCAAAGGACTGGAGTAGGTGAGGAAGAAATCTCCCCAGACGGACGGTTCAAAATTTGAGACATTCCTCCTGCTAATAATTTGATGTCCCTCTTCGTCCAGAAGGTCTTGACGTGGGGTAGTAGCGGCAGTGGCCCAAGTCCGAACACGGTGGCTCCACGAAAAACACGGGAGTCGCCGAGCCAGCACCGGCTTGGACTCCAAGACGCCGCCGATCAGTACCGGCGGTGGTGCAGCGGCGGAGGCACCTGCTGCTTTGTGGTGGCTCCCCTTGGACCCTACCAGCTGCTTCGCGGGGAGGAAGGCGAGACCGACACACGCGGTTGTCTGCATCTCCAAACTTTGTATAATTATGCGGCTCCTTGAGCACACGATACAACTTTGTGGCACACTTGCAACGTTTATATATAATATAATATAATATAGAGGCCACACGTACATACGGCCCTCCCCTACCACTTACTTCTTCTGGCATTTTCCCTCCACTACCACACCGTTTGCATACTCTAGTTTCACCAGTACATATATTATGTAATGTATACTTGGTTGGAACTTTGTTATGGATTGAAATCGTGTCAACCACCAGCTTGTTTGAATTGGTGTTTATGGACTGAAATCGTGCGAGCCGTCCAAGAGATGAGTGAAAATATGTCGCTCGCTCGCTGAGATCCACACATTTGTTAGCGCACACTGATTGGCTTGCTTTGTTTGGTCCTACGTTGTTGGCACGTCCTGCCCAACTGCTACAGTCCTACAGTTGTGTCGCACTTACATGTTTATGTAATGTATACTTGGTTGGAACTTTGTTATGGATTGAAATCGTGTCAACCACCAGCTTGTTTGAATTGGTGTTTATGGACTGAAATCGTGCGAGAGCCGTCCAAGAGATGAATGAAAATATGTCGCTCGCTCGCTGAGATCCACACATATGTTAGCGCACACTGATTGGCTTGCTTTGCTTGGTCCTAAGTTGTGGTGTTTGGCTGTCCCTCCTAAATTTTAGTTGTTGTCCTATCGGATGTTTGGACACATGCATAGAGTATTAAATATAGATTAATTACGAAACTAATTACATAGTTTGCGACTAATTTGCGAGACGAATCTTTTGAGCCTAATTAGTTCATGATTTGACAATGTTTTGCTACTGATGAAACATGTGCTAATGACGGATTAATTAGGCTTAAAAATTGCCTCAGAAAATCTTGACGGATTATGTAATTTGTTTTTTATTAAGTATCCCAACACCCCACATGCAACATCCTCCCGACACACCTCCTAAATTTTAGTAGAATTTGGATCAAACACCCCACGTCCTACCCAACTGCTACGGTCCTACAGTTTGTGTCGCACTTACATGTTCTATGTAGCTATAGCCTATAGGCTAGACCTCGCGTACGGCACCGCGGCTCTCACTAGTCACCACCACTTGAAAGTATATACCTTTTTCCCTCTCAATATTAGCCATCTCACAACTAGCGGCCTCTTAAAATTTATGCTTACACGTGCACATGCTTCTCAAACCACGTGCATGACTTATCTCATAGCATAGCCTTTCGTTTCGCTGCACATGCTTCTCAAACCACATGTGACTTATCTCATAGCATAGTCGTGTTCGTTTCGCTGCACATGTTTCTCAAACCACGTGCATGACTTATCTCATAGCATAGCCTTGTTCGTTTCGCTGAAATTTGGCTTATACTAATGCTTATGCTGATTTGTTGTGAGAGGAAAATATTATTCGGTCGCTGAAAAGTACTGTTTGAGATTCAAATAAGATACTTGAACAAGTTGATAATTTGTAGTTTTGTTTTGCGAGAGATGTTTTTGTAATCTTTAGGTAGGTTGTTGTTGCTCAAAAGTAATTATGGAAAACACAATCCATATCATATGGCATGTATTTTATGAGTATATTTGAAAGCTTAACATTTCATATGCACTATCTTGTCTTGTTCAACTAGCTTGCAAAACGTAGTGGTGCCAACCTTTCAAAAATATTAAGGTGTGTTCTTGTCGGGTTCATAAACCCGGGGTCCCTCGTGGACCGGTTTCACCAGCAAAGGCTTAGCCTAGTAGACAACGTTGCGAACAACGTGCAACTCCTAGGCTGGCCCAAATACCTAAACGACAGGCCAGAAGAGCGATCCAATCTCCAACCGGAAGGCCTGGCCGAGGAGGAATGATGCTCGCTTCCGACTCCGGCCCGCCTCTCCGACCGGAGCACTCGCTTTCGACTCCGGCCCACCTCCGGACGGCCTCTCCGAACAGAAGGCCTGTCCCATCACCACTTCCGACTCCGACCCGCATCTCCAACCGGGGATACGCCGAACCCCTGGTTACAACTCTTCTCCGACTGGCGCAATCAGAGCCGACTGGGACCAACCGACCGGGGACGTCCGCTCGGTGAGGACTAGGAAACGGACGGAGAAAGTAAGGCAGGACACTCAAGTCAACCACAATACCTACAGGACAGTACCCTGCAACCTTCTTGGCATGTCAGAACCCAAGCAGTGTTGTGGGCGCCGACATTTTCACTACAGTAGTGCGGGCGCCATCAACTCCCATGCCAGACAAACACGGTAAAGCTCCCCCCACATGCCTCTGGGCCTCAACAGTGTTGCGGGCGCCGGTATTTACCGTACCAGGCGAATACGGTAAAATCCCTCACATGCCTCTGGGCATCAACAGTGTAGCAGGCACCGACATCCGCCGTACCAGAAGAAGATGCAACCTCCCACATGCATCTGACACTAACAGTGTTGTGGGCGCCTACAATCATCTTGTACCCAACGGCATGGGCAACAAGACTTAGCATACGTACTCTCTCTCTCTTGTAAGGCCATCACCTTCATCTATCAAAGGGGATGCGCTTTCTCCTAAAAGAGGGAGATCAGTTCACTTAGACCGATCAGTCCACTTACATCGATTCAACACACCACAACAGAACCACTAGGTTCAAACCTCGAGCACATGCTCGAACACTTAGCACATAGCAGAGCTCCCGTCACTCTCGGCTCCTCAGACCAGAGTCCGACCGGACCTCTTGTACCCCCATCTTTCTCCTTCTCATTTGTAACCCCACTGCAAACTTCGAGCACATGGGTTCAAGAAGAAAGTCACTGATCGACTCAAACTGGACGTAGGGCACATTGCCTGAACCAATATAAACCCTGTGTCATTTAGGGCTAGGCCATATCCGATCACAACGTACGGCAAAACTATAAATATTTACGTGTTGGTCACTTTCTACACCGATAGTTCTTCACTTAGCTAGCTAGCATATTATTCTCAACTAGTAGCAAGTACTAAGAATTGATCGTGCGTTGTAATTACGAGTTAAATTTATAAACAGTAGTCAAGATAGCAGACATATCCGGTTGGTTAATATAAAAATGCCCATTAAAATTGAAACGAAAATAGTACTGCCGTTCAGGCTAAGCCAACTTCAGTTTTGGGCCCGTTCAGCCATGCAGGGAGCACGCTTGGATTGGTGGACGTAACTTAGGCCTAGGCTAACTGCTAATTCGGCCCAATTAAGGATGACGTAGAACAAATCAGACCTGTCGGTAGGGTGGACGGACTCTCAAATATACCCGTGCTTTACACTTAAATCAAATAGATTCTAAGGTTTGTAAATAGTGCTACGTGCAATAAAAGATTATTCTCGTATTGGAAAGTGATCGACTGAAGATTGGTTCGACCTAGGCATGTTTGGAAGCGTGTGTATTCACCTCAATTCATATTTGTCGGAGTGGAATAGAATGGAACTTAGTTTAATTTCACTCCAATCCATATCAACACATGTGTATTGAGATGAATACATCACTACTAGAGAACAGACTTTAGAACGATGTCCCAATTTGACATTAGCCTCGGTATTTTTTGTCGTCGGGACTAAAGGACCCTTTAGTCCCGGTTCGTAATACCAACCGGGACTAAAGGTCCCTGCCCAACGGTTGTCCGCGTGGTAGGGATCTTTAGTCCCGGCTGGTATTACCAACCAGGACTAAAGGTTTTAGTCCCGGTTTGAGTGATACCCCGGGAATAAATATTAATCTTTAGTCCCGGTTTGACCATCTAACCAGGACTAATTATGCGGGCCTATACAACGGCTCATTTCTTTCTCCCCGAGCTCGAGCCATTCCATTCAAACTCGCCTCTGTTCTTGACAGCTTTGTTGTTGTTCTTGCTCTCTCCCCCTCCATTGGTGTTGCTCTTCGATTTTGGAGGTAACAAACTTAATCCTCTTATGTTTTATCAGTAGCTTATCTCATTTTGCGATGTAGATGCATGTGTAACTTTATATGTTGGACTTTATTATGATTTTATATGTTATTTTTAGCTCAAAATCACATGATGATTTGCATATAAGTTTGGATAAACAAAAGTTAAATTAGTTCATCAAAATCACGCCATTTCGTCCTCATTTGGAGCACGCGCCATCCTCGTCCCCGGCGGCTTACGTGATCTTAGAATTAATTTTTCCATGAAATGAAAAACTTAGAAAATAGTTAGAAAATTATAGAAAATCCGTACTAGTTGAACTTGCGGACCGTGATCATCTCGGTGAGCATTTTCTCTGTCGAGCGGTAACGGACGTCAAGGAGGAGCTTTGATTCTACGAGGGAGAGCGGCAACGGTCGTGGAAGACCGTGTTCCCTTCCTCGTAGAATCGGAGCTCTTCCTTGGCCAAGTACGGTGCCGTCCGGTGAAGAAATGCTAGCCGAGATGATCACGTAAGCAAGGTCAACTAGTACGGATGGTTATTTATTGAAACATGTTTTTGAGCTATGTGATTTCTATGTCATTTTTAGCTCAAAATCACATAATGATTTACATATATGTTTAGATAAACAAAAGTTAAATTAGTTCATCAAAATCATGCCTCGCTCTTCCTCGCTGGAGCACGCGCCATCCTCGTCCCCGGCGGCTTACGTGATCTTAGAATTAATTTTTCCATGAAATGAAAAACTTAGAAAATAGTTAGAAAATTGTAGAAAATCCGTACTAGTTAAACTTGCGGACCGTGATCATCTTGGCGAGTATTTTCTCTGCCGAGCGGTAACGGACGTCAAGGAGGAGCTTTGATTCTACGAGGGAGAGCGGCAACGGTCGTGGAAGACCGTGTTCCCTTCCTCGTAGAATCGGAGCTCTTCCTCGGCCAAGTATGGTGCCGTCTGGTGGAGAAATGCTCGCCGAGATGATCACGTAAGCAATGTCAACTAGTACGGATGGTTATTTATTGAAACATGTTTTTGAGCTATATGATTTCTATGTCATTTTTAGCTCAAAATCACATGATGATTTACAATAGTAAAATCACTTGATAGTTTGGTATTTTACTATTATACATAGTACATATTTCATGGTTTAGTTAGATAAATAAATAATTTTAGTTTTGTTTAAATATATTATTTTAGAAAATGTGAAATTTACAGTAGTTTGCAAAAATAAGTATAGAAAGTAGATGACAAGCGGTATTGTATCCTCGGCCTCTCGTTAGGTTCTTGGCTTGTTGAGGCGAACTCCCTCTCATTATCGTGCGGCAAGTGTAAGGAAGATTGTGATGGAGTACCGAGTCAATAGATGGGGACCCAACAAGGGTCGTGTTTTCTACAAGTGCCCGGATCGCGATGTGAGTTTCTTACGCATTTGATTATTATGGCTAATTGACTGCTTTTTTGAATATTTTGACTAAATATTTTTGGCTTTAATTTCAAAGTGGGAGGGCAATGGATGCGATGGTTGGTACTTGGGAGGAAGATTATGCTACATACGTGCAGAGAATTGACTCTGTTGATGAGGCGGTGAGCCGAGAGGAGAAGCTTATTGATATTCAACGGAAGAATGATTTGTCTGTTTTTGAGTTGCGTCACGATCACGAAATAATTATATTCTTTGAAGTGCATTGTAGTTTTAGTTTATTTAGTGATAGTTGGGATTGCTTACGTTGTAGCGAGGCTTAGTTAATTAATCAACCGTGTGTGTGTCATCTATGTTGTGTAATAAAATACTTAATTATATTCAAGGTTTTCATAATTTGTCGTATGTAATGATTATGTCACGCCATTGGATGTACAATATCGATCGCCGCTCCCAAGACTTTATTGAGGGCTTGCACTATTTCTTAGGTGTGGCGAGGCAAATAAGTGGGATGGTTTCATGTCTTTGTCCATGTGCCCTATGTAAGAATTTAAAGGAATATTCAAGCTCAATGAGTCTTCATTCACATTTTCTTAAGTCAGGTTTCATGTCAAACTATATATGTTGGACTAAGCATGGAGAAAGCGGGGTCATGATGGTAGAAGGTGAAGGAGAAGATTTAGACATTAATGACATTATTGCTCAGTATGGTGCCTTTGATGATACTACAATGGGGGGAGATGAAGAAGAGGTAGCGGTAGAAGATGATCTCGGTGATGCTCTTGGCGATGCCATTCGTGATGCACAACAAGAATAGGAAAGTGAAAAAGAGAAAGTTAAGTTCGAGCACATGCTTGAGGATCATAGGAAGTTGCTATACCCGACGGCCGAAGAGGGGCAAAAAAAGCTGGGTACAACACTAGAATTGCTACAGTGGAAGGCAAAGAATGGTGTATCCGACAAGACATTTGGAAATTTATTGAACCTCATAAAGAAGATGCTTCCGAAGCCAAATAAATTGCCCACCACTATGTATGAAGTAAAAAGGGTTGTCTGCCCTTTGGGATTAAAAATCCAGAAGATACATGCATGTCCTAATGACTGCATCCTCTACCATGGCAATGAATACGAGAATTTGGATGAATGCCCGGTATGTAAAGCATCACGGTATAAGATCAGGCGCGATGATCCTGGTGACGTCGAGGGTGAACAACGTCCTAGAAAGAACATCCCTGCCAAGGTTATGTGGTATGCTCCTATAATACCACGCTTAAAACGTTTGTTCAGAAATAAAAACCATGCAAAGTTGTTGCGGTGGTATAAAGAAGACCGTAAGGTAGACAATATGCTAAGACACCCAGCTGATGGGTCCCAGTGGAGAGCGATAGACAGGGAATTTCCAGAGTTTGCAAATGAGGCTAGAAACTTAAGGTTCGCCTTAAGTACAGATGGTATGAATCCTTTTGGAGAGCAGAGCACTAGTCATAGCACTTGGCCAGTTACTCTATGTATCTACAACCTTCCTCCATGGTTATGCATGAAGCGGAAGTTCATTATGATGCCGATCCTCATCCAAGGTCCGAGGCAACCTGGCAACGATATTGATGTCTATCTGAAGCCATTAGTTGAAGAACTTCTAGTTTTATGGAACAAACCAGGTGTACGTGTCTGGGATGAGTACAAACAAGAACACTTTGACCCACGAGCAATGTTGTTCGTAACAATCAATGATTGGCCTGCTTTAAGTAATCTTTCAGGTCAGACAAACAAAGGATATAATGCATGCACACATTGTTTTGATGACCTTGACAAGTATATATTTAAAAAGATGTCGAAAGGTCGTGGTACCTTGGCCATCGTCGATTCCTTCCTTTGAATCACCAAGTAAGAAAGAAAGGGAAGCATTTTAAAGGTAAGCCAGACCACCGGAAGAAGCCTCATAACCGAACCGGGGAAGATGTACTCGCAATGGTCAAGAATGTGAAAGTAGTATTTGGAAAGGGACAAGGCAATGAATCTGTTCCCAAAGATGCTAAGGGACACGCACCCATGTGGAAGAAGAAGTCCATCTTTTGGGAGCTACCCTATTGGCAAGTCCTAGAGGTCCGCAACGCAATCGGCGTGATGCACACGACAAAGAATCTTTGTGTGAACTCGTTAGGATTCATGGGTGTGTACGGGAAGCCAAAGGATTCACTTGAAGCACGCCAGACTTTGGTGGCATGAAAGAACGAGACAACCTTCATCCGAGAAGACGGATGATGGATGTCATTATTTAAGTCTTGCTAGCTACACGCTTAGCAAATAAGAGATGGACAACATGTTCGAATGTCTACAAAACATTAAGGTCCCATCGGATTCTCCTCCAATATAAAGGGTATAATAAATGTGCGGATAAGAAATTCCTAAACTTAAAGTCCCACGATCGCCACGTGCTTATGACGCAATTGCTTCTAGTTGCTTTAAGAGGAATTCTACCTCCACATGTACGTCTAGCCACCGTGAAGCTATGTGCATTCCTCAATGCAATTTCTCAGAAGGCAATCAATCCAGTGGAACTAGCTACTATACAGAATTATGTGGTTCAATGTCTTGTCCGCTTTAAGTTGGTGTTCCCTCCATCCTTCTTTAATATCATGACACACCTCCTAGTTCATTTGGTGAAGGAGATTAGTATTCTTGGACCTGTGTTCTTACATAACATGTTCCCCTTCGAGAGGTTTATGGGAGTCTTGAAGAAATATGTGAAAGTCCATTCTAAGCCTGAAGGAAGCATCGCCCAGGGCTATGGAACATAGGAGGTCATTGAGTTCTATGTTGACTTTATTCCTGACCTTGCCCCGATTGGCGTTCCCGAATCACGACACGAGGGGAGACTCAGTGGTAAAGGAACTTTAGGGAAGAAAACATATATCGGCATGGAAGACGATTATTTCAATAAAGCACACTACATAGTTCTTCAGAACTCGTCATTGGTGCATCCGTACATCGAGATACATAAGGAGTTCTTATGATCCAAGTTTCCAGGGAAGACTGAAGCTTGGATTAGGCGTCAGCACATGGAAAGTTTCAGTGGTTGGTTGCGAAAAGAATGTCAAGGTGATGACAATATTGATGAGCAACTGTATTTGTTGGCTAGGCAACCATCGTGGCATATCCTCACGTACCAAGGGTACGAGATAAATGGGAATACATTTTACACAGTTGTCCAAGATAAAAGGAGCACCAATCAAAATAGTGGTGTTAGCATGACAGACTTACAGATCCAAAATAGTGGTGTTCTATGTGAAAGACATGTCTACAAAATCAAAGAGAGGAAAAAACAAAGACATCAACTCAATGATCAATGAGCCAAAGCGCCACATAATTCTTTCTGGAAAAATAAATATAGTGGGAATTGAAGACAAGTCAGACATGTCAGAAGATTACGAAAGAAATGTCCGAATTCCACCCTTCATAGTGAAGAAACATCCAAGCATCATGTTAAATGATGAAGACACTCCATGGTTACGACAAGATCATAACCAAGGGTCATACGTCAAGAAGAAATTCACTGTTGTGCCCGCATGATACAACGATGCATGTTTAATATATTATGTTTTAGAGACGGATATTATGTAATATGTTATGACTTCACAATTGTAGATCTTGCTGAGATGATCAAACTTGGTATTCAGAGTTTTTTCATCTGATGTCATTTAGTGTCTCATTTGAGCAAGTTTGACCAAGTCAGATTTGGTCAAATGAAAAACAACACTTTGACTCTAGTATTATGAACTCTAAATGACTTTAAATTGAAAAGTTTTGAATACCAAGTTTGTTAAAATCAAAAAGATCTATAATTGTTGTTTTGGTCAACTTTCCATTTGAGAAAGTTTGGACGGTTAAAATTTATGATTTTTAAATTTCAACGCCTACAAACTAGTTTTCAGAACCCTAGATTGTCTCAAATTGAAAAGTTTTGAATACCAAGTTTGTTCATCTCATCAATATCTACAATCCTTATATAGGCCATTTTTTCATTTGAGAAAGCTTGAACAAAATGTAGTTCAAATTTCACAAGTGTGTGACATAGTTTTAGAAAGTATATATGAGATTCAAGAAGTTGTGACTAGTGTTTGATAAAAATTTCTCAAATGAAAAAATGAGCTATGTAACAATTGTAGATCTTGCTGAGATGATCAAACTTGGTATTTAGAGTTTTTTCATCTGAGGTCATTTAGTGTCTCATTTGAGCAAGTTTGACCAAGTCAAATTTGGTCAAATGAAAAAACAACACTTTGACTCTAGTATTATGAACTCTAAATGACTTCAAATTGAAAAGTTTTGAATACCAAGTTTGTTAAACTCAAAAAGATCTACAATTGTTGTTTTGGTCAACTTTCCATTTGAGAAAGTTTGGACGGTTAAAATTTGTGATTTTTAAATTTCGACGCCTACAAACTAGTTTTCGGAACCCTAGATTGTCTCAAATTGAAAAATTTTGAATACCAAGTTTGTTCATCTCATCAATATCTACAATCCTTATATAGGCCATTTTTTCATTTGAGAAAGGTTGAACAAAATGTAGTTCAAATTTCACAAGTGTGTGACATAGTTTTAGAAAGTCTATGAGATTCAAGAAGTTGTGACTAGTGTTTGATAAAAATTTCTCAAATAGAAAAATAAGCTATGTAACAATTGTAGATCTTGCTGAGATGATCAAACTTGGTATTCAGAGTTTTTTCATCTGAGGTCATTTAGTGTATCATTTTAGCAAGTTTGACCAAGTCAAATTTGGTCAAATGAAAAAACAACACTTTGACTCTAGTATTATGAACTCTAAATGACTTCAAATTGAAAAGTTTTGAATACCAAGTTTGTTAAACTCAAAAAGATCTACAATTGTTGTTTTGGTCAACTTTCCATTTGAGAAAGTTTGGACGGTTAAAATTTATGATTTTTAAATTTCAACGCCTACAAACTAGTTTTCAGAACCCTAGATTGTCTCAAATTGAAAAGTTTTGAATACCAAGTTTGTTCAGCTCATCAATATCTACAATCCTTATATAGGTCATTTTTTCATTTGAAAAAGTTGTAGAACAAAAAATACTACATTTTCTTTATTTTTATAGGTTCAACAAAAATTTCCTGTCAATTTTGGTCAAAAACCGAGAAAAAATTGAAACATTGACGTTACAATAATGTGATAATAAATTTCCTATCGAATAATATTAGTTTTATTAATTTGAAGTTACAAATATATTTTTGCATTAACAAAATACTTAGTATTAGTAACATTTATATTCTATATTCATAAAAGAAATTAAAAACTTTAGGTTACAAAATTTTCCTATTTACAATAAATAATTAGTTAATCAATAGTATTTTTTAAAATAAATATTGCAAAGTATTGAAGTTGCTATGGAATTAATTGATTAACCTAGTATTAAACAAAATCAAAATCCCAGGCCTTTCCAATTACGTTGGCGGGTTGCCAAAATTTTCAGGCCTTCAGTCCCGGCCCAGGCCAAGAACCGGGACTAAAGGGTGGGCGGCAATTTCGGTGCCCGCCCAAAAATACCTTTAGTCCCGGCTGGTAACACCAGCCGGGACTAAAAGATATTTAGTCCCGGCTGGTAACACCAGCCGGAACTAAAGGTCTTCGATCTCGCCTCCGTCGCTCAGCCCCGCCCGGCCGCGCCATCCGCCGTCGTCGAGCTCGTCTCTGCCGCGCCGCCGTCGTCGTTGAAAGGTCCTTGTTGGTTTTGGTAATTGAGTGACAACCTAGGTGGACTAATTGTGTTTATGTGAGATACACAGGTGATTAGTCCACAGGTACATGTGTATGAGCAACATATGCCATGGAGGTGAAAATGGCTTGGAGATGTTGCAAAGCTCACACATGTGATGATGAAGGAGCTTATTGCACATGAGACATGACATTGAGCCATGTGATCAAGGTGGAGAAGATCAAGACAAGACTTGGCTTGATGGACCGGTTGCAAGCGTGAAGGGCAAGTCAAAGGCTTTGGAGTGATGGACCGCGTGGCGGTGAAGCTTGAGCAAGACTTGGCGCCGATGAACGACAGCAACGGTGAAGAGCAAGTAGAGTCAAGATCGATGAACCAATATAATCATGTGATGATATGAAGTGGATCATATCATTGTTGATCGTGTTGGTGCATGTGTTGCATCGACATTGAAGGAGATGGAATGGAATGCGCAAGGCAAAGGTATAACCTAGGGCATTTCATTTCACCGGTCATAGGTGTGTAGAGAAGTTTATGACCGGGTTTAGGATAGATGGCCGTACTATCAAGAGGGGCAAACTTGTTTGCATATCGGTCATCTAGTGCCACTCGAGTGATCTAACTTTGCATTGTCGCTAGGATCGAGTGGCGTGGCAAGTTGAGTGGCTAACATCCTTTGGGAAATGATTGTGAAAATGCTAACACACATACACATGGTGGTGTACACTTGGTGGTGTTGGCACATTTACAAACGAGGTGGTGTCGGCGCTTTCGGGAAAATAGAATGCCTATTTTCTATTGCGCCGGATGCAAGTTCTTGTGGTTAGCACATTGGAGCAAGGGTGATGAAGTTAGAAGTGAAAACGTGTTAGTCGCGAAGATGCTGGTGTCGGTCAACTGACCGGACGCTGGATCTGAATGCACCGGACGCTGGCTGGCTGCGTCCGGTCAGGCTGACGTACGATGACGCAGAAGCTGGAGTGTGACCGGACGCTGGCTGCGTCCGATCAAGTGTGACCGGACGCGTCCGGTCGAGGTCGGTACCTTACTGGAAACGACCGGACACTGGGGTTGCTGCATCCGATCAGTTCTTGCTGGAGCGTCCGATCGACAGATGACCGTTGAGATCCAGTGAACAGCATTTGAAGGAGGGGACACGTGGCGTGCATCGCACGACCGGAGCGTCCGGTCGTCCCGACCGTTGCCCAGTGAAGGGGTAACGGCTAGTTTAGCCCTTGGGGCTATAAATAGAAGTGGCCCTCGGCCATGGCTGGTGCTGAGCACCTCAAGGGACTTAGTGTCCATGCTTGTGAGTGCTTGGGAGCCCTCCATCACACACATACTTGATAGCGATCATCCGATTGTGTGAGTGACCGATTCTAGTGCGATTGCATCGTGAGGTTGCATCGAGTGGCACTAGGCGATCGAGTTGCGAGCCGGTGGTGCTTGTTACTCTTGGAGGTTGCCACCTCCTAGACGGCTTGGTGGTGGTCTCCGTCGAAGCGCGCAAGAAGCTTGTGCGGCGCTCCGGAGAAGTGCTTGTGAGGGGCATGGTGCTCGCCCCGCGGGAGCCGCGAAGAGCAACTCTAGTAAAGCGTGTCATTGAGCTACCCTCACTCAAGGGGTAGGTTCTTGCGGCGCCCGATGTGCGGGCTTAGCGGGTGATGCTAATTAGCCGCCGAACCACCAAGTGAGCGGTCGACACAATGGGGACTAGCGTGTTGGCAAACACGTGAACCTCGGGAGAAAAATCATCGTGTCAACCTTGTTCTTCCCGTTGGTTTGCATCCCCATTACACAAGCTTGCAATTACTTATATATATATCTTAAGCTTGTGTAGTTGCTCTTGTAATTAGATAGCTTGTGTAGCTAGCTAATTACCTTCTTGCTTGTGTAGCATAGAAGTAGCTTCCTTGCGTGGCTAATTTGGTTTTAGTAACCTTGTTAGTCACATTGCTTAGTTTGTGTAGCTAAGTATTTGCGCTCTCTAATTAGGCGTTGGTTGCCTTGTTATTGAGCATTGCTAGTGAGCTTAGTTAGCTTTGTGCTTTTGCTTACTAGCATGTGTAGGAGCTCCCCTTGTTACTTAAAGTACTAGTGGCATAGGTTTGTGTGACCTTACTCCTAGAATTGTTTAGGAGAGCTCTAGCTAGCCCGGTACCTTAGTTGCTTTATTAGTATCTTTGCAAGGTGCTAGTGATCATATATAGAGGGGTATAGTCTTGGCTAGACCGATTGTTTTAATTCCGCATTTATATCGGTTAGCCGACGCGATTAATTTTAGAAAAGACTATTCACCCCCCCTCTAGTCCGCCATCTCGACCCTTCAGTCGTCTACCCCCGTCCGGCCGCGCCATTCTCCCGGCCCGCATCGCGCGCCGCATCCCGTCTCCGCCGCCGCACTAGACCCCACCCTCCGTCGCCGACGCTTCCCGTGCGCCCACCGTATACCCTCCGTCAAACTCTCGTGATCTGCTGCTCTCGATCGACCATGTTTTTTAGATTTTTTTACAAAGTCTCGGCTGTATGTTAGATTAAAATGTATTAAAATTTAATTAGTAGTTTATTGTTAGTTTTTTAGTTAGTTTTTAGATAGTTTTTGATATATGATAGATTTAAATGTATTAAAATTTAATTAGTACTTTATGTAGATAGTTTTTTTAGATAGTTTTTTATTATAGTTTTTGATATATGTTAGATTAAAATGTATTATCTATTACTAGTTTATCTAATTTCATGTTAGATTTATTTAATTGGATTTAGTAATTATATATTCTATCTCTCTATATATATCTAGAGAGAGATTATTCTATATGTATACATATGTACTTAATTATTTCTATATGTATATATACATGTACTTATTTTCATGTGTTGAGAGAGAGAGAAAATTGTATCTAGAGAGACATTCTATGTGTTATCACATGCATATCTAGAGATATAGACATATGCACTTATTTCTATGTGTTGATAGAGAGAGAAAATATATTGTATCATTCTATGTGTATATATATACATGTACTTATTTTCATGTTTTTGGATCGAAAGTGTTTTTGATTCGATTCCAAAGCCTATACCTTATTATTGTTTATCCTTATGAAATATTATGTGTTATTATATTTAATTGGATTTAGTAATTCTATATGTGTTATCACATGTACTTATGTTATGTACCATAGTAATTCTATCTATGTGTTATCTTGAAGATACAAATAGCTGCTCCGGATGATGACATAATGGCGGATATTATCAACGTCGGCACCAATGTGGATGTAGATGACACGAGTCAGTACTTTGCTGATTATGAGGATATCCTGAATATGCCGGTGGTTGAAGATCAACAAATTGTCAAGCAAGAAAATACTGGCGAGGTATATTCGATTATCTATCATCTCTTATAGATGCATGCGTACGTATATTTGTTGTTAATCGTTGTGTTTCTACTCATGTAGCCGGTCTCTGGATCTACATCAACCACCGACAAAAGTAGGAAAGTCCGAGGGCCAAAAAAGCTATTAGAGGGCCGTTTCATAATATCAGAATTCGACACCGACACCGGCAAACCATTGGGACCACATGCTCAGACATATGTCAATCAATGTGGGTTCATTGTAAGGGATAGGATCCCAGTTAGTGCTCGTGAATGGAAGCAGAAGATATCCGCTCCTAATGTTAGTTTTGTATCTGATCGTGACAAGAACCTAGCTTGGAGAGATATCACTCAGCATTTCACATTACAAGCGGATGATGCTTTGAAGGAGCTAGTGAGGGATTGGACAATGAAGAAGATGGCAACATTGTTCCGAGTTGGAAGAAGACATTGTATAAAAAGTTTATCTTGAAGAATGCTACGCTTGATTTCAATGCTAAGACGTTTGTCAAGTTGAGTCCCATTGGGATGCCTTCAGTAGAATACAAGACATCTCAAGAGGTGAGAGGAACGTGTGATGAGGAATCGGCGAGAATGCCGGATGTAAGCAATACCATCATCGCATGGGATCGGTGGTTATAGGAGTGCTATTCCCAAGTGGCGAGAACCTAGAAGCGAGATTAACGCCAAGGAATCATACCGAAACAATAGAGAAGAAATGGCCTCAGCGAAGAATTGGTTCTACGCTCATGAGGGAAGCCTAGACCCAGAACAACGGCAAGCTAATTTTGGCCAAAAAATTGAGAGAGCAACACAGAGACTAGCTCGTGCTAGGAAAGAAGGCGATAGTGGTGTTTTCAAGCCCAACAGAGAGAAGGATGAATTGACATATGCCCTAGAGAATCCGAACATGATGGTCGAACAAGAGGCTATAGGGGCGGTTCGTGGCTACACGCATTCCCGATAAACAAGGATACCTCTGAAGCCGCTAGAGAAAGAAGGATGATGAGGAGGTGAAGCGAATCCGTGCATTGGAGCAATTTGTTGATGAGTCACGACAAGCATTGCTTGAATCACGTGAACGAGAAAAATCTCTTGAGGCAAGAATGCGGGGAGGAGATCAAGAGGCAAGTGCGACTAGCAATGAGTCAAATGCAATCGCAATCAACGCAGGAGTCACCATTAGCCCGTTGGTCGGATGAAAAGCAGTTGTGCTTCTACGGAGCTGCCAGTTATTCAAGACGACGATGGGTTGCGCTTCCCTGTTGATGACATTACCGAGCCTCTAACAACATGTGAGCTGCACATTCCAGATGGTAATAATGCATCAATCATGGTGGTGCATGGGTTGTATCTCCAATAGACCGAACGAAGACACCAAGAATCCATGGGTCAGTTATTCAACCTGGATATGCTAGCGTCTCGGTCGATAGAGTGCTCAAAGGTTACAACAATGTTCCTCTTGACATTGAAGGCGGTGATGGGGAGAAGACACTAGGAGAAGCGGAGAAGACATTTATTCAATGGCGCAAACGCTTCATCATCATTCCTGGGGCGCCACCGCTTTCCCTACCTCACCCTAGGTACAAATGAAAGTGAATGAAATATTATTTTCTATTAATTTTCTATTAGCTTCAAAAATAATTGACACACAACTTGTTTTTGTAGCAGGGTCTCCCCCCAGCCTATCCTAATCATTCATTCCCCATCTCATCACAGCGTCGCGGGGGGCGAGACGACTTCATCCCCACGGCGATCGCCAACTCCTACACCGGCCCCATCGCCTCCACAACGATCTCCAACTCCTACACCGGCCCCACCGCCTCCACGCCGGTCTCCACCAACACCGGCCTCATCGCCTCCACGCCGGTCTCCAACACCGCCCCCACCGCCTCCACAGCGACGCACTACAAAGAGGTCTAAGGTCCCGACAGCAAAGAAGACCCCGAGAAAAAGAGTTATTTCTCAAGAAATACTTCCTGAAAAGACTGATGAGCAAATAACAGCTGAAGAAGACAAAAAAGTGAAAGATTTTTTATAGATATCAAAAACAAGAGTCAAGCGAAGCTTAAGGAGAAGCCGTACTTTTACATACCACGAGATGTGCTGAGGCAGAAGGTCGATGCTCACAAGAAAAAGATGATTGAACTTCGTAAGCCTTCGCCACTATCAGACTATGACCGCTCCCTCATGAAGTCACATGATGCAGATAAGAAAAGGAAAAGAGCATCAGGGAAGGATGTCCCACAGCTCGGACAACAGAAGCAACCAATGCAAAATCTTGTTGTTGCTAATGAATATGGTTCCAACATAGAAGTGTATCGACCAGACAACTCTGGAGAAGTGTCGGTTCAAGCCATTAATGCTTTTTTTTGAAGATACTGGTTTAACCTTGGATCAATTGACGGGCAAAGCTCCAATCCAGAACCTGGAAGTTGATACCTGAAAGACTTATAAATATGGCAAAAGTCTGTACAACCCTGCGGCTCTGAATGAATTGGGTACGCAAATGTACTTGCTCAACAAGTGGTACATGCAGGCGTGTGGCAGGGGTGAGCAGTGGATCTTTGTCAGATTTAGAGACCATCATTACTTCCGTGGTGATGACATCTTACATATTAGTTTCAAAGAATTGCATCAACTATACCACTTGGACGCTCTGGACAAATCAATCATTAGCTCCTTTTGTTTGTAAGTGATTCTTACTTTTATTTAATAAACTCACTTCCATGCGTACGTGTATATAATTATCCTCACATGTAACTTATATTTATATATAGATTCCAGATGTCAGAGCTCCAAAGAATACAAGACACCAGTGTTGGCTTCATTGATCCTTATATCGTATTCAAAACCGGTATTATTATCAAGGAGCGGTGGGTATCTGAAGCACAGGAGAATATCATGATGTTCTTCGTGAAGTAGCACGACAAGATAACAATACTTTTCCCGTACAACTTTGAGTAAGTGTTAATAATAATGTAGTCTACACATTTTATGTAATATCAATACAACTTATATGCATGTACGTGTGTGTATAAACCAATGCAGTTTTCACTGAATACTCATTGTCATTGAGTTAAACTCAAGTCGGTAAGTAATCTTTGACTCGTTGAGAAAAGAGCGGGCACTATACCAAGATATGATAGACATTATTCAGGGGTAATTTCGATCTCTCGTGCACAACTATTATTGAATAGACTTTGCCATAATTTATTAACGATCGTACATTATTGGTCGTACAGGGTTTGGAAAGAGTTTATTCGGCAACATCGCAAGGATTGCAAGGCACCACTTAATGTAGTTGAAATACAAGTAAGTTATACTATATACACTTCCCCACGTGTTTAATTACTATATCGTACTTCAATTTACGTGTGAGATGATGAGAATAATCTTCTTCTCGTACAGTGGTGTTTGCGGCAGCAACCAGGTAATAACTTATGTGGATACTACGTTTGTGAATTTATCACTGCGCACATAAGAAGAACTCCTAAAGATGTCCTCAGAGTACGTATATATCAATTTTTTATTTATTTTTAAATGAATATATATATATATACATGTATTAATACCTTTCCTTTTATTTCAAATGCAAGACTGAATGGTTGAAACGAAGGGTCATGCAAAAAGACCATCTGAAAGCAGTTCAAGAGTCAATAGCAGGATTTCTTCTAGAAAAAGTGCTAAATCCCAACAGCGAGTTCTACTTTGATCCTAAGGAATAAATGGTGTAAATTAAATGTTTATTGATATCGTTATTTTCGAGAACAAGATTATGAAAGTGTTGTATATATACATATATATATCTATAATATATATAGGTTCATACTTTATTCGAATATAATAATGCTCGAGATGAGAATTAGATGTAATTATATGCGTGCGTGTATTTATATTAGTAGCGTAGAATACGTACATAAAAACATATTATATATTAAACAAATACGTGTATGGCGAACTGAAAACAAATTAAAAAAAAAGAAAAGAAAAGGAACCTTTAGTCCCGGTTGAGGTTACCAACCGGGACTAAAATCTTGCCACGTTGCTTTCGGTGGAGGGTTTTTTAGTCGGTTGGTAACACCAACCGGGACTAAAATCCCTCTTTAGTCCCGATTCGATGACCGGGACTAAAGGTGGCACATTTAGTCTCGGGATCGTTGTCTGGCGCGTAACGGGACTAAAGGTCATACCGCTTAGGGACAACAAGTCCATTCTCAGTAGTAGTGCATGTATATCCAAACAAGGCTTTATATGGGTTGATATAATGCACCTTTGCAAGGTTAAGAAACATGGCTAGTGAGCCACATGTGCTTGTAGCGTGCTCGAGTCACAACACTCATGGGCTCGGACATCCAAGCCACTACACAGTGGTGTGCCAACACCAAAAGTTTTGCATCTCAAACAGATAATAAAATCAACGTCGTTTTGTATGGGGATATAGTTTATTATCTCTACTGACCCTCAGCCTCTTGTAATGGGTTTGCATTTTCCATATGTGAAAGCGAGAAAGGAGAGTAAGGGATAGAAGCAGAGGTGTGGGAAGGGTGGGAGCGAGGGACAAAAGAATAGGTTCAAAAATGATGGGAGTGAGGACAAAAGAATAGGTTCAAAAGTGAGAGACAAATGGAAAAGAGAAAAAGTGACGGACCAAGACAGGTAGGACCATGGGAACAATAACCAACGTTTGTATCAGAGGTGGATATAATCTATCTCTATTGAGGTTGGACCCTTGTCGCCGGTCTATTTTTCCATCTATGAAAAGTGAAGAAGGGTGAGGGTGAGTGATAGAAGAAGAGGTGTGGAAGGATAGGTTAAGGGATAGAAGAATAGGTATGGAAGTGAGAGATGGATGGATGGGAGAAATAGTGACTAGACCAAGAGAGATAGGATTGTGAGAACAAGGGGGGCAAATAGATAGAGGAGAGAGTGAGGAAGAGACGGCAAAAAATTGCTCCTTATAATATTGGGTATGTAAATAAGCAGAGAACATCTAATTTCAATATATAAATTCAGTGGGTGGAAACTTTGTTATGGATTGGAAATTTAGAATGGTGTGAGCCACGAACTGATTCAAATAATTCAACTAATGAAAGTATATATGTTGCTTGATCGCTTGCTTATGTCCACTCAAATTATCCCAAGTTGTCTTGATTAAATATCTTTTCTTTCCACAAGATAAAATTGTAGCAGTGGAGCTTGTGCTTTTGTTAGCGCACATTAATTGTGTTGACGACTCAAATGCTAGATCATGTGTACCGTAGAAATGCGGTGATGGTTGACGAAGTTGTGAAACCTGGTCTAGTTGAGTTTGGAACTTAGTGAAAGTCTCGGTTAGGTTTTGGTAATTGATGACAATCTTAGGTGGACTAGATGAATAAGGTACTTAGTCAATAGGTACACTAGTGTGGTCAAGACATATATAGAGCCATGGTGGAGAGGTGGCTTTTGGACATGTGATGATAGGGCTCAACTAGTGAACATGAAGGAGCTCATTGCATATGAGACATGACATGGTGTCATATGTATGGATAGGTGGAGAACATCAAGAGGCGAGGCTTGGCTATGAAGGACCAGGCTGCGAGTGTGAAAGGGCAAGCTAAAGGCTCGGGCGCGATGGATTGTCGAGGTGCTGAAGCGTGAGTAGAGGGCTTGGAACCAATGGACCAAGACAATGGTGAAGAGCAAGCGAGGTTGTGATCGATGAACCAATAAGGTCATACGATGCTATTAAGTGAATCATATCATTCATGGAAGATAAATTCAAGTGTTCATTTGTGCCGGTGGCTTTGATGAAGAATGAGGAAGGAGCTTCATGCTATAGGCAGTGGTCAAGGTAGCATGGTTAGCTACATGAATGGATGATAATTGTTCAGCATTTGATGAACATGGAGGTTAGATGCTTGTGTAGCATCACTGACGTGAAGATGGAATGGAATGCGCAAGACAAAGGTATATTTGTAGGGCATTTTATTTCATCGGTCTAAGGTTGAGTAGAGAAGTGCTTGACTGGGTTTAGGATAGATAATTGTACTATCAAGAGGGGCTTTCTTGGGAGTTAAATGGCTATTTAGTGCCACTAGGTGAGACCTAACTTGTGTTGCATTTAGATCAAATAGCATGGAAAGGAGCAAGAGCAAAACCTATAAAATACTTTTTGAAAATAACAAACACAGTTGATAAAGGTGTGGTGGTCTTGTGGGACACCCACTACTACAAAAATAATTTCGTGAGACTTTGCCCAATCATTAACGAAGGTGGTCACAAAACTTATGTGTCTCCTAAAATAGTGAGGATTTTGAAGGCGGTCATTTTATTTACAAAGGCGATCACAAATTGCCCATCTACTAAAATAGATTTATGGAGGCGGTCAAAAAGTAACCGTCTCCTAAAATTGATTTACTGAGGCAAACCTCTTATGAGGCCCGTCTCGTAAAAAAAAAAAAAGGCCAAGGTCCAAAATTGATTTTACGGAGGCACCTCCGAAAATGGAGACCATTTTTCAAGGCGGGCCTCTTTGAGGCCAAATCTCAAAAAAAAAAAAAGGCCGAGGTCCAAAAGGACCAAGAGGCCCATTATATGTTCCCACGATGTATAAATAAGACAGTTAGGGTTTGTATGCTCATCATCTCTCTCAACTGGCTCTCTCTCTTCTCTCTCTGGTGTGGGTGTTACATAGTGCGAGGCCCTCACGCCAACGGCATGCGTGCGGGATCTCCCGTCGTCGGCCGCGTGGTGGGGGCCTCCTGGCGGTGGATCCACGGCAAGCACTTCCTCGAGCTCCATAGCAACTATCGAACCACCATCTACTCCGGCACGTTGAGCACCACCTCCTCCTCTAGCTCTCTCCTCTCTCCTCGCATGGGCCTCTGACAGCGATGGCGTACAGGCCCTTCGTCGGTCTGCACACGGCTCCCTTCCTTCGGCGCAGTGCAGATTCACCGAGTGGAGCAATGAGCTGACAGTGATGATGATGAGATCTAGTGAGTGGCGGCGACACATGATGGGCACAGTGGGCCTCATGGATGGGCTCATCATTTTTTTGTTTTTATTTTATTAACACAGCGGTTGGCGTACTGCCGTGTAAATATTGATTTACACACATGTTGAATCGGAGCCCGCCTCCAAAAAAATTATTTTGCTCGTCCAGGGAGAAACTCTACTCGCAGTGAGTGACTATTGGGAGTTAGCCATTTGAAAAGAGAATTGAGCCATGAGTGATGAGTTTGGTGTGTTGTTTTCGGGACCATTGGACTTATGAGGTGCCCCATGCGTGGGGTGACCCGAGAAAATGCTTGGACACACGTGCACTATGCCTTTGACTTAGGGCCAGCTATTAAAGCATAACCAAATAACTCGGTGTTGATATAGGGGCAACAGGGAGAACAGATCTTGCTGGTGAGTGTTAGGCGATTGCTCGAAGAGGCACCTGAAATGCGGTGCTAGGCACCGAGACATTTTTATGGGGCAAAAACCTTTCGTGGCATCTGTCAGAGTGCCTATGTGAAAGGTCCTAAGGGCTAGGGGTTGAATAGCCTAATAAAATTTCCATAAAATACTAGAGCGAGTGTTAGTCAATTAATAAGTTAAGCTTTTTACTCTAGCTCTACAAAGGTTCCAAGCCACCTATTCCAAGAATTCTAGTTGATTATGATCTCTAGGCACACACAAAGAGCTAAGTCACTATTCTTACTCTAGTTAAGCTAGCTAGCAAACTAATACAACTACACAAACTAGTCTAGCTAAACAACTAAGCAAGAGAGCTCCTCTACTCAAACTATCACTACACAAGATAAAGAAGAATGTAATACAAGTGATAGAGATAGTTACCAATCCCAGTAAGAGACAATCGATCAAAGAATACCAAGTGATCCAAGGAGACAAATGACACAAAGATTTTTTTCCCCCGAGGTTCACGTACTTGCCAGCACGATTTGCCCACACGTGTGAAAGGTTGGGGACTTGAGGCAACCCTTACTCAGACATGGGTATGGAGGTTTGTCGTCCTAGTCTTTAGTGTGGGTACAGTTATACATATCTGTAGAGTTTTCTTCGAATACTTAAAGTGCTCGAACGAATTTGGTTGTTTTTAGTTCTAGATTTAGAGTAGCTTGTTGCGATGAAGGACTAAAGAAAGATCGAGCTTCACTTATGCTTAATGCTCATACTTGCTATACTTTGCTATGTTTATATGTAGATGATAGACAACATTTACCTTATGCATAAAATGTTATTTAAGCAACCCAACTTTTATTCCTCGCCAATGTCAAATGCATACTCCTTTGTTTCCTGCGGAGTACAATCCCGTACTCACGGTGCTGCCGTTAAATTGTTTTACAAGTATCTAAAGGACATTGGTGGCCATGTCATCCCACCGATACTGGAAAAGTGGGTGAATGACAGAAGTCGTCTAAGATATGGTGGTGGCACCCATGGCAAGGTAGCAACTAGTTAGATTTAGGGTGCCTTTGGCTGGTCTTTTGGGAATTGATTTTGCTTCCGAAAAGCCAAAAGCCAACTAAAGAGGTGGAAACCAAAAGCTGCTTTTTTTTAATCAACTACTTTTGTAGTACAGTTTTGAAAGCACATTAGACCATGATTTTAGCTTTTGGCTTTCTACCTTTTGAAATGGTGAAAATAGAGAGTTGTTTCACCGTTGTTTCAAGGAAAATAGAGATATGAGGTAAGTTTTATACTTGTTTGAACCAAACAGCTTACAACTTTTTCCACTGCCCATAACCTAAAACAGCTTTTTCACAACCCACATCTCACAAGCAGCTTTTCAGAAGCCACGGCTCAACCAAACACACACACTTAATTCATAGCATAGGGCTTTCAACCTAGGTATAGCATGGCAAGATAAGCCATCAGGTTCTCACTACACATAGGTTAGTATGTATTTTCATTAATATTGTACAATTAGTTTATTAACTTGGTGAGATTTGTAATACATGTTTCCACTAAATTATGAAATCTTTTGTTGAGATATGATCTTAATTTGTGGCGACTATATTGGTTTGATACGCAACCAGAATCCAATGTCTTGATGTAGTGGAGATGCGGATGACATCTCCTGAGGATCACAAGGTTAATTTGATTAAATCAGATCATGACACTCAATTTAGGTATATTAATTAATATAGCAGGTCCCTATCGCAGGGATTCTTCAAAAATATTCTTAAAGTATAATGGTAAAAAATAATCCATTTTTTTGCGTTGAATTCTTGTTTTTTATAGTTGAGAATCCACTTACAAGCGGAAACAAACAGGGTCTTTGCCCCCTTAAAAAAAAACAATCATATCCTTTCCTAGCTTCGGTTGTCACCGGGATTTCCAAGGAACAAGCACGAGAGAAGTTGGCTCCCGAGATGCCGGTCCACATCATTATCCTGGATGCGTATTCCTTAGGCCCTTCCCATCCTCTCGTGTCTCCACTCAAACTTTCCACCGCCGGTACGTGAACTCCGGAAAGATGCAGAAATCTTTTTTTCTCTGTAACTCCTCGAGTTTTTACTCTCTGCAAGCGTGCTCCACCACGCTGCTGAGCACGAACTGATGCCAAATGGCTGAAAAATTGGACAGAAAGTCGATCAGCGGGTAAAAAATAGCTTCAGCAGGCAACAGGTGAGCCCAAATCCGCCGTGCCTGCTCTCTTGTTCCCTTGCTGTTTTTCTGGAGTATCATCCAGACGGTTGCTTCCGCTGCAAAACTTGCGCCTGCATTCGTGGCTCGTGCTATGGTGTTTCATAATTTTTTTACTAAAAAAAGATAGAAAATGGAATGGAATGACCTGGTCATGGTTGGGCTTTGTCCTTCCTTCCCATTCCCAAACTTCTTCACTTTAACTACCATCTCATCTCGATCTCGTGGTGTTCCTCCGCTTGGCGGGGCCGACCAGAAAAAAAGCTTGGACGGTTGGCTCCGGATGCGTCTCCGGCCGTCCGCCGCCGCCTGATTTTTACTTGCGTTTCCAGTGCGAATCACCTCCCAGTTTTTAGTCAAGAATAGCTGCTGGAGCCCATGGAGGTGCAGGTGGCGACGACGGAGGAACCGAGGGACCCGTTCTTGCCGCTGCGGTGGGAGAGCACGGGCGACCAGTGGTGGTACGCCACGCCCATCGACTGGGCGGCGGCCAGCGGTCACTACGACGTCGTCCGGGAGCTCCTCCGCCTCGACCCGAACCTCCTCGTCAAGCTCACCTCCCTCCGCCGCATCCGCCGCCTCGAGTCCGTCTGGGACGACGACGCGCGCCTCCACGACGCCGCCACGAACCGTGCCGCCGTCGCACGCCGCCTCCTGCTCGACTGCGAGCCTGCCGATAAGCGCCACCACCTTCCCCGCGGGGGAGGAGGCGACGGCAACGCCAACCGCCTCCTCAGGGCCGGATACGGCGGATGGCTCCTCTACACGGCCGCCGCGGCCGGGGACGAGAGGTTTGTGCGGGAGCTGCTCGCGGCGCAGCCGCTGCTCGTCTTCGGCGAGGGGGAGTACGGCGTCACCGACATCCTGTACGCCGCGGCGAGGAGCGGAGGCTCCGAGGTGTTCCGCCTCCTGTTCGATGCCGTGCTGTCTGCGGCGTCGTGTCCGGCTCCGGTCGGGGGTGACGAATTTAGGCGCGAGATGATGTGCCGCGCCGTGCACGCCGCCGCGAGGGGAGGCAGCCTTGACGTGCTCAGGGACCTCCTGCGCGGCTGCTCCGACGCCGCGGCCTACCGGGACGCGCAGGGATCAACCATCTTGCACGCCGCGGCTGCAAAGGGCCAAGTTGAGGTATGTGTTGCAGTTGCAGTTGCAGTTTTTCCTTCTCAGCTTCATTCTTTCTTTCACGATGAAATGAATGTACATTGTAATCTACAGTACCATGTATGTCTCGCGAAACTTCAGTCTCATGGAACATTCAGTCTTTTTAACTTTTTCACTGCTTCATTTGAAATTACTCGTGCGGCCTGATCTATATAGCCTAGTAATTCTGTACAAATATATGTTGTCTTTCACTTGATTCTCCTTGTAAATTGACTCGGAACATTTTAGCCAGGCTGTCAGCAGTCTCCTTCACAGATATCCTTGTTCTTACATATGTTCTATATTGCATAGTTTAATTGAGTGGGAAAAGCATGTTGATCATTGTCTCCAATTCATTTAGAGTCAATACTGCTTCTCTGATCTGTAATCTAAGAATTGTTTATCCCGTAGTGTTTGATATTATTCCCACTTTGGCCCTTAAAGTTGATCCCATGCACATGCTTGCCAGGTTGTTAGTTGATCATTCAAATATGCATTAAACTTGTGGTATGTCTTGATTAAACTAATGGCTGTACTTGTTGGCACTCACATTATCTTTTAACACTGGATTGGAGTTTCATAAAGGTTGTCTGCCATCAAAATTCCACGGCAAAAGAGTACTTAAGATTTGCTTGGTAGCATGTGAATTTAGAGTTATGACAATGAACACTTTTGATTTTATTCATTGATGCTTTGGCAATGGAAATTTTTGTTCACGTGCCTAGTTATTACATTTATGTTGCTCGCATGGAACATTTTGTGTTTGTTATGTTCATTGATTGAAGGATGATCATTCGAGATGATTCTTCATCATTAGAGGGGTTAATGACCTTTCCTTCAATCTGTTGCTCCACAGTTAAACCTTGGAATGGGCCCTATGCTTAATTTTCTATGTACAGACGGTTTACAAAGTACTAAACTAAATTTATGACAAAACACTGCAGGTTGTCAAGGATCTCATTGCATCTTTTGATATAGTGAACTCTGTAGATGACCAAGGGAACACAGCATTGCATATAGCAGCCTTTCAAGGCCATCTTCGAGTGGTCGAGGCTCTCATTACTGCATCATCATCTCTCATATCAGCAACAAATGAAGCTGGTGACACGTTCCTTCACATGGCACTGACTAGCTTTGGGACTCCTGAATTCCGAAGGCTTGATCGTCAGATGGAACTTATTAGGCAATTAGTTGGTGGAGCAATTGTGGATATCAGCAGTACTATCAATGCACAAAATTATGATGGAAAGACAATTCTTCACTTAGCTGTGGTTGGCAATCTGCATCCAGACCTTGTTGAACACTTGATGAGTGTGCCTTCTATTGACCTCAACATCTGTGACAATGATGGCATGACTCCTCTGGATCTACTCAGGAAACAGCCACGAACGACGTCATCAGAAATACTGATCAAACAATTGATTTTGGCTGGTGGGTTCACAAACTCAAGGGACCATGAGACTAGGTCAGTTATCGCTTCTCAGATAAAGATGCACTCCATTGTAGGAAGCCCAGGGACATCATTCAAGATATCAGATGCTGAGATCTTCTTTGATGCTGGAATTGACGTGCCGGGCATCAGCGAAAGAGCAGTATCATTTTCCTCCATTATTGGCAGGGTAGATGCTGACATCCTGAGACCCAAACTGAAGAAGCTGAATTCTTTCCAAGATGCAGCAAAGCATATCAAAGTCCTACTCAGATGGCCTCACCGCAAATGGAAGAAATCAGGCAGCGGCCAAAAGGATCTGGATGATGATGCCTCGTCCGTGGACTCTGCCAAGACCTGGAGCCATGAAGAGACTCCGACACCACTGAGGCAAAGGTATTCCAGGATCAGCTCCCTGTTCAACAAGCGGACCTATGCGGGCAAGACTTCACCTAGCGAGGCAATGCAGAAGAGTGGAGTGGTACAGCCTGATTCTATTCCAGCTTCTACATCTTGGTCATCGTCATCGTTGGTTGACAAGATTGAAGCTGCCCATCTGGACAAAGATCAATCTCCTTATGTCAGTAGGCTGATCAGGCATACACCTAAGAAATCTGGATCGCTGAACAGTAGACTTATGAACCAGTCCTTGCGCCTCAGGGCATAAGACCTGCCCAGGAGTCGACCTCCGAGCAGCATTCGGATCAGATATTCAGGCGATCACATATGTTACTAGCCTGATTAAAACATCTGTTAGCAGATAGGCACCAACATTAACAAGGCTTGCTTCCCTCACTGGTTACAATTTACAACTTCACTGATACAAGATAGATGATTCTCAATATCGAGCCGCCCTGCCACAGCAGGCAGGTTTGTATCTCTGTGGTTGCCGGAGATTGGTTTTGAGTTTAGTTCGTGTTTGTGTGTAACTATTATTGAGATATACAAATGTGATACACTTACAATGCAAATGTAGTTTTATACTGGACTTGAATTTAACTTAAATCATAATAAGACATGATTTGACTTCGACGCACACCACCAAGAGATGGTGTCATGTTCTTCAGCGTTTCATTTATCATCTCGCATTTGCGTTTGCATTGTTTCGGCAGTTTTTATGCTATATACTCAAAAATGATTGTAAATCATCCATTTAGTTAGATCTAAATGGTAATTGGATTTCACCTTTAACCCTATTTGATTTGATGTAAATGTAACACGTGACAATCTAATTAAGTTCACCTTTTAGCGTGACATGACAAACTAATTCAGATAACTAACATGTACTCCACCTGATAACTAACATGTAATCCACCTCCACCTCTTAAAGGACAACATGATGCGATCAAACTAATCAGAGAGTAAATCGCAAAAAAAAAACTAATCAGAGAGTAAATAATTTTGTTCCTCATCTCTTAGATTGGACCGGATCTCCATAGCCCATTCCCTCCTCTCTGGACAAAACAGCAGGCCTCAACCAACCCCTCTCCATCTTGGGTACTTTTCGGCTCCTGGCCCACACAGCCCAGCAGTTATGTAGACTTCAGCGTTCGAACTGACACGACACGTACGATAAGTAGTAGTACCTTAACTTGCTGTGAGTTGGAGAAAATCTCAACCCCAAACTAGTTACTGAGAAAGAGCTATAATTTTGTTTTGAGGGTTTTAAAAAGCTTTATCTCCAATAGAACGAGAAAATCTCAACCTCAATATCTCCTCTGACATATGGGGCCAATTTATCATTTATGAGACCCTTTCTTCTATTTTTTCTCTCTCCACCCGTTCGTTCTCTCCCCGACCTCCGAGCGCCGCATACCTCTTCCGCCGCCAATCCCCTTCGTACCCTCCTCCTTGGCCACCTCTCCTCCTCCTCCGCCGTCAGCTTCGTTTGTTGGGCACATCGCCAAGCCCCATATGGCCGATCTATGCCTCGTGCTGCTCGTCGTTGCCGACAATGGAGAAGACTCCGAGACCACCGCTGACTTGGAAGACGCCAGGTGCGTGCTACTGCTCGTATTGAGGGTGGATTTTTTTAAACTCCCTCGACTTTTGAAAACCGTTCACTTTTGCACCCTGGTGGTTTTGACAGTAGTTTTGCTAATGTGGCGTCACGTTAGATGGGGTAAATCAGACGAAGTTGAAAGTTCAAGAAGATAAATCAGACTAGAAATATTTTTTTAAAATATCTAAAAATTAAAAAAAAATTCAATTATTTATTTAAACATATTTTTACATGGAAAGTTCTTGTAATTAAAAATCCTAAAAACTGGTTTAATCTTGAAGATTCATAGAAAATTTATTTCAGCTTAGAAAATTACGAAACTTGTTTTAAATTTTCTAAAATCATGCTCTATGTTACGGTGCCTAGGTTGAAATTGTTTGAATCTTGATGAACCCATTTTGGTGCTTATTTTCTAGTTAAAAAACTCTCGTATCTATTATAATTAGTCGATATTGATCATCCGAGCTACACAAAAGCGGTAGTAAAGCATTGTTAGGACTGTAGTGGGAAATAGTTCAATACCCTAAATAATTTTAAAAGTATTCGTGTTAGCCTGCGTGGCTACATACACCCTGCCACACACATGCATGCATGCGTGCACAGGGTTCATGATATTTGTACAGATAGAATAAAGTGACATGCAGAAATAACTTTTAAAAATTTATCCAAATATTTTTCTAGAAAATAGTTAAAATTAACGAAAATCATATTTAACCATTGAAATTTTGTTTTTACTCACAAAAAATATGAATCTGGTTTTATTTAAAATAATCATGCTCTACATTTTTGTTCCTTGCCTAGAATTATTTGAATCTTATATAGCATCCTAAAATCTAAAACTAGGCCAAATATGAAATGGGGGATGCGCCAATTCCTTGAAGACCGCAGCGCGCGAAACCCGCCATGCAAACTGCAAACAACATTTCTTCAACAGCACATCTTTGCTTAACCATTGAGTCATGCATGGAAAATTCTAAATAAAGAATTCAATGCTGTTCTATAGCACTTCTGCCTTTTCAGGGTTATTCTGCATTATGAAATATCAAGGATGGATCAAACATGAAGAGATATACAGAGAAGTCATTTTGGATAGCGATACGGTCTCCAAAGCATAACTTTGACTTCTTATTTTTATAAAATATACATTGAAAAGTGATATATGTATATTTTTATGAAAGTATTTTTTAAGACAAATCTATTTGTATGGTTTTCACGTTTTCAAAATCAACAACTTAAAAGTTATTCATGATTTATATTCCCAATGTTTAACTCAAACCTTATCCAAAATGATTTCTTTTAGGGACGTAGAGAGAGTACTATGTACATATAAGACTACGACAGCCCAATGAAAGCCTTAATTGTTGCATGCTATGAAATTTACAAATCCACAAAGAATTATTCAAACGAGTAACAACATTAATGCGAAAATATTAAGCAGTGCTTGATTTGCTATTTGCCACTAGGAAGCCATGAAGCATCAGATCCTAAGGTTGTAAGAACTTCTTAGCCATAGATACAAGGACAACGAATCATCGACACGTAGCCGCACGTAGGGTTACGCAGCTGCCGCCACCACCGAGACTCTCACCGCCACCGCTGCGTCTAGGGCCCCTCTCCGTCTTCCTCTCCAGTACATCTGCCGGGGACAAGAAGGGGAGGGGACCCATCTTTTTTCTCGTAGTTTTAATTTTCATATCTAGTTGCTTAGGTTTTAGTCAAGTAAATCTTTTGGCGAAATCAGATGAATTTCGCCCAGGATCGTGTTTCTAGTGATGACTTTGGGGATTACCACGATGAGATCACCGTTGCAGGCGTCGATTTCATTGGCAGGCTGCAAGGGGAGGGGTGCTTCTAGGAGCCCCCTACGAGGACAGCGACTCCGGGGCATCGATCTCATCGTCGATGGTCGCGAAGAGAAAATCATGTGATGAATATGTATCCTATGTCGTACCTGATGATGCAACTATCGACATTCTTTCAATGATTTAGATGCATTTTGGACTAGTTGCCTACGTTAGCATTGGCGGTAACAAATATGGTGTTGTTATTGTTGATGATTATTCTCGCTTTATGTGGGTGTTCTTTGTGTATGATAAGAGTGAAGTGCAAGGGAAGGTGAAGACCTTCATTAGAATAGCACAAAGGGAGTTCGGGCTACCTATCAAGAAGGTGCGAAGCGACAATGGTATCGAATTCCGCAACACCAATGTCGAAGAGTTTCTTGATGAGGAGGGCATCAAGCATGAATTCTCGGCTCCATATACCCCTCAACAAAATGGGGTGGTTGAGAGGAAGAACCAAACTCTCATTGACATGGCAAGAACAATGCTTGATGAGTACAAGACTTCGGACAACTATTGGGCCAAAGCAGTCAACACCGCTTGTCAAGCTATCAACCGCCTCTATCTTCATAAGTACTACAAGAAGACTTCATATGAGCTTCTAACTGGTAACAAACCCAAGGTGTCATACTTTAGAGTATTTGGGTGCAAATGTTTCATTTTTAACAAGAAGCCTCGAAGCTCTAAATTTGCACCTAAGATTGATGAAGGCTTTCTTCTTGGTTATGGTCCAAACGAGCACGCCTATCGGGTTTTCAATCTTTCTACCGGAAGAACTGAAATCACGGTAGACGTGATGTTTGATGAATCTAATGGCTCTCAAGTGGAGCAAGTTGATTTAGATGTTGTAGGAAAAGAAAAGCCACCTTATGAAGCAATCAACCATATGGCCATAGGTGATGTGAGACCAGTTGAAGCGACCAAAGAAGAAGACCCTCCACTCCAGGCTTCAACACCACTCCAAGGGCCAACTGTTGTCCTAGGTCCTATGAACATGTAGGACGCGGAGGCTCCATGCCTGAACGTGGAGGCTCTGGGGCCTAGAGGTTTCGTGCCAGGACGCGGAGGCTCCGGGGTCTAGGACAACAATCTGCAAGAGGAGGAACAAATACAAGATGATAAGCCTAAAGCTGATGAAGATGATGACAACCAACCTCTACATCAACCTTCAGATAGGCCACCTCATCCAAGAGTGCATCAAAGTGTACAACGGGATCATCCCGTTGACAACATCCTTGGGAGCATAAGAAAGGGGGTAACAACTCGATCTCGTCTAGCAATTTTTTACCAATTTTACTCGTTTGTTTCCTCCTTAGAACCTCTTAAGGTAGATGAAGCTCTTAAGGATCCGGATTGGGTGATGGCTATGCAAGAAGAGTTGAACAACTTCGAGAGAAATCATGTTTGGGAATTGGTGGAAAGACCCAAGACTAATGTGATTGGCATCAAGTGGGTCTTCCAAAATAAGCAAGATGAACATGGTGTGGTGACAAGGAACAAGGCAAGATTGGTTGCTCAAGGGTTCACTCAAGTTGAAGGGCTAGACTTTAAAGAGACCTTTGCACCAGTGGCAAGACTTGAAGCAATTCAAATGCTTCTAGCCTTTGTCATCCATCATGATTTCAAGCTATGTTAAATGGATGTGAAGAGTGCCTTTCTCAATGGTCCACTCTCCGAGCTAGTCTATGTGGAGCAACCATTGGGATTTGAAGATCCTAAGCATCCTCACCATGTCTACAAACTCCATAAGGCGCTCTATGGGCTTAAGCAAGCACCAAGAGCATGGTATGAATGCCTTAAGCATTTCTTGCTCAAGCAAGGCTTTGAAATAGGCAAAGCCGACACTACTCTCTTCACAAGAAAGATTAAGAATGATATATTTGTATGCCAAATATATGTCGATGACATAATATTTGGTAGTACTAATCAAACTTTTTGTGAAGAATTTAGTAGGATTATGACAAAGAGGTTTGAGATGTCTGTGTTGACACAAAATGTGATGCACTGTGCCCCACACACAGCAAGCCGGAAAGCGTGGCTTCAATTGGGTGCCCGGGTGTTTCGTGATCCGGAAACGTGCTAGTCAGTTTGACCTGAAAAAACTAACAAGGGATAAAACAGTTAAATGCCAAACCGGAACATGTCGGGTGAGACCAGACAGTTCCATATATACGGCCCTGAAGCCACTTACAACGACATACAGCTATAGGAAGCTATCTGCCAGCAAGTTTATAAACCATTCGGCTAATCGTAAGATGAGCACACGTAAAGATCCGATTACCGAATGCATGTGCATGGGAAGACATGTTTGAACAAGTGAAATTAATCATGAGTTAATGCATAACCAAGCTCAGCAATCCAGCCGAGTTGGGGTCCATGAAGAAGGAACGTGCAAATAAACACGATTAAACTAATCTAAAACCTGCATCTGCCGCACGACACCTAGTTTTGTCAAAGCTTAAACATAATTAACATGCATGAACCCACGACATGTGACAATCTAGATTAAAATAATTCAGCCATTACGAGCATGTTATCTATTTGCAAAGGTAATACGAAAGTAATGATCATTGAAGCACGAATAAAACCATAAGAGAGGGCCGAACAATATCAATCTAGATTGGGCAGAAGTGTGTTACAAATATATAAAATATTTAAAACATGCAACACAGGATAACTTAATGAATCTATTTAGATTTTGCCATATCTAATAGAGCCGATAACTGTCTTGCCTTCACTAAGCATATTGAGCAAATGCACGCGCAGACGGTATCTACTCATAAACAAAGCATAAGCAAAGACTTCTTGATTGTCAAGCAAAGATCCGCATACGATCATTGAAAACAAACAAGACTACTTGCATCACGTCTAAATCCACCGCATGATACTAAACATGATAACAAGGTTGCCGGAACTTCACGGAGGTCGACGAATCGATGACTCCTCTCGAAGAACTCGGACGACGACGACAAAAGGACTCGAAAGTTGGCACGGGGCGGTTGTATTGATTTGGTTGTGAACGCCTATTACAATGGTCGAGGGTCAATATTTATACCCTAGACAAAACACGAGTCCTAAAAGACTACGATTTACAAAGGAACTCTTAAACAAACTTGGAAACTACGATTCCTTGCCCTAAACTCTCGAGTCCTTTATTATTACAACTTTCATCTTTTCGATCGGCTTTTTGCTCGCCATCTCTCGCTTTCCGAATGGAGTCACCACCTTACGAGGTAACCAACCGCACAAGCATTTAGCCGACCGCTTCGTTTTGTTTGCGAATGTCCTTCTTCCGTATGCGGGTCCACTGTCATCTTCCGAAGTCGACCAAAATCCGGTGTTAACACATGCCCCCTCAATTTCGGGATAAAAGTTGTTTTATTCTCGAAATTGACCACAAGCTCCTTCTCCCTCCTAGGTCAAGACCGTTTCAACACCATGTACTGTCTAAAAATTCAAGCTTTCAAGCAACCTCGGACCCACTTGAATCTTCAATGGCGACCAGGATGAAATTCAGAGGTAAACTTCACTTATATTCGGCAATTTCCACTTGATCTTCCCGTTCTTCTTTTGACTTATTCCTCTTTGATTTCAATCACCCTTTAAAGGAATACAAGAATCAGATTTCGATCCCTTATGCTGCCAACCCTGATTCCTATTTCCTCGGCCCAATGGGAAATCCTGACCCTTTTGAAATTATCGAGAAGGAAACCCAAAGAATTCCTTTCAAATCTAGGATCACCTTGCCAAACCGATGGCCAAACACGTTCAAGAATTGGCCATTTCCCCCAATCATTGGATGGCGGAATTTGGTACAGAGAATCTTTGGAGAAAAGCGGCAGACCACTAGGAAAGTCAAGACATCAGTCATTGTCTGGAATTATCCTTAGCAGAAACACCCAGAAACGATTCCCTTTTGATAGCAGCTTCCCATTTTTGGTCTGACACCATTAATGCCTTCGTCTTTGACCATGGTATGATGACCATCACTCTAGCCGACGTGTTCATGATGACTGGCTTGAACGTGTCACTACCAGTATACACTCATAAGTACAAGAGCAAAAGTAATCAAAGAGCCGTCAGCTCTGGATGTGGATGGGTGAAATACATCCAGAACTACATGAATGCATCTGGCATCATTTCTGACAAAGAGTTGAAAGCCTTCATGAATATGTGGCTATGCAGATTCATCTTCTGTGGAAAATCCAATGAACCAACTCTGAATCATATGGTGATGGCTGAAGATTTAGCTGCAGGCACTCAGATCCCACTAGGCAAATATCTTTTGGGGTCTGTTTATCATATGATGCATTAGATTACTCTTCAGATGCGCCAAGGTGGAGAAATCTCTTGTGTGAATGGTCCCTGGTGGCTAATTCAGATGTGGCTCCAGCTATACATGCATCAGATAACCTCTGTGAGCCTCTTCAATCTAAGTTTTCCTTCAGTTAACTATGCTGAAGGCAGTACAGCAAAGGTTAAGGCTTGTTAGACTTATGGGGAAGCAGCATCATCTATCAGCATTGACATAGACATTGGTCATTTCTTCAAGCTGTTTTTTAAAGGATTCGGCAATGTGCTCTGGTTCCCTTATAGAGAAAATGAAAATTTGACTTTGCCCTGCAAGTTTAGCTATGAAATTGGTTGTTTAGGTCAAGAATCCACGGAGATCTTCAACTCCTTTATCAAACCTTGCACTCTGTCAGCCGAATTCCATCATGGGAGGTTAGTGCAGTCCACCTATGAATTCTACTATCCAAATATGGTGGCCAGACAATTAGGATGTGGCCAGCTGCCCCCAAGATTCCTCTTCTCAACAATCATAAAGCCAAGGGAAGTAATAACAGAAAGAATGGAAGCCAAGAAAATCTTTGAATTAGGACGGGAATTGCCAACATACGAACCATCTCCATTTGGGCTAATAGATGTTGCTCATCCCAATCCTTGGGGCCCGGCGGAACCAGCAGATGCACACCATCCATATTCTCACGAGGAAGCGCTCAAGTTTCGCCAGGAGAGGGACGAGGCCCGGGAGGAGCTAGGTGACGTCTCCAAGAAATTCGGCATCGAGCAAACTGAATGGGAGGACCAGCGGAAGCAACTCTGCGACGCCATCACCGGTTTGATATCTTCATTTGGTTTTATCATTCTGGCTTCCCCTGCTTGCTGACCCATTTTTTTTCTTTTCTGCCCAGCTCTTTCTGTGGAGAACGATCGCCTGAAGGCGGCGGCGAACAAGGTTGCCGACAAGGTGAATGCCCAGGGGGAGACATCCGAGGCACGCCTTGATGCTATGGACGGCCATGTTGATCAGGCCGTCATCCAAGGTGTGCACCTTGGTGTTTCTCTCGGGCTGGCGGCAATGACCTCCCGAACCAACGAAGACTACTCCTTCCAGCCAGTCGGCTTCGCTGGAGGACGCCCGGACGAGATCGACGACATCGATGAGCATCTGGAGGTCTACGATGATCATGCTGTCGCCCTTGCCGAGTCCACAAATCCCCAGTCCGTCCTCAATAGGTTATTTGAGGAGTAGTTTGTATTAGGATGGACTTCTGTGAATAAACTTGTCTTTTGGAAGAATGCTTATTTCTTTGATTCTCTTCGGTAAAATTCTGCCTGCGATTGTCAGAAAAATGCTGAAAACACCCCGGTCTTGCATAAACATTCTTGTGCTAGAGGCGATGCGAACTGCATCGGCTATTTTGTGCTAAAGGCGATATGAACAATATCGGCTATTCTCAGTTTATTTTTTTTAGGCTAAAGGCGATCAGCTTTTCTGATCTACGTTCATGAACCAACCTCAACACTGGGGTAATATTTCTTAAGAAATCTTCCATTGATAGCTCTGGTAAACTCCTCCCCAAATAAAGTCTTCAATATGTATGCATTGCCAGGTACACATTCTACTATTCGGAAAGGACCTTCCCAATTTGGAGACCATTTGCCGAATGCTTTATCCTTTGTTCCAACTGGCAATATAGTTTTCCAAACCAAGTCTCCTTCTGCGAATTGCTTTAGCCTAACCCTTTTGTTATAATAGTTGGCAACGCGTATTTTATTTTTCTCAATATTTTCCAATGCGTTGAGATGAATCAAATGTAAATCTTCCAATTCATCCATCATCAGATTCTTATAATCTTCTTCTACCAATTCTTTCTGTAACACAACTCGCCTTGAACCTGACCGCAATTCCCATGGTAATACAGCATGATGCCCATAGACCAATTCATAGGGAGACGTTTGAGTGGACCCATGACAAGCCATTCGGTAAGCCCACAATGCTTCATTAAGAACCAAGTGCCATCTCCTTGGTTTTCATCAATCTTCTTTCGGATGATTTTAATCATAATCTTATTTGATGCTTCTTCGACGACCATTAGCTTGTGCATAATAAGGAGAAGAATTATACAACTTAATTCCCATATCTTTGGCAAAATCACAGAATTTCAAGAAGTAAATGGCGAGTTCCTTGATGGGTTGTTATAGTTTGAGGAATCCCAAATCTGTGAATTATATGTTCCTTAACAAAACCGATCATATTTTACGGCGTTACCTTCTTCAAAGGGATAGCTTCAACCCACTTGGTGAAATAATTCGTGGCCAAGAGTACAAATTTGTGTCCCTTACTAGAAGGAGGATTGATCGACCAATTAAATCTATACCCCATCCTCTGAGCGGCCAAGGCTTGATTATGGGATTCATAGCGAGATCTTTGGAACTTTTTGAATATTGCGAATTTTGACAATTGTGACACCCTTTGTAATATTCAAAACAATCCTCCAACATAGTCGGCCAAAAATAAACAGTTCTCCTAATTATCCACTTCATCCGATAAGCTAACTGGTGTGCACCACACAATCCTTCGTGAACCTCATACATCACTTTCTTGGCCTCTTCTTGACTTAAACATTTGAGCAATACTCCATCGATGGACTTGTAATATAAGTGATCATCAAGGAACACAAATTTGAGAGCTTTGTATCCGAGTTTTCGGGAAACTTTTGAGATGGACCTTTAAGATAATTGGTAATTTCGTATCTCCAATCACCATCTACTTGATCGAGATTTAAAACACCTTCTTCTATAGCAAAAACTTCCCGACTCTCTCGATATCCGTAGCGGCTTGAGCTAACTTATTTGCTTCTTCATTATACTCTCTAGGGATATGATGCAAGGTTACTACCGAAAATTCTTCAAAAGTTCTCTACACTCCTCATAATATTCTCTTAACACATTGTTCTTGCATTCATATCGACCACTCAGTTGATTAATCACCAACTCGAACCCCCAAAGATTTCAACAAAGAACGGCCTTTACTTCTATAAGAAGTGAAGCCCTCTAAGCAACGCTTCATACTCTGCTCGATTATTAGTAACATGAAATTCAATAGGAACCGCATACTCAAAAGTTTTTCCTTGTGGGGAAATCAAAAGAATACCAGCACCACCACCTTTGTTACAAGATGATCCATCGAAGAACAAGGCCCAAGGCACAATGCTTATCGCCTCAATGTAAAGATCCCGATGTTGGGTAATAAAATTGGCAATAATTTGACCCTTTACCGCCTTTGCCGATTCGTACCTTAAATTAAATTCGACAATGCTAAAATCCATTTGCCAATTCTTCCATTCAAAATTGGCATTGATAGCATATGTTTGATTACATCAAAACTAGAAACTACCACGCATTCGGTATTCAACAAATAGTGCCGAAATTTGGTACATGAGTAATACACACACAAGCAAAGTTTTTTCAGAGTGGCGAATACCTTGTTTAGGGTCTAGCGACTTTTCGGCTAAGATAAGCTATGACTCTTTCTTTTCCTTCAAATTCTTGCATAAGGGCCGATCCTATCGTTAGGCTATCTACGCCACATACAACTTAAAAGGCTTGTCAAGTTGTGGAGGTACCGGCGCATGTGGTGCCTTCATATATTGCTTGATCTCATCAAAAGCCTTTTTTGTTGTATGTCACCCCATACAAATTTTTGATCCTTCTTGAGCTTTAATAAAGGAGAAAAGGGTAAAACTCTCTCTGATAGATTGGATATGAATCTTCTTACAAAGTTGATTTTGCCTAACAATGATTGTAATTCTGTGAGATTGGTTGGCGGCACAACTTTGTCTATTGCTTCCATGCTCTTTTTCCCAACTTCAATTCCTCCTTTATGAACTAAAAATCCCAAAAACTCACCAGCCGAAACTCCAAAGGCACATTTGTTTGGATTCATCTTCAAGCCATGCTTTCTTGTGCACTCCAAAGTCTTTCTTAAATCGGCTAAATGTCCTTCATGATTTCTAGACTTGACCACTACATCATCGATGTAGATCTCTACAATTTTGCCGATCAGCTCGTGAAAAATATAATTCATAGCTCTTTGATAAGTTGCACCGGCATTCTTTAACCCAAATGTCATGACTATCCATTCAAACAAACTAATATGACCAGGACATCTGAAGGCTGTTTTTGAAATATCTTCCATTGCCATAAAAATTTGATTATAACCAGCATTACCATCCATAAAACTAATGACTTCATAACCTGCTGCTGCATCTACTAGTAAATCGGCAACTGGCATTGGGTAACCATCCATGGGAGTGGCCTTATTAAGATTTCTGAAATCTATGCAAACCCTCATTTTTCCATTTTTCTTGTATACCGGTACTATATTTGAAATCCACTCTGCATACTTGCAGGGCCGAATGAAGTTTGCTTCTATTAATCTTTCAACCTCCTTCTTCACATCGGCCAATACCTCCTCTTTGTATATCTTTCGTGGAGGTTGTTTGTAAGGACGAAATCCAGGTTTAATGGGTAATCGATGCTCAACAATGGAACGATCCAATCCAGGCATTTCCGTGTAATCCCAAGCAAAACAATCTTTAAAACTTTTTCAACAGATCTATCAACTTTGATTTATATTCGGGTCTAACTTTGCACTAATATACATCGGCCTTGGCTTAGAACCATCACCAACATCAATTTCTTCCAACTTATCATCCGACATAAAACCACGTCCCAACTTTCCTTTGTTGCCATCGACGAGATTTCCCATTAAAATTACTAGGAGAGCCGATTGCTTGGATCGGTTGTTGGCCCTCTCATTGAAAACATTTATAGGACCTTCTTTCCACACTTTTCCGGAGAAACAATCGACGCTTCATATTTCCCAAAGAGGTAGATTCTGTGGCAGCCACACTACACGAATCATCAAGATGTACAACTTCAACATCATCTCCAATCCATTGAATGAGAATTTGATGCATGGTCGAAGGAATGCGACAATTAGCATGGATCCAATCTACGCCCAAGAGTAGACTATATGCCCCTTGCCATCAATGACAAAAAAGGTAGTAATCGAGTTTTCGACCCAATAGTCACTTGACATGGATAGCACCTCGGGTATCGGAAGGATTGCCAGCAAAGTCCCTAAGCACCATGTCAGTTTTCAACAATTCTTCATTAGTCATCCCAAGCTTTCTAAAGGTAGTATAAGGCATGATATTGATAGCAGCCCCTCCATCAACAAACATCTTAGTTAAAGGCTTGCCATTGACATATCCCTTTAAATAGAGTGGTCTCAAGTGACGATTCTTGATTGGTTTGTCAAAAAAAATTTCTCTTTGTTAATACAAGTCGGGCCATCAAATCCTGACATTCACTTTCATCAAAATCAGAGTACACCTCTTCTTGGACATCTTGGCTTTCGGGAGCTATAAACTCTGATGGGAGGAAGAAAGCCATGCAAGCATCAGCCGAAGGACCACATTCATCAGGCTTCTTCTTAGGACGCCATATTTGCTTTGTTTCGGTAACTTCCTGTTTCAACTCCCTATTCCTCAACCGTTGAACTCTTCTTTTCTGACTTTTCCTCAGGCCTAGAGGACACCTTTGTCCTTTTGCCATACGTATCTATAGGAATCAACTTCTTCATCATGCACTCTATCATGAATCCAACCTTGACTGCAAATCTCTTCCTTTCTTTGATTCTCAAAATCATCTGCTTTTTAAGCGCCGATCATCTTGAGGAACCTTCGTTCCAAGTCTTTCATAGACGGACGGCGGTTGACTCGAGATTGCCTATACCGAGTCTCGAGCACTACACTCCGGACAATTATTTCTAGCGAGTAACCTCAAGCCTTCATTCCAACAATGCCTAAAGAATGAACAACCCCAATGAGACCGCTCCTGATTACATCATGTATTCTTCTTGCTCCCTTCGGTATACCTCTTCCTCATACCTCCGGCATTCTTCCATAAACCATTGCTTCTTATAGTATTCCTTCTCTTGCTCTCTCTGCCACTTGTTTAGCAAAATACGTGATGTAACTCTGGGTTTGGAAGTTTGACCTTTCTCGGTTCGGCTATTCTGAAACCGAACTCGTTGCTGCAGCTCTCTACTGGTGACTTGCCGATCCGGGTCAACAGCACCATTTTTCTTTGCTCTATCAGAAGTCAACACCTTCATCTTGCCTTTACCTTTGAGATCATTGGCAGGGACCATATTCACAGAGAAAGAAATCATATTTTGTGGAAAAGGCTGATCATCAATTTTCATCTTGCCATCAAACTTCAAATGTCCCTCTTGGATAGCTTTCTGGATTCGTATTCTGAACACTCGGCAATCATTGATAGAGTGAGAATTAGTGTTATGGAAGCCACAATACTTTTTGTCTTTCACTCCCTCAGGACGTAGCATGGGATGTCCTTCTAGCAACTTGATGCGTCCTTCCTTCATCAATAATGCAAAAGCCTGGCCCCGCCTTAGTAACATCAAAATCATAGGTTCCCTTTTGTTGTTTCAACCAGCGTTGACTAATTTGAGTAGGCTCCTTTGCCCAATTCAACTCAAATTTGCGACTATCTCATCTTCATCAATATACTACCGCTTCCTCCTCCGGAAAACCTTGATACACCTCATTAGTGGCATTGTTCTTCCGAAAGTGATTATCTCTCCGAATCCTTGGGCACGATTACTCATAGTCGCTAAACGCATTGTGTGCAAGTTGGCCAAGATCATCAAACTCCATGCCGAACAACTTCTCCTTGATATTCGGCAACATTCCTGCTATAGCTATTCCAGGTAGTTGATCATCTGGTAAATTCAGAGAATAACACATATTCTTGGTCTCCCTAAATCTGCGAAGATATTCCAATGGTGTCTCATTTGTTCTCATCCTCAGACTCATGAGATCGACCAACTTCTTCTCATTAGTACCCGTGTAGAAATATGAATGAAACTTCTGCTCTAGCTCTACCCACGTACCAATGGAATGAGCTGGTAAAGACATGAACCACGTGAAAGCTGGTCCTGTAAGAGACAAAGGAAAATATCGAATCCTCCAAGCTTCATCTAAAGCAGCTTCTCCAAGCTGCATTAAGTACCGACTGACGTGCTCTATGGTACTAGTATCATCTTGACCAGAAAACTTGGTCAAATCCGTTGGATGCTTCACCCTTGGAGGTAACGCCACTCTGTTGTACCACTCTGGGTAAGGAGACTTGTATGAATAGGATTGATTTTTTGGCTTCAAGTCGAACCGATTCGCATCATATCGCCATCCTGTGCATCAAAACATCAATGCACGAATCTCGATTTCCTTGTACTTGTACTCCAGAAGGCAATCCTGAAACACTCCTATACCCTGGATTTGGCACAGCATTGATAGCATTGTAATCAGTAAATTCTTGATACCCATCTCCATACATATTCTTCTGCAATCTGTTTGATGCTGGAGAAACTCTATAAGTGAAGGTGGCACTTCTCTGTGGTACCAAATATTACACAGCCATAGGTGGGATGTGATTGCTTTCGGTGTGAGTCAATCCACCTATATTTGAAGTCGATGGTCCTTCTTTTCAGCAGCTTCTCTTGATGCTTTGGAACATTGAAAAGTGTCGGTCCTTTGAGTGGGCCAACATTTTCTTCAAAGTACTTATCAACCATTGGACCAAAAGTCTGATCATGATTGCCCGAAAGGTATTCGAAAAAGCTGTGTGATGGTTTGTCATGGTTTCTCCCATAGCTTTATAAACCGGGGCTGCCATCTTTCGAGCATCCTCCTTCAAAGTGTAATTAGTTTGATGTGGAAGAAGAACCCTTGGCATTGATTGCTTTTGAAACACTTTATTGCTCTTGTTTTTGGAAAAAGACATCAAACACTTCCGTTGGTATTGCTCACATGCTTGTAGCACTAAATCCTCAGAATTATCGGCAATTCCGCCATGCTCACATCGAACATGATCATTGTTGATCTCAGACGCCATCTTGAACTAACAGATTGTCCCACCGTCCAAGTGCAAAAAGTGTGTTGACACAAAATGTGACGACCTGTGCCCCACACACACAAGAAGCCGGAAAGCGTGGCTTCAATTGGGTGCCGGGTGTTTCGTGATCCAGAAGCGTGCGGTCGGTTTGACTGAAAAAACTAACAAGGGATAAAACAGTTAAATGCCAAACGGAACATGTCGGGTGAGACCGAGATAGTTCCATATATACGACCACGAAGCCACTTACAATGACATATGACTATAGGAAGCTATCTCGCCAAACAAGTTTATAAACCATTCGGCTAATCGTAAGATGAGCACACGTAAAGATCCGATTGCCGAATGCATGTGCATGGGAAGACATGTTTGAACAAGTGAAATTAATCATGAGTTAATGCATAACCAAGCTCAGCAATCCAGCCGAGTTGGGGTCCATGAAGAAGGAACGTGCAAATAAACACAATTAAGCTAATCTAAAACCTGCATCTACCGCACGACACCTAGTTTCATCAAAGCTTAAACGTAATTAACATCCATGAACCCACGACATGTGACAATCTAGATTAAAATAATTCAGCCATTACGAGCATGTTATCTATTTGCAAAGGTAATACGAAAGTAATGATCATTGAAGCACGAATAAAACCATAAGAGAGGGCCGAACAATATCAATCTAGATTGGGCAGAAGTGTGTTACAAATATATAAAATATTTAAAACATGCAACACAGGATAACTTAATGAATCTATTTAGATTTTGCCGTATCTAATAGAGCCGATAACTGTCTTGCCTTCACTAAGCATATTGAGCAAACGCCTGCCGCAGGGTATCTACTCATAAACAAAGCATAAGCAAAGACTTCTTGATTGTCAAGCAAAGATCCGCCGCACGATCATTGAAAACAAACAAGACTACTTGCATCATGTCTAAATCCACCGCATGATACTAAACATGATAACAAGGTTGTCGGAACTTACGGAGGTCGACGGATCGATGACTCCTCTCGAAGAACTCGACGACACGACAAAAGGACTCAAAAGTTGGCACGGGGCCGGTTGTATTGATTTGGTTGTGAACGCCTATTACAATGGTCGAGGGTTAATATTTATACCCTAGACAAAACACGAGTCCTAAAAGACTACGATTTACAAAGGAACTCTTAAACAAACTTGGAAACTACGATTCCTTGCCCTAAACTCTCAGAGTCCTTTATTATTACAACTTTCATCTTTTCGATCGGCTTTGCCTGCCATCTTCTGCTTTCCCGAATGGAGTCACCACCTTCTGAGGTAACCAACCGCACAAGCATTTAGCCAACCGCTCATTTTGTTTGCTGAATGTCCTTCTTCCTGTATGCGGGTCCACCTGTCATCTTCCGAAGTCGACCAAAATCCAGTGTTAACAGTCTATGATGGGTGAATTGATGTTCTTCCTTGGGTTTCAAGTAAAGCAATTGAAGGAAGGAACATTCATATGCCAAACTAAGTACACAAGGGATATACTCAAGAAGTTTGACATGGGAAACGCCAAACCCATCAAGACACCTATGCCAACAAATGGGCACTTAGACTTGGATAAAGATGGGAAAGCTGTTGACCAAAAGGTATATCATTCCATGATCGGCTCCCTACTTTACTTATGTGCATCTAGGCTAGATATTATGCTTAGTGTGTGCATGTGAGCTAGATTTCAAGCTAACCCAAAAGAGTGCCATCTTATGGTCGTTAAGAGAATCTTGAGATATTTAGTACACACTCCTAACTTTGGATTGTGGTATCCCAAGGGCTCAAATTTCAGTCTACTTGGGTATTCAGATTTTGATTACACCGGTTGCAAAGTAGAAAGAAAAAGTACATCGGGGACATGTCAATTCCTTGGATGGTCCCTAGTGTCTTGGAGCTCTAAGAAGCAAAATTCGGTAGCCCTTTCCACCGCTGAAGCCGAGTATGTGGTGGTCGGCGCATGCTATGCCCAACTACTTTGGATGAAGCAAACCCTCAATGATTACGGATGTTGCTTTACCAAGATCCCACTTTTGTGTGACAATGAAAGTGCCATAAAGCTTACAAACAATCCAGTGAGCCACTCAAGAACTAAGCACATAGACATCCGTCATCATTTCTTAAGAGACCACGAAGCCAAAGGAGATATCGTAATTCATCATATGAGCATCAAAAAACAACTAGCCGATATCTTCACAAAGCCTCTCGACGAGTCAAGGTTCTGTGCTTTGAGGAGTGAACTAAATATACTTGACTCTCATAACGTGGTTTGAAATTGTGCACGTCTTTGTTTGTTGCTTTATGTGTCAACTAGTTAGGCTTGCAAAATTTTCATAAGTGTTTCAAAGTGTTGGTTCATATGTCCAATCTTGTCTCTAGTAGCTATTGTTATGTACTGTTGTTTTGTTGGCTAGCTACAAGAAACAAAAGTCCATTACCATTAATTAAAATACTTAGAAATTCCTTGGAATACAGGCGTAGTTTCTGCTCGGTGTCAGATCACGGAGGCTCCGTGTTTATGTGCGGAGGTTCCGTGGCCTGGAGGGTCCACGGCCTAGCACGGAGGCTCCGTGCCCTGACAGTTTGATTAGGGTTTGGGTAAAAATCAAAATATTTTTTTAACTTTCCCGTTTTACCCCTCCCAGTAACTTTTCTGAGTTACTGGGGATTCACTTAAGCCGCACTACACCCCTTTCCTCTTGCACACGTGCGCGCTCGCCTTCGCCATCGCCGTTGTCGCGCCACTGCTCCCGCTGCAGCCGCTCCATCGCCCTGCTCCCATGTGTCGCACGGGCATTTGTGGTGGTGGTGCAGGAGGTCGAGACTCAGGGGGAGTCTATAGAGGAGAATAAGCCGCTCAAGCAGTCGCCTGGAGGATTCATTGATGACCGGCCAAATCCTTGACTCTCCGGCTACACTCGTGGTAGGAGGGTGCTCCTTGAGGCCGTCGTCGACTGCTACTATCTCTTTCTTCTCTGATCTCTCTCATCCAAGGTGAAATCCTATTTCTACCATGGATTCAATTTTGGGTCTCTGTTTCTTTCAATTTCTAGCGTAGATGAGTTTGTTTCACCTTCTAGTGGTAGATCTAGTAGTACATTGCAGTAAGATTTGAGTAGAAGGTTGAATCAAATTTAGGATGTAATCCACCAGAGCACGGAGGCTCTAGGCCTCTATGTAGAGGCTCCGGCCCCCAGAGGCTCTGCACCAGAGTGCGGAGGCTCCACGGTCCAGAAGGATCAACAGCCTCAGTTTGATTCAAAATTCTACTCTGACCTTGTGTAATGTTGCTGTTATGACTTGGCACTAGTTTCTCATCCTTTTTGAAAGGATCAAGATGCCCAAGAGGGGGGGTGAATTCGGCTAATTCTAAAATTCTTTGCAATAATTAAACCCTACACTTAGCCCACTTGACCCCTTGTGCCTAGAATGTGATTCTAATGATCTACCGCACAAAAGTTAGCACCCTAAGTTCCAATCCTACTCTAGCATGGCAATTCTAAGAATGTAAAGACAAGAATTGAATTGCTCAAATGTAAATGCTCAAAGTAAAGAGAGGAGAAGGAACACGGCGATGTTTTGCCGAGGTATCAGAGAGTTGCCACTCCCCACTAGTCCTCGTTGAAACACCCACGCAAGGGTGTAGCTCCCCCTTGATCCGTGCAAGGATCAAGTGCTCTCTACAGGTTGATTCTTCGACACTCCATCGTGGTGAATCACCCACAACCACTCACAACTTGAGTTAGGTCATCCACAAGCTCCGCTGGATGATCACCAAACTCTCGATCACCACCAAGCCGTCTAGGTGATGGCGATCACCAAGAGTAACAAGCAAGAACTCTCACTTGACCACAACAAGCCTAATGAGAAGGGTGGATGCACACTTGCTACTCTCCTTGCACTAATGAGGCCTTAATCTTGGATTTGCAAATCTCAATCACCTCACTAGACTCTTGCTCTCCTAAGCACTCTCAAGGGTGTTTCTTAGATGTTGAAATGGGCAAGAGACCTCCCTTGGAAGAATGGAGGAAGTATTTATACCCCCTCATTCAAAACAAACCATTAGGAGGTTGAGTCAACACCCTGCTGGGTGACCGGATGCTTCGGTCAAGGTGATCAGATGCTCCGGTCAAGGTGACCGAACGCTCCGGTCAGTTCTCCCCACCACAGAGCCGTTAAGTTGTGACCGGACTCTGACCAGCGTCCGGTTAGCACTGACTGGACGCGTTCGGTCATAAAAACTGCTCTCTAGAACCTTACTGATGTTGACCGGACGCTGGAGCCTAGAGTCTGGTCACTTCGCTGTTCAGCGTCCAGTCAGTAACCAGAACCTGACCAGCGTCCGGTAAGCACTGACCGGACGCGTCCGATCAGGATTCTCCCTCTCTGGAACCTTACTGGAGTTGATCGAACTCTGGCACCCAGCATCCGGTCACTTTTCACTCAGCGTCCGGTCATAACCAGACGACAGCTGCTTGATCAAATGAACTGATCGGACTCTGCTTCCAGTGTCCGATCACAACCGAATCAGCGTCAGATAAACATCTGACCCTCCATTCACTTCCAACTCGAAATCATATGTGAATAAAGTTTGCTCCAATTGATCTTAGGGCCTCTTCGGAGCTACCTAGTGCTAGATTTGACAAGTGTGCACCACACCTAACTCACTAGACTCACCTAGGTCAAGCTACTCGTTCATACCTCCTTTAATAGTACGGCCAAAGGAAAAACAAAGTCCTAAACTACTCTAAGTGTCTCTTCAACACCAAACGACACTTAGAACTAGTCCATCCTCCATGATTGCCCAATCAATTGCCATTACCATGACCTAACTTAATTGTCTCTGCAAAACACACGTTATTCATAGTAATCTCGTATTATCATTAATCACCGAAACTCAACTAGGGGCCTAGATGCTTTCAATCTCCCCCTTTTTGGTGATTGATGACAATACAACCTCGAGTATGTTAAAGAGATGAGGTTTTCAACATGCTTGGTTCATATAAACTTTTGACAATAAGGACAAAGAGGTTAGACAAGTTTATATGACCCAAGCCAACATGATGTACTCAATAGATATGAAATAAGCATGAGTACAAGAAATAAAGCTCATTTGAATCAGAGTAAAACATGGAAGCAAACCAAATGAGCATAATGAAGTGACATGACATATATAAAGATCAAAGTAGAGATCACACATGTCACATATCACATAAATATCACACATATTACTTAAATATCACAATCACACGTATGAAGTTCAATGCATGAAAGTAAACATGAATGCATAGAAATGTATCACACATAAAAAGCCAAACATAAACGTAATAAATAAGCTCCCCCTAGATCTAACATACTTGATCCCTCTCCCCCTTTGGCGACAAGCACCAAAACTTAAGGGTCGGTCGGTGGGGCTGGAGTAGACGAGTCGGGCGCTGAGGTGCGGTGAGTGATCTGAAACTAGGTAGCATCATCATATGATCCCGAGCTCTGAGTTGTATGACCCTCTGTCACTGGAACTGAAGCTAAAGCGGTCTGGGTTGGATCTAGGACTGGTGCGGACTGTGACTCTACAGGTATCACTGAAGCAGGTGGCTCTAATGATGCAACTGATGAAGGGAGCGTCTCTGTAGTCCTAGTGACTGGAGCAACGGTGGTAGGTACAGGGACATGTAGCTCTGGCGGTGTAGACTGCCCTATCAACTCACTGAATGTAGCACCAAGGCTCTTGGATATTGGGGTATCAGTCACAAGCATCGAGGAACTCTGAGCTGATATGAAGCCCGTAACAAGCAGTGTGAAGGAAAGACCCTAGGCTGGCACTGGTGAAGCAGACCACTGGGACACCTACTCTGTAGGTGAAGCAAACTGTGTAGCTGGCTGTCCTTGACTCTGAAGCCCATTGGGCTATAAAGCTGGAGTCACTGTAGTGGTGACAGGCTGGTCGAGCTGAGGTGTAAGCTGTGGTGGTGCAACCCCAATAGCAGAGATGACATGCTGCATAAATCCAAGTAACTACTGCTACATGGCCTGCTACTGCTGTTGTATGGTCTACTACTGTCGCTGGAACTCATCCTGTCTGTCCTGAACCTGAGCTAGAGCGGTTGCAGTCTCCTGGGCCTAGTGAGCCTGATCATGCCTCATCCGCTCAAGAATAGCAAGAAGAGCGGGGTCTGTCTGTGGTGCCTGTGGAGCTGAGCTGGAACCACTAGCCTCACCGTCATGTCGTCGAGGAGACATCTGAGGAATAGCCTAATAATCATCATCTGAGCTGTCACTAGGATCACTCTCAACCATACCCTCCTGCTGAGCATCTAGCTGCTCCTCCTCTATCGCTGCAATGCCCATGATAATCTCATCCTGCTGGGCTACAGACTCTAGCACTTTTGGGTGATGGCTCGGCTAGCTAGGTGTCCTCACTCTGCTGTGATGGAGCATCTGAGTCATGTTATAAGCTGGAAACTCTATAGTAGCACTAGTATACTCTGCTGTGATGGAGGCTCTGTCTGACCATAGCACACCTCATGAAGGCGAATGGGTGCCTCTAGAATCCTGAGGATCTCTCTGACCCTGAAGCTCATCAGTCTGTAGTCATGACCTCTGAATGCAAAGTGAATAAACCCGTGGCCCAGGTCAATCCAAAGTGTAGCGTAGAACTCACGGACCCATGATGGTACATATCTGCCAGTCCATCTAAGTAAGTCTATCAGCCATGGTAGATAAGAGAGGTGAGGGTGTATCTGCTCTCCTGCTGCTGCTACAAGTGCCTCAATAGAACAAACTCGCTGAGATCTGAAAGCCACCCCACTATTAAGATATGCATTATAGAAGTCCTCTTGTAGTGGCGTATAGAAACCCTCTAAAGCAAACTCATCCCTCCTCGGTGGAAACCAGTCCTCGAACTACACAAATCTGAGCTGCTGCACCTGCTTGGCTGTGGCTACCCTCAAATCAAGATAAGTCACTGGAGGCAAACCCTATGGTCTGGGAGGCGAACGAGCACCCCTCTGCTGTGTCTCTGGCCTTAATGTTACCTGAGCACGGGTACGACCAGAGTGACATAACTGTGGTTGAGGTGCCTGCTCTATCTCCTTGGTCTGCTCTACCTCCTAAGTCTGCTCTATCTACTGGGTGCCCCATGACTGCTCTACTTGCTGTGTCTGCTGTTGTGGCTCCCCCTGAGGCTAACTCTCATCTATAGCAACATGCCATCCTTCAAGCATGACAGTCCCAGCTGGACTACCATGACGATGCTCAACCTGCTCGATGGCGGCCCCCTGAGCTGGTGAAAGCTGGTCTGCAATACGAACACCACTCCGAGCCCCTCCTCTCTCTGCATGCTCTGCGGCGGCTACCACTACTGTTGCTCTCACTGTATCAGCATCTGCAAACTTCCACTTCTTTGACGTAGTCTTCTTCGTCGCCTTGCCTTTCACATCAGTAGGCAAGCGAGGCGGAGGACTTGGATCCTCATCACCTGGACCACCTCCGGCGTTCTTGACACATGCCACTGCTGGAGCTAAAAAGAAAAACTGCCACTGACAAGAATTAACTACTAACTATCATTTTCGAGGCTTGGCCTTGATTCGTACTCGCGGGCTTGGCCCCGAGTTATATGACAACTGCCAAAGTGACCTCAACAACAATGACTCACTGCATGATGGAATAGATTGGATATATGAATAATTTCAATATACATCTAGAGATATGAAACCCTAAGAAGCAAGCAGTAGATATGAAATTAGAATCGAGGGCTTGCTACCTAATGAACCAGCGAACCGAAGAGAAGAGGAACGAATCGTGGGGAACCACTAGGAATCGGCTAGGGTTAGGGTTCCAGCGATGGCCAATCAGTGCAATGTAGGCATGGCTAGGCAATGATTGGCGCTGGCGATGCACTAGTGTGCTGCAGGCGCTTCGGAGCAGGGCGACGTGGATGCAGCGGGCACGGGCGCGCGGTGCTGGTGAGACGGCGCAGTGGCTTGGGAGTGGCATGGGTGAGGCGGCGCAACAGGCGGCGCGGTGTGGACATGGCGAGGAAGATGACGTGGGCACGGGAGCGCGGCTAGGGCATGGCGTGAGGTGAGCTCGAGCAGTGGAGGCACGACGGCGAAGTCGGCGGTTGCGAGATTAGGTCAGCAGCGCGACGTGGTTATATGGTGGCCCCCCGTGTGACGGATAAGGAAAGGAGAAAGAGTCCATGATCCAAACGTTTTCTACTAACCAGATGCTCTGATGACAATGACCGGACGCTGCCACCCAGAGTCCGATCGACTCCAAAGAGGTCCAAATCCCCTCGAGTTGCGACTGGATGCGTCCGACCACCACTAACCGGACGCAGTCAGAGTCCGGTCGATCCTGTCTTCATCTCCTTTGCTTGACCAAACGTAGGATCACCAACTAACTAGACTCAGGAAAGGTACTGTTTCAGCGTCCGATCACTCTTATGCAGCAACGATTCACCTCCTATGAACTGACCGAACGTAGGGAGCTGAGTCCGGTCCAGCATCCGGTCGCCCTTTTTCAGCAAATCTTCAAAGTTCCTTTGCGCTGCCTGTTCCCAATCAAGTCCTAACTTCAATAAGACCCAAATAAACACCAATTAGGACTGATGTCAGTGACCTCTCTCAAACCCTCAAAATTTTCAAAGTATTTTGCCTTAGGCTATAATTCTTTTTAAGAAAATAGGCAATAAAAGGGTAATTCAAGAGAAACGACAAAACAACACATATGCATATGCAATGCAATACTTGAAAGTAATTCTAGTTGTTTGTCAAGTTTGATCCAAGATTAAGCTGCTTCACACGCTTTTTAGCGGTTATCTTAACCATGTTAGACAATCCCTAAATGCATTACTAAAAATTAAACATGTTGTATATTACAATGCAATGCAAGGGACAACACAAGCTCATTTTCTAGTGAAGTTACTAAAATCAAGCACATTGAGCTCATTCCTCAACCGACAAAATGTAGCCTCATCTAGCAGTTTAGTGAAGATATCCACCAATTGATCCTCAGTCCTTACACCTTCTAATGATATATCATTCTTAGCAACATGATCTCTAAGAAAGTGATGGTGGATATCTATGTGCTTGGTGCGAGAGTGTTGAACCGGATTATTAGCAAGCTTTACCGCACTCTCATTGTCACACAAAAGAGGTACCTTTTCTAGAACTACACCATAGTCTAGCAAAGTTTGCTTCATATAAAGTATTTGTGCACAACAAGCACCCGCGGCAATGTATTCCGCTTCGGCGGTGGACAAAGCCACACTATTTTGCTTCTTGGAGGACCAAGACACAAGTGATCTACCAAGCAAATGGCACCCTCCGGATGTGCTTTTCCTATCAACTTTGCAACCGGCATAATCCGAATTGGAATAGCCAACTAATTGAAAACTAGCTCCTTTGGGATACCAAAGACCAATGCTTGGTGTGTGCTTAAGGTACCTAAGGATTCTTTTAACGGCAACCAAATGAGTTTCCTTAGGATTAGCTTGAAATCTAGCACACATACACACACTAAATATGATGTCGGGCCTAGATGCGGTCAAATATAACAAGCTACCAATCATAGAGTGGTAGAGAGTTTGATCAACCATTTTACCTCCCACATCTAGGTCGAGATGTCCATTAGTTGGCATTGGTGTCTTGATTGGCTTATATTCATCCATATTGAACCTCTTGAGAAGATCATTTGTATATTTCTCTTGAGAGATGAAAATCTCTTCTCTCATTTGCTTGACTTGAAAACCAAGAAATAATGTAAGCTCTCCAATCATTGACATCTCGAACTCCTTCGACATCAATTCACCAAACTCTTTGCAATAATATTCATTTGATGATCCAAAGATGATATCATCAACATATACTTGACAAATGAAGATTTCTCCATCAAGCTTCTTGGTGAATAGTATGGTGTCGACCTTCCCAATGGTGAAGCCCTTCTCAATGAGGAAATCCCGAAGGTGCTCATACCAAGCTCTTGGGGCTTGCTTAAGCCCATATAGCGCCTTGGACAACCTATAAACATGATTAGGATATCTAGGGTCTTCAAACCCGGGAGGTTGATCTACATAGACTAGTTCATTTATGAAGCCATTTAAAAATGCACTTTTAACATCCATTTGATATAATTTTATTTCATGATACGATGCATATGCAAGGATGATACGAATGGCTTCAAGTCTTGCAACCGGTTCAAAGGTCTCTCCAAAATCCAATCCTTCAACTTGAGAGAACCCCTTTACAACTAGTCTTGCCTTATTCCTCACTACAACGCCTTGATCATCTTGCTTGTTGCGGAACACCCATTTTGTTCCAATGACTCTTGCACCTTGTGGTCGCCCTTCAAGAGTCCAAACTTCATTGCGAGTGAAGTTGTTCAACTCTTCATGCTTGGCATTAATCCAATCCGAATCTTGAAGAGCTTCTTCTACATTCTTGGGTTCAACACAAGAGACAAAAGAGTTATGTTCAATAAATGAAGCAAGTTTTTGAGATCGAGTCATTACACCCTTTGTAGGACTCCCTATGATGAGATCTTGTGGATGAGCTTGTAGTAGAGGTGAATTTCTTCTATCAACCACTTGAGGGGGAGGTTGTGGAGCATCAACATCTTGAGCTTGTACAACCATTTGATCATGGGAGACATGAGTATCTTTATTTTCTACTCTCCCATCTTTATCACCATCTTATTGTACATTTGATGAAGAAGGTGGATCAATTACTTGTACATCATCTTCATCATCACTGGGCTTGATGTCTCTAACTGGAATGTTCTTCATAGCCTCCCTCAATGGTTCATCACCTACATCATCAAGATTCTCATGTGCTCCTTGGGAGCCGTTAGATTTATCAAATTCCACACCATATGTTTCTTCAACCAAGCCGGTGGCATGATTAAATACTCTATATGCTTTGGACTTTGATGAGTAACCAACAAGAAAGCCAATATCACAACATCTTTGAAACTTCCCTATGTGTTGCCGCTTCTTGTAGATGTAGCATTTGCAACCAAACACCCAGAAGAATGAGACATCCGGCTTCTTCCCATTGAGCAACTCATAAGGTGTCTTGCCAAGAAACTTTTGAAGAAATAGGCGGTTAGATGCATAGCAAGTGGTGTTGATAGCTTCCGCCCATAGAGCTTCGGGTGTGTTGTACTCATCAAGCATTGTTCTTGCAAGTGTAATGAGTGTCCGGTTCTTTCTCTCTACTACACCATTTTGTTGAGGAGTGTATGTTGCGGAGACCTCATGCTTGATTCCAACTTCATCACAATAGGCTTCAATGTTTGTGTTGTCAAACTCTTTTCCATTATCACTTCTAATCTTCTTGAGCTTCACTTCAAACTCATTTTGTGCTCTCTTACCAAACTTCTTGAAGCATGATGCAAGTTCGGTCTTGTCATGAAGGAAGAACACCTATGTATATCTTGAGTAGTCATCAACAATCACAAGAAAATAAAGATTTTCTCCCAAACTCTTGTAAGTTGTTGGTCCAAATAAGTCCATGTGAAGGAGCTCTAACACTCTTGTGGTTGACATGAAAGCTTTTGTAGGATGAGTGTTTGCAACTTGTTTGTTGGCTTGACATGCACTACAAAGCTTGTCCTTCTCAAATTTCACATCCTTCAACCCTCTCACCAATTCATTCTTCATAAGCTTCTTGAGTGAACTCGTTCCAACATGAGCAAGTCTTCTATGCTATAGCCACCCAAGTGATGTTTTGGTGAATAGGCATGTCTTCAAGTTAGCATCTTCGGAGGTAAAATCCACTAGATATAGGTTGTTGTATCTAAATCCCTTGAATATCACTTGATCATCATCTTTCTTAGATACAACCACTTCCTTCTCGATAAACAAGCATTGAAAGCTAAGATCACACAATTGTCCAACGGATAGCAAGTTGAAGCTCAATGAAGCAACATATAGCACATTTAAGATTGAATGATCATTTGATATTGCCACTTTGCCCAATCCTTTAACTTTGCCCTTTGAATTATCACCAAATGTAATTCTTTCTTATCCATCAACTTCTTCATCTAACGAGGTGAACATACGAGGATCACCGGTCATATGTTGAGTGCAACCACTATCAATTACCCAATGACTTCTACCGGTCTTGTAATTCACCTACACACAAGAGATCAAGCTTGTTTAGGGACCCAAACTTGATGAGGGCCCTTGACTTTTTCAACAAGTGACTTTGCAACCCAAATTTTATTAGGCCTATTCTTGTTGGGAGGTCCTAAGAATATGACTTTCATTTTTTCATTAGAGTCCTTTCTAAGCATGTAATGAGCATCGAAGGCAAAAGGTCTAGCATGCTTGGGCAAGGGTTGTGGTGGTGGAGTTTGACACTCATGGGCAAAGTGACCTTCTTGTCCACACTCAAAACACCTCTTTGGCTTTGGCTTTGATTTGTGTTGTTGTTGTTGAGCTTGAGCCTTCTTCTCTTGATGTGCCAAGTATCCAATTCCACTTCTATCTATCTTCATGACGGTGTTCATGAGTAGCTCACTTTGAAGATGTTGACCTCTTGTGAATTTGCTCAACCCGGTCTTGAGGTGTTTTTTTCTAACTTGAGCTTCTTGTTCTCTTCTTTGAGCTCATCATGATTTTTCTCCTTCTTGAGTCTTTTGTTCTCTTCCTTAAGCTTCTCATTCTCAAGAGCTAGATCACTATCATGGTCAAGGTTCTCTAACACAATGGAGTTGGTGGTTGATAGCTTCTCAAGATCTTTCTTTAGCTTCTCATTCTCATTTTTTATCTTGACATACTCTTCATAGTCATCGGACTCAACCACTTGCTTGCCTTTGCTACTAGAACCTTGCTCAATGCTCTCAATAATCAAATCATCACATGATGTAGCTATATCAATCTTAACAATATGGTTAGTAGCATCATGTATCTCATTGGATAAAAACTCATGAGAGATAATAAGATTATCATGATTGATCTTAAGATTTGTATATTCTTCTTTTAGCATTTTGTAGCTAGCGATCAGCTCATTATGTATCCCCTCAAGTTTATCATGTTTATCTTTAAGCTCTTTTTTAGAAGATTTGAGCTCCTTGAGTTTGGATGACATAGCATCATTTGCTTCTCTAAGATCAACACTAGCCTTTTCCGCTATGTCACATTTAGCTAAAAGAGAATCATTCTTAAGTTCTAGCTTTTCATTCTTAGCTCTTGACTTTCTAATAATCTTAGTGTATTGATTTAGCAATTTAACAAGATCATCATATGAAGGTGATTCAAATTCATCATCATCATTATCACTATCATCATTGCAAGCATGTTCATCACCACTACTTTCATCACCATTTGATACCTTTTGTTCACCTTTGGCCATAAGGCATAGGTGTTTAGAGGATAATGGCGATGGTGTTGGTGAAGATGATAAGAGTCAATCACAATAGCGGCCACCTTCTCATTTTCACTATCATCATCGGATGAGCAACTTGATGAATCGATATCCGTGAGCCAATCACCGACAATGTATGCCTTGCCATTTTTCTTCTTCTTGTGGAAATCCTTCTTGCCATCCATCTTCTTGTATGGCTTGTTGTGGCAGAACCTCCTAAATTATAGGGCCCACATGCACCAGTCAATGTCTGATGACCTCTGACAACTATGGATATGTTCTAGGTAACTTAAGAAGATTGTCGGGTGTCCTCGGGGAGCCCCGAATCATCCACGATTTCCGAGTAGGATCACATTACAGAGTCATTGCAGTATTACAACATTTATTCAAATATCTACACCAGAGTAAAACAGCGGAAGTCTTACAATAACATAGTTTACAAAACAGTAGTTTCAAACCGTACAACTAAGTTTGATAATTATTACAAAACGTAGTAGTGGAGTTGCATTATAACATAATACAAACACACAATTGGATTGCCCTGCCCAAGGGCCACGCATTTACTTATCGCCATCGCATTGAACAACAGTCATGCAGCATGGTCCAAAGCAGACCTGCTCATGAGCCTCACCTGCAACAAGGGTCAATGAACCCTGAGTACGAAAGTACTCAACAAGACTTAACCGAAATAAGAATTGATAGAACGTAGGAATGCATGCTCAGGGATTCAAGGTATGGCTTTAGCAATAATCAAAGTTCTTTTGCGTAAAAGCTCTTTAACAAAATTCTTTATTTCAACATATAAAACTTTATAAGAACCACATATGAATCTGCCATGATCCGTAATGAGATCATGAACTTCATATCAAACTCTTTCTCAAATCCAACTCAAATTTCAGTTATTAACTACGATGATGAATAGTGAGTTGAGTCTCCATAACCGAGGAGCAATGACGATTCGAACCGATTAGAACCCAGCTGGGAATTCCAGACCACACGACATATGCAGGTCCCCGACCTACATATACCAACCTACCCTCAGATCCTTTAAAACAAGAACGGGTCTGCGCCACCCGAGAATACAGTACTCCACCAATCCAGCCCATTGCCACGTGGGTACACGCTATTCTCGCCATCTCTCCACTCCCAGTGCGCGAGTAGCCATTCTCGTAATAGAATAGCCAAGTTAAGGCTTATCGGAGTATGTGGTTAGTACTACAAAGTCTCATCTCATGCAATTCAACAACGGACAGACCTTAATCGACACAGGCGGAAAGAACTCGCTCACAAGACCTCCATGTTTTGTGGCTCTCACACACCGAGTCCGCCCGGTCTAGATTTATTACTCCACATGCTCATATCTCATTATAACATAAGTAACCAAACATAACCAAAGATCCATCATTTAAAACTCGCAGGTGACAGGTAATCACCCGACTTTCATCGTTCTAAGCATAGCTAAGCATAACTAGGCATATACGAATTAAAACTGGTAATAAGGTGGATATGGAAAAACAAGGTTGGTAATGCACCAATTAGGTTTTCACTCAACTCCTAATCACTTAATGCAGTATTTAAAAGCAAAAGCGATATAACTTTATAAAACACAAGGTAGGTTTAAATGCATCCGGGGCTTGCCTTCGTTGACGGAAAAGTTAGGTTCCGGAGTCGTTCCACAATTATCAAACCTGACCTCAACAGGCAGATTAACTTCTTCCACAACTTGATTAACTACCACATGCTCACCTTCGTTCACTACATGTAGTAACAATGCCATGTTGAACATGATGCGAGATATAAAACATGATGCTCGATGATGGATGCAAAATTAACAACTTGAATATAACTTTCCTTCGCGGTACAGTTACAAGTCCAACTAACTAAACCTTTTTCATAATACTTAATAACATTGCCAAGGATCATTATCAACTAATGACCCAAGGTCATCACTCAATCCAAAATTCAATCAAAACCTAAATCATTAAAGGTTACTATTTGCTTTTTATGAATTAATTATTTAATTAAAAATTATGAAATAAATCAACTTGTTCCAATTGAGCTCAAAATTTTTGTAAAGGTTCATCACACGATAACTAAGTGGCAAAACAATTTTCATAATTTTTGGATAATTATTTAAACCCAGAAAAATCATGGAAACTCATTTATTAATTAATTTAGCAATTTTTCTCACATTCAAAAAGTACTGAAAATCAATATTTCATATTTTTCCTAAATGATATACATCAGACTGAAGTCACACAAAAATTTTCATAATTTTTGGAGCTCTAAATAAATCTATACAAAAATAACAAAAACGTACACTATTCATTCATCTCTGAAAATTGAAAATTTCTTTTTCAAACACTGAGTCATTGACAGCCCATCCCCACCTGTCATCCCCAACCTATAGTGCTGACTACGGTGATGACGCGCTGACCGGTGAAATCTCGCCAACGGTGAGGTCACCGGCGACGGCCAGGGCACCAACATGCTCACTACATCACGGAGCATCGATCGGAGGCACTAGCTTGAGCAATAAAAGCGAGGTTCGAACTTGACACCGTCCATGGCGGACACGGTGACGCGGCTGCGCTACGCCGGCGATGTGAGACCGATAACAGTTAAACTAAGCACTTGGAAAGGATTAGTAGCTCACCCCGAACGCGATGGAGCAAAGAGCGAGGTCGGAGGATCAACGGAGATGCTGGTCGACGGTCACAGCGGCCACGGCGGTGCGAGCAACGGCGACGGCGGTGCTCCGATGGCTGCGGTGGACAAACGGAGCATTCAACCGATCATAGAGAATCACGGGAACAAGGCAAAGCTAGAGCTACACTGAGCAAGAGCAAAGGCTCACCAGAGAGTGCTGGCCACGATGGCGCAAGCACGACGGTGGCGCTGCCGGCCGCGAGGAAGAAAAGCTACGCACGGCGTTCCGCGATGAAATCAGGCACCAAGACTCAGTGAACTAGGTTCGCAAGGAGAAGATGGAGCTGGGACAGGCTTTGCTGCGATGGTGGAGACGTTACGGCGGCGGTAAAAGCTCAACGAAGCAATGGCGGTGGCGTCGGGAAAACAGAGGGAGAAAGAGAAGAAGAACGGCGACGACGCAGGCCTTATAATGCGGCTCAGAAGCAAGAAGAAGCCACGCCATGGCCTTCGCCATGCCAGCACGAAGCTGAGGACGGCCACGCGTGCTCCTGGAACCGAGAAGAAGGCCACCGGCGATGAGGTGGCTTCCACGGGCACTGTTCCCCATATTTATAGAATTGCCATTCGCCAAAATCTTCAAATTACTCCCAAATTTATGTAACAACTCAAAAATCTCCAAAAATAAAAGTTGTTCAAAATTCAAAGTTCTACAACTTTTCTTTTATAACCACCCCGTAATTCGGTCTATATTTTGAAATGCAAATTTTAATTCAAAAATGGGACATTTAAAGAATTACGCCTTTTCAAATTACTTCAAATTTTTCTAAACAACTTTGAAAAGTCCAAAAACCAACTTTGTACAACTCGACAAGCTCTACATTTTTTCTTTAAGGCTCAACCCCAAAATGTACTTCAATTTTGAATTAGGTTTTTTGGGGTAAAACAAATCACTAGAAATCAGGGTTTTCGGAAATCTAAATCCAAACAAAACTTTGAACTTGATCCAAACCATACAAGGCAACACTTATAACATAAATGTAAACTTGTTTTAGTGAATGCATATCAAAGTTTTCACCAAGGCCAAATGCTTTGCAATGCATATGATGACATGGCAGGTTTTAGTATTTAAAACACCCGAGGTGTTACAATCCTTCCCCCTAAAAGAAATCTCGTCCCGAGATTCAAAGTCATAGTATAAGTAATGGAAAAGGAAATGTGTCAATCCAAAAACATCCACAACTTGTCCATACAATAGCTGAGGTTTCTTTACAAACATGGTTCACAACAACAGAGCAAACTAACATTATTCTATATTGACGCAAGAAACTCTGGAAATTTTTCTAACAAGTAATCTTCGGATTCCCAAGTAGCTTCTTCTTCTGAATGTTGATTAAAATTGTATCTTGTAGAACTTGATTGTCCTCCTTCGAGCAACACAATCTTTCTGATCCAAAACTCGGATAGGATATTCGGAATAAGTCAAATCTGGTTCAAGTTCCACTCCTTCAACCTCAACATTCTGCTCAGGCACTCGGAGACACTTCTTCAATTGAGAAACATGGAACACATCATGTACAGCTGATAGATGTTCTGGTAATTTCAAATGATATGCCACTTTTCCATACCTCTCTAAAATTTGAAATGGTCCAATATATCGAGGTGCCAACTTGCCTTTAACACCAAAACGGGTAACTCCCTTCATTAGTGATACCTTCAGATATACAAAATCTTCCTTGTTAAACACCAATGGTCTACGTCGTTTATCCGCATAACTCTTTTGTCGGGACTGAGCTATCTTTAAATTACTTTGTATTTGCCTAACCTTGTCTTCTGTTTCTTTCACAAGGTTAACTCCAAAGAACCTTCTTTCTCCGGGCTCAGACTAACTCAGCAATGTTCTGCATCTACGACCATAGAGTGCTTCAAATGGAGCCATTCTAATGCTTTCCTGATAACTATTATTGTATGAGAATTCAGCCAAAGGTAAGCATTCATCCCACTTATTGGAATAGTTTAGGACACAACACCTTAACATATCTTCAAGTACTTAATTGACTCTTTTAGTCTGACCATCAGTCTGCAGATGATAAGCTATACTATACAGGAGCTTGGTTCTCAACAAAGAATGCAATTGTTTCCAAAAGCTAGAGACAAACTATGTACCCCTATTGATTCTTGCTAAATATATCTTGGCATATTGGATAGTGGGGTATATACTCTTAACTGGAAGAAAATGTGCTGACTTGGTTAGTCGATCTACAATCACCCATATTGAGTCAAATCCCTTTGATGTCTTGGGTAGACCAACAATAAAGTCCATACTAATATCCTCCCACTTCCAAGCTGGAATAGGTAATGGTTGTAACTCTCCAGTGGACCTCAAATGTATAGCTTTCACCTTTTGACAAGTATCACACTTGGTTATATATCTAGCAATCTCTATTTTCATTTTAGTCCACCAAAATCTTTGTTTCAAGTCATGGTACATCTTGTTGCTTCCCGGATGGATAGATAACCTAGTAGCATGTGCCTCTTCAAGAATTGACTGTCACAACTCAGGAACTTTTGGTACCACCAGGCGATCCTTGAACCATAGCACACCTTCTTCATCTATGCTGAAGCATTCCGCTTTTCCATTCCTAACTCTTTCCTTGATATGGGCTATACCCTTGTTTTCTTTCTGAGCAGTAATAATCTGGTCTCAAATATTGGCTTCAACAATAATGTTGGTCAAACTACCTTGTTGAATTACCTCGACATTTAACTTCTCCATCTCTTGACATAAAGTCAATCCCATTGTTCTTACTGCTAGACAATTGCAATAACTTTTGCGACTGAGGGCATCTGCAACCACATTTGCTTTACCAGGGTGATAATGTACCTCCAAGTCATAATCTTTAATCAATTCTAACCATCTTCTTTGTCGCATGTTCAATTCTGACTGAGTAAAGATATACTTTAAACTCTTGTGGTCTATATAAATATGGCACGTATTACCAAGCAGGTAATGCTGCCAAATCTTTAGAGCATGGACAACAACTGCTAACTCTAGATCATGAGTCGGATAGTGTTCTTCATGTTGCTTTAGTTGTCTGGAAGCATAGGCAATGACTTGGCCTTCTTGCATCAATACACATCCAATACCAATACCCGAAGCATCACAATAAACATCAAACGACTTCTCGTTATCAGGTCGGGTTAATACTAGTGCAGTGGTCAACAGTCTCTTCAAGGTCTGGAAAGCCTCTTCACAATCAGATGACCAGATAAACTTGACTTGGTTCTTCAACAACTCAGTGATGGACTTTGATACTCTAGAGAAATCTAGAATAAAACGACGGTAATACCCCACCAATCCCAGAAAACTCCGAACTTGATGAACTGTGGTTGGCGGTTTCTAATCAAGCACATCCTTAACTTTGCTTGGATCAACTGCAACTCCTTTAGCTGACAAGACATGTCCAAGAAACTATACTTCCTTAAGCCAAAAATCACACTTGCTAAACTTGGCATATAGTTGATGTTCTCTCAAGCGGTTCAGAACAATTCTGAGATGTTCTGCATGCTCTGTCTTGTTCTTGGAATACACTAAGATGTCATCAATAAACACCACTACAAACTTGTCTAGCTTAGGCATGAATACTGAATTCATCAGATACATGAAATGAGCTGGAGCATTTGTCAAACCAAAAGACATTACCAAATATTCATATAATCCATATCTTATGGTAAATGCCATTTTGGGAATATCTTTAGGCTTAATCTTGATTTGGTGATAGCCTGACCTCAAATCTATCTTGGAGAAAACTTTGGCTCCGGCCAGTTGATCAAAAAGCAAATCTATCCAAGGTAAGGGATACTTATTCTTAATAGTCACTTCATTCAACGGACGATAGTCAACACATAACCTCAGGGTCTCATCTTTCTTTTTCACAAAAATTACCGGACATCCCCAAGGTGATGAATTAGGTTGGATAAACCCCTTATCAATCAATTCTTGCAACTGAGTATTCAACTCGGCTAATTCCTTGGGTGGCATCCTATAAGCTCTCCGAGAAATCAGAGCTGTTCCAGGTTTCAACTCTTTTGTAAACTGGACATCCCTATCAGGTGGAAGACCAGGTAAATCTTCAGGAAACACATCAGGAAATTCACACACTACCGGGATATCTCTAATCTCTTTTACGACAGTTGCACAAACTTTTCCCACTGATCTTCTTAAGGTTGGAAGTTGGATAAGAAGTTGAGAAGTACTATCTGGCAAACTCACCCTTATTGTTCTATTCAAAGCATCTATAATAGCCTTATGCTGATACATCCAATTCATTACCAAAATTACATCTATATCCTGATCCTTTAAGATAATCATGGTAGTGGGAAAAATATGCCCACCCAGGTTTATGGGTACCTGATATACCATTTCCTTAGTACACAGACGTCCCCCGGGCGACTGTATAAAGAAATTTTCCTTTGTTGCCCCAATTGAAATTTCATGCTTCACGATAAATGTTCTATTGATGAATGAATGAGATGCACCCGAATCAAAAAGCATAACTGCAGGATGATTGGCAACAGGAAACATACCCATCATCACTGGCTCCCCTTCAGGAATCTCCCCGGCTTGAATATAGAAAACCCTTCCTGTCTTCTTTTCATCTTTGCCCTTCTGAGCATTCTGATTGTTGTTCTTATTCTATGCTTGACCCTGTTGTTGATTGGCAGGGGCCTTCTGATAATTTGGATTATACTGCCTTGGATACGGACATTCCCTTGAGAAATGCCCAGACTTGCCACAATTGAAACAGGGATACTTGTGACCCTGGGGTGTTGGAGCACTGACACCAGAAGTATTTGTCTGTTGTGGATTCTGATAAGTTGTAGCAGGATGGACATTTGATTGTTGCTCGGCTTGACTGCGGCAGACGATAAGGAGGATGATAATGGTTTACTGGATGATAAATCACCCTCTGCCTCTTTTGATTCCCACCAAAAGATCCAGACAGCACACTCTTTTTCTTTTTGATCTCTTTATATTGCCGATACTTTTCCTCTGAAGCAATTACAATATTCACTGCCTCATGATAAGTGACATTGGTACAAGTAGTCATCATTGTCTGTAGCTTGGTATTCAGACCTCTCATAAACCACCTCTTCTTCTTGGCATCCGTATTGACATGTTCAGATGCATATTGTGACAGGTGATTGAATCTTCCCACATACTGCATCACTGTTTGATCCCCTTGCTTCAAAGCAAGGAACTCATCTAGCTTCATGGCCATCACTCCTTCTAGAATATAATGGGCTTGGAAGGCAGTACGGAACTTAGCCCAAGTTATTGGAATGCCAACTGGTTGCATTGCCACTAAGTTTGCCCACCAAGCACCTGCTGCTCCTCTAAGTTGCTGGGCAGCAAACACAGGTTTCTGAATCTCCGTGCATGGAATAAGATCAAATTTCTGCTCCATAGTCCAAAGCCAATCATCAGCCTCCAGTGGTTCATCTGCCTTGGTGAACACCGGTGGTCTTGTATCTATAAAATCTACATACGTAGCCTCCTGCCTGTTATGATTGCGACCATGGTTTCCTTGCACTATATTCTGATTACTCTGAGCTATCTCTCGAAGCAATCGAGCATTTTCAACAGTCACATTGACTAGGGCGGCGATAGCATCAGCTAGATTTGGTGGAACTGGCGGCGGATCAGGAATGTCGTCCTCATCTTGTGAAGTACCAGGAATATGCAAACCCCGCGTACGACGCATCTGTTCATAACAAACCAAACTTTACTCACAAGTCTTTATTGAATTGCAATAAGAGCTTACTCCAAAACACATTACATAGGGTTTACTAATTTATACACAAGACCGCATCTAAACAAGACTACTTAACTTTAACTAGAATAAACTATTATACAACTCTACTCCTCTTCTCGATCACCTCAAACTTCGGGCTCGGTATCCATTCCGGAAATATTTTCGCCCGACGTCTGAGGGCCGGCTTGTGGCAGAACCTCCTAAATTATAGGGCCTACATGCACCTGTCACTGTCCGATGACCTCTGACAACTATGCATATGTTCCAGGTAACTTAAGAAGACTGTTAGGTGTCCTCGGGGAACCCCGAATCATCCACGATTTCTGAGCAGGATCACATTACAGAGTCATTGCAGTATTACAACATTTATTCAAATATCTACACCAGACTAAAACAGCAGAAGTCTTACAATAACATAGTTTACAAAATAGTAGTTTCAAACCTTACAACTAAGTTTGATAATTATTACAAAACGTAGTAGTGGAGTTGCATTATAACATAATACAAACACACAATTGGATTGCCCTACCCAAGGGCCACGCATTTACTTATTGTCATCGCATTGAACAACAGTCATGCAGCACGGTCCAAAGCAGACCTGCTCATGAGCCTCACCTGCAACAAGGGTCAATGAACCCAGAGTACAAAAGTACTCAATAAGACTTAACCGAAATAAGAATTGATAGAACGCAGGAATGCAGGCTCAGGGATTCAAGCTATGGCTTTAGCAATAATCAAAGTTCTTTTGCGTAAAAGCTCTTTAACAAAATTCTTTATTTCAACATATAAAACTTTATAAGAACCACATATGAATCTGCCATGATCCGTAATGAGATCATGAACTTCATATCAAACTCTTTCTCAAATCCAACTCAAATTTCAGTTATTAACTACGATGATGAACAGTGAGTTGAGTCTCCATAACCGAGGAGCAACGACGATTCGAACCGATTAAAACCCAGCTGGGAATTCTAGACCACACGACATATGCAGGTCGTAAACCTACATATACCAACCTACCCTCAGATCCTCTAAAACAAGAACGGGTCCGCGCCACCTGAGAATACAGTACTCCACCAATCCAACCCATTGCCACGTGGGTACACGCTATTCTCGCCATCTCTCCACTCCCAGTGCGCGAGTAGCCATTCTTGTAATAGAATAGCCAAGTTAAGGCTTACCGGAGTATGTGGTTAGTACTACAAAGTCTCACCTCATGTAATTCAACAACGGACAGACCTTAATCGACACAGGTGGAAAGAACCCGCTTACAAGACCTCCATGTCTTGTGGCTCTCACACACTGAGTCCGCTCGGTCTAGATTTATTACTCAACATGCTCATATCTCATGATAACATAAGTAACTAAACGTAACCAAAGATCCATTTAAAACTCACAGGTGACAGGTAATCACCCGACTTTCATCGTTCTAAGCATAGCTAAGCATAACTAGGCATATACGAATTAAAACTGGTAACAAAGTAGATATGGAAAAACAAGGTTGGTAATGCACCAATTAGGTTTTCACTCAACTCCTAATCACTTAATGCAGTATTTAAAAGCAAAACCGATATAACTTTGTAAAACACAAGGTAGGTTTAAATGCATCCGGGGCTTGCCTTTGTTGACGGAAAAGTTAGGTTCCGGAGTCGTTCCACAATTATCAAACCTGACCTCAATAGGTGGATTAACTTCTTCCACAACTTGATTAACTACCACATGCTCACCTTCGTTCACTACACGTAGTAACAATGCCATGTTTAACATGATGCGAGATATAAAACATGATGCTCGATGATGGATGCAAAATTAACAACTTGAATACAACTTTCCTTTGCGGTACAGTTACAAGTCCAACTAACTAAACCTTTTTCGTAACACTTAATTCCATTGCCAAGGATCATTATCAACTAATGACCCAAGGTCATCACTCAATCCAAAATTCAATCAAAACCTAAATCATTAAAGGTTACTATTTGCTTTTATGAATTAATTATTTAATTAAAAATTATGAAATAAATCATCTTGTTCCAACTGAGCTCAATATTTTTGTAAAGGTTCATCACATGATAACTAAGTGGTAAAACAATTTTCATAATTTTTGGATAATTATTTAAACCTAGAAAAATCATGGAAACTCATTTATTAATTAATTTAGCAATTTTTCTCATATTCAAAAAGTACTGAAAATCAACATTTCATATTTTTCCTAAATAATATACATCGCAGAGAAGTCACACGAAAATTTTCATAATTTTTGGAGCTCTAAATAAATCTACACAAAAATAACAAAAACAAACACTATTCATTCATCTCTGAAAATTGAAAAAATCATTTTCAAACACTGAGTCACTGACAGTCCATCCCCACCTGTCATCCCCAACCTACAGCGCTGACTACGGCGATGACGCGCTGACTGGCGAAATCTCGCCAACGGCGAGGTCACCGGCGACGGCGAGGGCACCAACATTCTCACTACATCATGGCGCATCGATCGGAGGTACTAGCTTGAGCAATTACAGTGAGGTTTGAACTTGACGCCGTCCATGGCAGACACGGTGATGTGGCTACGCTACGCCAGTGACGTGACACCGGTAATAGTTAAACTAAGCGCTTGGAAAGGATCAGTAGCTCACCCCGAACGCGATGGAGCAAAGAGCGATGTCGGAGGATCAACGGAGATGCTGCTCGACGGTCATAGCGGCCATGGTGGTGCGAGCAACAGCGACGACGGTGCTCCGGTGGCTATGGTGGACAAAAGGAGCAATCAACCGGTCATAGAGCATCACGGGAACAAGGCGAAGCTGGAGCTGCACTGAGCAAGAGCAAAGGCTCACCGGAGAGTGCTGGCCACGACAGCGCAAGCACGACGGTGGCGCTGCCGGCCGCGAGGAAGAAAAGCTACGCACCGTGTTCCGCGACGAAATCAGGCACCAAGACTCGGTGAACTGGGTTCGCAAGGAGAAGACGGAGCTAGGACAGGCTTTGCTGCGACGGTGGAGACTCTACGGCGGCGGCAAAAGCTCAACGGAGCAATGGTGGTGGCGTCGGGAAAACAGAGGGAGAAAGAGAAGAACAACGACGGCGACGCAGGCCTTATAACGCGGCTCAGAAGCAAGAAGAAGCCACGCCATGACCTTCACTGCGCAAGCACGAAGCTGAGGATGGCCACGCGCGCGCCTGGAACCGAGAAGAAGGCCGCCGGCGATGAGGTGGCTTCCACGGGCACTGTTCCCCATATTTACAGAATTGCCATTCGCCAAAATCTTCAAATTACTCCCAAATTTATGTAACAACTCAAAAATCTCCAAAAATAAAAGTTGTTCAAAATTCAAAGTTCTACAACTTTACTTTTATAACCACCCCATAATTCAGTCCATATTTTGAAATGCAAATTTGAATTCAAAAATAGGACATTTAAAGAATTACGCCTTTTCAAATTACTTCAAATTTTTCTAAACAACTTTGAAAACTCCAAAAACCAACTTTGTACAACTCGACAAGCTCTACATTTTTGCTTTAGGGCTCAACCCCAAAATGTACTTCGATTTTGAATTAGGTTTTTTGGGGTAAAACAAATCACTGGAAGTCAAAGTTTTCGGAAATCCAAATCCAAACAAAACTTTGAAAGTGATCCAAACCATACAAGGCAACACTTATAACATAAATGTAAACTTGTTTTAGTGAATGCATATCAAAGTTTTCACCAAGGCCAAATGCTTTGCAATGCATATGATGACATGGCAGGTTTTAGTATTTAAAACACCCGAGGTGTTACACTTGTTTTTCTTCTTCTCATCTTCATCTTCATTACTTGAGTCATCTTTTTTTCCCTTGTACTTCTTCTTGAATTTGTCTTTCTTTGGCTTGGGGCATTGATGTGCTAGATGACCAAGTTCTCCTCAATTGTAGCAATCCATCTCAGAGATTGGCTTCCTTCTATTGCTAATGAAGAACTTCTTGCCATCAAACTTGATGCCGTTCTTGTTGAGATTCTTAAGCATCTTGGTGGTTCTTCTCACCATGAGAGAAAGACTTGCATCATCGATTTCATCATCACTTAAGCTTTCATACTCAATTCTTGCTTTGCCCTTCTCTTGGCTATCCTTGAATGCCAAGTCTTTGTCTTTCTTCTTAGTAGAGGATGAGCCATCTTGTGGTGTAATGTGCATGTACATCTCATGAGCGTTGATCTTTCCCAAGATTTGAGTTGGTGTAGCGGTGGAAAGATCACCTTGATGAAGCACGGTCACAATATGCCCATATTTGTGTATGGGGAGGACACTCAAGATTTTTCTTACAACATCGGATGGTTGCATTTGTGTAAGTCCAAGCCCATTGACTTTCTCTACAAGAACATTTAAGCATGAGTACATCTCATTAGCACTCTTTAGGAAGCATCTCAAAAGAATTAAGATTTTTCATGATGAGATGATAGCGTTCCTCACGCTCACTCTTTGTTCCCTCATGGAGCGCACAAATGTCCGACTATAGTGTATGGGCATCCTTGTGGTTCCTCACATGGTTAAACACATCCTTACAAAGGCCTCCAAAGATGGTGTTTATAGCCTTTGCATTCCATTTTTCGTAATTCACTTCATCGCCTTGAAGGTATGTGGGATCCCTAGGTTTTGGGAAACCTTGAGAGGCAGCTCTAAGAATTCTAACATCTAGAACTTCTAAATACGCCTCCATGCGGAGTTCCAATATGGAAAATCATCTCCCTCAACTGGAACCTGACCAGCGTCCGGTAAGCACTAACCGGACGCATCCGATCAGGATTCTCTGTCTTTGGAACCTTACTGGAGTTGACCAGACTCTGGCACCCAGTGTTCGATCACTTTTCACTCAGCGTCCGGTCACAACCAGACGACTTCTGCTTGATCAAATGAACTGACCGGACTCTGCTTCCAGTGTCCGGTCAACATTTGACCCTCCATTCACTTCCAACTCGAAATCATATGTGAATGAAGTTTGCCCCAATTGATCTTAGAGCTTCTTCGGACCTACCTAGTGCTAGATTTGACAAGTGTGCACCACACCTAACCCACTAGACTCACCTAGGTCAATCTACTCGTTCATACCCCCCTTAATAGTAGGGCCAAAGGAAAAACAAAGTCCTAAACTACTCTAAGTGTCTCTTCAACACCAAACAACACTTAGAACTAGTCCATCCTTAACCTTATCGTCCATCCTTTGAAAACCGAAACTATTTCCATCGTAGGGGCATGACAACCATGATTGCCCAATCGATCTCCATTACCATGACCTAACGTAATTGCCTATGCAAAACACACATTAGTCACAGTAATCACGTATTGTCATTAATCATCGAAACCCAACAAGGGGCCTAGATGCTTTCACTTTCTATGCACTTTTGTTTAGATGGATGGTGATCCAAGTCAGAGAAGGGAGAAAAGATCAAAAGGAAATTATGATCCAGTAGACCAGGAGATTAGAGGTCTTGTGTTTCGAGAGCTGCAGGGTGGCAGTGAGCAGCAAGGGCACAGCCATGAGCAGCAAGTCTATGGCAGAGGCAGCCGAAAAGCTCAACCTAGAAGAGGCAGTGGGCAAGGCAGCGGCAGTGGTGCTGGTCGTGGTAGTGTTGGCCATGGGGCTGTGCTAGACATGGAGAAGGACCTATCGATGATGGAGGAAGAGAAGGAAAGACCATACCTACAGTCGGAGCACCAGATACACCTCCTCGATTCTTAGAATTTGATCAGTCCTATATGGTTCATCATTAGGGTGCTCTAGCGAGGAGAGAACCAGTGATCTATGATCATGGATTCCAAAGGCAGCACGGTAACTATCACAATTTGGGAGTGCAAGTCAAGAGAGCTAGGGCAGAAAATCCCTATGTGTGGCTGAATGACAGAGGGATAGACTATAGGTTTTGGTCCATATTTCAATTTGACTTCTACAAGACTATGATTCTTGCCAAAGAAAAGAAGATAGTGCAGATGAAGTACATTGACTGGGATAACATTGAGAGCATGAACACCCTAGATTTCAAGAGAGTAATAGATACAGTGATTGAGCATGGGCTGAAGGACATCATGGGTTTCCAATATGATTGGAATAGAGAGATCCTAGCTCAGTTTCACACCACTTTCTTCCATGATGTGGCAAATGAAACCACTCATTGGTTGACGAAAGGAGTTCACTACAAGGTAGATTTCACTACTTTTGCTTGTCTTCTAGGGTTTGGGAGTGGAGATAGATATGCAAACACCATTCAGATAGAGAATGTCATGAAAGCTGAGGATATTGTATTTGCATATGAGAGGAGAGGTCTAGCTGATGGAAAAACAGTAGGGCTGAAGTCTTTCTACTATGCCATGTGAAAGCATCTAGGCCCCTAGTTAGGTTTCAGTGATTAATGACAATACAAGATTACTATGACTAACGTGTGTTTTGCAGAGGCAATTAAGTTAGGTCATGGTAATGCAGATCGATTGGGCAATCATGGATGTCATGCCCCTACGATGGAAATCATTTTGGTTTTCAAAGGATGGACGACAAGGTTAAGGATGACTAGTTCTAAGTGTCGATTAGAGTTGGAGAGACACTTAGAGTAGTTTAGGACTTTGTTTTTCCTTTGGCCGTAATATTAAGGGGGGTATGGACAGGTAGCTTGACCTAGGTGAGTCTAGTGAGTTAGGTGTGGTGCACACTTGCTAAGTCTAGCACTAGGTAGCTCCAACAAAGCCCTTAGATCCTATGGAGCAAACTTCATTCACATATGATCGAGAGTTGGAAGTGAATGGAGGGTCAAATACTGACTGGACGCTAGCTCCGGTGCGACCGGACGCTAGCCGTAGGGTCCGGTCAGTTCATTTGACCAAGGAGATTGCGTCTGGCATGACCGGACGCTGAGTGGTCGAGTGACCGGACGCTGAGGACCAGCGTCCGGTCCACTCTAGTAAGGTTCCAGAGAAGGAATTCTACGACCGGATGTGTCCGATCAGTACTGACCGGACCCTGGGGGTTCAGCGTCCGGTCGAGTACAATAAGGTTCCAGTGAGGGATATTTGCGACCGGACGCGTCCGGTCAGTGGTGATCGGACCCTACCAGCGTCCGGTCAACAATTAAACACTGGTGTGCGGGTTGAACTGACCGAAGCGTCCAGTCAACATGACCGAAGCGTCCGGTCACCCCGCAGAGGCACATAACGGTTCGTTTTTCAGCCCTTGTTATAAATAGAAGCTCCACTCATGTGTGGAGTTACTTTTGCTCATTCCAACAGCTGAAACACACCTTAGAGAGTGCCAAGAAGAGCAAGGTCCTAGTGAGGTGATTGCGATTTGAGAATCCCAAAGAGAGACCTCATTAGTGAGATCAAGAGTAGCAAAGTGTGCATCCACCCTTCTCCCTAGGCTTGTCGTGGTCAAGTGAGAGTTTGTGCTTGTTACTCTTGGTGATCGCCATCACCTAGACGCCTTGGTGGTGATTGGAGAGCTTGGTGATCATCCGGAGAGCTTGTGGATGACCCAACTCAAGTTGTGAGCGGTTGTGGGTGATTCACCGCGACGGAGTGTCGAAGAATCAACCCATAGAGAGCACTTGATCCTTGTGCGGATCGAGGGGGAGCTACACCCTTGCGCGGGTGCTCCAACGAGAACTAGTGGGGAGTGGCGACTCTCCGATACCTCGGCAAAACATCACCGCATTCCTCCTTCTCTATTTACTTTGAGCATTTACTTTGAGTATTTCCTTTGAGTAATTACTTTGAGTATTTACATTGAGCAATTCAATTCTTGTCTTTACATTTCATAGAATTGCCATGCTAGAGTAGGATTGGAACTTAGGTTTCAAGTCAGTTGTGCGGTAGAACAACTAGAAACACTTCTTAGGTACAAGGGGTTAATTGGGCTAACCGTAGCATTTAATTATTGCAAAGAAATTTAGAATTATCCTAATTCACCCCCCCCCCCTCTTGGGCATCTTGATCCTTTCAATTGGTATTAGAGCCTCGAGCTCACATATTTAGGCTTAACCGCCTAGTGAAAGATGTCTCACGGGGATGGACCACCTCCTATCTTTGAGGGGGATGATTTTCCTTATTAGAAAATTTGTATGGAGGCGTATCTAAAAGCTCTAGATGTTGGAATACTTAGAGCCACCTCACAAGGTTTCCCAAAACCTTGGGATGCCGCACACCCGCAAGGCGATGAGTTGAACTATGAAAAATGAAATGCAAATGCTAGAAACACCATATTAAGAGGCCTTTGTAAAGATGTGTTCAACCGGGTGAGGAACCACAAAGACGCCCATGCACTATGGTGGGACGATTGTGCGCTCCATGAGGGAACAAAGAGTGAGCGTGAGGAACGCTATCATCTTGTCATGAAAAAGCTCAACTCTTTTGAAATGCTTCCTAAAGAATGTGCTAATGAAATGTATTCACGTTTGAATGTTCTTGTAGAGGAAGTCAATGGGCTTGGACTCACTCAAATGCAACCATCCGATGTTGTAAGAAATATTTTGAGTGTCCTCCCCATTGACAAATATGGGCATATTGTGACCATGCTACATCAAGGTGATCTTTCCACCGCTATACCAATAGAAATCTTGGGGAAGATCAATGCTCATGAGATGTACATGCACATCACACCTCAAGATGGTTCATCCTCTACAAAGAAGAAAGAAAAAGACTTAGCATTCAAAGCTAGCCAAGAGAAGGGCAAAGCAAGGCTTGAGTATGAGAGCTCAAGTGATGATGAAGTTGATGATGAAAGCCTTGCTCTCATGGTGAAGAAAACCGCCAAGATGCTAAAGAAGCTCAACAAGAGTGGCATCAAGTTCGATGGCAAGAAGAAGAAGTTCTTCACAAGCTCAAGAAGAAAGCCAATCTCCAAGATGGATTGCTACAATTGTGGCAAACTTGGTCATCTAGCTCACTAATGCACAAAGCCCAAGAAAGACAAGTTTAAGAACAAGAACAAGGGCAAGAAAGATGACTCAAGCAATGAAGATGAAGATGAGAAGAAAAAGAACAAGCCATACAAGAAGAGAGATGGCAAGAAGAAGGACTTCCACAAGAAGAAGAGTGGAAAGGCTTACATCGTCGGTGATTGGCTCATGGATATTGATTCATCTAGTGGATCATCCGATGATGATAGTGACGACAAGAAGGTGGCCGCTATTGTTATTGATTCTTCATCATCTTCACCGCCACCACTGCCATCATCCTCTACACACCTATGCCTTATGGCCAAAGGTGAATGAAAGGTATCACATGATGATGATAGTAGTGGTGATGATCATGCTCATAATAATGATAGTGATAGTGATAGCGATGATGATGAATATGAATCACCTTCTTATGGTGATCTTGCTAAATTGCTAAAGAAATACACTAAGATCATTATAAAGACTAGAGCTAAAAATGAAAAGCTTGAGATTAAGATTGATTCTCTTTTAGCTAAATGTGATGTAGCGGAAAAGACTAATGTTGAGCTTAGAGAAGCAAATGATGATATGTCATCCAAACTCAAGGAGCTCAAATCTTCTAAGAAAGAGCTTAAAGATAAACATGATAAACTTGAGTGTGTGCACAATGAGCTCATCACTAGCCACAACAAGCTAAAAGATGAATATACTACTCTTAAGATTAATCATGATAATCTTGTTATTGCTCAAGAATTTCTATCCAATGAGCCACATGATGCTACTAACCATGTTGTTAAGATTGATATAGCTACATCATGTGATGACTTGATCATTGAGAGCATTGAGCAAGGTTCTAGTAGCAAGGGAAAGCAAGTGGTTGCGGCCGATGATTATGATGAGTTTGTCAAGCTCAAGAATGACAATGCAAAGCTCAAGAAAGATCTTGAAGAAATCAAAAGCCACAACACTATTGTGCTAGAAACTCTTGATCATGACGGTGACTTAATCCTTGAGAATGAGAAGCTCAAAGAAGAAAACAAGAAGCTCAAGGAAGAGAAGAACAATGATGCTCTTAAGGAAGAGAACAAGAAGCTCAAGTTGGAAAAAGTGCATCTCAAAATTAGATTGAGCAAGTTCACTAGAGGCAAGTATCTTCAAAGTGAGCTCCTAATGAATACCGTCATGAAGATGGATAGAAGTGGCATTGGGTACATGGCAAATCAAGAGAAGAAGAAGGCTCAAGCTCAACAACAACAATCAAAGCCAAAGCCAAAGCCAAAGAGATGCTTTGAGTGTGGACAAGAAGGCCACTTTGCTCTTGAATACCAAACTCCACCACCACAACCCTTGCCCAAGCATGCTAGACCCTTTGCCTTCAATGTTCACTACATGTTTAGAAAGGATTCTAGTGGAAAGATGAAAGTGATGTTCTTAGGACCTCCCAATAAGAATAGGCCTAAGAAAATTTAGGTTGCAAAGTCACTTGTTGAGAAGGTGAAGGGCCCTCTACAAGTTTGGGTTTCTAAAGCTTGATCTCTTGTGTGTAGGTGAACTACAAGACCGATGAAAGTCATTGGGTTATTGATAGTGGTTGCACACAACATATGACCGGTGATCCTCGTATGTTCACCTCACTAGATGAAGAAGTAGATGGACAAGAAAGAATCACATTTGGGAATAATTCAAAGGGCAAGGTTAAAGGATTGGGCAAAATGGCAATATCAAATGATCATTCAATCTCAAATGTGCTATATGTTGCTTCATTGAGCTTCAACTTGCTATCCATTGGACAATTGTGTGATCTTGGCTAATGAAGAATGATTTGGTGAGAGGGTTAAAGGATATGAAGTTTGAGAAGGACAAGCTTTGTAATGCATGTCAAGCCGGCAAGCAAGTTGCAAATACTCATCCAACCAAAGCTTTCATGTCAACCACAAGAGTGCTAGAACTCCTTCACATGGATTTATTTGGACCAACAACATACAAGAGTTTGGGAGGAAATCTTTATTGTCTTGTGATTGTTGATGACTATTCAAGGTATACATGGGTATTCTTTCTTCATGACAAATCCGAAGTTGCATCTTGCTTCAAGAAGTTTGCCAAAAGAGCCCAAAATGAATTTGAAGTGAAGCTCAAGAAGATAAGAAGTGACAACGGCAAAGAATTTGACAACACAAACATAGAAGCCTATTGTGATGAAGTTGGAATCAAACACGAAGTCTCCGCAACATATACTCCTCAACAAAATGGTGTAGTTGAGAGGAAGAACCGGACATTGATCACTCTTGCAAGAACTATGCTTGATGAGTACAACACCCCCGAAGATCTATGGGCGGAAGCAATCAACACCGCATGCTATGCATCCAACCACCTATTCCTTCAAAAGTTCCTTGCCAAGACACCTTATGAGTTGCTCAATGGGAAGAAGTCGGACGTCTCCTTCTTTAGGGTGTTTGGTTGCAAATGCTACATCTACAAGAAGCGGCAACACCTAGGGAAGTTCCAAAGATGTTGTGATATTGGTTTTCTTGTTGGTTACTAATCAAAGTCCAAAGCATATAGAGTATTTAATCATGCCACCGGCTTGGTTGAAGAAACATATGATGTGGAATTTGATGAATCTAACGGCTCCCAAGGAGCACATGAGAATCTTGATAATGTAGGTGATGAACCATTGAGGGAGGCTATGAAGAATATTCCGGTTGGAGACATCAAGCCCAAAGATGATGAAGATGATGTATAAATAATTGATCCACCCTCTTCATCAAATGTGCCACAAGATGGTGAAAAAGATGGGAGAGTAGAAAATAAAGATACTCATGTCTCCCATGAGCAAATGGTGGTACAAGCACAAGATGTTGATGCTCCACAACCTCCTCCTCAAGTGGTCAATAGAAGAAACACACCTCTACTACAAGATCATCCACAAGATCTCATCATAGGGAGTCCATCAAAGGGAGTGATGACACGCTCACAAAAACTTGCTTCATTTATTGCTCATCACTCTTTTGTATCTTGCTTTGAGCCTACCAAGGTAGAAGAAGCTCTTCAAGATCCGGATTGGATCAATGACATGCATGAAGAGTTGAACAACTTCACCCGCAATGAAGTTTGGACTCTTGAAGAGCAACCAAAAGGTGCAAGAGTCATTGGAACAAAGTGGGTGTTCCGAAACAAGCAAGATGATCAAGGTGTTGTTGTGAGGAACAAGGCAAGACTAGTTGCAAAGGGGTTCTCTCAAGTTGAAGGTTTGGATTTTGGAGAGACCTTTGCACCGGTTGCAAAGCTAGAAGCCATTCGTATCCTCCTTGCATATGCATCGCATCATGAAATGAAATTATATCAAATGGATGTGAAAAGTGCATTTTTAAATGGCTTTATTAATGAACTAGTCTATGTTGATCAACCTCCTGGGTTTGAAAATCCTAGATATCCTAATCATGTTTATAGGTTGTCCAAGGCGTTATATGGGCTTAAGCAAGCCCCAAGAGCTTGGTATGAGCGCCTTCGGGACTTCCTCATTGAGAAGGGCTTCACCATTGGGATGGTTGACACCACACTATTCACCAAGAAGCTTGATGGGCATATCTTCATTTGTCAAGTATATGTTGATGATATCATCTTTGGATCATCAAATGAAGATTCATGCAAAGAATTTGGTGAATTGATGTCAAAGGAGTTTGAGATGTCAATGATTGGAGAGCTTACATTCTTTCTTGGTTTTCAAGTCAAGCAAATGAGAGAAGGGATCATCATCTCCCAAGAGAAATATACAAAAGATCTTCTCAAGAGATTCAAGATGGATGAATGTAAGCCAATCAAGACACCAATGCCTACTAATGGACATCTCGACCTAGATGAGGGAGGTAACCCGGTTGATCAAACTCTCTACCGTTCTATGATTGGTAGCTTATTGTATTTAACCGCATCTAGGCCCGACATCATGTTTAGTGTGTGTATGTGTGCAAGATTTCAAGCTAATCCAAAGGAAACACATTTAATTGCTGTAAAAAGAATCCTTAGGTATCTTAAGCACACACTAAGCATTGGCCTTTGGTATCCCAAAGGAGCTATATTTGAATTAGTGGGCTATTCCGATTCGGACTATGCCGGTTGCAAAGTTCATAGAAAAAGCACATCCTAAGGGTGCCATTTGCTTGGTAGATCTCTTGTGTCTTAGTCCTCAAAGAAACAAAATAGTGTGGCTTTGTCCACCGCCGAAGCGGAATACATTGCCGCGGGTGCTTGTTGTGCACAAATACTTTACATGAAACAAACTTTGCTAGACTATGGTGTAGTTCTAGAAAAAGTACCTCTTTTGTGCGACAATGAAAGTGCGGTAAAACTTGCAAATAATCTGATTCAACACTCTCGCACCAAGCACATAGATATCCGCCATCACTTTCTTAGAGATCATGTTGCTAAAAATGATATATCACTAGAAGGTGTAAGGACCGAGGATCAATTAGCGGATATCTTCACTAAACTGCTAGATGAGGCAACATTTTGTAGATTGCGGAATGAGCTCAATGTGCTTGATTTTAATAACTTCACTAAAAGATGAGCTTATGTTGTCCCTTGTATCGCATTGTAATATATTACATGTTTACTTTATGGCAATGCATATAGGGCTTGTCTAACATGGTTAAGATAACCGCCGTAAAGCATGTGAAGAAGCTTAACCTTGGATCAAACTTGACAAGCAACTAGATTTACTTTCAAGTATTGCATATGCATGAATGTTATTTGTCGTTTGTCTTCCATTGGCCATCTTATTTGCCTATTTTCTTAAAAAGAATTATAGCCTAAGGCAAAATATTTTGAAAAACTTGAGGGTTTGAGAGAGGTCACTCACATCAGTCCCAATTGGTGTTTATTTGGATATTATTTGGGTTGGGACTTGATTGGGAACAGGCAACACGAACAACTTTGAAGAATTGCTGGAAAAGGAGTGACCGGACGCTACACCGGACTCTGATGTCCAGCGTTCGGTCAGTTCACAGGAGGTGAACTGCTGCCGAACAGAAGTGACCGGACGCTGAAATAGTGTTTTTCCAGTGTCCGGTCAGAAGGAGCTTCAGCGTCCGGTCGATCATAAAGACGTCAAGGCTAGGTGACCGGACTCTGGCTGCGTTCGGTCGGTGTCCACCGGACGCATCCGGTCAATAGGAATCGTGCGGACTTCGGTCTCTATTTTCGTTTCCTATTCTGTTTCGCTGGGGACCCCTTTATAACCAATCCGGCCGTACCTAGCACCGCATCCGCCCTTGCCCTAGCTAGCCTCCCCGCGCCGATGCCACCGTAGCTCCTCGCACCGCCGTAGCCGTGCCCGTGCGCCATCGCAGTTCCTCCACGCCAGCACCGTTACGCCAGCCTCACCGTGCCGCCGCGCCCTGCCTCTCGCGCAGCTCAAGCTCACCGCCGCAACGCTTCCTCACGCTCCTAGGATCCTCCCGCGCACCTCCATAGCTGCCGTGCCACCATAGCGCCACCGAGCCGAGATCCAGTGCCCTAGCGCCACCGTCAGTCCACATCGCCGAGATTCACAACTGTAGTGCCATCCTCATCCAGTGCCGGTAAGGCCCTACCATCACGCCCTATCAATCCATATCTCAACTTCGCTGTGACCTAGCCATTCATCAAAGAGCAAATTCCAATTGCATTCAGGGCCGTCAATTCACTGCTCACCGCAACCCTAACCCTAGCCAGTTCCAAAGGTTCCCCACGTGACGTCTCTTCTCTTCTCGGATCGCCGGTTCATCAGGTAGCAAGCCAGTCGTTTCAATTTCGTATCTAAATTGCTTGCTTCCTAGGGTTTCGCATCTATTAGATATATCGTATTTATTTGTATATCCTACTATTCCATCGTGCAACGAGTCAGTGCCGTTGAGGTGTCAGTGGTAGTTGACAGTTAACTCGGGGCCAAGCTCGCGAGTATGGATCGAGGTCAAGCCTCAAAAGTGTCAGTGGACAGTTGATCTTGTCAGCGGCAGTGGTTCTAGTCAGATCAGATGGCTCGCACCAAGAATGTTAGTGGTGGTCCAGGAGATGATGATCGGAGGCCTCTACCTCGCCTGTCTGCAGATCCAAAAGGCAAGGCGACAAAGAATATTGCATCTAGGAAGCGCAAGTACCTAGATGTAGAGACAGCTCGAGCAGCAGATGTTGCAGAGGCCGCAGAGCGTGTCGAGAGAGGAGGTGCCCACAGTGGAGTTGTCATTGCAGATCAGCCACTTTCACCGGAAGCAAGGGCTAGAATCAAGCGAGCTGAGCGCCTTCATGGTGGTGCACCTGGGACTGTCACGGTTACAGGAAGGCGTCATGCTATTGATGAGAGTCAGCCATATGGGGAGTCATAGCAGCAGTAGCCCTAGCCAGCAGAGCAGACTCAGGAGGATGAGCAGGCCAAGGAGGCCGAGACCGAGCAGGCATCCCAGCCACAGCTACGCCGCTCTGGTCGTACCCGTGTTCCAGGCTCACCGAGGCCGCCAACACAGCGGAGGGGATCATGTCCACCGCCTAGACTACAGGGTCCGCCTCCAGTGACCCACCTTGACTTGAGGGCCACCACGGCCAAGTAGGTTCAGTAGCTGAGGTTTGTAGAGTTTGATGTGTGGTTTCCTCCGAGGAGGGATGAGAGAGCATCTAAGGGATTCTACACACCGCTCCAGGAAGATTTCTATAATGCATATTTGAACAGTGGAGCAGTCTTCATATCTCAGAGAGTCTACAGCATTGAGGCTATAGTAGCAGCAGCTGGAGAGCATATTCGCCCCTACCTTGTATATCTGCTGGGGTTGACAGATTTGATTGGATGAACAGGACTATATGTTTCATCGTGGGTTCATCAGTTCTATGCTTCTCTCTTTGTTGACCCACACCATAACTTTATTCACTTTGCATTCCGAGGCAGAGATTACAGACTGACAAGTCAGAGGGTCAGGGAGATACTAAGGCTACAGGAGCAGCCAGTCAAGTTACATGAGGTCTGTTATGGACAGACAGAGCCTCCCAGGCGTCCTCATGGTGGTTTGGTGCCCCCCACAGATCTTGTGCGACACTGCTTCAAGGAGCCTTTTGGCGAGGGCTCACGCAGGAATCCCAGTGATCTTACTCCGACTGCTCAAGTTCTAGAGGCTATTATGAGGAGGACACTGCTTCCCAGGATGGGATACAGGGAGGGCCTGACATGTATCTAGCTATGGCTTCTCAACGCCCTGATGCAGCAGACATTGTTTGATGTTTGGGATCTTCTTCTGTCTGAGATGGAGGACGCGATAGTTGAGGGCTTCAAGGGTCACAGGCAGCTACCCTATGCTCACTGGATCACTTTCATTACCCTCAAGGTAGTGACAATTAGGTCACCAGAGATGGTTGCAGAGTACAGAGGTGCCACCACCAAGTTTCCTGCTTATAACATGGCATAGAGGATCAGGTATAGCATGCCATAGGCACCCAGTCAGCCTTGCCGTCGTCCAGATATAGCAGAGTCTGCAGCTCAATAGGATGAGATTATTAGAGGCATAGCAGCTACTGAGGAGGAGTAGCTTGAGGCACGGCAGGAGGTGAGCGAGCCTAGTGACAGCTCAGAAAATGACTACCAGCCTATTCCTCAGATGCCTCCACGCAGACATGATGCAGAGGCCGGTAGTTCTAGCTCCGCTCCACCTACACCGTAGACGGACCCCGCTTTGATTGCTATCCTTGAGCGGATGCAGCAGGATCAGGCTAGATAGGCTCAGGAGACCACTGCCAACTTTGCACAGTTTCAGGCTCATCAGGACGAGCTCCAGCGACAGCAGCAGGTCCTCCAGCAGCAGCAGTAGCAGATGCATCAGCAGCAGTTACTCATGCAGTAGCAGCTTTTGGGATTCATGCAGCATGTAGTGATAGCCATTGGGGCCCCATAGCCACAGCCTTTGCCCCAGATTGGTCAGCCTGCTACCATTATGACGACTCCAATAGTATAGCCCAGTGGGCTTCAGAGTCAGGGACAACCTCCAGCTCAGTTTGCTTCTCCCACAGTACAGGTGTCCCAGTGGTTATCCTCGCCAGTGGTAGCCCCGCAGTTCACACCATTTCAGACGGGCTTCACACCAGATCAGTCATCCTCGCTATTTGTGCCTGACACATCAGTCTCTAGGAGTCTTGGAGCATCTTTTAGTGAGTTGACATGGATGCCTACACCGCCACATATGCATGCCCCAGGTCCTTCTATAGCAGCTCCCGTCGCCGTGACTACTCAGAGGCTCCCTTCTTCTATTGCATCTTTAGATCCTACGATAGATATACCAGCAGCATCACAGGCAGCACCTGCCCTAGCTCAGACCCAGACCGCTTCAGCAATGCTTCCAGCCACAGAGGATCAGTTAGTACAGAGCTCAGGGTCAGATGATGATGGCACCCAGTTCACGCTTGCTCCTTGTACTTCAGCACCCGACTCATCCGTTGCAGCCCCACCGACCAACCCTTAGGTTTTGGTGTTTGACGCCAAAGGGGGAGAGGGTTCGAGTATGTAGACTCAGGGGGAGCGACTTTTAGGGGGAGCCTAGTTAACTATTAGTCTATTATATTCATTTGGAGTTTTATTTGTGTGATACACTATTACTATTATGCATTCATGTGTTTACCTTCATGCATCAAACTATATCTATGTGATAGTGATATCTACGTGATTGTGGTATATGACATGTGTGCTCTCTACTTCATAACTATTTATATTTTATATCACTTGTGTTATGCTCATTTGGATTGCTTCCGCGTTTATACTCCGATGCAAATGAGCTTTATTACTTGTACTCATGCTTATTTCATATCTTTTGAGTACATTATGTTGGCTTGGGTCATATAAGCTTGCCTAACTCTTTTGTTCTTATTGACAAAAGCTTATATGATCCAAGCATGATAAAAATCTCAACTCTTTTACATACTCGAGGTGGTATTGTCATCAATCACCAAAAAGGGGGAGATTGAAAGCATCTAGAACCCTAGTTGGGTTTTGGTGATTAATGACAATACAAGATTACTATGACTAACGTGTGTTTTGCAGAGGCAATTAAGTTAGGTCATGGTAATGGAGATCGATTGGGCAATCATGGATGTCATGCCCCTACGATGGAAATCATTTTAGTTTTCAAAGGATGGACGACAAGGTTAAGGATGACTAGTTCTAAGTGTCGATTGGAGTTGGAGAGACACTTAGAGTAGTTTAGGACTTTGTTTTTCCTTTGGTCGTACTATTAAGGGGGGTATGGACGGGTAGCTTGACCTAGGTGAGTCTAGTGAGTTAGGTGTGGTGCAGACTTGCTAAGTCTAGCAGTAGGTAGCTCCAACAAAGCCCTTAGATCCTATGAAGCAAACTTCATTCACATATGATCGAGAGTTAGAAGTGAATGGAGGGTCAAATACTGACCGGACGCTGGCTCCGGTGCGACCGGACGCTGGCCACAGGGTCCGGTCAGTTCATTTGACCAAGGAGATTGTGTCTGGCGTGACTGGACGTTGAGTGGTCGAGTGACCGGACGCTGAGGACCAGCGTCCGGTCGATTCCAGTAAGGTTCCAGAGAAGGAATTCTACGACCGGACGTGTCCGATCAGAACTGACCGGACCCTAGGGGTTCAGCGTCTGGTCGAGGACAGTAAGGTTCTAGTGGGGGATATTTGCGACCGGACGTGTCCGGTCAGTGGTGATCGGACCCTGCCAGCGTCCGGTCAACACTTAAACACTGGTGTGCGGGTTGAACTGACCGGAGCGTCCGGTCAACATGACCGGAGCGTTCGATCACCCCGCAGAGGCACATAACGGTTCGTTTTTTAGCCCTTGTTATAAATAGAAGCTCCACTCGTGTGTGGAGTTACTTTTGCTCATTCCAACAGCTAAAACACACCTTAGAGAGTGCCAAGAAGAGCAAGGTCCTAGTGAGGTGATTGAGATTTGAGAATCCTAAAGAGAGACCTCATTAGTGAGATCAAGAGTAGCAAAGTGTGCATCCACCCTTCTCCCTAGGCTTGTCATGGTCAAGTGAGAGTTCGTGTTTGTTACTCTTGGTGATCGCCATCACCTAGACGGCTTGGTGGTGATTGGAGAGCTTGGTGATCATCCAGAGAGCTTGTGGATGACCCAACTCAAGTTGTGAGCGGTTGTGGGTGATTCACCGCGACGGAGTGTCGAAGAATCAACCCATAGAGAGCACTTGATCCTTGCGCGGATCAAGGGGGAGCTACACCCTTGCGCGGGTGCTCCAACAAGGACTAGTAGGGAGTGGCGACTCTCTGATACCTCAGCAAAACATCGCCGCGTTCTTCCTTCTCTATTTACTTTGAGCATTTACTTTGAGTATTTCCTTTGAATAATTACTTTGAGTATTTACATTGAGCAATTCAATTCTTGTCTTTACGATTCATAGAATTGTCATGCTAGAGTAGGATTGGAACTTAGGTTGCAAGTCATTTGTGCGGTAGAACAACTAAAAACACTTCTTAGGCACAAGGGGTTAATTGGGCTAACCGTAGGATTTAATTATTGCAAAGAAATTTAGAATTAGCCCAATTCACCCCCCCCCCCCTCTTGGGCATCTTGATCCTTTCACCATGAACAACCTTTTTAGAGAGACAATCAACCCAAAAGGTGGTGACTCAACTTCACTGAGGAAGTATGCAAAGAACTTGCTTGCAAGGGTGGCTCCAGGGAGTGATGCTTTCCCTATTAGCAGGTTTATTTGGGCTGAGTTGAGTGACTCATTAGATGATGCTAGGAATGATCTCTCGTATGCTCCTTACATCATGTATATCATTGAGAGGGTGTCCGGCATTGAGTTTAAGAAGGATGTGGAGCACAGGCCATATAGGTTGACACAGTGGCAACACACAGGCTAGGAGGCACTGGTTGGGGCTGCTGGCATATCAGCTACAGCAGGGGCTGCACCCTTGGAGAGACCTAGCAGCAGCAGGCCTTCCTCTTCCCACCACAGATCTAGGGGAGCAAGCTCAAGGAGTTACTCAAGAACATATTTTGCATGTGTCAATATGCTGTGGATGCCGCTTATGAGGGAAGGAAGGACATCAATGACATGAAGAGGCGGCTAGGACATGAGGTTAGAGAGATTCCGCCGCCGCCAGTGTTTCCACCCTATGAGGACAGTAGTGAGGATGATGAAGAGATGGAGTATCCTCATGATTTGGAGATGTTTGGTGAGAGGATGAACATCCTCAGACGTAAGAGAGGACAGTCCAGGCCACAGAGGTTCACAACTACTACACACAGAGCCGGCAGGGCTATTCTGAGTGACAGTGACAAGGAGTCTAGTGAGAGAACTGTTTTTGGCAGCAGGCAGTAGACCGACCCAGCAGATGATGATGATAGTGACATTGGTAGTGACTAGAGCAGGGAGCAGTGAGATGACCGTACTTTACCTCTCTTGTTCTTTCCCTTTCTGGCATCTATTGACAAAGGGGGAGAGAGGCAAGATTGAGATGTTTCTTTTATGTCATCGTTGTCTTTCGTCATGGTGGCAGTAGAAGTAGTGGACATTGTGAGTTGATGTTGTGAGTTGACGTTGTGAGTTGTGAAAGTCGAGGTCTTTTTTGAACTCTCTTTCTATCTTAGTGGTCTATAATAATACTTTGATTCGCCTCTGTGTGGCGATTGGTGGTCATGGACATGGATATGTGAATTTTATGTGAAATGAAATGCTAGAACTACGGTAAAACTTCTTTATATTCATAAGTTACTAGCATTCCATAACTGTGTGATGTCTATTCATATATATGTGATGCTTTCTATTCTGATTAGAAGATTCTAAGTGTGCAGAATGCGGAGGCTCCACGCTTTGGCCCGGAGGCTCCGCGGTCTGTAGACCCAAGATATTTTCTTTTGTGCATAAACTATCATACGCATCATGGATTATTATTTGACAAACTTCTTTTGCATCCCACGATGGCATGAATACAATGTATCTTTCACACTTGCTCTTAATATATACAGAGTATGTCTTGAGGGACATTTTTATAATTCCAAACAAATCTTGCATATATTAAGGGGGAGCCCTTGTATTCTTGCTATCAAAAGCTCAATCTTTTAATTAAATGTAAGCTTTAATTGTGTTGTCAATATTTACCAAAAAGGAGGAGATTGTAAGTGCAATCAAGCTCTAAGTGGGTTTTGATGATGTTGACCACATAATTAAAGGACTAATGGCTTTGACAAGTGTTTGATAGAATATCTTTAATCGTGGATGCAAAGAAACAAAGGAGGAGATTCCCAAACTTGAATCGATGGCTTGCAACAGCTCGAAGAGCTATGTTAATTCATTTTATATTTTGAAATTGAGTCATAGAACAAGCCATACTATCAAGGAGGATACTAATGGTGTGCTGGGTGGAACCAAGTGCTCAAAACTCCATCTTCAACTCAAATAATCCTAGCCACAAAAAGCTAGCTGAGCTGAATTCTTATCTGCTCTGGCCTACGCGGAACCTCCACACTCAGTCGCGGAACCTCTGCGCTCAAACACGAAGGCTCCGAGGTCTGTCTGACCAGACCATTTTGTGGGTGACATGGGTGGTATTTATACCATACCCCTTCGCCCCCAACGGTCACCTTCTTCCTCATTCACTCAGACTCTAACTGAAGCTCTCTCTCTCACCCAAGCTTGGCGCTCCCAACTCCCTTGCTCAAATCTTTGTGATTCCATGAGGGATTTGGCTCTAGAGAGTGTGAGAAAGCTTGAGAAGATCCTTCTCCTCCGTTCTTGTGCACTTGGTGAAGCCCTAACCTCTTGGTGTGTTCGTTACTCTTGGAGCTTGGCTCCTAGACGGCTAGCGGTCACCTGGTAGCTCCCAATCCGCTGTGGTTGAGCACTGGAAAGTTTGTATTACCCTTTGTGACTTAATGAAACCCTCTAACCCATTGCCTTGGTGATAGGTTGGAGAAGAGGAGCGAGTTGAAAGAGACTCCATAGCCTTTGTGGCTAACCTCAACAACGTGGATGTAAACAAGCCTTTGTGGCGAGTTGAACCACGGGATAAATCCTTATGTTCACTGTGATTGCTGTTGTTGTTGCTATTACTTGTGATTTGGATTGATTTTTAGGGTTTGCATCCGATCTACGAATTCCTCATCTTCTAGGTGCAACCAACTGTTTGGATAGGTCAACATACCTCCCAGGAAGGCTGGTATTACATTCGATCTATTTTCATTTGTTAAATTCCATGGTAGATCGATTTCATACTCTGATCCCCGGAGGTTCCACGCTCAAGTCCCAGAACCTCCACGCCCTGGAATCTCCACGCTCAAACCCGTGTGCTTGAATTTTGCTTTAGGTTCTAGCCCATATGCAATGACTCTAGTTTGTTCTTTCTATGGTAGACCATGTGCTTGTTCTTGTGAGGCAAAAGAGAGTGGAATAATTCATATATTGATATACTTAAATGATGTGCTTGGATACGTAATAAGGGATGTTTGCTACATGGCCTACATTATTGCACATAGTGAATACTAGTAGTGGGTGTGCTCCATAGTTGTAGTTTATAATAAGAGTGTAAGAGTAGTGAGACTTTGGTTCGTAATGGCTTCGTCTCAGCAGCGGAACCAGTGATTTTGATTAAGGGGGCTGGACAAAGGCTGGAGATTAAGGATGAATTGGCTAGGAACTAATAAAACGACGTATACATCTGCAAATATAAAAGCTTAGACCGGAAATCATTGCCGGTTCAAACCTTCAAGCTTTCACTTGGCAGCGAAGTCCTTACCATATATATTGGAAATTTATATTTCCTACCCTCATGTTTGTCTCTCTAGCCGAGCAGCCCCAACCGGAAGAGCCCCAAGAGCGTTGACACTGTCCGCCGTCCCCATATATCCACCGGGGACCGTCCCCATCCTCGGCCCCAGCCCCAGTAGCTGTGCACCATCCCAGTCCCCGTCCCCGTCCCCGTCCCCGCCCTTATCCTCGACACCATCAGCCAGCCATCGCACGCCACCCTCATCCCCAACCCCGGCCCTGGCAGCCACGTGTCATCCCCATCACCGGCCTCATTTGAGCGCGTCATCCCCAACTTCCTCCTTAGGCACCTGGATTTCTCCCTGGAGCTATGTCGTTCATGCCAGCTTTATAGATGGTACAATTCCCGTTTTTTACCATAGTAAGTGATCTTATCTTACACTCAATTTAACGTATATTCTATTTCAACCTAACACACTTTTGCAATTATTGTAGTTAGTGAGATGACTGCTAAGGGCAACGACATATATGTGGTATAGTGAAAGTGGTGCTCATATGTATATGTGTATATATAATGTTTTTCCATTCAAATGCTCATACACACACACAGACAGAGACATATATATATATATATATATATATATATATATATATATATATATATATATATATATATATATATATTCTATTTGTTGACATCATTTGCATGTTCTGTTTCATGATTTGACGTACGCTGCGTGTAGCTTCCAAGCCATTCTAACTCAAGTCATGGAGCAACTCGGGTACCGCTGGTACTATGTAGGTTCAAGGCCCATGACACAAGGATTGCAGGGTTACTTGAATTTTGCTTTAGGTTCTAGCCCATTTGCAATGACTCTAGTTTGTTCATTCTATGGTAGACCGTGTGCTTGTTCTTGTGAGGCAAAAGAGAGTGGACTAATTCATATATTGATATACTTAAATGATGTGCTTGGATACGTAATAAGGGATGTTTGCTACATGGCCTACATTATTGCACATAGTGAATACTAGTAGTGGGTGTGCTCCACAGTTGTAGTTTATAATAAGAGTGTAAGAGTAGTGAGACTTTGGTTTGTAATGGCTTCGTCCCAGCGGCGGAACCAGTGATTTTGATTAAGGGGACTGGACAAATATGATCGCATCTTTTAGTGTGATAAAATATACATAATTATATGTTTAAACAACTTTTTAAATATTTTTACACTATTTATAACCAAAATCATAATATTTTAATAAAAATGGGTGAAAATTGATATTTTTGTGCTGTAGATTCAAATATATATATAGGTATTAAACAAAATCTATTGTGCTTAGGGGGGGGCACGGCCTTGCTGGCCCCCTAGTTCCGCCACTGCTTCATCTATATCTATCAAGTTTAAGTTTTCTAGTTATGTATATGATGTATTCATATGTTTTGTGAGAAGTGTGATGGCAATGAGAATTCCCTGGTGTGTTATAATTATAGCTACTAGGTGTGGTATTGGACTGGCAGTGTCACACAATAATTCACTGTCAGGTGTGCACTGATCCGGCAGTGGTGCTATGAATGCCATTGTCGGGTCATGACCTAAATCGACAGTGACACTAACCATGACTGGGTGCTCTGAAACCTCCTTAAAACGAGGGGTTGTGGGGTAAGGTAATTGAAGTAACTATCCAGTATTAAGATTAGGCCAAGAATACATTCCTGCTGGTCAAACAAAGTCTTTCCTCTTTGGATGGTAATAGCCAGGCATGTGAGATGATCGCGCCTAGTAGCCACATATCAGCTGCACTCAATATGCGGGATTTCCGTTGGATCAGATCTTTCGCTGCCGGTTAAAGCGTCAACCCAGCAGTGATATCCATAGATACCACTAGTGGCCGATGCTTTGACCCGACAATGTTGTGTCTATTATCACTGTGGGTCGATGCCGATTATCCTCTGCCGGCTAGAGTTCTGGTAGTGATGGGATTCCAGCCCGACGGTGATTATCAGTTCTGGCGTAGTGATCTAAAATTATACAACTAAATGACAAGCCAAAAGTTTCCGTCATCTTTTGCCGTATAATTCTATTAATTCAATTTCTTATGGATGTGCCTAGTCAGCGGACAAAGTTGGATGGAGTAAACTCTATTTATGATATCTATATGGGGTTGATCTGCTGCTTATATATGCTACACGGTTATTGGGCGGCCCATCCATGCCCAACAATATAATGGCCTTCCCTATTATTAACTGGTCTCAGTGCATGTACGTCAGCACGGCGAGAGCGACGTCGCGGTGCATCACCATAAATAGGTACACACACATGACACAACACAATTCATTCATGCTATATGCTTTTGCTAGCTTTTAGCCGCTATCCGTGCCTTGAAGCTATGCATGTCGATCGTAGTGGTTTTGGCGACGCTGTACGTCTAAACGAACTGCATCATAGTCCATCGTCTCCATCCATGCAGTGCGGGTGGCGGCTGCAACTTGCAACTGGTGCCATGAACTCTATACTTGATCTACACGCTCCATATATACAAGGTATGATATATATAAATTTTCTATCAACTGCCAAAGATTTATATATAGCACTGCTACTTCTTATCTTATTATAGTTCATCATATATAGAATCAGTTTAATTTCCATCACATATATGTTCTTGATAGAATTAAAAGGGTACGTAGATCAATACATCCAGTGATCTACTTTGTCACACATGCATGCAGTGATCGATCGTCAGTAAGAGAGACTAAGTGTACAGCAAGATATAAGAGAGGAATCTAATTAAACACCCACTTCTTTGAATTGGCATGTATGTATCATCCCTACAAATTTAAGTCTGGCCATTGAGAGTGCAGATGCACGGTGGTCTTGCTTCACCTTGACTTCAAAAAAAATCCGGGAAGAGGGAGAGAGAGATCAGAGAGAGAGAGAGAGAGAGAGAGAGAGAGAGAGAGAGAGATCTTTGTCTTGGTAATAACATTCATCACACAGCTGGTTGCTTGCAGTTTGTTCTTTGAATCAACTGGGGTAAGTTGGTCTTTGCTACTACGCATTGCTGCAAGCAACTCTAGAGAAAGGTAGTATATGTTTTTCCTTGCCACGAAAGATAATACATATATGACGGCCGGATGCCTTTAAATACGGCTGCGTCCTCAATCCCGTCTCTCCTCACAACAAGTCACGAGCGAACAAGTTTCCTTTCGTCCCAACACACAAACACACACCAAAAACTTGTCGGCCATGGCCTGCAGTCACCAGGTATGTATATATATGCATGTGTAAAATTTGTGCAAAAGCCTGCTGCTTTTGTCGTACAGTACGAACAGACGATGAAAAATATACATACATACTCCATGCCGGCCCACTGCCACTTGTGTATTGTACAGTACTGTCGGAATGAAGCGCGTGCATATACTGCACGTCGTCTCTCATCACTTCCTTTGTTTTGCATGCATGCATGTCGATCGACCTGCAGGGTGATGTGGTGTTCGAGGTGGACGCCATCGGCTGGGCTCCCTCCGGTGCGCGCACGGCGCTGTCCCTGCACCACGAGCTGGACCCGGCCAGGCTCCCCGCCGCTAATAAAGGGGCGGCCACCGTCGGCGGGCACGAGCGCACGCCCAGCGGGCGGTACGTCCTCGCGACGGGGCTCGCCGACGAGGAGGACGGCCTGTGCCAGGCGATCACGCCGGGCGCGCTCAAGCCCCGGGTCACGTACCGTGTCGCCGGATGGATCAGCGTCAGCGTAGCGGCGGCGCCAGGCGCCGGGGTGGGAGGAACAACGACCTATCATCCCGTGCACGTCAGCATCCGCGTCGACGACGGCCGCTGCGTCATCGACGGCGGCGCTGTCGCCTGCTCCGCCGCCGCCTCCGAGTCGGAGGCAGCAGGCGGCGGCAGCAGGTGGGCGGAGATCAAGGGCGCGTTCCGGCTGAAGGAGAGCCCCCGCAGCGCGGCGGTGCACGTGCATGGGGTGCCTGCCGGCGTGGACGTGAAGGTCATGGACCTTCGGATCATCGCCACCGACCCAAAAGCGCGCTTCAGCTACCTCAAGGACAAGACGGACAAGGTGAGCGACACGCCTCATTTACGTCTTGAAATGACCAACAACCAACTGGTTTAATTTTGACCGCGACCAGGGCTTCATTATTCACAACCCTTCCCTTGTTATTTATTATCTCTCTATATATACCTAGCTAATGTGTTATTTATATTCTTTTCATCAATCATCAACTACACTGTATAATTAAGGTCACTTAATCAGTGCCCATCACTCTCAGCCGCGCCGAATAATGATGCTAGTAAAAATGCTCTCCGGCCGGCCTCCGCCCCTTGTGGTGGTGAAGGCGTCTAGTCTACTCTAGACTCTAGAGTTATACTCCTATATGCTGGTGTGTTAGCATGTAAATACTCCGTACATTATAGGTATCCCTTCTTGTACGTGTCGATGACAAGTGCATGATGCGACAAGTAATAATAAGCTCGCTGGTACGTAGCTGCTGTGTGTGACTTGTGGTGACATGCATGCATGGACCATGGCTGCCAGGTGCGCAAGCGTGACGTGGTTGTGAATGTGGGCGGTGCCCCGGCGGGCGCGTCCGTGCGCGTGGTGCAGCTGGACAGCGCCTTCCCCATTGGCAGCTGCATCAACGGCACGGTGATCCAGGACCCGGCCTTCGTGGACTTCTTCACCAACCACATGGACTGGGCCGTCTTCGAGAACGAGCTCAAGTGGTACTGGACCGAGGCGCAGCGCGGGCAGCTCAACTACGCGGACGCCGACCGCCTGCTCGACTTCTGCGACCGCGCGGGCAAGCCCGTGCGGGGCCACTGCATCTTCTGGGCCGTCGACGGCGACGTGCAGCAGTGGATCAAGGACATCGCCGCCTACGACCGGGACCAGCTCATGGCTGCCGTGCAGGCACGCCTCAACGGCCTCCTCGGCCGCTACGCGGGAGGTTCCCGCACTACGACGTCAACAACGAGATGCTGCACGGGCGCTTCTTCCGCGACCGCCTGGGCGACGACGACGTGGCCGCGCTCATGTTCCGCGAGGCGGCCCGCCTGGACCCGGGCGCCGCGCTCTTCGTCAACGACTACAACGTCGAGTGCGGCAACGACCCCAGCGCCACGCCGGAGCGGTACGTGGAGCTCATCCGTTACCTGCAGTGGCGCGGCGCGCAGGTCGGCGGCGTCGGGCTGCAGGGCCACGTGACCCACCCCGTCGGGGAGATCATCTGCGACGCGCTCGACGCGCTCTCCGCGGCCACCGACCTGCCTATCTGGTTTACGGAGCTCGACGTGGGCGAGCCCGACGACGCCCTGCGGGCCGACGACCTCGAGGCCGTGATGCGCGAGGCGTACGCGCACCCGGCCGTCCAGGGCGTCGTGCTCTGGGGGTTCATGCAGGGATACATGTGGAGGCAGGACGCCGCCCTCGTCAACAGCGACGGCACAGTCAACGACGCCGGCCAGAGGTTCATTGACCTCCGGAGGGAGTGGACCTCCGACGCGCGGGGCCGCCTCGACGCCGATGGACAGTTCAAGTTCAGGGGCTTCCACGGCAACTACGTGGCGCAGGTCACCATGCCCACGGGGACGAAGATGCTCAAGGCGTTCAGCGTCGACAAAGGGGACACGCCTCTCGTCCTGGACATGGATAACTGAACATCGCCGCCTGACAATTACATTACATGCCTCTCGAGTCTCGACAAAGGGGACAAGTATTTGGATAGCAGCCGGCCGGCGGACCCCCTAATATATATTCCATAATAATCGGTACTGTATGTAATAATAATAAATAATATGAGTGATGATGTATTGTACTGGCTGAGCCTAATTAATTGAGGAGATATAGTAATAAATAAAGTAATCGAGTTATTATCAGTCGATTTTAATTCTATATACACGTGGAATATCTTTCGGCCAGTTATATCACTAATAACTTATAAAAAAAGTCTCGCAGCAACACGTGTGATATTCCTCAGTTTTCTATCATCTACAAACCTGTGCAAAATACATCTATCACTTATGTGCTCTAAACAAGTATTTGCTTAAGCTATTACTTCGATCACATCCTCTTCCATAAACTGGTTTTTACTTTAGATATCTATATCAAGATGTATCTACAACTAGGAGAAGCCCATGTTGTCACACGTGTGAATTTTTTTTTTTTAAAAAAGGTCTCATTTACCTCTCTCAACTATCACGTCTGATTTTCTTCCTGATCTACAAAATCAGTTTTTTAATCTCCCTTAACTTTTGAAAACCGTTCACTTTTGCACCCTCAGCGGTATTGGAAATGGTTTTGCTAATGTGACGCCACATCAGGGAAGTAAATTGGACTAAGTTGGAAGTTCAAGGAGGAAAATCGGATTATAGCTTCTTTTTTAAAAAATATCTAAAAATTTAGTAAATATTTTTTAAAATAACAAAATATATTTTTTATATAAAAAATAATACAATTGAAAATCATAAATTGAGTTTAATCTTAGAAAATTCATACAAAATTTGTTTTAGCTCGGAAAATTATGAAACTAGTTCTAGATTTTTTTTTTCCAAAAATCACGCTCTATGTTTTTTCGAGACAAAATCATGCTCTATGCTATATATGTTATAGTGCCTAGCTTGAAATATCTTGTTCGCAACATTTTGATAAAGTTTTATGACCTTTCTAAACAATCACGAAAGTTTGATTTACCTCCTCATGACTGACATGGTGCCACTTAGAATGGCTGACATGGTGCCACATCAAGCTAAAACCGCTCATGAAGGTAATAAATAAGACGATTTAAAAATGAAGGGAGCCTAAAAGTCTGATTTTCCAGTTAAAGGAGGCAAATTGAACTTGAGCAATAATTGGGGGAGGTTAGATAGAATTTTTTCTTCTACTCCCTTCGTCCCAAAATAAGTGCATATCTTGCTTATCGTGAACTCAAACTTCTTTTAACTTTGACTAATGATATATCATTTGTAAAGTCCAGTTTAATAGCGCTCCCTGTAATCGGTGGAGCGGTTCCGAACGGCGGCGGCCGCTCGAAACAATAATCTGCTGAACGGAAGCGATTCAGGTTTTTGGCCTACGCTTCTGCTCCCCACCGATTTGCTCTGGATTCGGCGGTCTCCAGCGACCGTACGCCGCCTGCGGACGATCGGCACGGCCCCGCGCTTCTCCCCGTAGCGGCGAGGCTCGCCCGCGTCGCCTCTCTCCGTCGCGGAGGTTCGCCCGCACCGCCTGGAGCCCTGGAGACGAGCAAGAGCCGGAGCCGAGTGACGTTGGAGCTGAGTGGGGAGGGAGTGGAGCTGGAGCTGGAGCCAGAGCGGCACGAGAGCGCTACCAAACGGGGCCTGCCACGTCACGTGGAATGCGTCATCGGTCCGACACCTGAGACCAGCGCTCCTGCTTGTCTCTGTCATCGGCCACGGACGGCGGCGGAGCATAGGCATAGCAGCAAGCAAGCAGCGGAGACGCCGGAGAGCGGTGAGGATACATGGAGAAGGAGCAGCTCGGCACGCTGCTCCGCGACCTCGACGCGCTCAAGCAGCATCCCGACGACCACGCCTCCACCATCGATCGGGTATCCCTCCCAGTCCCACCCGGCTGCACCATGGATCTCGGCAGTTTCTATAGCCATCTTCCCTTCTCCGGTGCCTTTCCAAATCTTGATCCCGGTTCATCTGATTGCTAGATGCGGGAGCGGTTAGCGGCGATGATGAATCCGGCCGCCGGCGCCGCTTCTCGATCCAAGATCAAGGTACGATCTGAGGGCTGATTTCCGCGTTCAGGCGCTCTGCGCTGTCCAAATTGAGTGCGATAGTTTTGGACAAATTGTGGATTTTACTCTGTTTGCGCGAAATTGGGGATGCAGGACATGAGCGCGGAAGTGGTGGACAACAATCCCTACAGCAGACTTATGGCGTTGCAGCGGATGGGTGTAGTGGAGAATTATGAGCGCATCAGGGACTACTCCGTCGCCATCGTTGTAAGCATCCTTCTCACCTAGTTTAGCATTGCTACTCTTCAAACTTAGTTACATCAGCGCAGAATTTCGAAATTGGCATTTACTTCCATCCTCGAGTAGAGGAAGCCTCTCCATGTACTAGTATTATGCACTGAAAATGTCATCGATCTGGATATCACGAAGCTGAAGGGTCTCTTGGGACCATGCGAACTCGAGTATCTTTATCAGTATTGAGATTAGTCTAGGTATTACCATGTACTATGTGCTTAATATGGAAAATATAGTTATAATACCTGGTTATTTTTTTTTGAAAGGTTTATAATACCTGTTTAGAACAACCAGCTATTGTGCTACTGTTATTTCTGCATGTTGATATATTTAAGACAACAATTCAAAGTTGGAAAACAGAAGAGAATTTGTAGCTTCGTCACATCATACATGAAAAGATAATTTAGCACATATAGATGAGGAAATTCAACTCAGAGCAAACCTTTGATTCATTGTCATTATCTTTACAGGGCATAGGTGGTGTTGGTAGTGTTGCTGCGGAGATGCTCACTAGATGTGGAATTGGACGCCTGTTGTTGTATGACTATGACACAGTCGAGTTGGCTAACATGAATAGGTTGTTCTTTCGTCCAGAACAGGTAAGCTTCCAGGACAGGATGTTATGTGTTTGCCTTACCTCTTGTGGTTGTTTGTTTTACACCAAGACATTTTTCATGTTGAAGTGCTTATGTTCACTGCTCTGCAAGACTGCAAGAACATAATTCAAATCAGACCGTGACGATATTCAGTCCATATACTTTGTTAGGTTGGAATGACCAAAACAGATGCTGCTGTACAGACACTTTCTGGAATAAATCCTGATGTTGTGTTGGAGGTCAGCAACTATGCCCAGTATCAATATTATTTGTTAGCCTTTTTTCCTACATCAGTAAACCAAATCATTTCATTAGATTCTGAGCATCATTAGTTTTTGGTAGAAGTGACAAATATAGGGCATGCGGTTTTTGTTGAACTAACCATTCTTAATGTTTTCTACTTTCCATTACTTATTCATCTTCCATTGTATTTGTATAAAACTAGAAGTTTTTGTTGTACTGTTTCCTCTTTACTAGCTTTATTACATGCTCCAACTTGGTACATTGCCTTATGACATGCAAAATAGCAGGCATGATTTCTTTGCTTAGGCCGTATTGGATGGAGTAGCAATACCATTGTATTCCTTATCTTATAAGAGATTCTAACATCTCTTCTCTACTGTAGAGCTACTCATTGAATATTACTACAGTCAAAGGTTTCAAAACATTTTTGGCAAGTTTAAAAGCACGGAGCTCTGATGAACGTAGCACTGGAGTTGATCTTGTCTTGAGTTGTGTCGATAACTATGAAGCTCGTATGGTTGTAAACCAGGTGATTTGTCCACGCACAACTAAATTATTTTGTCCCTCCGTCACGTGCCTTATAATAACATTATGTGCATAGTTATGTATTGTGGTGCAGTTCATTGGTGGGAATTTGCTTATTTGTTCTTTGTACCTGCTTTTCAGGCATGCAATGAGCTCGGTCAGACGTGGATGGAGTCTGGTAAGTTGGAAATCACATTTATTGACAGCAAAACTTTTCAGAAACTGCATTCCTTAACAATATGCTTATTGCCTACTATTCTTGTGTAATGCTGCCATTGTATCTCGTTGTATACCCTAATCACACCTCAAATGTGTCAAGCCAGCTTCACTTGTATAATGTTTTCTCCTTGTTTTATATCACTAGTCAGTATCCTTCAGCCATGATACTTGGTAATCAGTTGAACCTTGTGCATTGCTAATTTTTCAAGGCACACAAGGGAAACTGATTTTGTCAGGATTCTATTTTACTGTGTTATGCTTATTTTTTTTATAAGGATGTTCAATATAGTTATACAGGATTATGGATTCAAAGCAGAGCTTTTCTTCACATAATTCGTTTGGAAAACAGTATGTAATTGCAATCCACAGAAATATACACACAAGTTTAAGTTTTGAAGCTTACTGGATTACAGCCCATTCTTTATTGAACTCAGTGCGATGGTCTCAGAAGACGCTGTTTCTGGTCATATACAACTGCTGGTTCCTGGTGAAACTGCATGTTTTGCATGTGCTCCTCCATTGGTATATTCTTTTGATCTTATATTTACTATTGTTTAATGGTGTGCAGTGTGCTCTTGTGAATTTGATACTTTTAGATTTTGAATGTGTGTTTTATACTGTGATCTCTAACATTTTCAGTGCTGAAATTTCAATGGTTATTCTGGCTTGACAGAGATGTCCCCTATGAACTTCCATAACATATAATTTTCATTTATGTATCACTTCTTGCTTACTTGTCTTTAATGCCTTTAATTATAGGTTGTAGCATCTGGAGTGGATGAGCGTACACTTAAGAGAGAAGGTGTTTGTGCTGCTTCTTTGCCAACTACAATGGTGAGGCGTTGTTTTATCCTTTTACCATTTCTTTTGTATTATTGTTTGCCATTGTCTCGGTGCTTGAATCAGTGATGTTTCAATTATTTGTGTTGTGTAGTGCCAGGTAGCCTTATATGGACCAGTGCATCTTTTCATTAGTTTTGAGACATGATTTTTCCGCGTGCTTTGTTTTTCCCATTATATTAAGAAGAACAATTGGCAGGGTAGATGCTGACATCCTGAGACCCAAACTGAAGAAGCTGAATTCTTTCCAAGATGCAGCAAAGCATATCAAAGTCCTACTCAGATGGCCTCACCGCAAATGGAAGAAATAAGGCAGCGGCCAAAAGGATCTGGATGATGATGCCTCGTCCGTGGACTCTGCCAAGACCTGGAGCCATGAAGAGACTCCGACACCACTGAGGCAAAGGTATTCCAGGATCAGCTCCCTGTTCAACAAGTGGACCTATGCGGGCAATACTTCACCTAGCGAGGCAATGCAGAAGAGTGGAGTGGTACAGCCTGATTCTATTCCAGATTCTACATCTTGGTCATCGTCATCGTTGGTTGACAAGATTGAAGCTGCCCATCTGGACAAAGATCAATCTCCTTATGTCAGTAGGCTGATCAGGCATACACCTAAGAAATCTGGATCGCTAACAGTAGACTTATGAACCAGTCCTTGCGCCTCAGGGCATAAGACCTGCCCAGGAGTCGACCTCCGAGCAGCATTCAGATCTGATATTCAGGCGATCACATATGTTACTAGCCTGATTAAAACATCTGTTAGCAGATAGGCACCAACATTAACAAGGCTTGCTTCCCTCACTGGTTACAATTTACAACTTCACTGATACCAGATAGATGATTCTCAATATCTAGCCGCCCTGCCACAGCAGGCAGGTTTGTATCTCTGTGGTTGCCGGAGAATGGTTTTTAGTTTAGTTCGTGTTTGTGTGTAACTATTATTGAGATACACAAATGTGATACACTTACAATGCAAATGTAGTTTTATACTGGACTTGAATTTAACTTAAATCATAATAAGACATGATTTGACTTCGACGCACACCACCGAGAGATGGTGTCATGTTCTTCAGCGTTTCATTTATCATCTCGCATTTGCGTTTGCATTGTTTCGGCAGTTTTTATGCTATATGCTCAAAAATGATTGTAAATCATCCATTTAGTTAGATCTAAATGGTAATTGGATTTCACCTTTAACCCTATTTGATTTGATGTAAATGTAACACGTGACAATCTAATTAAGTTCACCTTTTAACGTGACATGACAAACTAATTCAGATAACTAACATGTACTCCACCTGATAACTAACATGTAATCCACCTCCACATTTTAAAGGACAACATGATACGTTTCGATCAAACTAATCGGAGAGTAAATCGAAAAAAAAACTAATCAGAGAGTAAATAATTTTGTTCCTCATCTCTTAGCTTGGGCCGGATCTCCATAGCCCATTCCCTCCTCTCTGGACAAAACAGCAGGCCTCAACCAACCCCTCTCCATCTTGGGCACTTTTCGGCTCCTGGCCCACACAGCCCAGCAGTTATGTAGACTTCAGCGTTCGAACTCACACGACACGTACCATAAGTAGTAGTAGTACCTTAACTTGCTGTGAGTAGGAGAAAATCTCAACCCCAAGTTACCGAGAAAGAGCTATAATTTTGTTTCGAGGGTTTTAAAAAGCTTCATCTCCGATAGAACGAGAAAATCTCAACCTCAATATATCCTCTGACATATGGGGCCAATTTATCATTTATGAGACCCTTTCATCTATTTTTTCTCTCTCCACCCGTTCGTTCTCTCCCCGACCTCCGAGCGCTGCATACCTCTTCCGCCGCCAATCCCCTTTGTACCCTCCTCCTTGGCCACCTCTCCTCCTCCTCCGCCGTCAGCTTCGTTTGTTGGGCACGTCGCCAAGCCCCATATGGCCGATCTATGCCTCGTGCTGCTCGTCGTTGCCGACAATGGAGAAGACTCTGAGACCGCCGCTGACTTGGAAGACGCCAGGTGTGTGCTACTGCTCGTATTGAGGGTGGATTTTTTTAAACTCCCTCGACTTTTGAAAACTGTTCACTTTTGCACCCCGGTGGTTTTGACAGTAGTTTTGCTAATGTGGCACCACGTTAGATAGGCATAGGGTAAATTAGACGAAGTTGAAAGTTCAAGAAGATAAATCAGACTAGAAATATTTTTATAAAAATATCTAAAAATTAATAAAAAAATTCAATTATTTATTCAAACATATTTTTACATGGAAAGTTCTTGTAATTAAAAATCCTAAAAACTGGTTTAATCTTGAAAATTCATAGAAAATTTATTTCAGCTTAGAAAATTATGAAACTTGTTTTAAATTTTCTAAAATCATGCTCTATGTTATGGTGCCTATGTTGAAATTGTTTGAATCTTGATGAACCCATTTTGGTGCTTATTTTCTAGTACAAAAACTCTCGTATCTATTATAATTAGTCGATATTGATCATCCGAGCTAAAAAAAGCGCTAGTAAAGCATTGTTAGGACTGTAGTGGGAAATAGTTCAATACCCTAAATAATTTTAAAAGTATTCGTGTTAGCCTGCGTGGCTGCATACACCCTGCCACACACATGCATGCATGCGTGCACAGGGGTCATGATATTTGTACAGATAGAATCAAGTGACATGCGGAAATAACTTTTAAAATTTATCCAAATATTTTTCTAGAAAATAGTTAAAATTAACGAAAATCTTATTTAACCATTGAAAATTTATTTTTACTCACAAAAAAATATGAAACCGGTTTTATTTAAAATAATCATGCTCTACATTTTTGTTCCTTGCCTAGAATTATTTGAATCTTATATAGCATCCTAAAATCTAAAACTAGGCCAAATATGAAATGGGGGATGCGCCAATTCCTTGAAGACCGCAGCACGCGAAACCCGCCATGCAAACTGCAAACAACATTTCTTCAACAGCACATCTTTGCTTAACCATTGAGTCATGCATGGAAAATTCTAAATAAAGAATTCAATGCTGTTCTATAGCACTTCTGCTTTTTCAGGGTTATTCTGCATTCTGAAAATCAAGGATGGATCAAACATGAAGAGATATACAGAGAAGTCATTTTGGATAGCGATATGGTCTCCAAAGCATAACTTTGACTTCTTATTTTTATAAAATATACATTGAAAAGTGATATATGTATATTTTTATGAAAGTATTTTTTAAGACAAATCTATTCGTATGGTTTTCACATTTTCAAAATCAACAACTTAAAAGTTATTCATGATTTATATTCTCAATGTTTAACTCAAACCTTGTCCAAAACGACTTCTTTTAGAATCGTAGAGAGAGTACTACGTACATATAAGACTACGACAGCCCAATGAAAGCCTTAATTGTTGCATGCTATGAAACTTTACAAATCCACAAAGAATTATTCAAACGAGTAACAACATTAATGCGAAAATATTAAGCAGTGCTTGATTTGCTATTTGCCACTAGGAAGCCATGAAGCATCAGATCCTAAGGTTGTAAGAACTTCTTAGCCATAGATACAAGGATAACGAATCATCGACACGTAGCTGCACATAGGGTTACGCAGCCGCCGCCACCACCGAGACTCTCACCGCCACCGCTGCGTCTAGGGCCCCTCTCCGTCTTCCTCTCCAGTACATCTGCCGGGGACAAGAAGGGGAGGGAACCCATCTTTTTTCTTGTAGTTTTAATTTTCATATCTAGTTGCTTAGGTTTTAGTCAAGTAAATCTTTCGACGAAATCAGATGAATTTCGCCCAGAATTGTATTTCTAGCGATGACTTTGGGGATTACCACGATGAGATCACCATTGCAGGCGTCGATTTCATCGGCAGGCTGCAAGGGGAGGGGTGCTTCTGGGAGCCCCCTACGAGGACAGCGACTCCGGGGCATCGATCTCATCGTCGATGGTCGCGAAGAGAAAATCAGGTGATGAATATGTATCCTATGTCGTACCTGACGATACAACTGCCGATATTCTTTCAATGATTTAGATGCATTTTGGACCGGTTGCCTATGTTAGCATTGGCGGTACAAATATGGTCTTGTTATTGTTGATGATTATTCTCGCTTTACGTGGGTGTTCTTTGTGTATGATAAGAGTGAAGTGCAAGGGAAGGTGAAGACCTTCATTAGAAGAGCACAAAGGGAGTTCGGGATACCTATCAAGAAGGTGCGAAGCGACAATGGTATCGTATTCCGCAACACCAATGTCGAAGAGTTTCTTGATGAGGAGGGCATCAAGCATGAATTCTCGGCTCCATATACCCCTCAACAAAATGGGGTGGTCGAGAGGAAGAACCGAACTCTCATTGACATGGCAAGAACAATGCTTGATGAGTACAAGACTTCGGACAACTATTGGGCCGAAGCAGTCAACACCGCTTGTCATGCTATCAACCGCCTCTATCTTCACAAGTACTACAAGAAGACTTCATATGAGCTTCTAACCGGTAACAAACCCAATGTGTCATGCTTTAGAGTATTTGGGTGCAAATGTTTCATTCTTAACAAGAAGCCTCGAAGCTCTAAATTTGCACCTAAGATTGATAAAGGCTTTCTTCTTGGTTATGGTCCAAACGAGCACGCCTATCGGGTTTTCAATCTTTCTACCGGAAGAACTGAAATTACGGTAGACGTGACGTTTGATGAATCTAATGGCTCTCAAGTGGACCAAGTTGATTTAGATGTTGTAGGAAAAGAAAAGCCACCTTATGAAGCAATCAAGCATATGGCCATAGGTGATGTGAGACCAGTTGAAGCGACTGAAGAAGAAGACCCTCCACTCCAGGCTCCAACACCACTCCAAGGGCCAACTGCTATCCCAGGTCCTATGAACATGCAGGACGCGGAGGCTCCACGCCTGAATGCGGAGGCTCCGGGGGCTAGAGGTTTCGCACCAGGACGCGGAGGCTCCGAGGTCTAGGACAACAATCAGCAAGAGAAGGAACAAATACAAGATGATAAGCCTCAAGCTGATGAAGATGATGACAACCAACCTCTACATCAACCTTCAGATAGGCCACCTCATCCAAGAGTGCATCAAAGTGTACAATGGGATCATCCCGTTGACAACATCCTTGGGAGCATAAGAAAGGGGGTAACAACTCGATCTCATCTAGCAAATTTTTACCAATTTTACTCGTTTGTTTCCTCCTTAGAACCTCTTAAGATAGATGAAGCTCTTAAGGATCCGGATTGGGTGATGGCTATGCAAGAAGAGTTGAACAACTTCGAGAGAAATCATGTGTGGGGATTGGTGGAAAGACCCAAGACTAATGTGATTGGCACCAAGTGGGTCTTCCGAAATAAGCAAGATGAACATGGTGTGGTGACAAGGAACAAGGCAAGATTGGTTGCTCAAGGGTTCACTCAAGTTGAAGGGCTAGACTTCGAAGAGACCTTTGCACCAGTGGCAAGACTTGAAGCGATTCAAATGCTTCTAGCCTTTGTCGTCCATCATGATTTCAAGCTATGTTAAATGGATGTGAAGAGTGCCTTTCTCAATGGTCCACTCTCCAAGCTAGTCTATGTGGAGCAACCACCAGGATTTGAAGATCCTAAGCATCCTCACCATGTCTACAAACTCCATAAGGCGCTCTATGGGCTTAAGCAAGCACCAAGAGCATGGTATGAATGCCTTAAGCATTTCTTGCTCAAGCAAGGCTTTGAAATAGGCAAAGCCGACACTACTCTCTTCACAACAAAGATTAAGAATGATATATTTGTATGCCAAATATATGTCGATGACATAATATTTGGTAGTACTAATCAAACTTTTTGTGAAGAATTTAGTAGGATTATGACAAAGAGGTTTGAGATGTCTATGATGGGTGAATTGATGTTCTTCCTCGGGTTTCAAGTAAAGTAATTGAAGGAAGGAACATTCATATGCCAAACTAAGTACACAAGGGATATACTCAAGAAGTTTGACATGGGAAACGCCAAACCCATCAAGACACCTATGCCAACAAATGGGCACTTAGACTTGGATAAAGATGGGAAAGCTGTTGACCAAAAGGTATATCATTCCATGATTGGCTCCCTACTTTACTTATGTGCATCTAGACCGGATATTATGCTTAGTGTGTGCATGCGTGCTAGATTTCAAGCTAACCCAAAAGAGTGCCATCTTATGGCCGTTAAGAGAATCTTGAGATATTTAGTACACACTCCTTACTTTGGATTGTGGTATCCTAAGGGCTCAAATTTCAATCTACTTGGGTATTCGGATTCCGATTACACCGGTTGCAAAGTAGAAAGAAAAAGTACATCGGGGACATGTCAATTCCTTAGACGGTCCCTAGTGTCTTGGAGCTCTAAGAAGCAAAATTCGGTAGCCCTTTCCACTGCTAAAGCTGAGTATGTGGTGGCCGGCGTATGCTGTGCCCAACTACTTTGGATGAAGCAAACCCTCAATGATTACGGATGTCGCTTTACCAAGATCCCACTTTTGTGTGATAATAAAAGTGCCATAAAGCTTGCAAACAATCCAGTGAGCCACTCAAGAACTAAGCACATAGACATCCGTCATCATTTCTTGAGAGGCCACGAAGCCAAAGGAGATATCATAATTCATCATATGAGCATCGAAAAAAAACTAGCCGATATCGTCACAAAGCCTCTCGATGAGTCAAGGTTCTGTGCTTTGAGGAGTGAACTAAATATACTTGACTCTCATAACGTGGTTTGAAATTGTGCACGCCTCTGTTTGTTGCTTTATGTGTCAACTAGTTAGGCTTGCAAAATTTTCATAAGTGTTTCAAAATGTTGGTTCATATGTCCAATCTTGTCTCTAGTAGCTATTGTTATGTACTATTGTTTTGCTGGCTAGCTACAAGAAACAAAAGTCCATGACCATTAATTAAAATACTTAGAAATTCTTTGGAATACAGACCTAGTTTCTGCTCGGTGTCAGATCGCGGAGGCTCCGCGCCCTGACGGTTCGGTTAGGGTTTGGGTAAAAATCAAAATATTTTTTTTAACTTTCCCGTTTTACCCCTCCCAGTAACTTCTCTGAGTTACTGGGGATTCACTTAAGCCGCACTGCGCCCCTTTCCTCTTACATGCGTGCGCGCTCGCCTTCGCCATCACCGTTGCCGCGCCACTGCTCCCGCTGCAGCCGCTTCATCGCCCTACTCCCCTGTGTCGCACGGGCATTTGTGGTGGTGGTGCCGGAGGTCAGGACTCTGGGGGAGTCCATAGAGGAGAAGAAGCCGCTCAAGCCATCGCCTGGAGGATTCATTGACGACCGGCCAAATCCTTGACTCTCCGGCTGCACTCGTGGCAGGAGGGTGCTCCTTGAGGCCATCGTCGACTGTTACTATCTCTTTCTTCTCTCATCTCTCTCATCTAAGGTGAAATCCTATTTCTACCATGGATTCGATTTTGGGTCTATGTTTCTTTCAATTTCCTGCGTAGATGAGTTTGTTTCACCTTCTAGTGCTAATGAGAAGGGTGGATGCACACTTGCTACTCTCCTTCCACTAATGAGGCCTTAATCTTGGATTTGCAAATCTCAATCACCTCACTAGTCTTTTGCTCTCCTAAGCACTCTCAAGGCTGTTTCTTAGATGTTGAAATGGGCAAGAGACCCCCCTTGGATGAATGGAGGAAGTATTTATACCTCCTCATTCAAAACAAACCGTTAGGAGGTTGAGTCAACACCCTGCGGGGTGACCGGACGCTCCGGTCAAGGTGACCAGACGCTCTGGTCAGTTCTCCCCGCCACAGAGCCGTTAAGTTATGACCAGACTCTGACCAGCGTCCGGTCAGCACTGACCGGACGCATTCGGTCACAAAAACTGCTCTCTAGAACCTTACTGATGTTGACCGGACGCTGGAGCCTAGAGTCCGATCACTTCGCTGTTCAGCGTCCGGTCAGTATCCAGAACCTGACCAACGTCCGGTAAGCACTGACCGGACGCGTCCGATCAGGATTCTCCCTCTCTGGAACCTTACTGGAGTTGACCGGACTCTGGCACCCAGCGTCTGGTCACTTTTCACTCAGCATCCGGTCACAACTAGATGACTTCTGCTTGATCAAATGAACTGACCAGACTCTGCTTCCAGCGTCCGGTCATAACCGGATCAGCGTTCAGTTAACATTTGACCCTCCATTCACTTCCAACTCAAAATCATATGTGAATGAAGTTTGCTCCAATTGATCTTAGGGCTTCTTCAGAGCTACCTAGTGCTAGATTTGATAAGTGTGCACCACACCTAACCCACTAGACTCACCTAGGTCAAGCTACTCGTTCATACCCCCCTTAATAGTACGGCCAAAGGAAAAACAAAGTCCTAAACTACTCTAAGTGTCTCTTCATCACCAAACGACACTTAGAACTAGTCCATCCTTAACCTTGTCGTCCATCCTTTGAAAATGAAATGATTCCCATCGTAGGGGCATGACAACCATGATTGCCCAATTAATTGTCATTACCATGACCTAACTTAATTGTCTCTGCAAAACACATGTTAGTCATAGTAATCTCGTATTGTCATTAATCACCGAACTGAAGCTGAAGTGGTTTGGGTCGGATCTGGGACTGGTGCAGTCTGTGACTCTGCAGGTATCACTGAAGCAGGCGGCTCTAATGATGCAACTGATGAAGGGAGCGTCTCTGTAGTCCCAGTGACTGGAGCAACGGTGGTAGGTATAGGGACATGTAGCTCTAGCGGTGTAGGCTGCCCTATCAACTCACTAAATGTAGCACCAAGGCTCCTGGATACTAGGGTATCAGTCACAAGCATCGAGGAACTCTAAGCTGGTGTGAAGCCCGTAACAAGCGGTGTGAAGGAAAGACCCTGGCTAGCACTGGCGAAGCAAACCACTGGTACACCTACTTTGTAGGTGAAGCAAACTATGTAGCTAGCTGTCCCTGACTCTGAAGCCCACTGGGCTATAAAGCTAGAGTCACTATAGTGGTGATAGGCTGGCTGAGCTGAGGTGTAAGCTGTGGTGGTGCAACCCCAATAGTAGAGACGACATGTTGCATAAATCCAAGTAACTGCTGCTGCATGGCCTGCTGCTGCTATTGTATGGCCTGCTGCTGTTGTTGGAACTCGTCCTGTCTAGCCTAAACCTGAGCTAGAGCGGCTGTGGTCTCCTGGGCCTGGCGAGCCTGATCCTGCCTCATTCACTCAAGAATAGTAAGAAGTGTGGGGTCTATCTGTGGTGCCTATGGAGCTGAGCTAGAACCACTGGCCTCACCGTCATGTCATCGAGGAGGCATCTGAGGAATAGCCTAATAATCATCATCTGAGCTGTCACTAGGATCACTCTCAACCATACCCTCCTGCTGAGCATCTAGCTACTCCTCCTCTATCGCTGCAATGCTCCTGATAATCTCATCCTGCTGGGCTGCAGACTCTGGCATCTCTGGGCGATGGCTCGGCTGGCTAGGTGTCCTCACTCTACTGTGATGGAGCATTTGAGTCATGTTATAAGCTGGAAACTCTATAGTAGCACCAATATACTCTACCAAATTCTCTAGGGACTTCACTACAACTGTCTTGTGAATCAAGAATGTAATCCAGTGAGCATAAGGCAGCTGTTTGTGACCTCTGAATCCCTCTGCAAGTGTATCCTCCATCTCAAAAAGAATGACATCCCATATATCAAACATTGTCTGCTAAATCAGAGAGTTCACTAGCCACAACTGGATGCGAGTCAATCCCTCACGATATCCCATCCTCGGTAGCAGGGTCCTTCTCATGATAGCATCAAGTAGTCTAGCTGTAGGAGTAAGATCTCTAGGTGTCCTGCTTGACCCCTCGCCAAAAGGCTCTGTGAAGCAGGGTCGGACCAAGTCTGTAGGAGGCACTAGACAGCCGTGAGGGCATCTGGGAGGCTCTATCTGACCATAGCACACCTCATGAAGGCGAATGGGTGCCTCTAGAATCCTAAGGATCTCTCTGACCCTGAAGCTCATCAGTCTGTAGTCACGCCTCTGAATGCAAAGTGAATAAACCTGTGGCCCAGGTCAATCCAAAGTGTAGTGTAGAACTCACGGACCCATGATGGTACATATCTGCCAGTCCATCTAAGTAAGTCTATCAGCCCTGGTAGATAAGAGAGGTGAGGGCGTATCTGCTCTCCTGCTGCTGCTACAAGTGCCTCAATAGAACAAACTCGCTGAGATCTGAAAGCCACCCCACTGTTAAGATATGCATTATAGAAGTCCTCCTACAGTGGCATATAGAAACCCTCTAAAGCACGCTCATCCCTCCTCGGCGGGAACTACGCCTCGAACTGCACAAATCTGAGCTGCTGCACCTGCTTGGCTGTGGCTGCCCTCAAATCAAGATGAGTCATTGGAGGCGGACTCTATGGTCTGGGAGGCGAACGAGCACCCCTCTGCTGTGTCTCTAGCCTCGGTGTCACCTGAGCACGGGTACGACTAGAGCGACATAACTATGGCTGAGGTGCATGCTCTGACTCCTTGGTTTGCTCTGCCTCCTAAGTCTGCTCTGTCTGCTGGGTGCCCTATGACTGCTCTGCTTGCTGTGTCTGCTGTTGTGGCTCCCCCTGAGGCTGACTCTCATCTATAGCGACATGTCATCCTTCAAGCATGACAGTCCCAGCTGGACTACCATGACGATGCTCAACCTGCTCGATGGCGGCCCTCTGAGCTGGTGAAAGCTGGTTTGCAATACGAACACCACTCCGAGCCCCTCCTCTCTCTTCACGCTCTGCGGCGGCTGCCACTGCTGCTGCTCTCGCTGTATTAGCATCTGCAAACTTTCGCTTCTTTGACATAGTCTTCTTCGTTGCCTTGCCTTTCACATCAGTAGGCAAGCTAGGTGGAGGCCTTGGATCCTCATCACCTGGACCACCTCTGGCGTTCTTGACACGTGCCATTGCTGGAGCTGAAAAAAACAACTGCCACTGACAAGAATTAACTGCTAACTGTCACTTTTGAGGCTTGGCCTTGATCCGTACTCGCGGGCTTGGCCCCGAGTTATCTGACAACTGCCAAAGTGACCTCAACAACAACGACTCACTGCATGATGGAATAGATTGGATATATGAATAATTTCAATATACATCTAGAGATATGAAACCTTAAGAAGCAAGCAGTAGATACGAAATTAGAATCGAGGGCTTGCTACCTGATGAACCGGTGAACCGAAGAGAAGAGGAACAAATCGCGGGGAACCACCGGGAATCGGCTAGGGTTAGGGTTCCAGCGATGGCCAATCAGCGCAATGTAGGCACAGCTAGGCAATGACTGGCGTTGGCGATGCACTGGTGTGCTGTGGGCGCTTCAGAGCAAGGCAGCGTGGATGCAGCAGGCATGGGCGCACGTCACTGGTGAGACGGCGCAGCGGCTCTGGAGTGGCACAGGTGCGTGCGACGGTGTGGGAGCGGCATGGGCAAGGCGGCGTGGCGTGGATGCGGTGAGGAAGACAGCGTGGGCACGGGAGCACGGCTAGGGCATGGGCGCGAGGCAAGCTCGAGCAGTGGAGGCGCGGCAGCGAAGTCGGTAGTTGCGAGATTAGGTCAGCAGTGCAACGCGGTTATCTGGTGGCCCCCCACGTGACGGATAAGGAAAGGAGAAAGAGTCCACGATCCAAACATTTTCTACTGACCAGACGCTCCGGTGGCAACGACCAGACGCTGCCACCTAGAGTCCGGTCGACTCCAGAGAGGTCCAAATCCCCTCGAGTTGCGACCGAACGCGTCCGACCACCACTGACCAGACGCAGTCAGAGTCCGGTCGATCCTGTCTTCATCTCCTTCGCTTGACCGGACACAGGATCACCAACTAATCGGACTCAAGAAAGGTACTGTTTCAGCGTCCGGTCACTCTTATGCAGCAACGGTTCACCTTCTGTGAACTGACCGAACGCAAGGAGCTGAGTCCGGTCCAGCGTCCGGTCGCCCTTTTTCAGCAAATCTTCAAAGTTTCTTTGCGCTGCCTGTTCCCAATCAAGTCCCAACTTCAATAAGACCCAAATAAACACCAATTAGGACTGATGTGAGTGACCTCTCTCAAACCCTCAAATTTTTCAAAGTATTTTGCCTTAGGCTATAATTCTTTTTAAGAAAATAGGCAATAAAAGGGTAATTGAAGAGAAACGACAAAACAACACATATGCATATGCAATGCAATACTTGAAAGTAATTCTAGTTGCTTGTCAAGTTTAATCCAAGATTAAGCTTCTTCACACACTTTTCAGCGGTTATCTTAACCATGTTAGACAAGTCCTAAATGCATTACCAAAAATTAAACATGTTGTATATTACAATGCAATGCAAGGGACAACACAAGCTCATTTTCTAGTGAAGTTACTAAAATCAAGCACATTGAGCTCATTCCTCAACCGACAAAATGTAGCCTCATCTAGCAGTTTAGTGAAGATATCCGCCAATTAATTCTCGGTCCTTACACCTTCTAATGATATATCATTCTTAGCAACATGATCTCTAAGAAAATGATGGCGGATATCTATGTGCTTGATGCAAGAGTGTTGAACCGGATTATTAGCAAGCTTTACCGCACTCTCATTGTCACACAAAAGTGGTACCTTTTCTAGAACTACACCATAGTCTAGCAAAGTTTGCTTCATGTAAAGTATTTGTGCACAACAAGCACCCGTGGTAATGTATTCCGCTTCGGCGGTGGACAAAGCCACACTATTTTTCTTCTTGGAGGACCAAGACACAAGTGATCTACCAAGCAAATGGCACCCTCCGGATGTGCTTTTCCTATCAACTTTGCAACCGGTATAATCCGAATTGGAATAGCCAACTAATTGAAAACTAGCTCCTTTGGGATACCAAAGACTAATGCTTGGTGTGTGCTTAAGGTAACTAAGGATTCTTTTAACGGCAACCAAATGAGTTTCCTTAGGATTAGCTTGAAATCTAGCACACATACACACACTAAACATGATGTCGGGCCTAGATGCGGTCAAATATAATAAGCTACCAATCATAGAGCGGTAGAGAGTTTGATCAACCATTTTACCTCCCTCATCTAGGTCGAGATGTCCATTAGTTGGCATTGGTGTCTTGATTGGCTTACTTTCATCCATATTGAACCTCTTGAGAAGATCATTTATATATTTCTCTTAAGAGATGAAAATCTCTTCTCTCATTTGCTTGACTTAAAAACCAAGAAAGAATATAAGCTCTCCAATCATTGACATATCAAACTCTTTCGACATCAATTCACCAAACTGTTTGCAATAATCTTCATTTGATGATCCAAAGATGATATCATCAACATATACTTGATAAATAAAGATTTCTCCATCAAGCTTCTTGGTGAATAGTATGGTATCGACCTTCCCAATGGTGAAGCCCTTCTCAATGAGGAAATCCCGAAGGCGCTCATACCAAGCTCTTGGGGCTTGCTTAAGCCCATATAACGTCTTGGACAACCTATAAACATAATTAGGATATCTAGGGTCTTTAAACCCGGGAGGTTGATCAACATAGACTAGTTCATTTATGAAGCCATTTAAAAATGCACTTTTAACATCCATTTGATATAATTTTATTTCATGATGCGATGCATATGCAAGGAGGATACGAATGGCTTCAAGTCTTGCAACCGGTTCAAAGGTCTCTCCAAAATCCAATCCTTCAACTTGAGAGAACACCTTTGCAACTAGTCTTGCCTTGTTCCTCACTACAACGCCTTGATCATCTTGCTTGTTGCAGAACATCCACTTTGTTCCAATGACTTGCACCTCGTGGTCGCTCTTCAAGAGTCCAAACTTCATTGCGAGTGAAGTTGTTCAACTCTTCATGCATGGCATTAATCCAATCCGAATCTTGAAGAGCTTCTTCTACATTCTTAGGTTCAACACAAGAGACAAAAGAGTGATGTTTAATAAATGAAGCAAGTTTTTGAGATCGAGTCATTACACCCTTTGTAGGACTCCCTATGATGAGATCTTGTGGATGAGCTTGTAGTAGAGGTGAATTTCTTCTATCAACCACTTGAGGGGGAGGTTGTGGAGCATCAACATCTTGAGCTTGTACCACCATTTGATCATGGGAGACATGAGTATCTTTATTTTCTACTCTCCCATCTTTATCACCATCTCATGGTACATTTGATGAAGAAGGTGGATCAATTACTTGTACATCATCTTCATCATCATTGGGCTTGATGTATCTAACCAGAATGTTCTTCATAGCCTTCCTCAATGGTTCATCACCTACATCATCAAGATTCTTATGTGCTCCTTGGGAGCCGTTAGATTCATCAAATTCCACATCATATGTTTCTTCAACCAAGCCGGTGGCATGATTAAATACTCTATATGCTTTGGACTTTGATGAGTAACCAACAAGAAAGCCAATATCACAACGTTTTTGAAACTTCCCTAGGTGTTACCGCTTCTTGTAGATGTAGCATTTGCAACCAAACATCCGGAAGAATGAGACATCCGGCTTTTTTCCATTGAGCAACTCATAAGGTGTCTTGCCAAGAAACTTTTGAAAGAATAGGCGGTTGGATGCATAGCAAGTGGTGTTGATAGCTTCCGCCCATAGAGCTTCGGGTGTGTTGTACTCATCAAGCATTGTTCTTGCTAGTGTAATGAGTGTCCGGTTCTTTCTCTCTACTACACCATTTTGTTGAGGAGTGTATGTTGCGGAGACCTCATGCTTGATTCCAACTTCATCACAATAGGCTTCAATGTTTGTGTTGTCAAACTCTTTTCCATTATCACTTCTAATCTTCTTGAGCTTCACTTCAAACTCATTTTGTGCTCTCTTGGCAAACTTCTTGAAGCATGATGCAACTTCGGTCTTGTCATGAAGGAAGAACACACATGTATATCTTGAGTAGTCATCAACAATCACAAGACAATAAAGATTTTCTCCCAAACTCTTGTAAGTTGTTGGTCCAAATAAGTCCATGTGAAGGAGCTCTAGCACTCTTGTGGTTGACATGAAAGCTTTTGTAGGATGAGTGTTTGCAACTTGTTTGCCGGCTTGACATGCACTACAAAGCTTGTCCTTCTCAAATTTCACATCCTTTAACCCTCTCACCAATTCATTCTTCATAAGCTTCTTGAGTGAACTCATTCCAACATAAGCAAGTCTTCTATGCCATAGCCACCCAAGTGATGTTTTAGTGAATAGGCATGTCTTCAAGTTAGCATCTTCAGAGGTGAAATCCACTAGATATAGGTTGTTGTATCTAAATCCCTTGAATATCACTTGATCGTCATCTTTCTTAGATACAACCACTTCCTTCTCGGTAAACAAGCATTGAAAGCCAAGATCACACAATTGTCCAACGGATAGCAAGTTGAAGCTCAATGAAGCAACATATAGCACATTTGAGATTGAATGATCATTTGATATTGCCACTTTACCCAATCCTTTAACTTTGCCCTTTGAGTTATCACCAAATGTAATTCTTTCTTGTCCATCAACTTCTTCATCTAACGAGGTAAACATACGAGGATCATCGGTCATATGTTGAGTGCAACCACTATCAATTGCCCAATGACTTCCATCGGTCTTGTAATTCACCTACACACAAGAGATCAAGCTTGTTTAGGGACCCAAACTTGATGAGGGCCTTTGACTTTTTCAACAAGTGACTTTGCAACCCAAATTTTCTTAGGCCTATTCTTGTTGGGAGGTCCTAAGAACATGACTTTCATTTTTCCATTAGAGTCCTTTCTAAGCATGTAATGAGCATTGAAGGCAAAGGGTCTAGCATGCTTGGGCAAGGGTTGTGGTGGTGGAGTTTGACACTCATGGGCAAAGTGACCTTCTTGTCCACACTCAAAACACCTCTTTGGCTTTGGCTTTGACTTGTGTTGTTGTTGTTGAGCTTAAGCCTTCTTCTCTTGATGTGCCAAGTATCCAATTGCACTTCTATCCATCTTCATGACGGTGTTCATGAGTAGCTCACTTTGAAGATGTTGACCTCTTGTGAATTTGCTCAACCCGGTCTTGAGGTGTTCTTTTTCTAACTTGAGCTTCTTGTTCTCTTCTTTGAGCTCATCATATTTTTTCTCCTTCTTGAGTCTTTTGTTCTCTTCCTTAAGCTTCTCATTCTCAAGAGCTAGATCACTATCATGGTCAAGGTTCTCTAACACAATGGTGTTGGTGGTTGATAGTGTCTCAAGATCTTTCTTTAGCTTCTCATTCTCATTCTTGATCTTGACATACTCTTCATAGTCATCGGACTCAACCACTTGCTTGCCTTTGCTACTAGAACCTTGCTCAATGCTCTCAATAATCAAATCATCACATGATGTAGCTATATCAATCTTAACAACATGGTTAGTAGCATCATATGGCTCATTGGATAAAAACTCATGAGAGATAATAAGATTATCATAATTGATCTTGAGATTTGTATATTCTTCTTTTAGCATTTTGTAGCTAGTGATGAGCTCATTATGTATCCCCTCAAGTTTATCATGTTTATCTTTAAGCTCTTTCTTATAAGATTTGAGCTCCTTGAGTTTGGATGACATAGCATCATTTGCTTCTCTAAGCTCAACACTAGCCTTTTCCGCTATGTCACATTTAGCTAAAAGAGAATCATTCTTAAGTTCTAGCTTTTCATTCTTGGCTCTTGACTTTCTAATGATCTTAGTGTATTGATTTAGCAATTTAACAAGATCATCGTATGAAGGTGATTCAAATTCATCATCATCTCTATCACTATCATCATTGCAAGCATGTTCATCACCACTACTTTCATCATCATTTGATATCTTTTGTTCACCTTTGGCCATAAAGCATAGGTGTGTAGAGGATGATGGCGGTGGTGTCGGTGAAGATGATGAAGAGTCAATCACAATAGCGGCCACCTTCTTATTTTCACTATCATCATAGGATGAGCAACTTGATGAATCAATATCCGTGAGCCAATCATCGACAATGTATGCCTTGCTATTTTTCTTCTTCTTGTGGAAATTCTTCTTCTTGTATGGTTTGTTTTTCTTCTTCTCATCTTCATCTTCATTACTTGAGTCATCTTTTTTTTCCTTGTACTTCTTCTTGAATTTGTCTTTCTTTGGCTTGGGGTATTGATGTGCTAGATGACCAAGTTCTCCACAATTGTAGCAATCCATCTCGGAGATTAGCTTCCTTCTATTGCTAATGAAGAACTTATTCTTCTTGCCATCAAACTTGACGCTGTTCTTGTTGAGCTTCTTAAGCATCTTGGCGGTTCTTCTCACCATGAGAGCAAGACTTGCATCATCAATTTCATCATCACTTAAGCTTTCATACTCAATTCTTGCTTTGCCCTTCTCTTGGCTAGCCTTGAATGCCAAGTCTTTGTCTTTCTTCTTGGTAGAGGATGAGCTATCTTGTGGTGTAATGTGCATGTACATTTCATGAGCGTTGATCTTTTCCAAGATTTAAGTTGGTGTAGCGATGGAAAGATCACCTTGATGAAGCACGGTCACAATATGCCCATATTTGTTAATAGGGAGGACACTCAAGATTTTTCTTATAACATTGGATGGTTGCATTTGTGTAAGTCCAAGCCCATTGACTTCCTCTACAAGAATATTTAAGCATGAGTATATCTCATTAGCACTCTCTTTAGGAAGCATCTCAAAAGAATTAAGCTTTTTCATGACGAGATGATAGCGTTCCTCATGCTCACTCTTTGTTCTCTCATGGAGCGCACAAATGTCCGACCATAGTGCATGGGCATCCTTATGGTTTCTCACATGGTTAAACACATCTTTGCAAAGGCCTCTAAAGATGGTGTTTCTAGCCTTTGCATTCTATTTTTCAAAATTCACTTCATCGCCTTGAAGGTGTGTGGGATCCCTAGGTTTTGGGAAACCTTGAGAGGTGGCTCTAAGAATTCCAACATCTAGAGCTTCTAAATACGCCTTCATGCGGATTTTCTAATATGAAAAATCATCTCTCTCAAAGATAGGAGGAGGTCCATCCCCGTGGGACATCTTTCTCTAGGCGGTTAAGCCTTAAATACGTGAGCACGAGGCTCCGATACCAATTGAAAGGATCAAGATGCCCAAGAGGGGGGTGAATTGGACTAATTCTAAAATTATTTGCAATAATTAAACCCTACACTTAGCCCACTTCACCCCTTGTGCCTAGAATGTGATTCTAATGATCTACCGCACAAAAGTTTAGCACCCTAAGTTCCAATCCTACTCTAGCATGGCAATTCTAAGAATGTAAAGACAAGAATTGAATTGCTCAAATGTAAATGCTCAAAGTAAAGCGAGGAGATGGAATGTGGTGATGTTTTACCGAGGTATCAGAGAGTCACCACTCCCCACTAGTCCTCGTTGGAGCACCCGCACAAGGGTGTAGCTCCCCCTTGATCCGCGCAAGGATCAAGTGCTCTCTACGGATTGATTCTTTGACACTCCATCACGGTGAATCACCCACAACCGCTCGTAACTTGAGCTGGGTCATCCACAAGCTCCGCCGGATGATCACCAAACTCCCGATCACCACCAAGCCGTCTAGGTGATGATGATCACTAAGAGTAACAAGCAAAAACTCTCACTTGACCACAACAAGCCTAATGAGAAGGGTGGATGCACACTTGCTACTCTCCCTGCAAATCTCAATCACCTCACTAGGCTCTTACTCTCCTAAGCACTCTCAAGGGTGTTCTTATCTGTTCAAATAGGTAAGAGACCTCCCTTAGATGAATGGAGGAAGTATTTAAACCCCCTCATTCAAAACAAACTGTTAGGAGGTTGAGTCAACACCCTACGGGGTGACCGGACGCTACGGTCAAGGTGACCGCATGCTCCAGTCAGTTCTCCCCACCACAGAGCCGTTAAGTTGTGACCAGACTCTGACCAGCGTCAGGTCAGCACTGACTGGACGCGTCCGATCATAAAACTGCTCTCTGGAACCTTATTGATGTTGATCGGACACTGGAGCCTAGAGTCCGGTCGCTTCGTTGTTCAGCGTCCGGTCAGTAACCGGAACCTGACCAGCGTCCGGTAAGCACTGACCGGACGCATCCGATTAGGATTCTCCCTCTCTGGAACCTTACTGGAGTTGACCGGACTCTGGCACCCAGCGTCCGATCACTTTTCACTCAGCGCCCGGTCGCAACCAGATGACTTCTGCTTGATCAAATGAACTGACCGGACTCTGCTTCCAGCGTCCGGTCACAACTAGATCAGCGTCCGGTCAACATTTGACCCTCCATTCACTTCCAACTCGAAATCATATGTGAATGAAGTTTGCTCCAATTGATCTTAGGGCTTCTTCTGAGCTACCTAGTGCTAGATTTGACAAGTGTGCACCACACCTAACCCACTAGACTCACCTAGGTAAAGCTACTCGTTCATACCCCCTTAATAGTAGGGCCAAAGGAAAAATAAAGTCGTAAACTACTCTAAGTGTCTCTTCAACACCAAATGACACTTAGAACTAGTCCATCCTTAACCTTGTTGTCCATCATTTAAAAACCGAAACTATTTCCGTCGTAGGGGCATAACAACCATGATTGCCCAATCAATTGCCATTACCATGACCTAACATAATTGTCTCTACAAAACACACGTTAGTCATAGTAATCTCGTATTGTCATTAATCACCGAAACCCAACTAGGGGCCTAGATGCTTTCACTTTCTATGAACTTTTCTTTAGATGGATGGTGATCCAAGTCAGAGAAGGGAGAAAAGATCAAAAGGGAATTATGATCCAGTAGACTGGGAGATCAGAGGTCTTATGTTTCAAGAGCTGCAGGGTAGCAGTGATCAGCAGCAAGGGCACAGCCATGAGCAGCAAGTCTGTGGCAGAGGCAGCCGAAAAGCTCAACCTAGAAGAGGCAGTGGGCAAGGCAGCGGCAGTGGTGCTGGTCGTGGCAGTGTTGGCCGTGGGGCTATGCTAGACATGGAGAAGGACCTATCGATGATGGAGGAAGAGAAGGAAAGACCATACCTATAGTCGGAGCGCTAGATACACCTCCTTGATTCTTAGAATTTGATCAGTCCTATATGGTTCAGCATTAGGGTGCTCTAGTGAGGAGAGAACCAGTGATCTATGATCATTGAGTCCAAAGGCAGCACGGTAACTATCACAATCTAGGAGTGCAAGTCAAGAGAGCTAGGGAAGAAAATCCCTATGTGTGGCTGAATGACAGAGGGATAGACTACAGGTTTTGGTCTATATTTCAATTTGACTTCTACAAGACTGTGATTCTTGCCAAAGAAAAGAAGATAGTGCAGATGAAGTACATTGACTGGGATCACATTGAGAGCATGAACACCCTAGATTTCAAGAGAGTAATAGATACAGTGACTGAGCATGGGCTGAAGGACATCATGGGTTTCCAATATGATTGAAATCGAGAGATCCTAGCTCAGTTTCACGCCACTTTCTTCCATGATGTGGCAAATGAGACCATTCATTGGTTGATGAAAGGAGTTCACTACAAGGTAGATTTCACTACTTTTGCTTGTCTTCTAGGGTTTGGGAATGGAGATAGATATGCAGACACCATTCAGACAGAGAATGTCATGAAAGCTGAGGATATTGTATTTGCATATGAGAGGAGAGGTCTAGCTGATGGAAAAACAGTAGGGCTAAAGTCTTTCTACTATGCCATGAACAACCTTTTTAGAGAGACAATCAACCCAAAAGGTGGTGACTCAACTTCACTGAGGAAGTATGCAAAGAACTTGCTTGCAAGGGTGGCTCCAGGGAGTGATGCTTTCTCTGTTAGCAGGTTTATTTGGGCTGAGTTGAGTGACTCATTAGATGATGCTAGGAATGATCTCTCGTATGCTCCTTACATCATGTATATCATTGAGAGGGTGTCCAGCATTGAGTTTAAGAAGGATGTGGAGCACAGGCCATACAGGTTGACACAGTGGCAGCACATAGGCTGGGAGGCATTGGTTGGGGCTACTGGCATGTCAGCTGCAGCAGGGGCTGCACCCTTAGAGAGACCTAGCAGCAGCAGGCCTTCCTCTTCCCACCACAGAGCCAGGGGGAGCAAGCTCAAGGAGTTGCTCAAGAACATATTTTGCATGTGTCAATATGCTGTGGATGCCGCTTATGAGGGAAGGAAGGACATCAATGACATGAAGAGGCAGCTAGGACTTGAGGTTAGAGAGATTCTGTCGCCGCCAGTGTTTCCACCCTATGAGGACAGTAGTGAGGATGATGAAGAGATGGAGTGTCCTCATGATTTGGAGATGCTTGGTGAGAGGATGAACATCCTTAGACATGAGAGAGGACAGTCCAGGCCACAGAGGTTCACAACTACTACACACAGAGCCGGCAGGGCTATTGTGAGTGACAGTGATGAGGAGTCTGGTGAGAGAACTGTTTCCGGCAGCAGGCAGCAGACTAACCTAGCAGATGATGATGATAGTGACATTGGCAGTGACTAGAGCAGGGAGCAGTGAGATGACCGTACTTTACCTCTCTTGTTCTTTCCCTTTCTGGCATCTGTTGACAAAGGGGGAGAGAGGCAAGATTTAGATGTTTCTTTTATGTCATCGTTGTCTTTCGTCATGGTGGCAGTAGAAGTAGTGGACGTTGTGAGTTGATGTTGTGAGTTGACGTTGTGAGTTGTGAAAGTCGATGTCTTTTTTGAACTCTCTTTCTATCTTAGTGGTTTGTAATAATCCTTTGATTCGCCTCTTTGTGGCGATTGGTGGTCATGGACATGGATATGTAAATTTTATGTGAAATAAAATGCTAGAACTATGGTAAAACTTCTTTATATTCATAAGTTACTAGCATTCCATAACTATGTGATGTCTATTCATATATATGTGATGCTTTCTATTCTGATTAGAAGATTCTAAGTGTGCAGAATGCGGAGGCTCCACGCTTTGGCCCGGAGGCTCCGCGGTCTGCAGACCCAAGATATTTTCTTTTGTGCATAAACTGCCATACGCATCATGGATTATTATTTGACACACTTCTTTTACATCCCACGATGGCATGAATACAATGTATCTTTCACACTTGCTCTTAATATATACAGAGTATGTCTTGAGGGACATTTTTATAATTCCAAACAAATCTTGCATATATTAAGGGGGAGCCCTTGTATTCTTACTATCAAAAGCTCAATCTTTTAATTAAATGTAAGCTTTAATTGTGTTGTCAATATTTACCAAAAAGGAGGAGATTGTAAGTGCAATCAAGCTCTAAGTGGGTTTTGGTGATGTTGACTACATAATTAAAGGACTATTGACTTTGACAAGTGTTTGACAGAATATCTTTAATCGTGGATGCAAAGAAACAAAGGAGGAGATTCCCAAACTTGAATCGATGGCTTGCAACAGCTCGAAGAGCTATGTTAATTCATTTTATATTTTGAAATTGAGTCATAGGACAAGCCATACTATCAAGGAGGATACTAATGGTGTGCTGGGTGGAACCAAGTGCTCAAAACTCCATCTTCAACTCAAATAATCCTAGCCACAAAAAGCCAGCCGAGCTAAATTCTTATCTGCTCTGGCCTACGTGGAACCTCCGCGCTCAGTCGCGGAACCTCTGCGCTCAAACATGAAGGCTCCAAGGTCTATCTGACCAAACCGTTTTGTGGGTGACGTGGGTGGTATTTATACCATACCCCTTCGCCCCCAACAGTCACCTTCTTCCTCATTCACTCAGACTCAAACTGAAGCTCTCTCTCTCACCCAAGCTTGGTGCTCCCAACTTCCTTACTCAAATCTTTGTGCTTACTTGAGGGATTTGGCTCTAGAGAGTGTGAGAAAGCTCAAGAAGATCCTTCTCCTCCGTTCTTGTGCACTTGGTGAAGCCCTAACCTCTTGGTGTGTTCGTTACTCTTGGAGCTTGGCTCCTAGACGGCTAGCGGTCGCCCGGTAGCTCCCAATCCGTTGTGGTTGAGCACCAAAAAGTTTGTATTACCCTTTGTGACTTAGCGAAACCCTCTAACCCATTGCCTTGGTGATAGGTTGGAGAAGAGGAGCGAGTTGAAAGAGACTCCATAGCCTTTGTGGCTAACCTCAACAACGTGGATGTAAACAAGCCTTTGTGGCGAGTTGAACCACGGGATAAATCCTTATGTTCACTGTGATTGTTGTTGTTGTTGCTATTACTTGTGATTTGGATTGATTTTTAGGGTTTGCATCCGATCTACGAATTCCTCATCTTCTAGGTGCAACCAACTGTTTGGAAAGGTCAACATACTTCTCAGGAAGGCTGGTATTACATACGATCTATTTTTCATTTGTTAAATTCCGCGGTAGATCGATTTCATACTCTGATCCCCGGAGGTTCCACGCTCAAGTCCCAGAACCTCCGCGCCCCGGAACCTCTTCGCTCAAACCCGTGTGCTTGAATTTTGCTTTAGGTTCTAGCCCATTTGCAATTACTCTAGTTTGTTCATTCTATGGTAGACCATGTGCTTGTTCTTGTGAGGCAAAAGAGAGTGGACTAATTCATATATTGATATACTTAAATGATGTGCTTGGATGCGTGATAAGGGATGTTTGCTACATGGCCTATACATTATTGCACATAGTGAATACTAGTAGTGGGTGTGCTCCACAGTTGTAGTTTATAATAAGAGTGTAAGAGTAGTGAGACTTTGGTTTGTAATGGCTCGTCTTAGCGGCGGAACTAGTGATTTTGATTAAGGGGGCTGAACAAATATGATCGCATTTTTTAGTGTGATAAAATATACATAATTATATGTTTCAACAACTTTTTAAATATTTTACACTATTTATAACCAAAATCATATTATTTTAATAAAAATGGGTGAAAATTGATATTTTTGTGCTGTAAATTCAAATATATATAGGTATTAAACAAAATCTATTGTGCTTAGGGGGGGGGGGCACGGCCCCTGCGGGCCCCCTATTTCCGCCACTGCTTCATCTCTATCTATCAAGTTTAAGTTTTCTAGTTATGTATATGATGTATTTATATGTTTTGTGAGAAATGTGATGGAAATGAGAATTCCCTGGTGTGTTATAATTATAGCTTCTAGGTGTGGTATTGGACCGACAGTGGCGCACAATAATTCACTGTCAGGTGTGCACTGATCCGGCAGTGGTGCTATGAATGCCATTGTCGGGTCATGACCTAAATCGACAGTGACACTAACCATGACTGGGTGCTCTGAAACCTCCTTAAAAGGAGGGGCTGTGGGGTAAGGTAATTGAAGTAACTAGCCAGTATTAAGATTAGGCCAAGAATACATTCCTGCTGGTCAAACAAAGTCTTTCCTCTTTGGATGGTAATAGCCAGGCATGTGAGATGATCGCGCCTAGTAGCCACATATCAGCTGCACTCAATATGCGGGATTTCCGTTGGATTAGATCTTTCGCTGCCGGTTAAAGCGACAACCCAGCAGTGACATCCATAGATACCACTAGTGGCCGATGCTTTGACCCGACAATGTTGTGTCTATTATCACTGTGAGTCGATGCCAATTATCCTCTGCCGGCTAGAGTTCTGGTAGTGATGGGATTCCAACCCGACGGTGATTATCAGTTCTGGCGTAGTGATCTAAAATTATACGACTAAATGACAAGCAAAAAGTTTCCGTCATCTTTTGCCGTATAATTCTATTAATTTAATTTCTTATGGATATGCCTAGTCAATGGACAAAGTTGGATGGAGTAAACTCTATTTATGATATCTATATGGGGTTGATCTGCTGCTTATATATTCTACACGGTTATTGGGCGGCCCATACATGCCCAACAATATAATGGCCTTCCCTATTATTAACTGGTCTCAGTGCATGTACGTCAGCACGGCGAGAGCGACGTCGCGGTGCATCACCACAAATACGTACACACACATGACACAACACAATTCATTCATGCTATATGCTTTTGCTAGCTTTTAGCCGCTATCCGTGCCTTGAAGCTATGCATGTCGATCGTAGTAGTTTTGGCGACGCTGTACGTCTAAACGAACTGCATCATAGTCCATCGATCGTCTCCATCCATGCAGTGCGGGTGGCGGCTGCAACTTGCAACTGGTGCCATGAACTCTATACTTGATCTACACGCTCCATATATACATGGTATGATATATATAAATTTTCTATCAACTGCCAAAGATTTATATATAGCACTGCTACTTCTTATCTTATTATAGTTCATCATATATAGAATCAGTTTAATTTCCATCACAAATATGTTCTTGATAGAATTAAAAGGGTACGTAGATCAATACATCCAGTGATCTACTTTGTCACACAAGAGAGACTAAGTGTACACCAAGATATAAGAGAGGAATCTAATTAAACACCCACTTCTTTGAATTGGCATGTATGTATCATCCCTACAAATTTAAGTCTGGCCAATGAGAGTGCAGATGCATGGTGGTCTTGCTTCACCTTGACTTCAGAAAAAATCAGGGAAGAGGGAGAGAGAGATCAGAGAGAGAGAGAGAGATCTTTGTCTTGGTAATAACATTCATCACACAGCTGGTTGCTTGCAGTTTGTTCTTTGAATCAACTGGGGTAAGTTGGTCTTTGCTACTACGCATTGCTGCAAGCAACTCTAGAGAGAGGTAGTATATGTTTTTCCTTGCCACGAAAGATAATACATATATGACGGCCGGATGCCTTTAAATACGGCTGCGTCCTCAATCCCGTCTCTCCTCACAACAAGTCACGAGCGAACAAGTTTCCTTTCGTCCCAACACACAAACACACACCAAAAACTTGTCGGCCATGGCCTGCAGTCACCAGGTATGTATATATATGCATGTGTAAAATTTGTGCAAAAGCCTGCTGCTTTTGTCGTACAGTACGAACAGACGATGAAAAATATACATACATACTCCATGCCGGCCCACTGCCACTTGTGTATTGTACAGCACTGTCGGAATGAAGCGCATGCATATACTGCACGTCGTCTCTCATCACTTCCTTTGTTTTGCATGCATGCATGTCGATCGACCTGCAGGGTGATGTGGTGTTCGAGGTGGACGCCATCGGCTGGGCTCCCTCTGGTGCGCGCACGGCGCTGTCCCTGCACCACGAGCTGGACCCGGCCAGGCTCCCCGCCGCTAATAAAGGGGCGGCCACCGTCGGCGGGCACGAGCGCACGCCCAGCGGGCGGTACGTCCTCGCGACGGGGCTCGCCGACGAGGAGGACGGCCTGTGCCAGGCGATCACGCCGGGCGCGCTCAAGCCCGGGTCACGTACCGTGTCGCCGGATGGATCAGCGTCAGCGTAGCGGCGGCGCCAGGCGCCGGGTGGGAGGAACAACGACCTATCATCCCGTGCACGTCAGCATCCGCGTCGACGACGGCCGCTGCGTCATCGACGGCGGCGCTGTCGCCTGCTCCGCCGCCGCCTCCGAGTCGGAGGCAGCAGGCGGCGGCAGCAGGTGGGCGGAGATCAAGGGCGCGTTCCGGCTGAAGGAGAGCCCCCGCAGCGCGGCGGTGCACGTGCATGGGGTGCCTGCCGGCGTGGACGTGAAGGTCATGGACCTTCGGATCATCGCCACCGACCCAAAAGCGCGCTTCAGCTACCTCAAGGACAAGACGGACAAGGTGAGCGACACGCCTCATTTACGTCTTGAAATGACCAACTTAACCAACTGGTTTAATTTTGACCGCGACCAGGGCTTCATTATTCACAACCCTTCCCTTGTTATTTATTATCTCTCTCTATATATACCTAGCTAATGTGTTATTTATATTCTTTTCATCAATCATCAACTACACTGTATAATTAAGGTCACTTAATCAGTGCCCATCACTCTCAGCCGCGCCGAATAATGATGCTAGTAAAAAATGCTCTCCGGCCGGCCTCCCGCCCCTTGTGGTGGTGAAGGCGTCTAGTCTACTCTAGACTCTAGAGTTATACTCCTATATGCTGGTGTGTTAGCATGTAAATACTCCGTACATTATAGGTATCCCTTCTTGTACGTGTCGATGACAAGTGCATGATGCGACAAGTAATAATAAGCTCGCTGGTACGTAGCTGCTGTGTGTGACTTGTGAGTGACATGCATGCATGGACCATGGCTGCCAGGTGCGCAAGCGTGACGTGGTTGTGAATGTGGGCGGTGCCCCGGCGGGCGCGTCCGTGCGCGTGGTGCAGCTGGACAGCGCCTTCCCCATTGGCAGCTGCATCAACGGCACGGTGATCCAGGACCCGGCCTTCGTGGACTTCTTCACCAACCACATGGACTGGGCCGTCTTCGAGAACGAGCTCAAGTGGTACTGGACCGAGGCGCAGCGCGGGCAGCTCAACTACGAGGACGCCGACCGCCTGCTCGACTTCTGCGACCGCGCGGGCAAGCCCGTGCGGGGCCACTGCATCTTCTGGGCCGTCGACGGCGACGTGCAGCAGTGGATCAAGGACATCGCCGCCTACGACCGGGACCAGCTCATGGCTGCCGTGCAGGCACGCCTCAACGGCCTCCTCGGCCGCTACGCGGGAGGTTCCCGCACTACGACGTCAACAACGAGATGCTGCACGGGCGCTTCTTCCGCGACCGCCTGGGCGACGACGTGGCCGCGCTCATGTTCCGCGAGGCGGCGCGCCTGGACCCGGGCGCCGCGCTCTTCGTCAACGACTACAACGTCGAGTGCGGCAACGACCCCAGCGCCACGCCGGAGCGGTACGTGGAGCTCATCCGCTACCTGCAGTGGCGCGGCGCGCAGGTCGGCGGCGTCGGGCTGCAGGGCCACGTGACCCACCCCGTCGGGGAGATCATCTGCGACGCGCTCGACGCGCTCTCCGCGGCCACCGACCTGCCTATCTGGTTTACGGAGCTCGACGTGGGCGAGCCCGACGACGCCCTGCGGGCCGACGACCTCGAGGCCGTGATGCGCGAGGCGTACGCGCACCCGGCCGTCCAGGGCGTCGTGCTCTGGGGGTTCATGCAGGGATACATGTGGAGGCAGGACGCCGCCCTCGTCAACAGCGACGGCACAGTCAACGACGCCGGCCAGAGGTTCATTGACCTCCGGAGGGAGTGGACCTCCGACGCGCGGGGCCGCCTCGACGCCGATGGACAGTTCAAGTTCAGGGGCTTCCACGGCAACTACGTGGCGCAGGTCACCATGCCCACGGGGACGAAGATGCTCAAGGCGTTCACCGTCGACAAAGGGGACACGCCTCTCGTCCTGGACATGGATAACTGAACATCGCCGCCTGACAATTACATTACATGGGGACAAGTATTTGGATAGCAGCCGGCCGGCGGACCCCCTAATATATATTCCATAATAATCGGTACTGTATGTAATAATAATAAATAATATGAGTGATGATGTATTGTACTGGCTGAGCCTAATTAATTGAGGAGATATAGTAATAAATAAAGTAATATCAGTCGATTTTAATTCTATATACACGTGGAATATCTTTCGGCCAGTTATATCACTAATAACTTATAAAAAAAGTCTCGCAGCAACACGTGTGATATTCCTCAGTTTTCTATCATCTACAAACCTGTGCAAAATACATCTATCACTTATGTGCTCTAAACAAGTATTTGCTTAAGCTATTACTTCGATCACATCCTCTTCCATAAACTGGTTTTTACTTTAGATATCTATATCAAGATGTATCTACAACTAGGAGAAGCCCATGTTGTCACACGTGTGATTTTTTTTTATAAAAAAAGTCTCATTTACCTCTCTCAACTATCACGTCTGATTTTCTTCCTGATCTACAAAATCAGTTTTTTAATCTCTCTTAACTTTTGAAAACCGTTCACTTTTGCACCCTCAGCGGTATTGGAAATGGTTTTGCTAATGTGACGCCACATCAGGGAAGTAAATTGGACTAAGTTGGAAGTTCAAGGAGGTAAATCGGATTAGAACTTATTTTTTTAAAAATATCTAAAAATTTAGTAAATATTTTTAAAAATAACATAATATATTTTTTATATAAAAAATAATACAATTGAAAATCATAAACTGAGTTTAATCTTAGAAAATTCATACAAAATTTGTTTTAGCTCAGAAAATTATGAAACTAGTTCTAGATTTTTTTTTCCAAAAATCATGCTCTATGTTTTTTCGAGACAAAATCATGCTCTATGCTATATATGTTATAGTGCCTAGCTTGAAATATCTTGTTCGCAACATTTTGATAAAGTTTTATGACCTTTCTAAACAATCACGAAAGTTTGATTTACCTCCTCATGACTGACATGGTGCCACTTAGAATGGCTGACATGGTGCCACATCAAGCTAAAACCGCTCATGAAGGTAATAAATAAGACGATTTAAAAATGAAGGGAGCCTAAAAGTCTGATTTTCTAGTTAAAGGAGGCAAATTGAACTTGTGCAATAATTGGGGGAGGTTAGATAGAATTTTTTTCTTCTACTCCCTTCGTCCAAAATAAATGCATATCTTGCTTATCGTGAACTCAAACTTCTTTTAACTTTAACTAATGATATATCATTTGTAAAGCCCAGTTTGATAGCGCTCCCTATAATCAGTGGAGCGGTTCCGAACGGCGGCGGCCGCTCGAAACAATAATCTGCTGAATGAAAGCGATTCAGGTTTTTGGCATACGCTTCTGCTCCCCACCGATTTGATCTGGATTCGGCGGTCTCCAGCGACCGTACGCCGCCTGCGGACGATCGGCACGGCCCCGCGCTTCTCCCCGTAGCGGCGAGGCTCGCCCGCGTCGCCTCTCTCCGTCGCGGAGGTTCGCCCGCACCGCCTGGAGCCCTGGAGACGAGCAAGAGCCGGAGCCGAGTGACGTTGGAGCTGAGTGGGGAGGGAGTGGAGCTGGAGCTGGAGCCAGAGCGGCACGAGAGCGCTACCAAACGGGGCCTGCCACGTCACGTGGAATGCGTCATCGGTCCGACATCTGAGACCAGCGCTCCTGCTTGTCTCTGTCATCGGCCACGGACGGCGGCGGAGCATAGGCATAGCAGCAAGCAAGCAGCGGAGACGCCGGAGAGCGGCGAGGAAACATGGAGAAGGAGCAGCTCGGCACGCTGCTCCGCGACCTCGACGCGCTCAAGCAGCATCCCGACGACCTCGCCTCCACCATCGATCGGGTATCCCTCCCAGTCCCACCCGGCTGCACCATGGATCTCGGCAGTTTCTATAGCCATCTTCCCTTCTCCGGTGCCTTTCCAAATCTTGATCCCGGTTCATCTGATTGCTAGATGCGGGAGCGGTTAGTGGCGATGATGAATACGGCCGCCGGCGCCGCTTCTCGATCCAAGATCAAGGTACGATCTGAGGGCTGAAGGGTCTCTTGGGACCATGCGAACTCGAGTATCTTTATCAGTATTGAGATTAGTCTAGGTATTACCATGTACTATGTGCTTAATATGGAAAATATAGTTATAATACCTGGTTATTTTTTTTGAAAGGTTTATAATACCTGTTTAGAACAGCCAGCTATTGTGCTACTGTTATTTCTGCATGTTGATATATTTAAGACAACAATTCAAAGTTGGAAAACAGAAGAGAATTTGTAGCTTCATCACATCATACATGAAAAGATAATTTAGCACATATAGATGAGGAAATTCAACTCAGAGCAAACCTTTGATTCATTGTCATTATCTTTACAGGGCATAGGTGGTGTTGGTAGTGTTGCTGCGGAGATGCTCACTAGATGTGGAATTGGACGCCTGTTGTTGTATGACTGACACAGTCGAGTTGGCTAACATGAATAGGTTGTTCTTTCGCCCAGAACAGGTAAGCTTCCAGGACAGGATGTTATGTGTTTGCCTTACCTCTTGTGGTTGTTTCTTTTACACCAGACATTTTTCATGTTGAAGTGCTTATGTTCACTACTCTGCAAGACTGCAAGAACATAATTCAAATCAGACCGTGACTATATTCAGTCCATATACTTTGTTAGGTTGGAATGACCAAAACAGATGCTGCTGTACAGACACATTCTGGAATAAATCCTGATGTTGTGTTGGAGGTCAGCAACTATGCCCAGTATCAATATTATTTGTTAGCCTTTTTTCCTACATCAGTAAACCAAGTCATTTCATTAGATTCTGAGCATCATTAGTTTTTGGTAGAAGTGACAAATATAGGGCATGCGGTTTTTGTTGAACTAACCATTCTTAATGTTTTCTACTTTCCATTACTTATTCATCTTCCATTGTATTTGTATAGAACTAGAAGTTTTTGTTGTACTGTTTCCTCTTTACTATCTTTATTACATGCTCCAACTTGGTACATTGCCTTATGACATGCAAAATAGCAGGCATGATTTCTTTGCTTAGGCCATATTGGATGGAGTAGCAATACCATTGTATTCCTTGTCTTATAAGAGATTCTAACATCTCTTCTCTACTGTAGAGCTACTCATTGAATATTACTACAGTCAAAGGTTTCGAAACATTTTTGGCAAGTTTAAAAGCACGGAGCTCTGATGAACGTAGCACTGGAGTTGATCTTGTCTTGAGTTGTGTCGATAACTATGAAGCTCGTATGGTTGTAAACCAGGTGATTTGTCCACGCACAACTAAATTATTTTGTCCCTCCGTCACGTGCCTTATAATAACATTATGTGCATAGTTATGTATTGTGGTGCAGTTCATTGGTGGGAATTTGCTTATTTGTTCTTTGTACCTGCTTTTCAGGCATGCAATGAGCTCGGTCAGACGTGGATGGAGTCTGGTAAGTTGTAAATCACATTTATTGACAGCAAAACTTTTCAGAAACTGCATTCCTTAACAATATGCTTATTGCCTACTATTCTTGTGTAATGCTGCCATTGTATCTCGTTGTATACCCTAATCACACCTCAAATGTGTCAAGCCAGCTTCACTTGTATAATGTTTTCTCCTTGCTTTATATCACTAGTCAGTATCCTTCAGCCATGATACTTGGTAATCAGTTGAACCTTGTGCATTGCTAATTTTTCAAGGCACACAAGGGAAACTGATTTTGTCAGGATTCTATTTTACTGTGTTATGCTTATTTTTTTTATAAGGATGTTCAATATAGTTATACAGGATTATGGATTCAAAGCAGAGTTTTTCTTCACATAATTCGTTTGAAAAACAGTATGTAATTGCAATCCACAGAAATATACACACAAGTTTAAGTTTTGAAGCTTACTGGATTACAGCCCATTCTTTATTGAACTCAGTGTGATGGTGCAATGCTGAGATAGCTTCTGGCTATGTACAGGTGTCTCAGAAGACGCTGTTTCTGGTCATATACAACTGCTGGTTCCTGGTGAAACTGCATGTTTTGCATGTGCTCCTCCATTGGTATATTCTTTTGATCTTATATTTACTATTGTTTAATGGTGTGCAGTGTGCTCTTGTGAATTTGATACTTTTAGATTTTGAATGTGTGTTTTATATTGTGATCTCTAGCATTTTCAGTGCTGAAATTTCAATGGTTATTCTGGCTTGACAGAGATGTCCCCTATGAACTTCCATAACATATAATTTTCATTTATGTATCACTTCTTGCTTACTTGTCTTTAATGCCTTTAATTATAGGTTGTAGCATCTGGAGTGGATGAGCGTACACTTAAGAGAGAAGGTGTTTGTGCTGCTTCTTTGCCAACTACAATGGTGAGGCGTTGTTTTATCCTTTTACCATTTCTTTTGTATTATTGTTTGCCATCGTCTCGGTGCTTGAATCAGTGATGTTTCAATTATTTGTGTTGTGTAGTGCCGGGTAGCCTTATATGGACCAGTGCATCTTTTCATTAGTTTCGAGACATGATTTTTCCGCGTGCTTTGTTTTTTCCCATTATATTAAGAAGAACAAAGGGAGTCTTAGAAGACTCATACACACCCATTAAGGCAGGCTTCCTTGCACTCTGCAAAGCATGACCAAACTGCATTGTAACATGGAAGCTATATTTGTGTAGCTGACTAGTTGCCTTTTATATGTAATATCTACAGTATTTTCTCAACATTGTTGGAAACAACTGCAATCCACTGGATCAAACATTTCATGATTGTGTACTACCACTCTGAGGATGCATTGCAGTCTTTACACTTAGAATTCTTCTTTCGTCTTCACCAGAAGTTCATACGTACCTCCTCTCCTGTTCCTTTTTAGGTCTAATAAATATGGCTTTTGCAGGGTGTTGTTGCTGGTCTCCTGGTCCAGAATGCTCTGAAATATTTGTTGAACTTCGGACAAGTTTCCCCTTACTTGGTAATTACTTGATTTTAACTATGGCATTGATAATCCTGCAAACTTCACTGAGGGCTTGTTTTGTTTGGAGGTTTCATTACCCCCACTCAGTTGCGGATTCATCCACAAAGTCTTCTCTTCTTTTGATTCTTCAGATTGTAAATACTGTTTCCTTTAATTTCTTGCTTAAAATGTGGTGCGTATGATATACTCCCTCTTATTCAAAATGTAAGTCCTTTAGGACAGCCACAGTCTCCACTCTCCAATGTGATGCTTAAAATAGTGCATACTATATATCATGAAAGCATTTTCCATGATAAATAATCTCAACCATGCGCCAAGCTATACTTTCGATATATAGATGGGCCAAGTTAAAAAAAAATTGACCAGATAGAATCCTAAAGTAACTGTTTCAAAAAAAAAAAAAAGAATCCTAAGGTAACCTACATTTGGAATCGGAGGGAGTATATTTGTTAGGGTTAATACTAATAATTTTGGGCTTGAAAGATTAGACCACCATGTCTCATGTTGATCCAGTATATCCATCCCTACATTTTATATGAATGCTAGTTTTTAAAATCTCTTTATCTATTCATTCACAATTTGCAGGGATATAACTCACTTAAGGATTATTTCCCTGCGATGGAAATGAGGCCAAATCCACAATGCTCGAATCCAGCATGTGTTCAGAGACAGGTGTTTGTCTTTCCCAAAAAGTGTTGCTATGTCTAAATACAAAAACTGATGAAGGATTTCTAACATCACCATTTTCAGAAAGAATATATGGAATCCAAACCTGCTAGAGAAGCAGCAGCGAAGGCTAAGATGGAAGCTGAAGCATCTGCAGAAAACGAATGTCCTGTCCACGTAGACAATGAGTGGAATATTAGGTACATCATTCGACATCAACTTAAATTTATTTTGCTCCAGAATACTGATTTATTGATTTATTTGTGTCATAAACAAATGTGTAACAACGTTCGTCAAAGATATGTATTTTTACTTAAAAGTACTACTAATATGAATATTACTGATGCGACCTAGTGTTTCATTAGCTACCATTTCAATTCAGTGGGTTATCCATACATAGCTAACTGAGCTAATAACATACGTGTACAAACTAGCTAGAAACTTGCTTACGAACTGTGCAAACTGCAAACCTATACGTGTACACAGTTCAAACGATGCCATATACAGATGACGATTTAATTGGCTTCAAGCACAGGGGCGGCCGTTCGGTTGGCCACCCAGCGACCATGTTGCAGCTACTGAAACCCAAGTATACAACAAGTGATTTTCAGAGCCGACCGAACTTATTTTAGAGACGATTTTTTCCATCCATCTCTATTTTAAGGTAAGAAGGTTTGTAGAAATTAATGGTTCATCATATATAAAGGTGAGAAAGAATCCATCTCCAAATAAGATTCAAGGGATGAGAAAGCTTAGGTGGCAGCCTCAGCGATTTTTAAAAATTATAAAATTAAATTTAATCTCAAGACGAATCCAATAGTAGCAAAGAAAATACACGCGTATGTGTTTCTTAGAGTTCAAACCATGAATCTTCCTTGCCATCTCATATGTCAGAGCTCAAACATCGTTCATCCATTACGCTAGAACATGCAATCCCTGTCAGAGCATCACTGCCGGTTGTACTACAGCCAACATTATCACTGCCGAGTTATAAGCCTAGGATCCAAAAACTTGGTGGAACCTATTCATCTGGTTGTGATGGCACCTATCAATGCTGGCTCAAACCACCAACTGGCAGCGATATATCCTGCTGGTTAAGCTAGAAACTGGCAGTGAAAGATATGATATCACTACCAGCTCATGCTACGATCGAACACAATATTCCTGCAGGGTCAAGCCACCACCTGGTAGTGATATTTCATTGCCGACTTTTGTACTGGCCCATCAGTAATTTTCTATCCATTGGATCCACCTAACTATCAATTTATTGATTCTTCACTATTGATTCCACCTACCACTATTGCTTCTGGTTATAAAACATGCGTCCAGATGCCTCCATAGACAGAGGAGCTAGCTTAATAGGAGCCCTGCATGTGTGTGTGTGCCAGCCATTTGTGTATAGTCTCGATATGTGTTCGCTATGGGAGAAAGGTTTCCACATACACCTTCTATTTTGTAGTCAAGATGATGCATGAGAGGTTCTAGTAGAATGTTTGTGAAGATAGAGCCATGCCGGATCCAAGGTGACCTGGTAGCTATATAATGCTATTCAGCGCTCCGATAGGTTGTTCGTCTGCGTTGAACCAACGGCAGCCAATTGCTAGAGGCATGGCTTCATCACGGCTCCAAACCCTTATGCACCATGGTTGGCTCTCTCCACCCCCTCCGGCATACTCTTGCACCTCTGAGATCTCACTCGGGTGCTAGAAGAATGTTTGTGAGGTGGTTATATTGTAATATGTTGTAGACTTCAGTTTTAACATTGCCCTAGTTATTAAAAGGTTGTATGTTTGTAGTATTTATATTGTGTTTGTAGACTTTGAATGATTCACAATTTTTAAAGTTTAAATTAATTTCTGCGTGCCTCGCCTAGCGTCACTGTTGGTTTACAAATAGAACCTACAGTGATATTATCTCCAAATCTTTCATAATTTTCAGAATTATTTTCTATGATTCTAGCTACAAACTTGGATAGATATACACTATAGATATTTTAAATTAGCACTAATACAAATATGTAACATAATGTTTAGAGCCTAGATACAATGTAGACAATTCCAACTAGCACTAAACAAACTAGACCTACAATGTAGTTCAACGGAACAAGGATTCCTCCTCCAACTTCAACTAAAAGAGACAAATTCTTTTCCATTTTTTCATCCATGGGCTTCTTTTGATTCACCTCTCTATGCACAGGTGCACTCTCAGCCTCCTCTGCCAAAATTTTCAACAGCTCAACACATTCTTCCTCCTAGTACCCGCATGGCCATCCACTATCATCACACTAAAAGAACACCAAAACATGAACTTCGAATCAAAATCATCACAAAAAATGGCTAGAAATCAGATAAAAACGCCGCCAACAAGACCTAACCTTGCGATCTGGACACTTCTAGAAGATGCGATCTAGTTGGGACCTTGCTTCTTCACCTTGGACTCCAACAAAGTGTGCTATTGTTGCATGTAATGAGAGGGAGGTCCGGTCTCAATCACTTACCTTGCGAGGCTGAGGACCTGGACAGGGATATCATCTATTCAACAAAACTGACGGCAACAAAAAGGAGTCGGCTGCTCGGCTGATGGTGACAAAGGCTGGAGATTAAGGATGAATTGGCTGGGAACTAATAAAACGACGTATACATCTACAAATATAAAAGCTTAGACCGGAAATCATTGCCGGTTCAAACCTTCAAGCTTTCACTTGGCAACGATGTCCTTACCATATATATTGGAATTTATTTTTCCTACCCTCACGTTTGTCTCTCTAGCCGAGAAGCCCCAATCGGAGGAGCCCCAAGAGCATTGACGCTGTCCGCCGTCCCCATCCACCGGGGACCGTCCCCATCCTCGGCCCCAGCCCCAGTAGCTGTGCACCGTCCCCGTCCCCGTCCCCGTCCCTATCCTCATCCTCGACACCATTGGCCGGCCATCGCACGCCACCCTCATCCCCAACCCCGGCCCTGGCAGCCGCGCGTCATCCCCATCACCGGCCTCATTTGAGCGCGTCATCCCCAACTTCCTCCTTAGGCACCTGGATTTCTCTCTGGGGCTATGTCGTTCATGCCAGCTTTATAGATGGTACAATTCCCGTTTTTGACCATAGTAAGTGATCTTATCTTACACTCAATTTAACGTATATTCTATTTCAACCTAACACACTTTTGTAATTTACTGTAGTTGATTAAGCTGATTAGATGGCTCCAAGATACACTCTGGTTTCTCAAAGTTATTGAAATTAAGCACAAGACAACCATCGCACATGGTGAAGAGGGATTTCGTTGTGCTATCACTTTTCAACGTTGCTGAAAGATGGGGTGGGCCTGAAGATTTCTTAGAAATTGCCTTCACGGGAAGGGTCGCTAAATCAAAGAGAATTGTTGAAAGAAATGATACGAGACAATCTATGAATGAGTTTGCCTGCAACGGATACATAATTCCCTGACTTCTCATCCATTTGGTGTCAAGTGTCAAGCTTTACACAAGGAGAATCTAGATGTGGCAGTAGTTAGTGAGATGACTGCTAAGGGCAACGACATATATGTGGTATAGTGAAAGTGGTGCTCATATGTATATGTGTATATATAATGTTTTTTCATTCATATGCTTATATATATATATATATATATATATATATATATATATATATATATATATATTCTATTTGTTGACACCATTTGCATGTTCTGTTTCATGATTTGGCGGTACGCTGCGTGTAGCTTCCAAGCCATTCTAACTAAGTCATGGAGCAACTCGGGTACCGTTGGTACTATGTAGGTTCAAGGCCCATGACACAAGGATTGCAGGGTTACTTGAATTTTGCTTTAGGTTCTATCCCATTTGCAATGACTCTAGTTTGTTCATTCTATATGGTAGACCGTGTGCTTGTTCTTGTGAGGCAAAAGAGAGTGGACTAATTCATATATTGATATACTTAAATGATGTTCTTGATACGTAATAAGGGATGTTTGCTACATGGCCTAAATTATTGCACATAGTGAATACTAGTAGTGGGCGTGCTCCACAACTGTAGTTTATAATAAGAGTGTAAGAGTAGTGAGACTTTGGTTTGTAATGGCTTCGTCTCAGCGGCGGAACCAATGATTTTGATTAAGGGGGCTGGACAAATATGATCGTATTTTTTAGTGTGATAAAATATACATAATTATATGTTTCAACAACTTTTTAAATATTTTTACACTATTTATTACCAAAATCATAATATTTTTAATAAAAATGGGTGAAAATTGATATTTTTGTGCCGTAAATTCAAATATATATAGGTATTAAACAAAATCTATTGTGCTTAGGGGGGGCACGGCCCATGCTGGCCCCCTAGTTACGCCACTGCTTCATTTCTATCTATCAAGTTTAAGTTTTCTAGTTATGTATATGATGTATTCATATGTTTTGTGAGAAATGTGATGGCAATGAGAATTCCCTGGTGTGTTATAATTATAGCTGCTAGGTGTGGTATTGGACCGGCAGTGGCGCACAATAATTCACTATCAGGTGTGCACTGATCCAGCAGTGGTGCTATGAATGCCATTGTCGGGTCATGACCTAAAATGACAGTGATGGCACGGTGACAGTGATTTTGCCGAGTGCACGACGGAAAAACACTCGGCAAAGTTTCTCAAGTTTGCCGAGTGTCAAGCCGAAAACACTCGGCCAAGTTTCTAAACTTTGCCGAGTGTCAACTCGAAAACACTCGGTAAAGTTTATAAAGTTTGCCGAGTGTTAAGACGAAAACACTCGGTAACGTTTCTAAAGTTTGCCGAGTGTCAAGACCAAAGCACTTGGCAAAGTTTACACACTTTACCGAGTGTCACGCCCAATACACTCGGCAAACAAGCGCGCAACGGGCAGATTTTATGGTCACTTTGCCGAGTGTCCATTAGAATACACTCGGCAAAAACAAAACACTCGGCAAAAAAGATTCCCAGAATAACAGAAATTGGTCTCTTCGCCGAGTGTTTTGGCTTGACACTCGGTAACGCCTCGCTTTGCCGAGTGTTACACTCGGCAAAACGACCAATACCCCCCTTTTTTACTAATCTGTCCCGTATAACGGACCCCTCTCAATTCACAATAAACCATCATAATTCACAATAAAGCATCATCACAGGCATAATTATATGTCACAGGCATAATAAATCATCGTCACAATTCACAAGAAACCATCATCACAAGTCACAACTAAGTCACAATAAGCCACAAATGCAAATGCAATCACTGCGGAGGCCCTTGGAACCATTGCGACAAATCCGGGTCTTGAGACTGATTATTTGATGCCGCCGATTGATTCTGCACAAAAGAGAATAGATCGAAACAGTGTTAGCTTCCTTTTGTTAAATTCAACATGATAATAGATTCAATTTGACCCATACTTTAGCTTCATCTAGTGTCCGGGTCAACTATAAATATAAAAGCTATAAACAGAATGTGAAACCTGTTTTAATTTGGCAGCTTTGTTTCACTATCAAACAAAGACAACTAGCTGCTGGCCAATTATTTTTGCTAACTGTGTATTCAAAACCATTTTTGTCCATTTGTCCACTACACTGACAAAGGACAGTCGTCCACGCGTAGGTGGTCAATGACGACAGTATTTAGACTATTTCTGATGTTCTTGTTGATAATAATCTTTTAAATTACTTGACAGAATGGAGCAAGAAATTCGCAAGTTATGTTCAAAAACAAAATAAAAGTTGCAGGAGGTAGCCATGGCTTGCTATCTTCATTCTGTAAGTAGCTCTAACGTTGCTTTCAACCAAAATAGGCTGCTATGACAAAGTGCTGTGAGTGTTCTGACAGAGAAGTGGCCAAGGGGAGGTGCAGCAGCAGAGAGTTGCAGTAGCATAATGTGGGCACTTAGCAAGATGATTCAGTAAAGGGGAGCTTAATCTCCATGAGAAGCAAATATACGAAGCAGTAAAGAGAAGAATGTAAATTGGCAAAGCAGATATGTCCAGTGCCAGTGTGTGCGTGCATCGGTTTAGCCCTGCTGAAGTTTGAGATGGGGAAGCAAAGTCTGTAAAGGAAAATGGTTCAGGCGTTTGAAGAGCAGTAATGAGCCGGTATGGCATGAGTAGTGATTAGTTGACAGTAGATATGCATGGAGTAGCTATCCTGAAATGTGCAGAAGTGCAGGAGCAGAGGCCTACTATGTGCAGTGTGCAGCAACAATCAGTGGTGTTGTTAAAACAAGTAGGCTTGCTGCTACTGATGATGATTGCGAAACAGGGACTTAACGGTGTCCAGCGATGCAAATTATTATGAGATACAGAGGAGATGCCAAGGTTGATTAGCAAAGTTTTGATGCAAGACAAGTCAGAGAGGACTGTGGCTAATTGTTTATTCAGTAGTTATTCTCTGAAGAACATGGCTGGCCCAGCTATGATGAAATTCAAGGAGAGGAAGCATCAGGATTGCTCTGCCTACTGCCCTACTCAAAATATAAGCAACAATGCTGTTTGAAACCACAATTATGAATTTTTCACATCTAAAGTTCTCTAAGTCATTTTGAGCTAACATCTAAAGTTCTCTAAGTCAAAGTATTCAATCTGCAGTATAAGGTGTCAAGTGACTCACAGGAGTAGTTGTGGGTGGCTGAGTGGAGGGAATAGCATCGGTGGCGGTGGCAAAGCTAGACCCATACTCGATGCAAAATTCTGCATGTATTGGAACATTTGGTCCATCCTCAACCGATTTTTTTCCTCTATCCTCTGCATCGTCCGCCGTTGTTCTTCCTCCATGTTCTGCCGCTTGACCGCCACCCTCTGCTGAATCATCTCCTCCATCCTCGCCTCCATCTCCTCCCGTTGCTTCGTTTCTGCTTCCACCCGGACCTATAACATTTCATCCAAATGTTACAATGCAAAGCTAAAATACGTAACAATCAACGAACAATGAATAAAACAGAAATAACCTGTAGAGCCTCCATCTGGAACTGTGTAGCGGTTGGCTGTGGGCGTATCGCCGGGCTCGCGCTCCTGCTCCTTGCTCGGATCTGGGAGAGAGTGGGAGTAGAGGCCGTGTCGATGGTACTGTCGCCAATCCAGTACCGGCCATGCTTCTTGCCTCCTCCCACCCTCATCACGATTTCTCCATCAAGATCCTGGGTGCTCGGATCGAACTGTGGCCCATGAACCTGCCTTGCCATTGCTATGTACTCACTGACGCGGCTGTGGATGCTGGGATCGTTGTACGCCTCGGGCGGGTCCTCCGGGTTGAAGTCGATGTTTGCCGTCGCCTTGCCCTTTTTGGACAGAACCCATGCCTTGAACTAGGAGCAAGGCTGGCCATCATGTGACAGACGACTGTGGCAAAAATGCAAAATAATTAGAAATTATGCAGAATTGAGCGTTAGAATAAAGAAATGAATTCGCGTACCCATTTTTCCCTGTATTCGTCGAGGCTCAGGCTGCCTTGATGGTGTGATGCACATAGCATCAGCAAACGCCGGTCCCGGCAAGCGTTGTGCGTCTCCACCTACCCGGGCTCCAACCACTTGTCGACCATGTATTCCTAGCACTGGGTATGATGGGTGCACCAGTACGGAGGCACCTACGTCATCAAGTGTATGACATGAAAAAAAGAAATTAAGCGTAATTAATCTCATAAAAAGTAAGTATTAATGTTCTATATTTACCTTCAAGAATTGTTCCTGGGTCAGGTTCATTGTTCTTACCTCTTCTTTTTTAACCTTCATCCCTCTGTGTTGAGCATAGTAATCGATGATGGCCTGGACGGGCGTCTCGTAGTGCATGTCCTTCACGAGCTTCTTGGCGGCTTCTTCAGAGATGGAGGCCGCCTTGACCTCGTACCCCTCCTGGCATCTATAGAAGTCCTGCATATAGATGCGATGTATACAGTCATTACTTCAAGAATGTCCAGTGAATGTGATGTATTGAGCAATGTAGTACGAGGAATACTTACCCACAGCTCGCCCTTCACCCGCTCCGCCTTGTTGGGGAATACCCTGCCGTCACGATCAGCGGTGTCGAGGGCGGTGACGTAGTGGTCCCACGTGTAGGCCGGCTGCAGCTCTTCGCCGAACTGCACTAAGCTAGGGAAGTGTAGCCTGCACAAAAGGCCAAGGATGCCGTTGACCTTGCGGTTGTGATCACCACCACTGACCTTAATCCAACCCCTGCTCAAGTGATTAAGATAAATTATTAGTTTCCATTATAATTTTCAATATATCAAACGAAAAATTATTGAGAACATCTAAAGTTACTTACTTTTTTCCAGAGGGTCGAATCATCGGGCGTCTCTCAAGAGGTATCGGTCGCCTCAGGAGGGTCAAGGGACCTCGTAACCAGACCTAGGAACCAACTGCCTCCTCCTCCACCTGCTCCTCCTCCTCCTGTACCTCCTCCTCATCACCAGAGGCGTGCGCAGAAGGTAACTCCTCATCACCAGAGGCGTGCGTGGAAGGTACCTCCTCCTCAGACGACGACGAGGGAGCTACAGGCGAATGGGGCCTCGCCCCTTCCCCTTTACCCTTCCCTTTACCCTTCCCTCCACCCCTGCCTCAACCCCTCCCTTGACCTTTCCCTGAAGCTGACCCTGAAGCTCCGATCTTTCTGTAAAGCGCCGCGATCTTCCTCGTACTGCCCACCATTGTTCAATCACCTGCAATTAAAAAGAGTAAACCAATCAGCACAGATAAACAAAACATACTTAGAAAGATATGATAAATAATAAATAAATTAGTGCGGCTCATACATGTATTAGAAATAATCATCATGGTCGGGATTAGCTGGATCATAAGTCTCATCATCACTATCACGCATGTCGATATAATCATCATGATCGGGAATGTCGTCATCACTATCATTGCCTAAATGTAATCGCTGAAGTAATTCTAAGTCCTTCATATTCTGAACCTCGTCTCCAGCGTCCTCGTCAGCAACCCTTTCATTGTCCACTTCCATTCCGATCGCTTTGGTTAAGTCTATCTCAAAACTCCCTTCGAGTCCATCTTCTTGGAAGAACTCTCCGTCATATGTGTTGGGGTCTATGTTGTAATCTTCATTGTTTGGTACAGGTAGTTTATCGTGTGGCGATACCTTGTACACAACATCCCAACCCTTAAGACGGTCGTTGGTTTGGCACGAGTATGAGAGATAATAAACTTGCGTGGTCTGTTGAGCCACAATATAGACATCGTCTCCTGGTAAGATGGATGATTGTTAAGTTTCGACTAGCCCAAGATTAGGGGTCCGTCTCACTACTGATGGATCAAACCAATGGCATTTGAATATGACTGGATTAAGAGGTTTGCAACCATGAAACATGAGTTCATATATTTCTTCAATTCTTCCGTAGTACTCGACCCCATCAAAGCCTGGCGTAAAAACTCTGGTATTTGTGGTTCTTCTATTGGGCCGACTCTGCTCGTGGCTTGTTGTGTGAAAGCGATAGCTATTCACGTCATAACCGGTAAATGACCTGACCCTATAGACACAGCCATCGGCAACCTGTCTCAACTCGACACTCATAGACACATCAGTTTGGCCCTGCAAGTTCAAGCAGGGTGGTTCGTTATATTATTCGCATGTACGAGCAACTTGTAATGTCAAACTAAGTACGAGCTAAATTGGACTGTACCTTCTGTTTGAACCAAAAAATGAAATCAGGCATTCCATTTCCCGCACCCTTTCTGAGAAGGGTCTCAGCTTCCTGCGGGGTAGGTTCCCTTGATTCACGCCAGAATTGACGATGAAATTCCCTGTACCAACGAGAAACATGGAAGTTGGACACAGAATAGTGACTACTTGAGAACAAGTTTGTTGAGAACTTACAGCATGTACGGCTCCACTTCGGATAGGTTGGTCAACACATACAGCATGATAGTGCGCCACTCTTCATGTTTCAAGGTCTTGTGGGTCGCACCACTTGCACTTCTGAGTTGCCCTCGGAAAATGCTAAGGCTCGATTCATCTTCGTCGGCATTGTAACGAGGGGGTGGATTATACACGCTAGAAAGGTTGTCAGCATAGTATTTTGTTGTGAAGTTTGACACCTCCTCCAGAATGTATGCCTCTACAATGGATGCTTCAATTTTGCATTTATTTTTATATTTAGTTCGAAGAACCTTTTGACATCTCTCAATTGAATAGCACCAACGGCCCTACACAGGTCCCCCATTCGTGCTTCATACAGGAGGTGCAGAATCATATGCTGCATCGGATTGAAGAAGCCAGGTGGAAAAATCTTCTCCAACTTACAGAGCAACACAGGCGCCATTCTTTCCATTTCTGCAACCACGGTACGAGATAACTCCTTGGCACATAGCTGGCGGAAGAAATTGCTCAACTCCGCTAGCACCTGCTAGACATGCTCAGGGACATAGCCTCGAACCATTACCAGAAGTAGGCGCTCAAGCTATATGTGGTAATCATGACTCTTGAGCCCGTTGATTCGCATAGTAGCTAAGTTCACTCCCCTCTTTAGATTCGCTGCATACCCATCAGGGAACATTAACGTTTGGAACTATTCTAGTACCTCCCTCCTTTGGGCCCTCGTCAGGACGAAATCGGCCTTAGGCTTTCTCCATGACTTGCCGGCTCTTGGAGGTGCCATGTTCAGCTTTGGTCTATCGCATAACCTCGCTTGATCCACTCTAGCCTTAACGTTATCCTTTGTCTTATCAGGAATGTCCATGATTATACCAAAAATTGCCTCGACAATATTCTTTTCAGTGTGCATTACATCAATGTTATGTTGAAGAAGAAGATCATCAAAATAGGGGAGGTTCCACAAGCATGACTTCTGAGTCCAGGCATGTTGCTAGCCATATCCCACAAAACCACCTTCTTGTTTATTGACCTCGAGAGCGTCTAACTGAGCACCAACCGCGACTCCTGTCATCATCTGTGGTGCAGGGTCTTTAACTACGACATCTTTCGTAAAGTTCTTGATGTCTAGTCTGAATGGATGATCAGGAGGGAGGAATTGTCGATGTTTGTTGAATGAAGAATACTTGCCACCCTTCGTCAACCAAATGAACATCAGAGAAGCCTTGCATACCAGGCATGGGAACCTCCTGTGAACACACCAGCAGCAAAAAATCCCATATGCCGGCAAGTCATGCAGGGAGTACTGGTACCAAACATGCATTTTGAAGTTTGTCTTTGTAGCTCGGTCGTATGTCCATACCCCTTCCTCCCAAGCACGGACCAAATCATCAATCAGAGGCTCCATGTACACACTCATATTATTCCCCGGGTGTTCTGTAATTTCAACGACAAGAATATGTTATGTTGTTGAAAGAGGACGCCAGGGGGAGATTGAGGGGGATAACGAACATGGGCCAACAGGTGTACGGGGCAACCGCCATTCCATAAGGATTGAACCCATCTGTTGCCAGCGCAACACGTACATTACGAGCCTCTAGAGCTTTCTCACGATGAATCACATCAAACATTGTCCAGGCTTCACCATCGGATGGGTGTACCATCTTCTCAGGATTGTATCGACGTCTGTTTTTGTGCCATGTCATCTGTTTCGTGGATTCTTGAGTCATGTAAAGCCGTTGGATCCTCGGTATGAAAGGAAGGTACCGTAGGATCTTCACGGGGATTGCGAGCTGCCTCTTCTGACCATCACCAGAGTCTACCTCTAGGAACCTAGACGATTCGCACTTCACACAGTACTTTTCTTCTGCATACTCTTTCCTAAATAAGATGCATCCCTTCGGACAAGCATGTATCTGCTCGTATGGCATCTTAAGTGCACGAAGAAGTTTCTGTGCCTCATACATGCTCTTTGGCAAGATGTGACCATCCGGGAGCAGGCTGTCAACAACTGTGAGCATAACATCAAAGGCGTCTCGACTCAAGCTAAACTGAGACTTCACGGCCATTAGGCGTGTAATGGCATCTAGTTGAGAAACCTTGGAATGCCCGTGAAGGGGTTGCTGTGCCGCAAACAACATGTCGTAATACGCCTTTGCGGTAACCTCTGGCTCCTCCTCCCTACGTCCTTCATCAAAGTGTGCTTCATGATAGTCATTTAACATGTTTCCTACCCTGGCATCCCCATTATATTCCTTGATGCGTTGTCTCACGACCTCGTCTCTCCCACAATCGGCTTCACCATGGTAGATCCACCTAGTATAGTCTGCCATAAATCTATTCTTCCAAAGATGTTTACCCATGACCAACTTGGTTTGCCGACGCGTGTTTGCACATTTGCTGCAGGGACACCAAGTGACTACTAGCTCCTTTAACCCTTGCAAATGCCCGTTCCAAGAAAGCATCGGTCTTGTCAATCCATTCTTCGGTCAACGATGTCTGACTAGAGCAGCCCGTGCACATCCACTCACGGCCATCCATCCTCTAGCATATCAGCGAGTAATATAAAAAATCACGTTGCATCTACATGTTCCTATACTATCTAATAGGTGAAGATAGGTCCTAATCCCACCCGAGGATGTATAGATGGGGTTAGTTTCCATGCTCTACTCCTATCCAAGACAGAATTTCGGCAGCACCTCCCCGTTGTTCTCCAAATACACGTCCTAGAAGGGAGATTGTGTATCCGAAGAACAACATCAAGATGCTGCTGAAACTCTATCACAGATCGGAGTAGAGCATGGAAACTAACCTCATCTACACATCCTCGGGTTGTCCAAAAAACGTGGACAATTTGAAACAGATACGGTTATAGATATGCAAAGATCTGCATATTTCCAACCGTATCTCTTTCAAACGGGAGACGCCTAGCAAGGTTACGTGATATACGAACATGATACGGAAAGAAGGGTCTTTTATGCCTCACCTTGTTGTCCTACAAAGTGACGAGTCGAGGACGTTGCAATAGCCTCTCCTGCAATAAAAGGAACATAATAGTGTCAAATCTAAATTTCGGCAGCACCTCCCCTGCACGGGGAGGTTTCCAAAACCTGCAACAAATAAAATGGCACGATGGCCGACAACCACATACACATCTTATGTGGCAGAACCTCCTAAGAAATCGGGCCCACGTGCACCTATTGATGTCTCAACAGACCTCAGATAGCGTACACAAGTTCTCAACAACTTAACAGGTCTGTCGGGTGTCCTCGGGAAACCTGAATCATCCATGAATCTTTTCCAAACAGGATCCAAATCACAGTCATTGTAGATTACAACAGTTTTCAATATACATACCAGAGATTATAAAGCGGAAGACTTAAGTTTTAATATTATAAACCAGTTGTTTTAAACTTACAAAACCAATAGTGTCATACAACCATAGTAGCGGGATAATATTACATTAACATTATTTATTTCACACAAACTAGTGCCTTGTCCAAAGGCCATTCATCATTCCTCATCGTCATCGACTTCAAACACTGACATGCAGCAGGGACCAAAACAAGCATGCGCATGCGACTCACCTGCAACAAGGGTTAACAAACCCTGAGTACAAAAGTACTCAACAAGACTGACCCGACGAAAAAGGGCGAAGGTCTTAGGGATGCAGGTGTTGGGTCAAGGTAAGGATGTAGCAAAATTCAAAAGTTCTTTGCCAAAAGCTTACTATTCTTGTTCCTATTTTTGAGTTTTACCCCTAAGTACTTTAGTTCATTATCTCAAACTAAGTATTCATATCACATATTCCAATCCTTCTCATTCCATTCTTTTTCTCATGTTTTAGTAATTCACCAGTCCTGCATTGCTTCTGTAATGAATCGAGTCTCCATATCCGCGGAGCACCGGCAATTCGAATTGATTCAAGTCCTAGCTGGGGATTCCTTATCACACGACATATGTAGAACTTAATCTTGCATATATCAACCTCGCTACCGGATCCTCCCATACTAAGCCGTCTCCACGCCACCCGAGAGCACAACACACTTCAAATCCGGCCACATTCAAGCCACGAGGGTACACGCTACTCCCGCCATCTCACCACTCTCAGTGCGTGGGCATTCGTCTTAGTATCGGATTAGCCGAAGTAGGCTTACCGGAGTATGTGACCAGTACTACAAAGTGTCTCATTCAGAAGATCCACAATGAGTGGCCTTTAAGCGACATAGTCGGCAACATTACCCAACATTCAAGATAAGTCACCCGACTAGTCTCTAGTTCATTCTATCTTCTTTCTTTCTTTGGCCAGTATGCCATCTTTGATTGTATCGAAACTTTTACTTTGAAAGCCTACCATAAAGCATACTAAGCATTCTACGCCTTTATAAATGAAATCATCTTCAAGGATGGTAAACCATTAACAAGGTAGGCAATGCATCAAGTAGGTAACATTTGAATAAATCAACTTAATGCAATAAGTAACATAGGTGATAACTTTTCAAAGTAAACAAGGTAATGGTTTAATGCATAAACCGGGGCTTGCCTTCGTTGACGATCTCGGGTTCCGGATCAGTACCATAATTATCGAATCACGTGACAACCGGGGATTCTTCCACAACTTGCTCAACTAGAATCGTTTCACTCTCGGATTCTACACGAAATAATAACATATGCTTCAACATGATGATAATGTAAACATGATGCTTTCATGGTGCATGAAATATAATAACACCTTGAATACAATTTTTCTTCGCGGTATAGTTGCAAGTCAACAAAACTACTTGACACTAATATCTAGGGTTTATGACCTAATTGACTTGACCAAATTGACCTTGAAACCCTACTGGTCACAAAACATGACCAAAACAAGATCAAACACTAATCAAATACTTAGGGTTTGCTTTTATTTATTTTTGAATTAATTTGGAAATAAGCCCAAAAATAAACTTGTTCCAAATGACCTCAAAAATTTATGTAAGCTCCCTCATGAAAACTTAGTGTACCAAAACAAATTTCATAATTTTTTGGAATTATACAGTGGCCTACAAAAATCATAGAAATTGCATTTATTAATTAATGGACTGAATATTTGAACATTAAAAATTTATTCAAATTTCAAGTTTCAAATTTTTAAACCATACTAGAGCATGTACAGAGGCTACACACAAAATTTCAGAATTTTTGGAGCTATGATTATTTTCCTATAAATTTCCAAAGATTCAGCACTATTCAAAATTAGAAAATAACAAAAGTCACTATTCTCTCTCTTGCTCTCACTGACAGCCGGCCCCCACTCGTCAGTGACACAGACATAGAACACAGCGGCGCTGCCATCACCGGTCGGCCAAAACGCACCGACGGTGATGCTCCGGCGAGGCAGACCGCACCTACATGACCTACTCTACCCCAGGAATCCATCCCAACCTTCAGAAAGGCAGCAAGCGCACCGGAGAGAGCTCCACGCCGGCCATGGCGGCGCGGGCACGACGGCGCACGACGTAACTACGGTTACGATGCAATAGAGGCAAAAGCAAAGCGAGCATCACGCTCAGGAGCTCACCATGATCACGCCGGTGTGCTTGGTGAAGGCGGAGACAGGCTGGAACGTCCTGGCCACGGCGAGGTCGATGGTGGCGGAGCTCCGGCCGGTCTCGGGGAAGAACGTGTTGCGCCAGGCGATTCTGGCCAACACCAGCGACACGAGCAAGTCGAAGATGAGCGCAAGGTCGAGGCGATCGCTTTGGTGTAGCTGGGCACGACGGACGTGGTTTGACGGTGGCTACGACGAGCGGCGGAGCTGCGCGGTGGCGGAGCAGGGCAGAGGGGAAAAACAGAGGACGACGGCGGCGGTGCTCCTCTTTATAGCCGGGGAGAACGCGCCCGGCGTCGATAGCTCACGCACGAGCTCGCCACGGAGCTTGCTGCGTGTCAACACACGAGAAAGCAGCGCAAAACGATCGGCGGCAGCAGCTGCGTGGCGTCGGCGGCAAGCAGGGAGGTGGCGCTCGGCTGGATTTTGATTTTTGAAGTATTTATAGAATTGCCACTGCGTTTAATTTGCAAATTACTCACAAATATTCTAAAGAAGTTGAAAATCTCCAAAAATGAAAGTTGCTCAATTTTTCAAACTCTACAACTTTGCTTCTAGGAACATTTTCAAATTCTGCCTCCATTTTGAAATTTGAATTTGGGGTGCATTTGAGTATTTGAATCATTCCAAAATTACTCCAAATTTTATATGTAAACTTGAAAAACTTTGAATACCAAAGTTGATCCACATAAAATAATCTTCAACTTTGCTTTTTTCCTCAACCCCAAATTCCAAATGGATTTTGATTTAGACAAAAGGGGCAAAAAGGACTTTTGTGATTTGAATTTGAATTCAAATTTGATTTGTTTTCCTTTTACTTTAACTTTGATTTTTGACCAGTAACATGGCCCATTAGGGTTATTTGAGTCAAATGACACATGGCCTCACATGATCACATGAAATTTGACCCTTGTGGTCATGATCTTTATTTAGGATTTTGAAACACATCACATGAAATAACAACATTATGAAATAAAGCTTATTTAGTGAATGCATTCAAAATTTTCTACTCCATGAATGCTTTGCAATGCATATGATGACATGTCAAATTTTAGTGCTAGGTCAAAACACCAGAGGTGTTACATCTTATACCTTGCAAAACGACGACAAGTTGTGGGGGGCGGGAGGGCAAGGAAGAACCAGGCGGCAGGGCGGGGCAGGGAGCGGTAGCAAAAACCTGCAAGTTGATATGTGGTTGTAAGATTCAAGCAAGAAGTGTTTAGAAAAAACCCTAGAGTTTTATTATCAACTTTGTGTGGGACTCATATGATAAGGAGTGTAATCAAATTGAGCATCAACATAAGAAGCTAAGCATGGATAACCAAGGCCAATTGACTAATCTATTGTTGGAAACCTTTTTTTTCTGTACAGTTGTTTTGCATGATTTTAGACTTCATCCTTTGCTTGTGTTTCATTTTCCTTAGTCATGGATTTGCATTGCTATTGTGCAAAGAAATGCTGTTATCTATACAATATGTAAATATTTGCAGCTTTGTACAACGGAAGTCCAAATTTTCATATCTCAAATGTGGAAAAAGAAACATATCGTTGAAAGTCAAAGAGATTGTTTTTATGTACCGAAACTAGGCAAGTCTAGGCGATGTTATAATTAGGAGTTGGGACACCTAATTCCCTCTATAAAAAGATATACATTGAGGCCTGTAAAGGGCCACGGGCCACGGCTTATAACAACTGATACGTTTGCGTTGCTTTGTTATTCTGGAATTTGGAGACAAGCAGGCACAAGGACAGCTGTATTGATCCAATTTATTATATAGCAAAAAATAAAGAATCACAAGTATAGCAACAGTTTGGCTCGAACTAGAACTACCCTGGTCTGACTCCAATTTTATTTATGATTACTGAGACAATTGGCCACTAAATGGCTCCAAGCAAATGAGACGCGACAAGGGATCACAAGCTCACAACTAGAACACGTGGCCCGCCCCGACCTCCTAGAAGTGGGAAAAAAATCCCACGGTCTTAGGAGGCTGCAACTAACCAACCAATCACCCCCAGATCCGGGTCCAAACGATTATATGCGTGAGCCATCAGTCAGCTCAGCTCTCATGGTTATGTTAGGCAGATCCCTGGAATATAGTAGTACCCATTTATAAAGCAGGTGACCAAAACCCAAACTGGTCATGATCAGCCGCCTAAATTAAGGCCCTGTTTGGCAGGGCTTCTCTAGCGGCTTCAGGAGCCGCTTGGAGCCGTTTTCTACTAAACGGGGTAAAATAAAACGGCTCCACCGATGAAGCCCCTAAAAACGTGCTCTCACAGAGCTTTGGGGTGGGAAGGAGCTAAAAATAGTGGCTTCTCTCGGCTTCACCTCATTCTACATGGTGTTCTCTGAGAGCATATTTTAAGAAAAACTATATGTGAAGCTGTTTTGCCAAACGATTTATCAAAACGGCTACTGCTCCAACTATAGAGCTTTTCATGGAGCTGAAGCCCCCCAAAAAAACTTCATGGGTGAAGTGGAGCCGTGCCAAACGAGGCCTAAATTAAATATCATCCACAAATCCCAACCGCATCCCCAGTGAGATTTAGCGATAATCAGAATATGATCCTCTGCTATCCAAATCTCACATGTGCTTGCAATGCATGTTGATTACTGCTAACAAATCTCACACACATGCATGGTGGCATCTGCTTATCGGCTGGCTAATAATTAGTCTCAATCTGAACATGCAAGCAGCTAATACCTGTGCACGTACGACGTCACCATCGGCGTCGGCATCACCCAGCAAACCAGACCAAATCATAGCAGAATATATGGGACCAAGGCCAACTTCAGAGGATTCAGACTCGCTTGAGCCAAACACAAACCACTAGTCGTCTCCTTTTCCATTGCATGCCTTGGTTGGTTCCAAGTCAGTCAGTCACTCAACAGATGGACGGACAGACACACAACTGAGAGCAACGGCAGGCGGCCGTCCTTTCTTCCTAACAGGCTAACAGAATTGGCCAACCTTTTTCTCATCTTGGCTATGTCAAACCGTGCTGCGGTGCAATGTGCATAAGTTTAGCATAATCATGTTCTCCTAGCTCTTAAAAGAAACACACAGCAATGGCAGCTTTCACGAAAAACACACAGCAATGGCGGAGAAAAAAACAATTCAATTCCTCAACTGCCCATGTTTACAAGGAAAAAAGCTCAATCTGGGGAGATCTGGGAGGACAAGGAGAGAGGAAGGGCTCACCGGTTGCTGGGAGGCAGGGGCGCCGGGTGGCCGGCGCGCCTGGAAGGCAGGGCCAGCGGCGGCGGCACGGGAAGGCAGGGGCCCGGCAGCGGGGGACGGCCGTCCGGCGGCGGAGGGTGGCGGCCCGGCTGCGGAGGGCGGTCCGGCGGCGCGGAGGGCGGTCCGGTGTGCGTGTGTGTGCGGGTGAGTGTGTGAGTGTGTGTGAGTAAGTGTGCGGCCAGATCGGGTAAAAACCAAAGGGCTTTGCCGAGTGCCCGCGATTTGGCACTCGGCAAAGTAAAGGTATGCCGAGTGCCAGATTCAAAACACTCGGCATTGTTTTTTTTAATTTCCCAACCGGTACGGTACTGGTAAGTGGGGCCGGCTTGGGTATTTTGCCGAGTGTCCACTATATGACACTCGACAACTATATTGTTTGCCGAGTGTCGTACAGTTAACACTCGGCAAAATAAATTGATATTTCATGCCCACCCATCCTCCTTCATAATGTGTTTTACTAAGTTCGTTACGATATAATTTAAAAATATCTTGTCAAATTCACTCAACAATGCATATTTGATTTTTCTACTAATAGTAATCCATTATTTCATGCGGTTATAGCTCAAATTCAATATATATATCAATTAAAATTCTATAATTGTAGTTAATAAATTAAAATTATTAAACGGATCCGAAAAATTACCAAAATTTGACGTGAACCAATCTATGTTGTCTATTGCCTATACAAAAAGTTTTGAAGTCAAACCCCAATTCGACCGTCACTTTGACTCTAAATCTTACCAGATCCTTCTCAACGCTATGATTCTTCTTCGGAGATGCTTTGGTTTGTAAAGGTCGTATGTGACAAATTGTGTGAAACCTTCTCAAATTTTTTTCCATAGTCTCCACGTATGATATCATGAGATTTTGACAAATCTCGTCATTTTCAGACTTCGTTTGCTTTTTTTAGAATTTAAAAACCATTCGGCCACAAGTTCATGGTCGTGTTTCCTGAACAAAATGTTCGAAAATTCTTTTCATTTCCCGAGTAAGGCCCCAAAATAGACTCAATAACATGAATATGATTTCTCCACTCAATTTATTCCATTATTTGAATCACTTGCTGTTCAAATTTGACTTAAACAAAAAAATTCCTTCAAATGCAATAAATTAATTAAATATATCAAACAGATCGAGAAATATGCCAAATTTTAACATGAAGTACCACATGTAAGTTTGGAGGGCAGGAGAGGAACAAAATTATTATTTTGCCGAGTGCCAATAAAAAACACTCGGCAACAACATTATTTTGCCGAGTGTCAAAAAAAAACACTCGGCAAAAATATCAGTTTGCCGAGTGTCAAAAAAAAAACACTCGGCAAACCTTGTCTTTGCCGAGTATCTCTAACGGACACTCGGTAAAGTTATAACGGCAGGGCGGCGCACCCAACGGCTATCACATGGCCGCCGCACGCCCAGTGCACGTGCCTCTACTTTGCCGAGTGTCCTTGTTTGCTGAGTGTTTCGTTGTAGTTTGCCGAGTGTTTTTTATTAGACACTCGGCAAAGTTGGGTTTTGCCGAGTGCTATATCTTTGCCGAGTGTTGAATTAAAAACACTCGGTAAATAAAATGTTTGCCGAGTGCCCGATGGAATGCACTCGGCAAACCCTCAGGCACTCGACAATTCTACTGTTGTTTCCGGTAGTAATGTCAGCACGGCGAGAGCGACGTCGCGGTGCATCACCATAAATAGGTACACACATGACACAACACAATTCATTCATGCTATATGCTTTTGCTAGCTTTTAGCCGCTATCCGTGCCTTGAAGCTATGCATGTCGATCGTGGTAGTTTTGGCGACGCTGTACGGCTAAACGAACTGCATCATAGTCCATCGTCTCCATCCATGCAGTGCGGGTGGCGGCTGCAACTTGCAACTGGTGTCACGCAGCCTGTTCGCTTGTTGGTTTCAGCCAGTCCAAACCAGCCAGCCAACAGTGTTTTCCTCTCACAAAAAACCAGCACCAGCCAGCCCAAACCAGCACCAGCACCAACCAACGAACAGGCCCATGAACTCTATACTTGATCTACACGCTCCATATATACATGGTATGATATATATAAATTTTCTATCAACTGCCAAAGATTTATATATAGCACTGCCAATGATCAATACATCCAGTGATCGATCTACTTTGTCACACATGCGTGCAGTGATCGATGGTCAGTAAGAGAGACTAAGTGTACACCAAGATATAAGAGAGGAATCTAATTAAACACCCACTTCTTTGAATTGGCATGTATGTATCATCCCTACAAATTTAAGTCTGGCCAATGAGAGTGCAGATGCATGGTGGTCTTGCTTCACCTTGACTTCAAAAAAAATCAGGGAAGAGGGAGAGAGAGATCAGAGAGAGAGAGAGAGAGAGATCTTGTCTTGGTAATAACATTCATCACACAGCTGGTTGCTTGCAGTTTGTTCTTTGAATCAGCTGGGGTAAGTTGGTCTTTGCTACTACGCATTGCTGCAAGCAACTCTAGAGAAAGGTAGTATCTGTTTTTCCTTGCCACGAAAGATAATACATATATGACGGCCGGATGCCTTTAAATACGGCTGCGTCCTCAATCCCGTCTCTCCTCACAACAAGTCACGAGAACAAGTTTCCTTTCGTCCCAACACACAAACACACACCAAAAACTTGTCGCCCATGGCCTGCAGTCACCAGGTATGTATATATATGCATGTGTAAAATTTGTGCAAAAGCCTGCTGCTTTTGTCGTACAGTACGAACAGACGATGAAAAATATACATACATACTCCATGCCGGCCCACTGCCACTTGTGTATTGTACAGCACTGTCGGAATGAAGCGCATGCATATACTGCACGTCGTCTCTCATCACTTCCTTTGTTTTGCATGCATGCATGTCGATCGACCTGCAGGGTGATGTGGTGTTCGAGGTGGACGCCATCGGCTGGGCTCCCTCTGGTGCGCGCACGGCGCTGTCCCTGCACCACGAGCTGGACCCGGCCAGGCTCCCCGCCGCTAATAAAGGGGCGGCCACCGTCGGCGGGCACGAGCGCACGCCCAGCGGGCGGTACGTCCTCGCGACGGGGCTCGCCGACGAGGAGGACGGCCTGTGCCAGGCGATCACGCCGGGCGCGCTCAAGCCCCGGGTCACGTACCGTGTCGCCGGATGGATCAGCGTCAGCGTAGCGGCGGCGCCAGGCGCCGGGGTGGGAGGAACAACGACCTATCATCCCGTGCACGTCAGCATCCGCGTCGACGACGGCCGCTGCGTCATCGACGGCGGCGCTGTCGCCTGCTCCGCCGCCGCCTCCGAGTCGGAGGCAGCAGGCGGCGGCAGCAGGTGGGCGGAGATCAAGGGCGCGTTCCGGCTGAAGGAGAGCCCCCGCAGCGCGGCGGTGCACGTGCATGGGGTGCCTGCCGGCGTGGACGTGAAGGTCATGGACCTTCGGATCATCGCCACCGACCCAAAAGCGCGCTTCAGCTACCTCAAGGACAAGACGGACAAGGTGAGCGACACGCCTCATTTACGTCTTGAAATGACCAACTTAACCAACTGGTTTAATTTTGACCGCGACCAGGGCTTCATTATTCACAACCCTTCCCTTGTTATTTATTATCTCTCTCTATATATACCTAGCTAATGTGTTATTTATATTCTTTTCATCAATCATCAACTACACTGTATAATTAAGGTCACTTAATCAGTGCCCATCACTCTCAGCCGCGCCGAATAATGATGCTAGTAAAAAATGCTCTCCGGCCGGCCTCCCGCCCCTTGTGGTGGTGAAGGCGTCTAGTCTACTCTAGACTCTAGAGTTATACTCCTATATGCTGGTGTGTTAGCATGTAAATACTCCGTACATTATAGGTATCCCTTCTTGTACGTGTCGATGACAAGTGCATGATGCGACAAGTAATAATAAGCTCGCTGGTACGTAGCTGCTGTGTGTGACTTGTGAGTGACATGCATGCATGGACCATGGCTGCCAGGTGCGCAAGCGTGACGTGGTTGTGAATGTGGGCGGTGCCCCGGCGGGCGCGTCCGTGCGCGTGGTGCAGCTGGACAGCGCCTTCCCCATTGGCAGCTGCATCAACGGCACGGTGATCCAGGACCCGGCCTTCGTGGACTTCTTCACCAACCACATGGACTGGGCCGTCTTCGAGAACGAGCTCAAGTGGTACTGGACCGAGGCGCAGCGCGGGCAGCTCAACTACGAGGACGCCGACCGCCTGCTCGACTTCTGCGACCGCGCGGGCAAGCCCGTGCGGGGCCACTGCATCTTCTGGGCCGTCGACGGCGACGTGCAGCAGTGGATCAAGGACATCGCCGCCTACGACCGGGACCAGCTCATGGCTGCCGTGCAGGCACGCCTCAACGGCCTCCTCGGCCGCTACGCGGGGAGGTTCCCGCACTACGACGTCAACAACGAGATGCTGCACGGGCGCTTCTTCCGCGACCGCCTGGGCGACGACGTGGCCGCGCTCATGTTCCGCGAGGCGGCGCGCCTGGACCCGGGCGCCGCGCTCTTCGTCAACGACTACAACGTCGAGTGCGGCAACGACCCCAGCGCCACGCCGGAGCGGTACGTGGAGCTCATCCGCTACCTGCAGTGGCGCGGCGCGCAGGTCGGCGGCGTCGGGCTGCAGGGCCACGTGACCCACCCCGTCGGGGAGATCATCTGCGACGCGCTCGACGCGCTCTCCGCGGCCACCGACCTGCCTATCTGGTTTACGGAGCTCGACGTGGGCGAGCCCGACGACGCCCTGCGGGCCGACGACCTCGAGGCCGTGATGCGCGAGGCGTACGCGCACCCGGCCGTCCAGGGCGTCGTGCTCTGGGGGTTCATGCAGGGATACATGTGGAGGCAGGACGCCGCCCTCGTCAACAGCGACGGCACAGTCAACGACGCCGGCCAGAGGTTCATTGACCTCCGGAGGGAGTGGACCTCCGACGCGCGGGGCCGCCTCGACGCCGATGGACAGTTCAAGTTCAGGGGCTTCCACGGCAACTACGTGGCGCAGGTCACCATGCCCACGGGGACGAAGATGCTCAAGGCGTTCACCGTCGACAAAGGGGACACGCCTCTCGTCCTGGACATGGATAACTGAACATCGCCGCCTGACAATTACATTACATGGGGACAAGTATTTGGATAGCAGCCGGCCGGCGGACCCCCTAATATATATTCCATAATAATCGGTACTGTATGTAATAATAATAAATAATATGAGTGATGATGTATTGTACTGGCTGAGCCTAATTAATTGAGGAGATATAGTAATAAATAAAGTAATATCAGTCGATTTTAATTCTATATACACGTGGAATATCTTTCGGCCAGTTATATCACTAATAACTTATAAAAAAAGTCTCGCAGCAACACGTGTGATATTCCTCAGTTTTCTATCATCTACAAACCTGTGGTATCACTTATGTGCTCTAAACAAGTATTTGCTTAAGCTATTACTTCGATCACGTCCTCTTCCATAAACTGGTTTTTACTTTAGATATCTATATCAAGATGTATCTACAACTAGGAGAAGCCCATGTTGTCACACGTGTGATTTTTTTTATAAAAAAAGTCTCATTTACCTCTCTCAACTATCACGTCTAATTTTCTTCCTAAGCTACAAAATCAGTTTTTTAATCTCCCTTAACTTTTGAAAACCGTTCACTTTTGCACCCTCAGCGGTTTTGGTAGTGGTTTTGCTAATGTGGCGCCACGTCAGGGAGGTAAATTGGACTAAGTTGGAAGTTCAAGGTAAATCGGATTAGAATTTCTTTTATAAAAAAATATCTAAAAATTTTAAAATATTTTTAAAAATATCAAAATATATTTTTTTATATAAAAAAATAATACAATTGAAAATCATAAAACCTAGTTTAATCTTAGAAAATTCATACATAATTTGTTTTAGCTCAGAAAATTATGAAACTAGTTCTAGATTTTTTTCTAAAATCATGCTCTATGTTTTTTGAGACAAAATCATGCTCTATGTTTTATATTGCCTAGCTTGAAATATCTTGTTCGCAATATTTTGATAAAAGTTTAATGACCTTTCTGAACAATCACGAAAGTTTGATTTACCTCCTCGTGACTGACATGGTGCCACGTAGAATGGCTGACATGGTGCCACATCAGCTAAAACCGCTCATGAAGGTAATAAATAAGACGATTTAAAAATGAAGGGAGCCTAAAAGTCTGATTTTCCAGTTAAAGGAGGCAAATTGAACTTGTGCAATAATTGAGGGAGGTTAGATATAATTTTTTCTTCTACCCCCTTCGTCCCAAAATAAGTGCATATCTTGCTTATCGTGAACTCAAACTTCTTTTAACTTTGATTAATGATATAGAAAATAATATCAATATTTATATTTATAAATAATTTTACTATAAAAAGTATATTCTACAACCAATTTAATAATACTTACTACATACTATAAGTATTAGTAATTTTTTTATGTATTTAGAAAAGTTTGACTTTTATATGTGCCCTTATTTTGCGATATAGGGAGTAATTTTTCTTTAGAACCGTTCGGCCTGCTAACATCACTGCACGAAGATAGATGTCATATCATTTGTAAAGCCCAGTTTGATAGTGCTCTCGGAGGAGCGGTCCCGAACGGCGGCGGCCGCTCCAAACCATAATCCGCTGAATGGAAGCGATTCAGGTTTTTAACGTACGCTTCTGCTCCCCACCGATTCGCTCTGGATTCGGCGGTCTCCAGCGACCGTACGCCGCCTGCGGACGATCGGCACGGCCCCGCGCTTCTCCCCGTAGCGGCGAGGCTCGCCCGTGTCGCCTCTCTCCGTCGCGGAGGTTCGCCCGCACCGCCTGGAGCCCTGGAGACGAGCAAGAGCCGGAGCCGAGTGACGTTGGAGCTGAGTGGGGAGCGAGTGGAGCTGGAGCTGGAGCCAGAGCGGCACGAGAGCGCTACCAAACGGGGCCTCCCCCGTCACGTGGAATGCGTCATCGGTCCGACACCTGAGACCATCGCTCCTGCTTGTCTCTGTCATCGGCCACGGACGGCGGCGGAGCATAGGCATAGCAGCAAGCAAGCAGCGGAGACGCCGGAGAGCGGTGAGGAAACATGGAGAAGGAGCAGCTCGGCACGCTGCTCCGCGACCTCGACGCGCTCAAGCAGCATCCCGACGACCTCGCCTCCACCATCGATCGGGTATCCCTCCCAGTCCCACCCGGCCGCACCATGGATCTCGGCAGTTTCTATAGCCATCTTCCCTTCTCCGGTGCCTTTCCAAATCTTGATCCCGGTTCATCTGATTGCTAGATGCGGGAGCGGTTAGTGGCGATGATGAATCCGGCCGCCGGCGCCGCTTCTCGATCCAAGATTAAGGTACGATCTGAGGGCTGATTTCCGCGTTCAGGCGCTCTGCGCTGTCCAAATTGAGTGCGATAGTTTTGGACAAATTGTGGATTTTACTCTGTTTGCGCGAAATTGGGGATGCAGGACATGAGCGCGGAAGTGGTGGACAACAATCCCTACAGCAGACTTATGGCGTTGCAGCGGATGGGTGTAGTGGAGAATTATGAGCGCATCAGGGACTACTCCGTCGCCATCGTTGTAAGCATCCTTCTCACCTAGTTTAGCATTGCTACTCTTCAAACTTAGTTACATCAGCGGTAGTTACATCAGCGCAGAATTTCGAAATTGGCATTTACTTCCATCCTCGAGTAGAGGAAGCCTCTCCATGTACTAGTATTATGCACTGAAAATGTCATCGATCTGGATATCACGAAGCTGAAGGGTCTCTTGGGACCATGCGAACTCGAGTATCTTTATCAGTATTGAGATTAGTCTAGGTATTACCATGTACTATGTGCTTAATATGGAAAATATAGTTATAATACCTGGTTATTTTTTTTGAAAGGTTTATAATACCTGTTTAGAACAACCAGCTATTGTGCTACTATTATTTCTGCATGTTGATATATTTAAGACAACAATTCAAAGTTGGAAAACAGAAGAGAATTTGTAGCTTCATCACATCATACATGAAAAGATAATTTAGCACATATAGATGAGGAAATTCAACTGAGAGCAAACCTTTGATTCATTGTCATTATCTTTACAGGGCATAGGTGGTGTTGGTAGTGTTGCTGCGGAGATGCTCACTAGATGTGGAATTGGACGCCTGTTGTTGTATGACTATGACACAGTCGAGTTGGCTAACATGAATAGGTTGTTCTTTCGTCCAGAACAGGTAAACTTCCAGGACAGGATGTTATGTGTTTGCCTTACCTCTTGTGGTTGTTTGTTTTACACCAAGACATTTTTCATGTTGAAGTGCTTATGTTCACTGCTCTGCAAGACTGCAAGAACATAATTCAAATCAGACCGTGACTATATTCAGTCCATATACTTTGTTAGGTTGGAATGACCAAAACAGATGCTGCTGTACAGACACTTTCTGGAATAAATCCTGATGTTGTGTTGGAGGTCAGCAACTATGCCCAGTATCAATATTATTTGTTAGCCTTTTTTCCTACATCAGTAAACCAAATCATTTCATTAGATTCTGAGCATCATTAGTTTTTGGTAGAAGTGACAAATATAGGGCATGCGGTTTTTGTTGAACTAACCATTCTTAATGTTTTCTACTTTCCTTACTTATTCATCTTCCATTGTATTTGTATAAAACTAGAAAGTTTTGTTGTACTGTTTCCTCTTTACTATCTTTATTACATGCTCCAACTTGGTACATTGCCTTATGACATGCAAAATAGCAGGCATGATTTCTTTGCTTAGGCCGTATTGGATGGAGTAACAATACCATTGTATTCCTTGTCTTATAAGATATTCTAACATCTCTTCTCTACTGTAGAGCTACTCATTGAATATTACTACAGTCAAAGGTTTCGAAACATTTTGGCAAGTTTAAAAGCACGGAGCTCTGATGAGCGTAGCACTGGAGTTGATCTTGTCTTGAGTTGTGTCGATAACTATGAAGCTCGTATGGTTGTAAACCAGGTGATTTGTCCACGCACAACTAAATTATTTTGTCCCTCCGTCACGTGCCTTATAATAACATTATGTGCATAGTTATGTATTGTGGTGCAGTTCATTGGTGGGAATTTGCTTATTTGTTCTTTGTACCTGCTTTTCAGGCATGCAATGAGCTCGGTCAGACGTGGATGGAGTCTGGTAAGTTGGAAATCACATTTATTGACAGCAAAACTTTTCAGAAACTGCATTCCTTAACAATATGCTTATTGCCTACTATTCTTGTGTAATGCTGCCATTGTATCTCGTTGTATACCCTAATCACACCTCAAATGTGTCAAGCCAGCTTCACTTGTATAATGTTTTCTCCTTGCTTTATATCACTAGTCAGTATCCTTCAGCCATGATACTTGGTAATCAGTTGAACCTTGTGCATTGCTAATTTTTCAAGGCACACAAGGGAAACTGATTTTGTCAGGATTCTATTTTACTGTGTTATGCTTATTTTTTTTTATAAGGATGTTCAATATAGTTATACAGGATTATGGATTCAAAGCAGAGTTTTTCTTCACATAATTCGTTTGAAAAACAGTATGTAATTGCAATCCACAGAAATATACACACAAGTTTAAGTTTTGAAGCTTACTGGATTACAGCCCATTCTTTATTGAACTCAGTGTGATGGTGCAATGCTGAGATAGCTTCTGGCTATGTACAGGTGTCTCAGAAGACGCTGTTTCTGGTCATATACAACTGCTGGTTCCTGGTGAAACTGCATGTTTTGCATGTGCTCCTCCATTGGTATATTCTTTTGATCTTATATTTACTATTGTTTAATGGTGTGCAGTGTGCTCTTGTGAATTTGATACTTTTAGATTTTGAATGTGTGTTTTATATTGTGATCTCTAGCATTTTCAGTGCTGAAATTTCAATGGTTATTCTGGCTTGACAGAGATGTCCCCTATGAACTTCCATAACATATAATTTTCATTTATGTATCACTTCTTGCTTACTTGTCTTTAATGCCTTTAATTATAGGTTGTAGCATCTGGAGTGGATGAGCGTACACTTAAGAGAGAAGGTGTTTGTGCTGCTTCTTTGCCAACTACAATGGTGAGGCGTTGTTTTATCCTTTTACCATTTCTTTTGTATTATTGTTTGCCATTGTCTCGGTGCTTGAATCAGTGATGTTTCAATTATTTGTGTTGTGTAGTGCCGGGTAGCCTTATATGGACCAGTGCATCTTTTCATTAGTTTCGAGACATGATTTTTCCGCGTGCTTTGTTTTTTCCCATTATATTAAGAAGAACAAAGGGAGTCTTAGAAGACTCATACACACCCATTAAGGCAGGCTTCCTTGCACTCTGCAAAGCATGACCAAACTGCATTGTAACATGGAAGCTATATTTGTGTAGCTGACTAGTTGCCTTTTATATGTAATATCTACAGTATTTTCGCAACATTGTTGGAAACAACTGCAATCCACTGGATCAAACATTTCATGATTGTGTACTACCACTCTGAGGATGCATTGCAGTCTTTACACTTAGAATTCTTCTTTCGTCTTCACCAGAAGTTCATACGTACCTCCTCTCCTGTTCCTTTTTAGGTCTAATAAATATGGCTTTTGCAGGGTGTTGTTGCTGGTCTCCTGGTCCAGAATGCTCTGAAATATTTGTTGAACTTCGGACAAGTTTCCCCTTACTTGGTAATTACTTGATTTTAACTATGGCATTGATAATCCTGCAAACTTCACTGAGGGCTTGTTTTGTTTGGAGGTTTCATTACCCCCACTCAATTGCGGATTCATCCACAAAGTCTTCTCTTCTTTTGATTCTTCAGATTGTAAATACTGTTTCCTTTAATTTCTTGCTTAAAATGTGGTGCGTATGATATACTCCCTCTTATTCAAAATGTAAGTCCTTTAGGACAGCCACAGTCTCCACTCTCCAATGTGATGCTTAAAATAGTGCATACTATATATCATGAAAGCATTTTCCATGATAAATAATCTCAACCATGCGCCAAGCTATACTTTCGATATATAGATGGGCCAAGTTAAAAAAAATTGACCAGATAGAATCCTAAAGTAACTGTTTCAAAAAAAAAAAAAAAAGAATCCTAAGGTAACCTACATTTGGAATCGGAGGGAGTATATTTGTTAGGGTTAATACTAATAATTTTGGGCTTGAAAGATTAGACCACCATGTCTCATGTTGATCCAGTATATCCATCCCTACATTTTATATGAATGCTAGTTTTTAAAATCTCTTTATCTATTCATTCACAATTTGCAGGGATATAACTCACTTAAGGATTATTTCCCTGCAATGGAAATGAGGCCAAATCCACAATGCTCGAATCCAGCATGTGTTCAGAGACAGGTGTTTGTCTTTCCCAAAAAGTGTTGCTATGTCTAAATACAAAAACTGATGAAGGATTTCTAACATCACCATTTTCAGAAAGAATATATGGAATCCAAACCTGCTAGAGATGCAGCAGCAAAGGCTAAGATGGAAGCGGAAGCATCTGCAGAAAACGAATGTCCTGTCCACGTAGACAATGAGTGGAATATTAGGTACATCATTCGACATCAACTTAAATTTATTTTGCTCCAGAATACTGATTTATTGATTTATTTGTGTCATAAACAAATGTGTAACAACGTTCGTCAAAGATATGTATTATTTACTTAAAAGTACTACTAATATGAATATTACTGATGCGACCTAGTGTTTCATTAGCTACCATTTCAATTCAGTGGGTTATCCATACATAGCTAACTGAGCTAATAACATTGTGGTGGACCAATGGAACACTGTACCCACTGTCAAAGTTGAAACTGCATAATTTCTTGAGCAACCTCATTAGCAAGATTGCATCGTAGTTGAAAATATAGTTCATATGTTTTGACTAAAAGTTTATGGCTTGTTTTTAATAGAGTATATGATACTGAAACTAATTGGCTAGTACTTTGATGCTGCTGTCATTGTATTTCCAGTATTTTGTTTGTCTACCGTACAGCAAATTGACATGTTTGATTCATAAATATCAGTTTTACGTCATCTAAATTAGAATTTTTATTTTGTATGCAGTGTTGTTGATGATGACGAAACTGGGACATCAAGCATTCGAAACACTCCATGTAAATGAAATGACATTTTTAGATCAGAACAAAGTATATTTCCTCGATCAGCTGCTGACACCTTTTGACACTGAAATTCTACAGATATCCTACCAGAAGGTCTTGTCCGTGAGCTTCCAGATGCTGATTCATATGCAGAACCAGCCGCACCAGCGAGTTCCAGTGCTATTGATGATGATCTCGAGGAGCTCCAGCGTCAACTTGATGCCCTAAACGCATCGTAGCCTTGATAAGTAAGCTAGCTCATCTGCGTCTCGGCTTCTCCCCAATCCCAACTTGGATGGGGAAAGATGGATGATTCACATACTGTTGTTTGTGTCTGTTCTGACGGAGTTGGTAAATTCACCGGATATAGCCACACCATGGTAAAAAAGAGAGAAAAGGATGGCTATACTGCTTTGGGAGTGTTGACTTACAATTTTGGTTGGGAACATGTACATGTCTGAGCCAGGCAACTCGTTGGTACTAATGTCTGCATTTTTGTCGATTGCTAAGAAATCAGATGCCTCATAGCTGTTGGTATTCAAAGGTTTGTCTGGAACCGTCATTTGCTTATTATTCAGAGGTTCCACTACTGCTTCCTGTTAACTCATGACAGTTTTTATCTGATTGAGAAGCATTAAAGTTTAATCTCCTGCTCCGTATCATCTGAGCTGCAGTGCTTCCTCTTGACAAGAGTCGAAGATTCAATACATATATATGTAGAACGGAAATCGCTTTGGATGCCATGAGAGTCGCTGTGACTGTGAGGTGTGTGAATGTCAAGTGGTGCAACTACACCCACACGCCGTTGACCTTGTTTAGATAAAAACTACTTTTCCAATATATGTCTTGACAGTGCAAATTTTTTGGCAGATTGGGCCAAAGCTTAATTCAGATAGGTAAAACTCAAGTGAATTATAATTTGGAACCGAGTGAGTATATGGATTCGAGTGGAAAATAAACTAATTCTCTGTTAACCTACTACTACTGTTGTTTATCCAAAGGACGGCCACGCCTGCCTGACGAATGGGGCAAGTAACTGAATAAAGGCCGGGGAAGGTGGTTTTGGGTTGCCGACATGTGAAGTGGCGATTTGTTCCCAAATCCCAAGCCGGCCGGTTGCTGGCTGGTTGGAGAAGCGCGCGCAGGCAGGTGGCCGCGGCCGCGCCCGCCCGCCGGCAAGTATGTGAGCAACATGGTCGCACAGGCGCAAGACAGCAACGCGTGTGACGAAATAGATGCTGCCTAGAAATGGATATATGTTTTCAAAGCAAGTAGAAAGTGAACGACGATCGAACAACATGTTAATAACAAACTAAAGGAGAAACAACGGACGGAAGGAAGCATAAATAAATAACATGAATGATGAACCAACCAATTATATATGGACCTCGCGCCAGATCGATAGGAAAAGTGGTTTCGGTTTAGGCTCGTTTGCCGACACACAGGCGACAGCCGTGCAATGCAAGGAAATTGCGTTACGTTGGTGCATGCATCAGGGGGATGCTGTTGGATCGGTTCAGCGCCCCTCCTGCTCCTGCACCGGCTTTCCGTTCCTTCCCTGATTGGAGCACGTGCGCAAAGAGCAACGCGATGGAGCCCACGGGTTCGAAAGAGGCCACTTCACCGGACCATATTTGCTCACCCTACCAAAATTCAGTTGACGTGCTGTTTAATAATGGACTGCTTCGGTGGCTTACAAACTTGGAAGATCCGTGGAGGGAAGATCCTTGGATTTTAAATGGATTGTTGAAGCACGTAACATGCAATTCGGCATACATCATAACAAAAGGTGTCGGCGGGATGATCAAGTATTTGCTCATCAGACATTTTCCGTGACTAGGATTGATAACTTATTATTAAGGCAAAGTCCACGTATTTTAGATTTCACTATTTATATAGAAAATAGTATAAACAATTATAGTTTCAAATATGTATACTGTAAAATATATTTCATGAGAATCTGATAACACTTATTTGATCGCTATCATAAATATTACTGTAGTATTTTTTGTAAAGATTTGGTCAAGATAAAGATGTTTTGAGTTAGTACTCTAGATACAAGTGCATTCTGCTTTTCGGAATAGAGAGAGTATATGTATGAAAAACTATAGGATCATTAGTACACAGTTCAAAGATTTCTCTCTTATTTTGTAGAAAGTGCAATTTCAAAGTTCCCAAGAAAACCAACATCCAGAGTTCTAGGAAAATAAATTATAAAACCTTTCGTAAAGCAACAATAATCCATTTAAACCACTGCGTGAGTTTTGGCTCCTTCACACTGAAAAATTGTATTAGTTCTTCCTCCCAACACACTTCTAATGATAAGCGTGTGGTTCATTGGAGTTTGACACTATAGAACCAAATATATATGTGGTTTCAGTGAATTTTGTTTTCCCTTTCAGTGCAATAAACCTATTTGACTGGAATATGTGGCGGCACTTGATCCAATGCATTGCTCTCGGCATTCATCCGAATTTCCCTTTCCCATGAAAATAACACCAACACATCATATGCATGTATAGTTGTATACAAATCTAAATTCAGAACAAATACCAAACACCAACAAGTAATTCGTATCGGAATCGACCAGAATATTTAGAGGACTACATTATTAGGGTATTCCTAGCATTGGTCTTGAAACTTTTAAGATCGTCAGTGTGGATCTAATAAAAATGCAAAGAGAATGTTTAAGAAGGCACCCAATAATAATTGGGCAGTGTGGCACATCATTATTCATTAACAATAAAGCACTGATTAGGCATCCAGTACAAGCATCTGCATCTCCTCTCTCTAGCTCTTCTTTTAAAAATGAGGCTAGACAATTTGGCACCTGCCAAGAGCGCCTATGCTCCTACCTTGAGAACATGTCAAGGCTTGAAATGGTACGTTTCCGGCTTCTCTCCTCGCTCTCGTCCTTCACCTAAGTTTCGCTTATATTTTATTTCAAGTATTCCAAAAGAAACAAAGAATAGAGAAGCTATTTGGCCAGCAGTACTGTCAGTATCATGCATAGCAGAACAAGTCAAATGAAAAACAAATAATTAGATCATGTTAATCGAAAATCAAGTACAGCAAAGTCAAACTGAGGCAGACACAATTTATTTTTTTGAAAACAAATTGGTCTTATCGTTGTTTGATCCTGACAGGAGACAGCAAACGATGGCTACGGAGCCAAGTCAATCAGGCACGTGGCCTATTTAATTTCCGGTGGGCTTTACCATGTCCACTGTCGATCTCAGCTACACTCAGCCTCAGCTGGTTGCTTCCATCCTCCATCCAGCAGCTACCTTCTGACCAAGGAACCTATCCTGCGCTATTTCTTTTCTTTTATTTATATAAAAAAACTATGCTTAGCCATTATTTCTTGATCCAAATTGAAATTGCCATAAATCTAAACAACGCATTTGGATTGAGACCATAAGCTGCGTGATGACGACACATTATATTTTAATGGCTAGCACAACCACCGGATCAGTCTATGATAGCAGTAGGTACAAATCTAGCTAGATCCTTAGCTCCGTCTACTCAGAATAATGTTCCATCCATTCTAAATTGTAAGTTGTCAGGTCCTGTTTGGTTTCCAGTGACTAGACTTTAGGGACTAAACTTTACACTAAAATGTCAAACGGGGTGACTAAAAGGTGACTAAAGTAGTTTAGCCCCCTCTAGTCCCTAAGGGATGACTAAAATAGTTTAATCCCTAAAGTTTAGTCATGAAAAACCAAACAGACCCCTAGTTTTTTTGTATATATAGGCTTTGCTGAGTATTTAGAAATAATAGATAGTATGTATCTAAACGCTTAACAAAAGTTATATATGGAGAGAGAAACCAAAATGACTTATAGTTTAGAACGGAAAGAGTAGTTGCCAAAAAAGAAAAAAAGATGCTTAACCTGGCCTTTTTTAAAAAAAGAATGCTTAACCTGACTTTTAATTCATGGATCGACTAATGGCCAGTAAATTAATTTTACCACAAATTACGGTGGCATTGTTCATCAATTAATAACAACCATAATTAGGAAATTGTGTTGAGTTAAATCCTACCTTATATTGTGAGATTCATGACCTTCAATCCTTGATTTTCTCTCCACGACCATCGACAATGAGATCGACGATCCAGAATAACTTTCCTCGTTGGGAGTGTCCTGGAGCACCCCACGCGTTGTGGATAATGACCATAAATTTACCGCCTACCGATGAAATCGACGCATATAATGGCGACCTCATCGTGATATATTTATTTGGACAAAATTTTAAGCAACTAGAAATAAAAACTATCAAAAAATGAGAGGTCTCCTCTCGTTATCACCGGCAGACGCACCCGAAAGGAAGGAGATGTGCCCGCGGCGGCGGCGTGTTTTCCTGGCTTGCGTGAGTCTTGCAGCCACTAGTGTTTCGATCAGGGCTGTCTATGCGTGTTATACCTTTGTTTAATGGTATAATACAAGTATTTAGCTCGTCTCTATTACCTTCAACTTCGTCTACAAAAGTGAACAAACCGGGACTTAAACCTAATGAGAAAATTCCACCATAATAAACTTTCAGTTTGCATTGCACTAATGATCCGTAGATAGACAAGAATTGTGAAAACAATACCTCTCAACAAATGGATAAATATAGCATGAAGAAGGATAGGCTTATATATCATGAAAACTTAGGGGAATTAACATTTTAAGGAAAGCATGTTCTAATAAATATGGGCCTTACAACAATATATAATGACGGACTAATAGATACATATTTATATTTTGATCTTAATTTAAGTCCGGTGTAAAAACCCAAACAATACCTCCGGATATTATGTGTTCGGGCCTTAAATTTAACTACGGCGTGGCTATCGCCCGGATGTCCGGACAGTAGCTCCCGTCCGGACACAGCTCTGGTGCCTACACCCCCCACATCGCATGCCACGTCCCGCACCCGCATCAGATACCACGCCAGTGACCACGTTCGCGCCCCTCCCTCCGTGTGGTAGAACCACCCAAATTATATGGCCCACATGCACCTGTCATTGTCCTAAAGACATCTGACTGTTGCATACGAGAGACAACTGTCTGATGTCCTCGGGGAACCCCGAACCATCCACATTTTACAACTCATACATGATCAACATGGAGTTACCACAACATTACAACATTTGTTACAAAAAATATTATACATCATAGTGCGGAAGATTTACAGAATTAGATTACAAAGCATGTTCGGGTCAAAACTTAACTTAAGTTCAAATGAGGAGTAGAATTGCGGAAGCGACTTTGGTAAAGCATCTAAGGTAGGAGAGATAACTAGATCATGTCGAGTCCACCGACATGACCTCGATTATCAGCACAAGTCAGATCCTGCAACAAGGGTGTAGGTGACCGTGACGCCTAAGGGGGGGTTGAATTAGGCAACTTAAAAATCTAACTCTAAACAATGGCCTCTTTTTCTAACCCTAGCAAAACCTATGCAAAAGATAAACTATCTAAATGTGTAACTATGGTTTTGCTAGTGTATTGCTATCTCTACTGCAAAAGGAGTAATGTAATTAATGTAAATGCGGAAGCGAAAGAGTAAGGTAGAGATATGCAAACTCCCGTCGACGACTCCGGTATTTTTACCGAGGTATCGAGAAGCGCACAAGCTTCCCCCTAGTCCTCGTTGGAGCCCCTCGCAAGGAATCCCTTGCAAGGGCCAAGCTCCTGGTCGGGTAACTCCGTAGATAGCCTCGGGCCTTCCCCACGCGCGAGTGGGTCTCCGACGTGCCTTCCGGCAAGCCTCTCCCGGATGCTCCCCGTCGTCTTCACTATCAAGCTTCTAGCCGAATCGCCGGGGGCCTTGTTCCCTCCGGTACACGGTGGCGGCCACACCACAACCGCGGCTGGTGTGATCTCGCAAGACTACAAGCCCCTCCGATGTACAACAATGGTGCGTGCAAGCACCGAGTGGTAAGAGGTATGCAAACCTCACTAAACACTAGGCCTAAACCTAGAGCAAACGCATAAGCGGTGGTCTAATCAACCTAAGCACTTTGCAAAGCACCTACGCTAATCACCTAATGAATCCAGCGTCCGATCAGCACTAACCGGACGCGTCCGGTCACAAAAACAGCTCTCTAAAACCTTACTGATGTTGATCGGACTCTGGCACTCAGCATCCTGTGCAGCGTCCTGTGCATCGGAGCGTCCGATGCAGCGTCCTGTATAGCGTCTAGTCGCTGTTGTTGACTCTGCTGTTGCCGAGCCTTTTGATCGGAGCGTCCTGTGCATTGGAGCGTCCTGTGCAGCGTCTTGTGCAGCGTCCTGTGCAGTGTCCTGTCACCTCTGTGAGCTCATTTCTTCGCGATCTTGCGTCCGGCTTAGTTCCTATCTTCGTGCTTGGACTTTGCTTGATATCTTAGGTCTTCTCTTGTGCTTCTAAGGTCTTGCTTGAGGTGTTTGATCATCGGATCATCACGTCGCCTTTGTCCAAGTCACGTCTTGCATCCTATTGAACTACAAAACTATCACTTGCAAATTTATTAGTCCAATTTGGTTGTGTTGATCATCAAACACCAAAATCCAAAGTAAATGGGCCAAGGGTCCATTTTCCTTACAATCTCCCCCTTTTTGGTGATTGATGACAACACGACCAAAGCAAGCAAGTAATAAAATTTTGAAATTTAAAAACTACTTACTTGCTAGGATGCAATGCAAGGGGCAAGTTTATATGATGCTAAAAGATACTACTTGTAAGACTAAAAGAAAGTTTATATGATGCTAAAAGATACTACTTGTAAAACTAAAAGATATTACATAAAAACTTATCTTGCCCTTACAAAATGTCCCCATGTGGCATTATAGATTTAAGCCTTGCTTCCTACAAATTCTCCCTATTACATAGACAATCCATAATCCATTATCCTCCCTTTCTCAGGACCATTTACCACTTGTAAATTATTGATGCTTGCCTTTGGTCCTCTAAATTCTCCCCTTTGGAATCAAACACCGAAAAGGAAGACATTAGTAGCACAAGGGAGGGTGAAACTTTGTGATCCTTTTTATGTGGAATGGAATAGGTCACAAAGTTTGACTCTCACATTATATAGACTAAGCTCCCCCTAAATTTATGCATATTGATACCAATTGAAGACTAAAGCATATGCAGAATTTGTAAGATATAGCTCAAGGGAATTTAATCTATATAATGCATGGAGAAAGCATATAAATATCAAAATGAAATCAACATGATGATATTGGTTTAGAAATACCACATGTGGACACCAAATTGATTTCTACCAAGTGTGATGCTTAACTCCGGGGACTCCATTTTCCTTGCAATGAGACTACTACACACATAATAAACTTGAAAAGGGTATTAGTCTCAAAGCATCCAACTTGTAGATTATCCTCCCCCTAAATTTGTGCACACACAAGTATGGAATACTTGTAGAAATCATGCACATTGATTTTAGAATCAAGAATACCTCTTGAAAGATGACATCTCAAGAATGTGAGAATCATTTTCGAAGATAATATTCGGGAGAAATTATCTACAATTTGGACTTTGGCACATATTAGATGAATAATCAAAAGACAAGCTATGTGCCGAGCTCCTAAACAAATTTAAACCATGTAGGTTTGCTCCAAGGATTAAGAATGAAAAACGAGCAAGCCTACCATAAGATATACCTAGTGTATGCATGACAAAAGATATAAACATGCAAATGCAAACCTAGGCATGAAGGGTAACTAGATGCTAAAAGATACCAATTGTAGGGAAATTTAAATCTAATACCGATTAAAGTAAATTGAATCTAGTTACCTAACATGGGAAGGGGAATTTGGGTCCATAGTATTCACTAACCCACTTGGCAATGATTTTGTCCATCATGATGCACCCCATGAAATGCACCCATACTTTGCCAAGTCTTTAAATTCTCCGTAGTCCATTGGACTTCTCACTTCCCTTCCGGAATCCAAACCTTCTTGGTGGTCTTCATGTTGGAAATGATCTCCTTTGGCACCCAAAAGTGTTTGACCCCATTGTTGGCTTGCTTGTTCACCTTGATGGCCACCACCTTGTCATTTTTCTTTTTCTTCAAGAGATAAGGTGTGGAGGCCTTCTTGTCCACCTTGTTGGTGTAGGTGTTGGAGAGCTTGCTTGTTTGCTTTTTCTCTTTCTTCTTTGCTTCTCCCCCATTCTTCATCTTGCACTCATAGGATTTGTGACCTTCCTTGTGGCACACGTAACAAACCACGGTTTGTCCTTCATCAAGCTTCTTTACTCCCTTGACGGTGTTATCTTGATGAAGTTGGGTTCGCTTCGCCTTGCCTTTCACTTGAGTCAAGTCCTTGGTGAGGCGAGCTACTTCTTGCTTGAGTTGCTCATTCTCCTTTGCAACCTCTTGTGTGCATGTATCTACAACAACTTTCTCAACACAAACTTGGTTGCACAAAGGTGAGTCTAGACATAGATCATTGCAAGAAGTAGAGGCATCCTTTTAGACATGTTAAAGATAGAACTTTTCTTTTAGATTCCTTGGTGGAGGTAGGACTAACGGCTTTAAGATTAGCAACTTTATTAGTTAGCTCATCACAATGTTTGCCTGGGGTTTCCATTTTGCAAGCAAACTTTTATAAGCATCTTGTGAGCTAGCTAACTTTTCTTTTAATTTTTCATTTTTCTTTACAAGTTGATCATCATTTATTGTGCATTCATTTGTTGTTGCACTAGCCTTAAGTTGCTCAATTTTAGTAGATAGTTCAACATTAAGATTAGCAAAGTTCTCATATTGTTCAAGCAAAGTTTTGTATGCTTCTTGTGAACTATCTAGCTTTTCTTTTAAAATTTTGAGCTTCTTTTGTTGACTAGTGCAAACTTTAGCATATTTAAGATTTTGTTGCACAATTTCATCATAAGAAGGCATATCATCATCACTATCACTCTCACTAGAGGATGAGCTTTCGTTACCTCGTGCCATAAGGCACACACAAGAAGAGCTTGATGATGAGTGCTTATGGCCCGCCTCTTGTGATGGTGTTCTTCTTCACTTGAAGAATCATCCCATGATCTTATTGAGGTGAGGGCTTGGTTCTTGCATGCCTTCTTCTTTGTCTTGGGTGTGGGCTTGTTTGGACAAACTTCCACAAAGTGCCCCAACTCGCTGCATCCATAGCATCCTCTCTTTCTTTGCTCATTTCTTTGATTTGTGAAAATGAGATCTTGAATTTGGATGGGCACACCCTTGACATTGAGCCTTTGGATTATCTTCTCCACCTTGTTGATTAATTTGATTGATTCTTCATCAAGATCGGAGGTGGAGGAGGAAGATTGATCATCACTTGAATCTTCATCATCATCATCACCGTCCTCATCTTCTTCTTCTTCTTCACTTGAGGAGCTTGAGCTTGAGCTTGTCTCAACTTGCTTGCCCTTCATCTTCTTTTTCTCGCTACATGCGAGAGCTTTGCCTTTGCTTGATGAAGAAGCTTCTTCTTGACCCATCTTACGTGACATTTCAAATGCCACTAACTTGCCGATGACTATGCCCGGGGTCATGGTGCTCAAGTCCTCCATATTGTGAAGGATGGTGATGATGCTTGCATATTTCTTTTGTGGTAGCATGGAGATGATCTTCCTCACGATATCCGCATCATCTAGCTTTATTAATCCTATTGAATGGAGCTCATTGATAATTAGATTCAAACATGAATATATATCACGAACATGCTCATCATCATTCATTTTAAAGGAATCATAATTTTGTTTAGCTAGACAATGTTTTTGCTCACGGACATTACTTGTGCCGTCATGGAGCTCTTGGAGTTTTAACCAAATTTCATGTGCCGTATTTAAAATAAATAGTTGGTTAAACACATCCATGCTAAATGATTCAAACAAACAATTCTTAGTTCTAGCATTGAAATGTATTTCTTTTTCATCACTCTTTGTGGGTTTTTGGGATTCTTGATGGGTTTCATCCCGTCACAAGTGAATCTCCATACACCCAAATCAACCGTCTCAAGGTGGCAAGCCATTCTAGCCTTATAATAAGGGAAGTTAGTGCCGTCAAAGTGCGGAGGCCTAGAGGTATCCATCCCAACCACTCTAAATGGCGTCGGCTCAGCGGCGGTTAAGCCAAAGGTCCAAATTGAGTCAGCAAGCTCGATACCAATTGAAGGGACCATGGCGCCTAAGAGGGGTGAATTAGGCGACTTAAAAAACTAATTCTAAACTACGACCTCTTTTTTCTACCCTTAGCAAAAAATTATACAAAAGATAAACTATCTAAATGTGCAACTACTGGTTTTGCTAATGTGTTGCTATCTCTACCGCAAAGGAGTAATGTAATCAATGTAAATGCGGAAGCTAAAGAGCAAGGTAAAGATATGCAAACTCGCGATCGACGACTCGGTATTTTTTACCGAGGTATCGAGAAGCCGCAAGCTTCCCCTAGTCCTCGTTGGAGCCCCTCACAAGAATCCTCTTAAGGGCCAAGCTCCAGGTCGGGTAACTCCGTGGATAGCCTCGGGCCTTCCCACGCAGCAAGTGGGTCTCGATGTGCCTTCCAGGCAAGCCTCTCCCAGATGCTCCCCGCCGTCTTCACTACACTATCAAGCTTAGGCCGGCGCAACGCATGGGCCTTGTTCCCTCCCGACACGGTGGCGGCCACACCACAAATGCGGTTGGTGTGATCTCGCAAGACTTCAAGCCCTCCGATGTACAACAATGGTGCTGCATAAGCACCGAGTGGTAAGAGGTATGCAAACCTCACTAAACACTAGGCCTAAACCTAGAGCAAGTGCATAAGAGGTGGTCTAATCAACCTAAGCGCCGCAAAGCACCCTCGCTAATCACCTAATGAATCACTAAGCACTATGCAAGTGGAGATCACTAAAATGGTGTATCAACACCCTTGGTATGTTTCCTTAGCTCCACACACCTCATTTGGTCGGTTGGGGTTGTATTTATAAGCCCCACTAAGAAAGTAGTCGTTGAGGGCCGAAATCGCGGCACACTGCACTGACCGAGACTCGACCCGGCGTCCGGTCGGCCTTGGCCGGGAGACAGCGTCACGTCCTGGCAGCTCTCTGAAACCTTCTCGATGTTGGCCGGACTCGCTTTTCGGCGTCACATGCGGCGTCCGGTGCGGCGTCCTATGCGCCGGGCGTGCAGTGCGACATCTGTGCGATGTCCGATTTGTTGTTGTTGACTCTGCTGTTGCCGAGCCTTTTGATCGGGCGTCACATGCGGCGTCACAGTGCAGTGGAGCATCATGCGGTGTCTGGTGCGGCGTCTGTGCGGTGTCCTGTCACCTCTGTGAAGCTCATTTCGTTTCTTAGCGATCTTGTGTTCGGCTTAGTTCCTATCTTCGTGCTTGGACTTTGCTTGATATCTTAGGTCTTCTCTTGTGCTTCTAAGGTCTTGCTTGAGGTGTTTGATCATCGGATCATCACGTCGCCTTTGTCCAAGTCACGTCTTGCATCCTATTGAACTACAAAACTATCACTTGCAAATTTATTAGTCCAATTTGGTTGTGTTGATCATCAAACACCAAAATCCAAAGTAAATGGGCCAAGGGTCCATTTTCCTTACAATCTCCCCCTTTTTGGTGATTGATGACAACACGACCAAAGCAAGCAAGTAATAAAATTTTGAAATTTAAAAACTACTTACTTGCTAGGATGCAATGCAAGGGGCAAGTTTATATGATGCTAAAAGATACTACTTGTAAGACTAAAAGAAAGTTTATATGATGCTAAAAGATACTACTTGTAAAACTAAAAGATATTACATAAAAACTTATCTTGCCCTTACAAAATGTCCCCATGTGGCATTATAGATTTAAGCCTTGCTTCCTACAAATTCTCCCTATTACATAGACAATCCATAATCCATTATCCTCCCTTTCTCGGACCATTACCACTTGTAAATTATTGATGCTTGCCTTTGGTCCTCTAAATTCTCCCCCTTTGGAATCAAACACCGAAAAGGAAGACATTAGTAGCACAAGGGAGGGTGAAACTTTGTGATCCTTTTTATGTGGAATGGAATAGGTCACAAAGTTTGACTCTCACATTATATAGACTAAGCTCCCCCTAAATTTATGCATATTGATACCAATTGAAGACTAAAGCATATGCAGAATTTGTAAGATATAGCTCAAGGGAATTTAATCTATATAATGCATGGAGAAAGCATATAAATATCAAAATGAAATCAACATGATGATATTGGTTTAGAAATACCACATGTGGACACCAAATTGATTTCTACCAAGTGTGATGCTTAACTCCGGGGACTCCATTTTCCTTGCAATGAGACTACTACACACATAATAAACTTGAAAAGGGTATTAGTCTCAAAGCATCCAACTTGTAGATTATCCTCCCCCTAAATTTGTGCACACACAAGTATGGAATACTTGTAGAAATCATGCACATTGATTTTAGAATCAAGAATACCTCTTGAAAGATGACATCTCAAGAATGTGAGAATCATTTTCGAAGATAATATTCGGGAGAAATTATCTACAATTTGGACTTTGGCACATATTAGATGAATAATCAAAAGACAAGCTATGTCTTGAGCTCCTAAACAAATTTAAACCATGTAGGTTTGCTCCAAGGATTAAGAATGAAAAACGAGCAAGCCTACCATAAGATATACCTAGTGTATGCATGACAAAAGATATAAACATGCAAATGCAAACCTAGGCATGAAGGGTAACTAGATGCTAAAAGATACCAATTGTAGGGAAATTTAAATCTAATACCGATTAAAGTAAATTGAATCTAGTTACCTAACATGGGAAGGGAATTTGGGTCCATAGTATTCACTAACCCACTTGGCAATGATTTTGTCCATCATGATGCACCCCATGAAATGCACCCATACTTTGCCAAGTCTTTAAATTCTCCGTAGTCCATTGGACTTCTCACTTCCCTTCCGGAATCCAAACCTTCTTGGTGGTCTTCATGTTGGAAATGATCTCCTTTGGCACCCAAAAGTGTTTGACCCCATTGTTGGCTTGCTTGTTCACCTTGATGGCCACCACCTTGTCATTTTTCTTTTTCTTCAAGAGATAAGGTGTGGAGGCCTTCTTGTCCACCTTGTTGGTGTAGGTGTTGGAGAGCTTGCTTGTTTGCTTTTTCTCTTTCTTCTTTGCTTCTCCCCCATTCTTCATCTTGCACTCATAGGATTTGTGACCTTCCTTGTGGCACACGTAACAAACCACGGTTTGTCCTTCATCAAGCTTCTTTACTCCCTTGACGGTGTTATCTTGATGAAGTTGGGTTCGCTTCGCCTTGCCTTTCACTTGAGTCAAGTCCTTGGTGAGGCGAGCTACTTCTTGCTTGAGTTGCTCATTCTCCTTTGCAACCTCTTGTGTGCATGTATCTACAACAACTTTCTCAACACAAACTTGGTTGCACAAAGGTGAGTCTAGACATAGATCATTGCAAGAAGTAGAGGCATCCTTTTTAGACATGTTAAAGATAGAACTTTTCTTTTTAGATTCCTTGGTGGAGGTAGGACTAACGGCTTTAAGATTAGCAACTTTATTAGTTAGCTCATCACAATGTTTGCACAGGGTTTCCATTTTTGCAAGCAAACTTTTATAAGCATCTTGTGAGCTAGCTAACTTTTCTTTTAATTTTTCATTTTTCTTTACAAGTTGATCATCATTTATTGTGCATTCATTTGTTGTTGCACTAGCCTTAAGTTGCTCAATTTTAGTAGATAGTTCAACATTAAGATTAGCAAAGTTCTCATATTGTTCAAGCAAAGTTTTGTATGCTTCTTGTGAACTATCTAGCTTTTCTTTTAAAATTTTGAGCTTCTTTTGTTGACTAGTGCAAACTTTAGCATATTTAAGATTTTGTTGCACAATTTCATCATAAGAAGGCATATCATCATCACTATCACTCTCACTAGAGGATGAGCTTTCGTTACCTCGTGCCATAAGGCACACACAAGAAGAGCTTGATGATGAGTGCTTGCGGCCTCGCCTCTTGTGATGGTGTTCTTCTTCACTTGAAGAATCATCCCATGATCTTATTGAGGTGAGGGCTTGGTTCTTGCATGCCTTCTTCTTTGTCTTGGGTGTGGGCTTGTTTGGACAAACTTCCACAAAGTGCCCCAACTCGCTGCATCCATAGCATCCTCTCTTTCTTTGCTCATTTCTTTGATTTGTGAAAATGAGATCTTGAATTTGGATGGGCACACCCTTGACATTGAGCCTTTGGATTATCTTCTCCACCTTGTTGATTAATTTGATTGATTCTTCATCAAGATCGGAGGTGGAGGAGGAAGATTGATCATCACTTGAATCTTCATCATCATCATCACCGTCCTCATCTTCTTCTTCTTCTTCACTTGAGGAGCTTGAGCTTGAGCTTGTCTCAACTTGCTTGCCCTTCATCTTCTTTTTCTCGCTACATGCGAGAGCTTTGCCTTTGCTTGATGAAGAAGCTTCTTCTTGACCCATCTTACGTGACATTTCAAATGCCACTAACTTGCTGATGACTATGCCGGGGTCATGGTGCTCAAGTCCTCCATATTGTGAAGGATGGTGATGATGCTTGCATATTTCTTTTGTGGTAGCATGGAGATGATCTTCCTCACGATATCCGCATCATCTAGCTTTATTAATCCTATTGAATGGAGCTCATTGATAATTAGATTCAAACATGAATATATATCACGAACATGCTCATCATCATTCATTTTAAAGGAATCATAATTTTGTTTAGCTAGACAATGTTTTTGCTCACGGACATTACTTGTGCCGTCATGGAGCTCTTGGAGTTTTAACCAAATTTCATGTGCCGTATTTAAAGTAAATACTTGGTTAAACACATCCATGCTAAATGATTCAAACAAGCAATTCTTAGCTCTAGCATTGAAATGCATTTCTTTTTCATCACTCTTTGTGGGGTTTTTAGGATTCTTGATGGGTTTCATCCCATCACGAGTGACTCTCCATACACCCAAATCAACCGCCTCAAGGTGGCAAGCTATTCTAGCCTTATAATAAGGGAAGTTAGTGCCGTCAAAGTGCGGAGGCCTAGAGGTATCCATCCCAACCACTCTAAATGGCATCGGCTCAACGGCGGTTAAGCCAAAGGTCCAAATTGAGTCAACCGGCTCTGATACCAATTGAAGGGACCATGACGCCTAAGAGGGGGGGGGTGAATTAGGCGACTTAAAAAACTAATTCTAAACTACGACCTCTTTTTCTACCCTTAGCAAAAATTATACAAAAGATAAACTATCTAAATGTGCAACTACGGTTTTGCTAATGTGTTGCTATCTCTACCGCAAAGGAGTAATGTAATCAATGTAAATGCGGAAGCTAAAGAGCAAGGTAAAGATATGCAAACTCGCATCGACGACTCCGGTATTTTTACCGAGGTATCGAGAAGCGCGCAAGCTTCCCCCTAGTCCTCGTTGGAGCCCCTCACAAGGAATCCCTCTTAAGGGCCAAGCTCCAGGTCGGGTAACTCCGTGGATAGCCTCGGGCCTTCCCCACGCGCAAGTGGGTCTCTGATGTGCCTTCCGGCAAGCCTCTCCCAGATGCTCCCCGCCGTCTTCACTACACTATCAAGCTTCCGGCCGAAACGCCGCGGGCCTTGTTCCCTCCGGTACACGGTGGCGGCCACACCACAAATGCGGTTGGTGTGATCTCGCAAGACTTCAAGCCCCTCCGATGTACAACAATGGTGCTCGCAAGCACCGAGTGGTAAGAGGTATGCAAACCTCACTAAACACTAGGCCTAAACCTAGAGCAAGTGCATAAGAGGTGGTCTAATCAACCTAAGCACTTCGCAAAGCACCTACGCTAATCACCTAATGAATCACTAAGCACTATGCAAGTGGAGATCACTAAAATGGTGTATCAACACCCTTGGTATGTTTCCTTAGCTCCACACACCTCATTTGGTCGGTTGGGGGTTGTATTTATAAGCCCCACTAAGAAAGTAGTCGTTGGGGACGAAATCCCGCTTTTCTGCTACTGACCAGACTCTGACCAGCGTCCGGTCAGCACTGACCGGACGCGTCCGGTCACGAAAACGGCTCTCTGAAACCTTACTGATGTTGACCGGACTCTGGCACTCAGCGTCCTGTGCAGCGTCCGGTGCAGCGTCCTATGCATCGGAGCGTCTGGTGCAGCATCCTGTGCAGTGTCCGGTTGCTGTTGTTGACTCTGCTGTTGCCGAGCCTTTTGATCGGAGCGTCCTGTGCAGCGTCCGGTGCAGCGGAGCGTCCTGTGCAGTGTCCTGTGCAACGTCCTGTGCAGTGTCCTGTCACCTCTGTGAGCTCGTTTCTTCGCGATCTTGTGTTCGGCTTAGTTCCTATCTTCGTGCTTGGACTTTGCTTGATATCTTGGGTCTTCTCTTGTGCTTCTAAGGTCTTGCTTGAGGTGTTTGATCATCGGATCATCACGTTGCCTTTGTCCAAGTCACGTCTTACATCCTATTGAACTACAAAACAATCACTTGCAAATTCATTAGTCCAATTTGGTTGTGTTGATCATCAAACACCAAAATCCAAAGTAAATGGGCCAAGGGTCCATTTTCCTTACAACGGGGAATGTGAAGTGTACTAGAAAAGATCAAGGTCGCCCAAGGATGAAGTGTTTTTGGAGGCAGAGAGGTGTCTTCTAAGGTTTTCCTAAGATAACTAGGTAACCAAGGTTCAGGCTTACTAAACTCACTTACTTCAGAGCATCAGTACCTTTCCGACCCTTGAGGGTGTGAGAAAATGTGGTCGAGGGAAGGCTACCAAAAAGCTCTACAGAAACACCAATCCGAACATGGTGGAGTACAAAGGCCTAGTCAGAGCTGTTACCTCTGGGGCTACCACAACTATCAATGGGATTGGGTGTAAACTTAGGTAAGCACTAGTCTAGACATCACGTCTATGCTAACGATTACTACTCTAGCCCGAATTCTTAGACTAGAGTACTCGGTCGAGCAGAGTTCCCATAAGTGAAGCAAAGTAAGAACTAAACTTAGTCAAGTAGAAAGCTTGGAAATACCAAAAGTAAACCTAGATATTACTCAAGTCGAGTCAGCCCCGTAGAGGTACAAAGTTGAGGAGGACCCAACAAACCTGGCTCCTCCTTAGCTCTATTCCTCTCCTCTCTTCCTATTTTCTCTATTACAACTAGGTGTGAAGCACCTCGAGGGACACTACTACAACTTTGGATGAAGAATGGAGCTCAAATGTAGGTGTGTCTTGAGAGGGAGCTCTCCCCCTCCTTTTATCCTAGCTTCAGGTCGGTTTCGATGGAGATAAACATGGAAACCTCATGAACCGATCCCTAGGCGCATTAATTGTACCGCTTGCGCAAGGGGGGGCCGAGCAAAGCTGGGGGCGGTGCGCCCGCACCCCTGGTGCGGCCGCACTAGGCCTGGCCCGCCTCGCCACCACCTTCTTGTGGTCGGTTCCTGGTTGGGCCTAGGCCGCATCCACGCCAGAGCTTGGCCTAGATTTGATTATTGATTGGGCTTTCTCTTATTTCTTTATGCATTTCTGCTTTACGCTTTGCCTGATTGCGCACTTTGAGTACTTTCCCATGTCTTTCCCAATATATCCTCCTGCAATTTGAACAATCACCAAAACTCATAGAATTTGTTAGTATAAACCCTAATACTAAGTTTGGTGTTTATATGGGAGGATTTTATGCGAAAGTTGGCGGTTATTTTTAGGCGTTAAGGACCGCAAACAGCTGCTGCCCCTGCTGTTGTGCCATCCCCCGCCACTCCCCGTCCTCCGCCGCGTTGTGTCTCCACCACACTTCTTCCCCCATCCTAACGTCTTATCTCCTCTGCAACATCTGTCCTACCGTTGCAACATATGTAGTATACTCTTGAAACATACCTGTATAGTCATTGCAACATCCAGATGAAACACTTGCAACATACGTTTGAAACAACTGAAACATTTGGAACATACATTTGCAACACACGTCTAAAACAGCTGAAACATGTGGAACATATACTTACAACATACATGTGTAGCCATTGCAATATATATAACATCAGATCTACTTTTGCAACATCCAGATGAAACACATAAAACATACAGATGAAACACATGAAACATACGGTTGCAAAAGGCTCGTCAACGCGGAGCTCAACGCCGGCGTGGAGCTCGATGCCATGGAGTGCCGCGGAGGTCTCTGGTGCGAAGCTCATCGGTGGGTGGTCATGTAGAGTAGTAGCAGCAGGCGGATGGGCGCGCGGCTATGGCGCTAGTCTGGGCGGGATGCCAATTCCGGCGGGAGGCGCGATGGAGGCGTCGAATCCACGCAGGCGGGCCGCTCGACGGGCGGGGAGGGCGATGGGATGGAGCAAGCATCGCGGGTGGGAGTAGGGAGGCGGAGTGAGGCGCGATGTCCGGATGGGGCGGACACCCGTGGCCAAGCATTATCCATTTATCTATGGTCATACGGTGACATAAAACCCCTTAGCGATTAGTATCTCGTAAAGCCACTATACTAACTAGTTTTCATAATTTATGTTGTTTTATTTTATATATAATATTGTGCTGGTGTTTTTCGCTCTCGCAAAATATATAAAAACTGTGTATTTTTATTGGGAATATGTTGATTGTCTCTGGCGACATAGCTATGCACGTAACAGCGCAATAGTTTCCACTTGTTTTATGGGCAGAGAGACGATGAAATTTCAAAAAAATCCTTATCGTGTCACAGTTCTTGATCATTGCATTGTCGTTCATATCCAGAATAATCGAAGAGGATTCGATTCTTTGGGGAGAAAACATTTAAAAAAAAAAGGAAAATCCATATCAGGTTTGGATCACACAAAAGTAACTGCGACAGCACGCTGGAGTGACCTATCTATAAAGCAACATTTGTTGACAATAATAAACTTGTGGACTGTCCTGAATAATAGTCACTACTGGCAAATTTATAAGGAAAAGTGGAAGAATCAATATGTAGTTGGCTGTCTAATCACCTTTTCTCAGTGAATTCTTAATAGTGGCTTAGTCAAACGATGATGCACCAACAACCTTGTGCAAAAAGAGAAGGGACAAGGAGATTGTATGAACTGTTGGTTGGAGACACTATATAAGCTCTCTCAGCCATGCATATTGGTTGGAGAGACATATGGGCACTCTCAATTATTGGGCACACTCTGCATATCTCTAATTTAAGTTGTGGAAGAGACATATTTTAGCTTTAGTGGATCATATCTAGCATATGCCATTATTTAAAAAATATCTAGCATATGCATTCATGTATATGTCTTTTTTCTCAGCAAGGTTCATGACAGAGTCTACTTTAATTTTAATTGTCGGCCGCTTGAATTTTCTTCTTTTATTTATATTATGCTATTCTTCAAACTTACTTTCTTTTAATAAGTGTAATTATTATCAAATTTTGTTAGTTTCCTCATGAAGCTTCGAGATTATGAAACCAAGAAATAAACAAATACATTTAAAATGTATCATAATTCAAACAAATCACGTTTTTAGTGCACAAACTCACTCTATGTATGCTTGCTCTGATGCAATTATAGCCTTATAGATTTAAACATTTACACTCCGGTTATAAAATGAATATGTAGAGTAACCAAAATGAATATTACTAGTTACTCACTTCCTCCAAAAAATACAAGGTATCATAAGAATTCTATAATATTATTATAGGGTAAAGCAAATAACACATGTAAATCTCTACTAGTCCAGTTCTGTTTGTTTGAGCTTTTGGTTACTTTTAAACTACTAGCTTTTGGACTTTCCAAAATCCAACCAATTCTCATAAACCAAAAGCTCAGAAGATCACAATAGTGAGCTTGTGGCTTTTGGCTTTCGGGAGTTTTTTTTTTTTTTTGCTTTTTCTAAGGTCCAGAAGCTAAGGTCTAAAAGCTCTCAAAAAGCTCAAACAAACAGGTTGTTGTGATTATCAAACATTAATGGTAGGCATGCATATAAATTTTTTATTATTTAAACTGTATTACTTCACCTAGAATCCCTTATAATTTGGGATAATTTTTAAATGCTTGTGCATCTCTTATATTTCAGTACTAAGGGAGTAATAAGCTTTTCTTTGTAAATAGAGAAAACTGTGGTGAAGTTTGATAGAGCTCTAGATCAAGGAAATCCATGGATTTCTTGGATCTAGATGTTTGTAGCTCCATGAAATCTTGGATTTGTAGCTGTAGGTACACTCAGAACGTTTTGGTGAATCATTTTAATCATACTTTAGACTAGACATAAATATTTAATGTAGTTAATTTACAATCTCTAACCTAGCCTTGGATCTAGAGCTATGTCAAACAAGCCCTAAATTTTGTCCACTTAAGAAATATATTTGATGATTGTTGAATAAATATATACAAAGAGGAGGGAAAATGAGTGTAAATGGTGAGATATACAATACTGCAAAAAAAACATTTATATTTGACGTTTCATCTCACAAGTATTCTTTGGAACCATCTAAGATTGTATTATATCTAATAGTTTGAATTAAAAACCATCTGAGATGAGATTTGCGGTATATTAGAATGTTAGGATACAAAGACACCCCCGTGGTCACAAAGAAAATCCATAAGAGATAGTATCTCGCATATTGCTTACCAGAAGCATGCCCTAACGCGTTGCCGCGGGATTTTCTTAAAAATAAACCTCATTTATATATAGCATTACTATATGGTATATCATGTGTATATATATGGCTTTGACTTTCATGTTATTTTATTGTATCGTATCTGGAAAAAAATTGGTAAGCTAATAGAAGAAAAACCAATAAAATAGGTGATTGAACAAATAGTATATGTAGATGACTTTACGTTAGTAGATTAAAGATTAAAATTATTGCACATAATAGATATGATGTGGACATTATTTGTAATTAATAAGGGATGACATGAATAGCTTGCATGAAAGGATTGAAAGTTAGTGGGACACTTAGTGGAAAATGATGTGGACACCTTGCATGAAGAGAGAAAACATCTAGTGGGGTTTAGCTTTATAAGAGTATATAAATTTGAATGTTGGGACCATGGGGGATAACTCCCATCTGTAACAGATCTAAACATATATATAAGGCCTCTTGTGTTTTTACCATTGTTTTAAAGTCTAATCATGGTTTTGCACTTTTTATTTAACTTTGTAATTTTTCTCCTGCTTTTTCAAAATGAAGGTAGAGTTTATCCTATCTGCATTTAGAGAAGTTAAATGTGTATGGGTTTAGCAAAAAAAAAAGGGACTAGTTTTCCCTAGTGAATTTGCCTCTAGATTTTTAGTACTCTTTGATTTTAACCTCTATTTTGATAACAATTATTTGGACAACTAAATTGAAGATATTTCAAATCTAAGCAAAATTAAAGAGTTAGTATCAACCGGGACTAAAGGGTCTACATTAGTCCGGGTTTGTCGGTGTTTCGTAAATCAGACTAGTAAATTTATACGATTGTCGCGCTGTTCTAGGAAGACGATGGTAGCATCCAATAGACATGCGGATTTATACTGGTTCAGGCCGGAACCCTACGTCCAGTCTCAGAGAAGATCGAGTGCGTATTCCTCGCTTGAATGCTATGAAGTTCTTACAATGGGGGTGCAAGAATGGTGAAAGAGCTGGTAGAACCTATGCTAGACGAGGGGTAGCCTGAAGAGAAGCTCTAGGAGCCCTACTGCTATGGATGGAATGGTAGAGGATGAAGAATGAGAAGATCTCCCGAGGTGGGTGCCCTGGCTGCCCTTATATAGAGTTCGGGGCTAGGGCTTGATACAAAGAGGAGGTTCCCCCGACCGAAGGGTTGTGAGCCTGAGGGAGGTCCTAACTAACTTGGCTTGCAAGCTATGCCGTCTTCTGGTGTTTGTTCGGGCGTGGCCATCGTCATGGTCTTATGGCCATGTTGCGGCAGAGCGAGACATGGTGCTACTGTACCGACCGTGGCGAGCACTGTAGGCACATCGGTGGTTTGTTAGCCGTCCTATACAATGTGGTGTCCGTCATGGTCTTCGTCGCCGCTTCTAGGTTCCCCGAGGTGCCGTACCCATAGCAGGTAGCTGCCCCGAGTCGTCGTTCGTCTGGTTGTTTCTTAGGGCCGAGGGCCACAACCCCGATCATCGGGGTTAGGGCTTTTAACCGGCCTGGTCAGCCTCTATGCTGAGACCCTTGTCGTGTCTCCCATTCCGCAGTGGGTAGGACCGTACACCTGCCTGGTTGGGTCGTATCCAGTCGGTGGTCATCGTACCCATCATTACTGCCTCGAGGCGGTGTTGTCTTGTCCATGTAGCGTGGAACAGGGTTAGCGTCTGACTGGGCTGAGGTGACTACTGTCGCCTTGGTCCTTACGTGGTCAGAGCAGTGTACTTGCCCCTATCAGGGTAGGCTCGCTTGTCAAGGCATGATCTCTTTCTATCTCTTCTGGAGGTCGTGCACCTTGCGATCATGGTGAGACCAAGGCAGGTGGAAGGGGTCATGGATAACCCTGACCTCAGCACCTGGCCTGACCTGTTTGGCTTTTACCAGGCCTCGGTCATTTGGGCCTTTGTCTGTTGTTGCATTCTGAGCTATGTGGCCCACCATCTAATCGATGCCTTGAGATACCCTAGGGTTATAACCCCGACAGTAGCCCCCAAGCATTTTTGCGATCATGAAATGATCGTGAAAGCGTTGGTATGCGCGTACGTTGCGGCGTGGACTCACGGTCGTGGCTTATTCGAGCTCCATTGCTCGGCTCCTTGCTGGTCGATGTATTCAATGCGGCAAGCGGCCATCATGTTTCGCTTTGTTAGGGCATCTCGATGATGCGGTACTCGACTGTTGTGTTTGTGGACTGTGCATCAGGGCTTGCGTTCCAGGCAGGACCGAGTGGTCTTGTCGATGCTATATCGGCCCTGCCTTTAGGAAGATATTGATTTTTCTTGATCTTTCATGCCTCCTATTGCTCGCCACGTGGCGAGGGAGTCCCAGGCTATTCAATCCACCCTTGGGCTTATAAGTGAGGGCCTTCCTCCGTCTAGGCTGCCTCTGGCGCCGAGATTCCTTTGGCCCCTTCGAGGGGCTGAGCTTCAATGGGGGACCGAGAAAGGTCTTTGAAGGGAACCATGTGGTTCTCGGGCATGCGTCCTGCTGGAGACCATTCGTGGCAGCCAGAGGCTATCATTGCTAGTTCCAACAGTCAATGCTAGAAGGGATTTTGTGAGTCGGAGGGCGAGGGGCAGTATGGCCACCGTGTCGGGTTATACGCGACATCGGTGTGCCATCTTGTTGCCATATCTCGCTCCGAGCCTAGGTGGCTCGTGTGCTCAAAATGGGCAACGACTAGTGTCACTCCTGGCTCCCCTTGGAGCCCTACGCGTTGGTCATCGACCCACCCGGACTGTCGGTGGGACAAGAGGAGGATGAAACAGTGCTTCCCCGTCACTCCACCCCCGTTAGATCGGGTAGGATGGCGATGTGGCCATACTACAGCTGTCGGCCGCCCCTTCCTCTAAAGCCAGAGGAGTTGCAGTGGCACACCTACGCATTGCTCCTCAGAGGCATGGCGCTGTCCCTAGCGGCGCTTGGCCCTGCGTTGTTAATTGGTATCACCATTGTGGTGACACCTTTCATTGATTTTTAGCGGCGGTGGCTGCTTTGGTTCCGGCTGGAGGAATTTCCCTCTGATCCCTCTATAGCCTACACTGTGAGCCCCTGAGCCATGGGTTTGGGGTCGTCCCTTTGACCCCGGCTTGTTTGGAGAGGCTATTTTGTCCCGGTGTTTTGGGGGTTCGTTCCCTCAACCTCTTTCTACATAGTCACGGGGTTTCTTGCAGTCATGCATCGGCTCATAGGTCTTGGACCCTTTCGCTTTTTCCACATGACCAAGTTGTGATCGTGTTTTGGGTTCTGCATTGCGTGTCTCCCCGGCCTTTTGCTCCATTGATCTCTCCTGGAGTGGTCGTGAACCCCTGATGGTTTATGGGTCTCTAGAGCAGGCCTTAGGTCTAAGACCTGGGATGCAGGGAGGAGTTAGCCGTGGCTTGGCCCTGGTTTCCTTCGGGGTCATGGGGACCCTACTATGTCTTTCCCTGATTTCCTTGCCGACCCCGAAAGGTTGTGTTGCCTTGTTGAAGGCGGGTTTGTTTTTGCCCCATGAGGGAAGAGGCATGTCCACCGTAACCACGTGGTTGGAGTGGTGCGCCTCATCAGGGTCTATGGGTAATTTGAGTTGGATCCAATATCCTCCCCAATCGTCATGGAGTTCGGCTGTGCCTCACATGAGACGTCCCATAAATCGTCGTCCGTCAATCCCGTTGGTCCCCAACCGCCTTCGCAGCGGCCAGAGGGCAAGATGCCTCCCCCTAAGGGGGTCAACCTGGGATACTTCAAAGTGGATGACTCAAACACAGGGAGAGATGGTCATGTGGCTCCGCACCACCAATTGGAGCCGCAGGGGCCCATCTCCTCCCTGCCCCTATCCCTTTTGTGGCCTCGAGCCCTTCTAAGGGCCAGCCCAAGAGTGAGTTTCCTAAGTACGACGTGGGGTCGCGATTATGGTGGGCCACTCGGTGCACGATCCCGGGGGGACGGTCGGCCTCCCCGGTCACATCATGGCGTGATGGCGATCGCTCGTGAATGGTCATGCGCCGTGAAATGCGGACGCGTAAATTGAAACTACAGAGGGAAAGTGGCGGTGTGCACAGCTTACTTGATTCGCACCATCGCTTGGGCGACCATCATTCTGCCTCCCTTCCGATCGCTTCACCAGCTTTGTCGGGTTTACCAAGCGGTTAGTAAATGTAATTGTGCGCGCGTGCGCTTTGAGTGCCCTTAGTGGTTACAAATACACTTGGAGCAAAACTATGAGGATGCATTCGTCTTGAGTTGCCTGCTCCTCCACTTCCCTGTCCCCGCTCTTTCTCATCTGGAGTTCCCTCCTTGTTGGTGAAGATGAGTCACAGCAAGCGGCCACTGGGAGAGTCGTCCGGTGCCGATGAGGTGCCACCACCTATCCGTCCTTGCCTATGCGATCAAGGGTAAGTGCATTTGGATGATTCTTGAGTTTGAGGGTCCGACCTATGTTGATCCTGTGTGGCCTGTAGTGCTGCCTCCCATGCCGCGCCCATGGGGGCCGTCGACGCTGCTCGCGCCATGACCCCGCCCACTGGGGGGTCGAGCTCATCATCGTCTTCCTTGGATGATTGGCACGAGTTCCATGAGCTCGTTCACAGAGCAGACGAGGCTCGCTAGCGCTTCTCCGACGCCACTCGTGAAGTGAACTGGCTAGAGCGCTGTCTTGAGGCCGTCCGGGTGGCCCTTGAGGCCTCGGAGAGGGAGACCGCTGACGTGCAGGCGGCGGCCGCCAACGCCTAGGCCTGCATCATGGGTAAGGATGCTTCTATGTCTTGTTGTTCTGCTCATTGTTCATCATCCCTGACCTTCCCTCCTTCTTGTTGCCAGTGTTGGAGGAGCAACTGGCGGCTTCCCGCCATGAGATGGAGGAGGCCCACCTCCGGGAGGTTCTTCTGATGGAGGACCGTGAATGCGTGGTGGTGGCCAGAATTCAACAGGGCTGGCGTTGCTCTTGCCGTCCTCTGACTTTCACACAACATTGGGACTTCCGTTAGGTGGCGCCCGGGTTTTCGGATCATGCCAAGAAAGTGAGCGGAGCGAGGGAGGAGTAAGCAAGCGCTTGCCATCGCTATTGCCACCATCGTGGCCACTGTAAACGTGGAGGATATCCTCCGCGGCGGTGGTCAGGGGCCTTAGGTTGTACCTAGGGTCCTTCGATGAATGCGATCCTTTAGCTTGTGTCCCATGTTACTTTTTCTTTCGCGCGTCGGCTGCGGAACTTGTGCATTTGAATGCCATGGTCATGGCCTTTCCAGAGCATCGACCTGCATAGTCTGGCTAGGCGCGGCTCTATTTTCATGACCTTAGTGTCATAGGAGTGGTCCGGCGGCTGCGCGCCTAGTGCCATTCTCTTTTCTATAGGTCATGATGATTTTTCCGGTGAGCGTCGATGCATAGTATGCCACGGTTTAGCCCCCGCGAGTGAGCCGTGTCGTCGGGCACGCGCCGATCGACACAGGTCCCTTGGGGGAACACGCATTGTTAGAGTGTCACCTTGACACGCACTTGTTAGGACATGTCGCGATCTCTGGGTACGGAAAGGACTTATTGATGATCATGTACAAAATTTTCAGTGGGCTGGGAGCAGCCTTGATGCAAATACCAAGTGTTCACGCCATAGGTCGTGGCCTTTGTCGCTCGCGGTGTCCGACGCGGTGGGGCCTGGAGCTCAGGGCTTGATGAGTCATGGAGCACAATTTGTTGCGATACCTCTCGCGCTTGCTGATCGTGCCATCGTCGAGCCACGTCGTCGCCTGCCTCGCCACGCGCCGAGGTCAAGGTCACAGAGTGTGGCCTTCATGTGCTCCCCTACCATGTAGGGAAGACATATTTGGGCTGAGCCCCCTATGGCTGGCATACGACGGTCGCGATGTCATAATTCTCCTGCTCGTAGAGGTGGGCCTGCTGAAGGTCGCCCCCTATGGTGATGACCCCATGAGGGCCGGGCATCTTGAGCTTCAGATAGGTGTAGTTGGGGACGGCCATGAACTTGGCGTAGCATGGTCGGCCTAGGATGGCGTGGTATGTGCCAGGAAAGTCCGCTATCTCAAAGGTGAGCATCTTCGTGCGGAAGTTGGCTCGACCCCCGAACATTACGGGTAAGTCGACCTGACCGACGGGGACGGCTTGGAGCCTGAGTATGACTCCGTGGAATGGAGCACCGGACGGTCATATAGCTAACCGTGCGAGCCCCATGGTGTCATAGGTCTCGACGTAGAGAAGGCTGAGGCCACTCCCACCATCCATGAGGACTCGAGACAGGCGGGTCTTGTCGATAATCGGGTCGATGATGAGGGGGAAGTGTCCCTGTTGTAGAATGTGGTCGGGGTGATCCTTTCTATTGAAGGTGATCGTGGTTTCCGACCATTTCAGGAAAGCCAGGACGGCTTCACCTAGGGCGACCACATTGACCTCCCTAGCTATGAGTTTCTGCCGGCACCAGGACTCATACGCCATTGGTCCACTAAAGATCATGAGGCACCCTCTCGGGTCAGGATACACATCCCCCTTCTCTTCGTTGTCAACGGGTCCGGACGGCGCGCCCGTGCCGGTCATCTTGTAGTCGCCACTGAAGTAGCGCTTGATGAGGTCGCACTCTTAGAGTGTGTGCTTGACTGGATAGCCATGATTGCGACACGACATCTTGACTATCTTGTTGAAGCTGACATGGCTGGGCTTGCCAGTCTTCTGCTTATGGACCCGGTCGACAGCTGCGACGAACTCGCTATCGCGGCGCCTCTAACTGTCCTTCTTGCCTTTTATTCGCCGATTGCGGTCCTTAGCCACATCTGTGGGTTCGGCTTGCGCCTTGCCCTTGTGCTTGTAGAAGACTGCACGGACGGCCTCCTCACCGGAGGCGTGACTTGTCGCGAGGTCGAGCAACTCTCGCATCGTTCGTGGTTTGTAGCGCCCGAGCTCGTGGACGAGTGCTTCATTGGTCGTGCCAGAGATGAACGCTCTGATCATGCCTGCATCCACAATGTCGGGAAGCTCGTTGCACTGCTTGGAAAAGCGGCGGATGTACTCGTGTAGAGTTTCTCCCACCTTCTGCTTGCAGGCCTTGAGATCCTAGGAATTCCCAGGCCGCATGTACGTGTCCTGAAAGTTTCCCACGAAGATGCGCTTGAAGTCTTCCACGAATGGATGTTGTTCGCGGGGAGATGCTCGAGCCATGCTCGGGCACTTTCTATGAGGTAGAGCGATAGGTACTGTATGATGAAGAGGTCGTCGTCCACCCTGCCTGCTCGACAGGCGAGACGGAAGTCCTCTAGCCACACGGCGGGGTTGGTGTCCCCTGAATACTTGACAATGTTCGGCGGCACGCGGAAGCGCGCTGGGAATGGCATTTGCCGGATCCTTTTTGCGAACGCCTGCGGTCCGCAGGCATCCGGACTTGGGCTGCGTCGAGCGTCCTGCACCCTAGGGTGCTGGCCATGGTTATCCGGGTCGCTGTCGTCGTAGTGTAGCTGGTCTTTGCCCGCCCAGTTGGGCCCAGGGCGCCTGGCGCCTTGAGTTGGGTGGGCATTGTGATTTCCGATGTGACGGCTGTGCACCGGGGAGGGTTCCCACCCATGTGCTGCGTTGTCGTCGTCCGATCGAGCGCGCTCGACGCATGGTGCCCCTCGGGGGCGCCATGTGCCGATGAGATGTGCACGAAGCTGGCTTCGGGATGCCGCTTCTCCACGGAGCTTTGGGCCTGCTGCACCGCCACGGTTTCTAGCAGGTCCCAGACTCCTGATGGACGCGCTGTGACGTTCTGGCTGGCGCCACCATAGTTCTCGTGTGTGTGTGTATAGGGAGAATATATTCAGTAGTCAGCTACAAAATAAGTTATTCTGTAGCCACCTCCATTTACGATAATTTTGTATACTAATTTACGATAATGTCAATACATATTTACGATAGTTGGGTTACTATAACACATGGGGATATTTACCATAACATTATAGTAAACCACTTATTAAGGAGTTAATATAATCTCGTAAATTAACATAGTAATTATTGTAACTCAAAGTGGCTACAAAATAAGTTATTTTGTTGCCAGCTATAAGGTAGTGTGTGTGTGTGTATATATATATATATATATATATATATATATATATATATATATATATATATATATATATATATATATATTCAGTAGTCAAGATCTCAGCCTCTCGAATACAGTGTGACGTGCAAGATCAAGCGTTACTGCACGATAGAGATGCACGCCACAGAAACGACCTAGTTGAAAAATTTAGGGTATTGAGATGATATGAGCTACTATTCTATGATGAACCGGGTTAAAAAAACCTATGGATTTACGGGTTTAGGTACTATACCCGTAGACCCATGCCCACAAACCGATTGGGCCTAGCTTATTTGTCCCATTAACAAACCCATGGATAAAGAAATTGACCATATACTTAACCTAAAATACAGTAAAAACTCACCGGGTTTCGGATTTTGGGTACCTGTTGCCATCTCTAAGCAAGTAAGCACGTGTGTTCTCATAAGGTTGTGCTATATGTTTTGAAAATAAATTCACAGGATCTAACAGAAAAATGTTAAAGAAAAACGAAAGACGGAAGGAGAGGAGAGAGAGAAAAAAATCCATTTAGCTACGGCATCTCGCAGGTTGTAGAGCATATGCATGCATATGCACGAAACCACAAGAGACACCCAGGCAGCAGCAGCAGTTGTCACCGCAGCGGCAGGACGTCCGGACGCCAAGCGGGGAAGGCAAGGCAAGGTAACAATGCGGACACGCCTCCCCCGCCTCCCTACCTTCCAATCCACCACCCAACCCGTGCACAACAGGCGGCACGCAACGCAACGCAGCCTCTCCTTCACCGGAAAAATCCTATAAAACGACGCGCCCCTCTTCCCCCGCCATCGTAGCTCCTTCTCCTACACAGAAACGCCGACGCCTCCGGCCAAAAAACCGTCACCACACACGACCAAATCTTTTCCTCCCCATACACAAGCGACTCCCAACCCAACACCGCGGCTCGTCGAGCGAGTCGTCGCCGGCCGGCCGCTATATACACAAGAAAGCCAAGGAAAACACTCCTCCTCCCTCCCTCCCTTCCTTCCTTCTCTACCATATATCCAAGCTAGAACCAAAGCTAGCTTGCGACTTGGCAACCACTTCTACAATTTGGCCGGGCTACACGTACGATTCAAGCAGCAGGCAGGATGGTGGCGCCGGTGGTGATCGCGTCGGCGGGGCTGGGCATGCTGGCCGGCGTGGCGATGGCCAACCGGTCCCTTGGGAATGGGCTCCCAGCGGCCTCCAGGTGGGACGCGCGCCCTCGCTGCGCCACGTGCGGCGGCTCCGGCCGCGTCGAGTGCATGTGCAACCGCTGGTCCGACAGCGACTCCGGCTGCCGGACCTGCGCGGGGTCGGGGAGGATGCCCTGCCGCAGCTGCGGCGGGTCCGGCACGGGCAGGCCGCTCCCGGCGCGGCTCACCGTCCAGCACCAGAAGCCAACGCCGCCGGCCGGCTACAACTGATGATGGAATATGATTGTCGCAGGCGAGGTGCAACCCATCCAAGAAAATCAGTTAAACTGCGATAAGATCCTCTAGCTAGCTAGTTAATTATATATGTATACGTCCGATCCATTCGTGTGGATGATATGCATGTTGTATACTATATGTACATGTCTCTTCTTCAAGACTAGTTGTAATTGAGCTGAGCATACTTGGTGTTGCTGTTGTTCATCAGTTAATTTGCAAATTGCAGGAGGAAGAAGAAAAAACAGAGTGGAAATGATTTTTTTTGGAGATCTAAGAACAACATAATTGAGAAGGGAGGGCAGGTGATTAGAACACAGTTTTGTTGGAAATTAAAGGTTGTAGTTAAGTGTGGTGGATGTAATATTATATATATATATATATATATATATATATATATATATATATATATATATATATATATATATATGCTTAGATTCGTTAATATTATATATGCACCCACATAATCATGATTTACAGAGATTATATTTGTTGTGATTTGAGTGCCCTTTTCCTGGATGCTATTTTCATTTCCTTTTATTTAGTGCCTCAGATCTATCTCTGTTCAGTTGGTGGATTGCCCTTTAATTATCATATATTGTTCTTCATGGTTCGGATCTAATTCTCTTTTAACTTTGTGATGTTTTTTTTTGTTGCTGCTGATTGGTGAGCATCGTTATCGTACTTTCCAGGATGTTTGTTTTTGTTGAAGAATAAGACCACGGCAGCGCTTGTTGTTCGCGTGATTATTTCCTTTGTCCTTGAACATCTTATAGCTCTTTTATGTGAATTTAGCCCTATTGATTCCAAGCTAATATACATGTACATATATACTAGCTCTTTATCTGTATTAGCCCTACTAATTACAAGCTGATGCATCTAATAAGTAAGGTTACCAATATAGATCTGTTACCGTCTTTTTGGAAAAAAGTAGATCATAAAGTTGAACAATGAAAAATATAGATATACTGGTAACCATGCACATCATAAGGTCCTATTTTAATTTCAGCCATGTCTTTTACACATTCATCAATTCATGTATGAATAGAAAAAGATTACGTGCTTGAGAGGGATGGCAGTAACTTATATAGTATGTGTTGTAATCAAGGTGCATAAATTTTCCAATATTATGTAGTATGACCTTCCGTTTTCTAATTGTGTTATGTTTGTTAGGACAAGCAAATTAGTCGAAAAATGAACTATAATTAGCTTGTCCTAAATGCTAGTATATATCTTAAAAACGGAGGAACTACCATTTGAACTAGATCCGGCAGATACGCCTGAAACTTCCGCGCAAGAACACAGAAAGTGCAAGATATTTGGATATTCTCTCGGCATGTTACTGTTGTCTTCTTTGTTTTCTGAAGCACATTTTATTAAAAAAAAATCTTGGAACAAACATGCAATTGCTGGCCGGCTGATGGCATGAGTGATGAGAAAGGGCAGGGGAGCAGGACGTAGTATGGGTTGGATAGACTCGGCTAGGTTTTGTGTGGACAGAAAGAGCTCAAGAGCCGAGCCATAGGCTTCCAAGAAAAAGATCCAATGCAGCACAGCCTGTAGCTTGGGCCAAGGGGTAGTACGGATCACCGATGTGCAGATGCACACATGTGGCGTAGTTTAATTTGCACTCCCTCCATTTTAAATTGGTATTTTAGCTTTTTAAATACATTATTTTTATTATATATCTAGACATAATATATATCTAAGCGGATACCAAAAACTTTACATCTAGAAAACTCAAAACGCCTTATAGAGTTGTAGCCTTGAGAAGCAACTTCATTTGTTCCGTGGCTTCAAGCTCCGATCACTCTCCTAGCTAGGCAGCAAAAGATCAGCACTGCTCTTGCTTCGTCTGAGCCACACTCTCTGAGCCGGTAAACTAAGACAAAACACAGATAAAGAGAAACCAGGTTCTTTCATTAAAGAGAGAAATCTAAACAAAAATGCCTGACTCCGAGGCAGATAATGAGATATTTGTACATTCAAAAGATTGTGTGGTCTCTTAAAAAAAGACCGTGTAGTGCAATCACTACTCCAATGCTAGAATTAGACTGTTGTAAAAAAAATGCTAGAATCAGACCAGACAGACAGTGTTAAGAAGATATCACAGTCGGGTCAAGGCTATACCTGACAGTGAGGATGAAGTTCACTATTGGGTCAAGCCTCTATCCGACAATAAGAGTATGATACTCACTGTTGGTTCAGTGACTTCAACCCAGTAGTGATCTTTATTTCCTAATTTTTTGTTAGTATATTTTACATTTAATTTAAAATTATTAATGCATCACATATATCTCACTACCATCAAGACAATACTACAATTACAGCGAGATTGATGAATCTCCATCATATGATTCGATAATGAATATAATAGATAGAGATCAAAGCCAATACAAACCAAGTGTCATAAACTACAAACTAAAGTACATACAAACATAATTGCACATGATAACATTAATAGAAACCAAGTGGATCAAACACACTACTGTTACTAGTTAGTACTCCCTCCGGTCCAGTTTATAAGGAGCAGTCATGGTCTCTCAAATTAGAATTTGACCATGGAATAATTTTATATTATAATTTTTATGATTATCAAATTATGATCATTTGATAGTATATTTGATTATAAATCTAATATCAAGTTTGTATTAAAATAGTTAAAAATTGTGGGTCTAATTATTTATAAAATATTATGAAGATCTTGCTAAAAGTGTACGCTTTATAAATTGGACCTGAGGGTCACCCGCGGGTGAAATATGACATCTGCACCCACCCGACCCGACACCATCGCGAGCTCCGACCTGAGGACACCCGCCCAGGGCGGCGGTAGGGGTATTCCTAGGTGTTCATTGGAATACCCATGATTTTTAGTTTAACAAACAAATATATATGCTATGTGTTAGTATATCTGGCTTCACTGCTGGAAACCGGTACTTTGCCGAGTGCCTGCGGCACTCGGCAAAGCCCGAAATACACTCGGCAAAGGCTTTGCCGAGTGCCGCACTCGGCAAAGGGCACTCGGCAAAAAATTAATCGGCAAAGAAGCCTTTGCCGATTGCTTTTTGTCGGGCACTCGGCGAAGCCTTTGCCGAGTGCCGGAAAAGCACTCGGCAAAGATTTACACTCGGCAAAATAAAAATGCGAAAAAACCAAAAAATAATAGCAAAAATTTTATTTTCGGGGAAGGGCGCCATCGGCCAGCGCCCGTCCGTCCAGCGCCACCGGCCATCGAAGTCACTGTAATTTTTGAGCAAATTTCGCGGCTAATGCGGCCGGCAGGATTCGAACTCACGACCTCTCCCTCGTGTGTCTGCTGCTCTACCACTGCACTACACTGTCACTTGTGCCTAGATTCCGTTATCTATCATCATATATTATACTAAATCGAGAGTAAATTGCTTGTTTGAGGCCCTAAACGAATTCAAATTAAAAAGTGGTAAACTACAAAGTTTCATAACTTTTCGAGATCTACAATTTTTATTTAGGAAGTTTTTCCGTCCGATGTCGTTTGAAAAATTCGAATTTCAAATTTGAGAGATTCAAACGTAGTTTTGCATGATAAAATGATTTCAAATCAAAAAGTTGTCAACTACATAGTTTCATAACTTTTGGAGATCTACAATTTTCATTTAGGAAGTTTTTCCATCCGAGATCGTTTGAAAAAATCGAATTTTAAATTTGAGAGATTCAAACGTAGTTTTGCATGATAAGATGATTTCAAATCAAAAAGTTGTCAACTACATAGTTTTATAACTTTTGGGGATCTACAATTTTCATTTAGGAAGTTTTTCCATCCGAGGTCTTTTGAAAAATTCAAATTTTAAAATTTTCAAATACAAACGTCATTTTTGCATGACAAGATGATTTCAAATCAAAATGTTGCCAACTACAAAATTTCATAACATCTCAAGATCTACAAAGTTTATTTTTGTCATTTGGTCCTCCGACATAGTGGTAGTAACATTATTCATAAATCTTATATATCTCTCTTCGACTTTCATGAAACTAATATGAGAGAGATGTAGATTTTATGAACAATGTTATTGTCGCTTTGTCAAATGAAGAAATGATCAAAATAAACTTTGTAAATCTTGAGAAGTTATACAACTTTGTAGTTGAAAAGTTTTTCATTTGAATTCATTTAGGGCCTCAAAAATTGCTTTGAAAAAATGATTTGCCGAGGACAAAAAAAAATGCACACGGCAAAATGCCTTTTTGCCGAGTGCTAAAAAAAGCACTCGGCAAAGACGCATTTTGCTGAGTGCCAAAAAATGGCACTCGGCAAAATACATCTTTGCCGAGTGCCAGAAAAAAGGCACTCGGCAAAGACTCATTTTGCCGAGTGCCGAAAAAAAACACTCGGCAAAGCCATCTTTGCCGAGTGCCAAAAAAACACTCGGCAAAGCCATCTTTGCCGAGTACCCGATAAAATACACTCGGCAAAGTACCGGTTTCCGGTAGTGCTTGCATTGTTGAAGAAAGCTAGAAAGGCAAAGAAAAGAGGTTCCACATCCACACCAAATCCACCTTCTTGTTATGGACTTATGATCCTATACATTATTGTATATTTGCATTGCATAATTTTATCCACATGGAATACCCTGATGTAACATTCTAGTTCCGTCACTAACACCCGCGGATGCACCTACGCCCGCGAGCACCCGCACCCACGGTGTGATTGCCATCCCTAAACCTGAAGCTTCCTATATAGGCTGGCATATCATAATACACTAGCTGGATACAATACAATACAATACTCGCCTTTTTTCTGCACATGCCTGCTGCAACTGTAACCGCGACCGTTGACGAGTATGATCCATTTCATTTTTCATTAATACCTGTCTCACCATCTGTCTCCATCTGCACAGATGTATTGACATGCACATGCATTGTACTCCCTCTGTCCCAAAATAAAAGACGTTTTGGGTTTTCGTGCCACAAGTTTGACTCGATTTGTAGAAAATACGTGTAATATTTATATCTTCAAATAAATTTGTTAAAAAACTAGACAAAAAGATCTTTTCGATGATACTAATTACTTAGCATAAATATTTATATATTTTAATATATAATTGCCGGCAGTCGTTTCTCGGGAAGCGAGAACGTCTTTTATTTTGGGACGGAGGGAGTATATCCTGCAGTGCACAGCTGGAGAGGTATGGCCTCCGATCATCATGTAATATATAATATATGATTGCGTCAACTATTGTTATTTTTTTATTTTATTTTTTGAGAAATTTGTGTCAACTGTTGTTGGTAGCGGTCAGGCAGGTGCGTTGCCGTTGGCCCTGCTAAGGACGGATCCATATGACTGGGTCGGTGAGGTGTGGGTAGGTGGTGCAAACTGATCGGATATGAACGGATATCGTTGATATTATATTTATTTTTATATTTCTATTTAGATTTGGATTCAAATACGGATAATATCAGCTATGTCGGATAGGATATAGATGGATATTAGCGTCATAAATATGTGATTTGAGTATTCGAATATGGTATTCGAATGTTAATATCCGGACTCAAATATGGATGGATCTAAACACTTCTAAACGGTTTCGGACACAGATACGATCAAAAAAAAAAAAATCCGTATCATTTGCACCCTAGGTGCAAGGCCGGCCCTGAGCCCCTGAGGGTGCGACCGCCGAGGGCCTAGCCCAGGTAGGGGCCAGACCTAGACATGCAAACCCCTATATGGACCATTGTCCATCTATCAACAAGAGCCTCGGAAGGTAAATCGACGTCGGTTCAGTTTCCAAAAGAAACGAGTCTTGGCGATCATGACCCTCCGGTCTCCGGCTAACGCCCTGACCATGTCGCCTGTTCCTCTCGAGACCTCGCCGCAGCGCGCCTAGGGATCGGATCATTGTCGTCACGCTGGGTTGCGCCGCTGTAGTTGGAGCCAGCCGGTCTGCAGGCTGCAGCCCAGCAGCAGCCAAGCCAACAGGACTGCAGGACTTAGGAGCTCTGTCGGGTCTAGACATATCGTCTGGTAGTTGCAGAATAAAATATTGAATGTAGCCAAGCCATCTAGGTACGTTGTGTATTTGATTTTAAACAATTTACTCTTTTAATTAGTGATTAATAAATAATAGTTGGTAATAGTCTCATGTGGTGAAATATTTTCCTTCTAATTTAGGATCTTAAGTGTGGACATTTTACAATGTTATACATAAGAAACATTTATCCAGAGTTCAGAAAATATGATCGATTTTTTCTTCATTTAAGATAACCATCTTAGTTAAAGAACTATAATTTTATTGTTGTCTTAGCCTTAAAATTGTTCATTGATCATCATTATTAAACATGATAAATTGAGACAATATTGTTTGATTTGTTTTACGCTATGAAAGTATAATTAGACATGAATATATGGCTTATGGGCCCATGATGATGACTTTGCCAGAGGGCCTGCCTAGGTGTGGGCCAGCCCTCAGCCGCCGGTCTCTTGACACGTTCGCCATGTATGCGTCGCCCGGCACAAAATATCAACCCGACGACGGCTCTCCAATAAGAATCGGCAGGCTCCTAATCCGTCCATCTGCTATTTTATTTCTGTCATGTAGCTTTCAGTTGCTAGTTGCCTCCAGGCTTGATTTGTGTTTTGGTTGAACCCCGATCGCTGACACGAGATCACTCTAAACACACCAACCCCCTCGATCTTGTGTGGACATGATGCAGCCGTCATCAGGAGAAAAAAAGAAAGATGTTCTAGTTTTGAGTCTCCAAGTTACGGTAGTGTCGGACATGATGCATGAGCTAGTGAAGACCCAGAACACTGTATCAAGTAAACTAGCTCAAAAGTCTTTGTCCCACCGCGCATGCTTTATTAGCTAGTTCTAATCTTGTGGATTCCTAGTGTACTGTTACCACAGGTGATATATATACTCCATTTAGTGCTTGTTTAGTTCCCAAAAAGTTTCCCAAAAAGTGCTACAATAGCTATCACATCGAATCTTACGATACGTGCATGGAGCATTAAATGTAGACGAAAAAAAACTAATTGCACAGTTTGGTTGGAAATTGCGAGACGAACGTTTTGAGTCTAATTAGTCCATGATTGAACACTAATTGCCAAATAAAAACGAAAGTGCTACAGTAGCCAAATTATCAAAATTCACGAACTAAACACAGCCTTAGTCTAGGACATAGTTTGGCGTGGCTTCTCCAATAACTTCAAGATCTATTCTCGAAGTTGATTTGTATCAAACATATATTTTTAAAATAGCTTCACGTATGAAGCTCTTGAAAACTCGTTCTCATAGCGATTGATTGGTGTGAGATGAATAAATTAAAAATAGCAGCTTCTCCCAACTCCCTTCGGGATCGGATGCTTGGGGGAAACCGAGGGTGTAGCCACTGGGGTGCCCGAGTCCATGGCCACTGGGAGTACGTGCCGCTATGCGCATGGCCAGACGCTTTTGGGAAGCCTGGCCTAGGCCAATACATGAAGTGCCCAGTGGATAAGGAAGAAGAAATGGGAGAGGAGGAAAAAGATTAAGAAAAAAGATAAAGGTATTATAGTTATTACCTTCTTTTTATCTACTATGAGGAGCTATTTTGTCAGATGGTCAAAACAATTTCAAGTCTACCGGTACAATTGCTCGTAGAGCCGGAGCCATAAGTGAAGGTAGGTTGTGTCAAACAAATCCTAATAAATTGTAAGTCACTATTTTGCCTTTTCTAGATACATATATCTAGACATACTATATAGGAGTATGTAGCTGCACAACAAAAATTATTTACCTATATTAAAGACAAAACGGCTTATAATTTGGGATGAAGGAAGTAAGATATATATACTCCATCTATTTTAAATTATAAGACGTTTTAGCTTTTCTACAAACATATCTTTTGTTATGTATTTAGATATATGCCATGTCTAAATACATAATAAAAACAATGTATCTAGAAAAAAATGAGATCCAACCTAGGAGAAACTAGGTGGTTTTTCATTTCATTAAGAAGAGATAATAGACACCCAAATTCGATTTAAGATGGGATTTGAACCTGGGTGGTTGTGTGCATTGCCACACCTCTCACCTAACCAATTGAGCTAGGCTGAGTTCCTTAGTTGGAATGAAGGGAAGACATATTTATTGATTACTCAGTGCGCCGTTTGAGCACGCATGCACGTGTGATATATAGTACCAAGTCAAGTGAGTGTGGTGTGGCACAATTGTGCACGTTAGGTTTTGTTGCTTCGTAGTTGGAACAACTTCTGTTTGGTGCAATTCAAGTTTGGGACGAGACCTTCGTCTTTGGTCCACTTGACTGGAGAGAGCTGCTGCGATCCCCTTTTTGGTGCATATATACGCTGAACAATATGCTCTTTAATCTCTGTTTCCTAAACTCTGAATTGTCAGGCGTATCAGGCGCTTGTTTTTTGTGCGCTGTTTAAGTGCTGAACGTGCGTCAAACCCCGAGTACAGAGTACTTAATTACGTTCATCCAGAAGCTTGTTGCTGTCATTTGATACGGTAGCGGGTACGTAGCTTCTTCTGTCGATGTCGTCTGATATCCATTTAGCGCTTGGTGGCCGATCGACGGAACTATAGATGTGGCCGAGTGGGTTGGTTGTTCCTTGGATGAATTCATCATCAGGGTGACCCTGGCCCATGAGCCCTTGGCGGGCTGCCTCACACAGCAGGGCCAATAGGAGGCTACATGGGCCACGATCTGTACAACCTATAAGGCGTCACGACAGCCTAGCTCGGGAGATGGAACTCAGTCAGTCACCATTTCCTCCGATCTACGGGAAAAACATTCAGTAAATAAAATCGGACAAAGCCTCTTAAAGACATACTTAGAAGTTTATTCAAAAAAATTTAAACAATGAAGATCGGGCAACGGAGAAGAGCGGAACAAGACTAAGATCGATGGACTACAAAGGCTGTGTGCAGCTATGAAGAGGACCTATCATTTTATGAAAATCAAGCCAAGTGAGGATGACATGCGAAGATATCAACTGGCTTGATGGAGTGAAGACGAAGGAGCTTCATGTATGGACAATAGTCAAGTGGCATGGTTGACCACACACATGCTGATGACCATTGCTTATCCAAGATGGAGTTGGTGATGAGAAGAAGTGGATGTTTGCAGGAATCATCATATTCGAGATGAAATGAAAATAAGCAAGGCAAAGGTATGACATGTAGGATATTTTATTTTATCGGCCTAAGGTGTGTAGAGAAGTGTTGATACTCAATAGTGTCCAAAGTGCACAATGGACTCCTCCACCATATTTCCATCGTCAAGATGGCCAGAAAGGATACTTGGATCATCGCATTTGGAGCCTAGGCGAAGGAAACAACTTTTTTGGGCCTGATCCAGCCAGAGTTGACTTAGCCGACTCCCAAAGTTGGCTAAGCCGACTCCCAAAGTTGGCTAAGCCGACTTGACCAACTTCCTCAAATGCAAGAACATACTTCACCATTGCGTTCCTCTCGTCGAGCTGATCGAAAAATAAGTATGGTTCGCCTGATTTGGAGTCCGAATGAATTAATTATGAATTTTGAAAGATTTTCACTGGAATTTCTAGTGGCAGTCAGCAAAGCCGACTCTCGCTGTTTTTAGCCCGAAAACAGTGCTCCAGGCCCATAGAAGTCAGCCTAGCCGATCTGGGTGTCGACATAGCCGACTTTGTCAGGTCTAGAACGGATCTAAACAAGTTTTGACGTGATTTGGAAGGGGTTTTGACTCCTTGAGGGATAAGGCCACCCCCACCTTATAAATATAAGGTCCACGACCGATCGAGGTGCCCAACACACAATCATACCAAAAAACCAATTTACTATCTCTATTTTACCCTATCTTCCTCTCTACTGCTCCTCATTCTTTGTCGGCACTGCATGGATGGTGGATCAATGACGGCGAAGCTCTAGAATGGTCAGGCCGGCTAGAGCAGCCCATAGCCGCTGCACGCCCCAACGGGATCCCTCCCGGGCGTGTGGGGTTTTGGGTCTTAAGAGACCTCGCTGGCGTGTCTTGCGTAGCGTGCTCCCGGCGAGGCTCCTCCGGCGATGTGTCTTGCGACTCATCGCTGGTGGCACATGGTCCAGGTGTGGACATCCCGTAGGCGCCGGCCAATCTGAAAATCGGCTAGGCCCTACATCGAGCGATCTAGCTCCTTATCAAGTGTGTGATCTAATTAAGCGTCAAAACACTTTTTGGCGACTCCGCTAGGGATCGATTGGTTTGGCTATCTCCTATAGCCGATCTTTCTGACCTAGCCAATTCATTGGTTCTAATATATCCTTTTTGTGTTCTCATTACCGTTACTTAATCTGGCCCAAAAGGTTGAAAGCGTGGTCTTGATCTCCTCTTATCAAGATGTGGAACAACGGTCGCAACGGCGAGTTCACCAGTCCAGTGGGTGAGGAGATCCTCATCAGGTCTACAACCATAGTTAAGCTGAAGGTAGATGGGATTACTGAAGATTCTCCTCTTTTCTATACTATGGTTAAGATGAATTCTGCATTTGATAAGTTAGAGGAAGGAATCTTTGGTACTCCTATTACTACTCCACCTCATGTTTGACATACTAGTGAATCGGCCATGGCTTTTAGTCAACCTCAATATGAGAGGCCATTTTACTATTATTTTGACCAGCATGGCAGGTTGATTGCAAAGAGTCAATCCAAATTGGCCTCTTCGGCGCCTGAAACCGATAGGGCCAATTCAGGAGGTCTAGTACTATACCTCCTTGGAAGAGGATATCTTACTTTTATATTGATCAAAATGGCAAGCCTAATTTTAGGAAGAAACCCGAATTGGTCTCTTCGACGCCTAAAATCGATAGGACCAATTCAGGAGGGCTTAGCACTGTTCTTCCTACTGCAACATACACATCCAATTCGATTTGTACTTCTCAAACCGATGACGGGACAACACACCACAAGCTTCATTGCCTCATATTGCGGTGTTGTCTGACTCTCCAAAGTCATCAAGCATGGTTCCAATGCCCCAGGCTTCATGTGAGACCTCCCAAACTGTCGACGAAATATGGTCAGCATTCTACCAAGGGGTATGCCCATGGTAGTAGATGAATCGGTGGAGGTGCGCGTAATAAGAGCCAGATGGTGACACAAACACAGAGACAAGCGATTTAGATAGGTTTAGGCCGTCTGATTGACATAATACCCTACGTCCTGTGTCTTTGGTAGATTGTATTGAATATGAGATGCATTCGAGGGGGTCCCTACCTGCCTTATATAGTCTAGAGGGTAGGGTTACAAGTCGGTTTAGGTCTAGATCTATTCGGCTATATGGTAAATATTTACAAGGAATACGATATCTATCATATCCGAACAGATATTCCTTCATCACCAAGATGCTTTCTGATTGCCTTGCGGTGCATGCCGATCAGAGCCAAGCACCGTAAGCCTTGATCTTATGGGCTGGACCTTCCCTGATGGTGTGGCCCATGTCCATTGCCGTGGGTACCTAGGGTTATACCCCCCACAGCTAGTCCCCGAGCGCCTTGTATCCGCTGAGCAACACCGCCTTGAGCAGGTCTGAGCAGTTTAACTTGGAGTCATACAGTTAATCTAGCAATCCAACCAGTTTAACTGGTAATCCAATCAACAAAATGAAGTGCCGACCAGTTCGACTGGTAATCCAACCAGTTTAACTGGTAATCCAATCAACAAAATGAAGTGCCGACCGGTTTAACTGGTCAACAAGCCTCGAACATACTCAAGTAAGGCTTGCCAGAAGGATGTAAGGAGCTCAAGTTTAAAATTTAAAAAAATTCTCCACCTTAGGTGAAGTGTACACACTTAGGCTTCGTTGGCGAAGTCAGATGATCATCATCCATGACTTAGTCAAAGAGGATGTTAGTATTGATATATGTGCCGAAAGGTGCAATGTATATATTGTAGTCCCCAAGCCTAATAGTAGGTGAAGAAGACACCTAGTGTCAAGATCAAAGAATATCAAGGACTGAGAAAAAAATGGGAACTTAGCCAACCGCTAAATTTGATACAAGCACCGCAAGGTGCAATATATACATTGTAGTCCCCGAACCTGACAGTAGGTGAAGAATGCACCTAGTGTCAGGATCAAAGAAGTACAACGATCAGTTAATCAGAATAACTGAGTCCTAGCTTAGCCAAGCACACAACCAGCCCCTAGCTTAGTTGAAGACCAGTAAGAGGAAAAACAGTACACTCACTGCTAGGTGAAGTGTACACACTTAGTCCCCGAGCCTGCTGTAAGATAGAGCAACATCTTGTAGCAGGATCAAAGAAACAAGTGAAAAGGACGAAATCCCCGTGCTTAGCACTGGACATTGGAGTAAAATTTGGAGAGTGCTAAGCACTTAAAATGGAGAGTGCTTAGCACTTTACCATTGGAGCAAATGGAGAGTGCTTAGCACTTAAACTGTGGAGAAAATGGAGAGTGCTTAGCACTATATCCGGGCGAAATTAGTGAGTGCTTAGCACTATGCCATGGAGAACATAGGAGACTGCTTAGCACTTGACCATGGCGAAATTTGGAGAGTGCTTAGCACTATACCATGGCAAAATTTGGAGAGTGCTAAGCACTATACCGTGGCAAAATTTGGAGAGTGCTTAGCACTATACCATGGCGAAATTTGGAGAGGTAAACAGATGAAGCAGGCTCAGCCATTCAGTATGCCTGAAGGCCCATTAAACCGGCCCAATAACCATTGATGGAGAAGTCAATGGGGCAGAGACAGATCGGTTTCCCAAAAACCCTGAAGATGAAGGGTCGGGCTCGAACCATACGAATCCGCCCACCACGGCGCACTTCCCTCATTCCGTAGTAGCGCATCTTCTTCCTCGCAACCGCAAAATACTCGACGCTTCGCCTTCTCACACCCTGCTATAGTCGCAACCGTGGCATTTCCACAACTGAATCTGAGCATAGCCAAATCGAATCAGATCCGATCCATGGCAAAGGGTGGGAAGAAACATAGCTGCTCGAGCCCGAAGAAATCAAGGAGTGAGGCGGCGGAGAGTATCGGCGAGGTCCACCACGACCAGGAGTGGGTCAGATCTACCATCACCCAGGAGACCCTAGAAGGAATGGTGTTCAAAGCATCCTTCAGGGTGAACCATTCCCGACCCCTGATACCAATGAACTTGTTGTATTCGAGGCTTATTTCGTTCATGGATTTGGGATTCCTGCGCATCCGTTCCTATGGAAACTTCTTGGCTACTACGGCGTTAACCTTTTCCATCTCCATCCTAATAATATTCTTCATATCTCCCTCTTCATTAATCTATGCGAAGCATTCATCGGAATCGCTCCGCACTTCAACCTCTTTCGCTATTTCTTCTGCGTCAAACCTTTCCTTGGATTTGGGTCCCCAAAAGTGGTCGGTGGAGTTTATTTGCAGCTGAGGGATGCCATGATGAAGGAATGCATACAAGTGCCTCTCAACACATTGTTGAAGGGATGGAATGCTAAGTGGTTCTATATCTGAAATGTTGAACCGAGCCTGTTGGCCAACATAGACCACTTAGCAGTACCAAGCGCAAACTGGTTGGCAAGACCAAATAGTTCAGAGATGACCCAGGTCGATGAGCTTCTGCAGATTCTAGGTTAGATGCGTAACAATCTTAACGGAGTTGGTGTAGCCATGAACTTCGTCTTACGCCGAATCTAGCCGAGCAAGGAAAGAGTACACCCCGCGTATGAATACACTGGTGATGAAGATACCGCTCGGGAAGCCCCCGAGAAGATAAATAAGGACAACGCCTATGTTCGCCTCCTAGAGCTCTTTTCAAGTAACACCAAACTGAGCAACACGGGGTAGCCAAAAACATACAACATTACGATTCCACCACCACTGGTAAGAGTGTACTGGTTGTAGTCCTTGTAATGTCAAATCTTGTTGATGTTGAAACGTCTTTTCGAAAACTTGTGGACAGGATCGTGCTGTGTATGTCTCCGACATGCCGGATGGGACCTGGCCGAAGGGTGTAGATGCCCATGCAACCCAAGCTCCTGCCGGTCCATCATCGAAGTGTAGCTCATCGTCCTCATCCGAGGACGTGGTGGAGAAACCTCCTAGGCGTCGGGAACCACCGCATGGGAAACAACCACCCCAAAAAGAGCTGGTGAAGAAGAAGAAGAAAACAAACTCTCCACCACCACACAAGAGTGGTGGAATCTTGATTAGAGTGCCTTTGGCACATTGACAAGTCATTGTGGACTGGTCGGATGATGATGAAGACGCAGGCGAGATGCTACAACAATGAGCTATGTGGATGACTGCTCCAACACTGACCGCTAGAGCCTCCGACCGGCCAGCCCAAGGCACAGCCAATCAGAGATCCACTCAGGGCGAAGTCCCTAAGCCTAGACGAGGGGCTTCGACCGGGAGAGCCACCGCGGTGAGGTTAGAAGCGCCAGAGGCAAAACGACCGCCTCCGGTGTTCTCAAGATTCATGCCAGCAATTGAAGGACAGGGGAGCTCCAACAAGCCCTAGCCATTCAGAGCTGCATGCAGGCAATCTAACGAGTAAGTATCTTTTCCCTAGACTTAGTCTAAGCATAACCAAAGTGGAAGTATTGATGATACGACATCATGTTGTAGGGAAGCGTCGACCGAGGAACTTCACCCAATCGACATTGGCGATGCTCAGCAGGACGCCGAGCCGAGTGCCATGACTGCCGGTGCTTAGGGTGCTGAGGTGGGATAGCCAGAAGAAACATAAGAAATACCCAAAAACTAGGCTGGTCCCCGAGCTGAAGTCCCCGAGCACCTGGAGCAAATGAATGAAGATGTTGCTACCGAGCCGACCAGTCGCCCAAAGCCAAGGGCCAATCCTCGAGCTTAGACACCAGTGATGGATCTTGGCCCCTACGTCTGACCACAAGCTGACCGGGCACCAAGGCAGGTGAGGGAGTCCCCCGAGGTGATTGAAGAAATTGAGCGCAAAGCGCCAAATACCCAGGATCCTCCTCAGCTTTTGCGTACCATCGTGTGCCATAGAGATACGATTGAGGTGGTGGAGGATGAGGAGGTGAGCGAGCAGGTGAAGGAGCTCAGGGCGGCACTAGCATCAGTGTCTGGCTACATTGAAGTAAGTTAGTCTGCACGACCAATTGAAGTTTGAGATTACGCCAGTTAACTATTGTTTGCCGCAGGAGCTAATGAAGATCTCTGAGAACCATGCACGCCAGCTGAAGCGGGTGGCTTTGTCAATTGCTAAGAACTAGAGGCTACGTGAGTCTAAGGAGACTCTGGAGAAGATGCTGGCTGAAGCGCACACCGACTAGGAGAAGTTGCAAGCAGAAAAGACACAACTAGAGGCGAAGAACTAGGAGCTGATGAATCAGCTAGGCAATGGCGTAGACCAGGAGAAAAGTAAGGCCTTAGGCCCCATGGTGTATTGCTTTCATATCCTCAATTCGCTCATGCTGGTAGTAATCTTTCATTGGTGTAGAGCTTGATGAAGCGAAGAAGCGGGCGAAGACCGAAGCACGCCTGGCGCGTGATGCCAAGGTGGGGGCGAAGACCCAAGCTCTGCTAGCGCATGAAGCCAAAGTGCTAGCAGAGAAAGAAAGAGATGAAGCTCTAACGGTGAAAAAACAATTCGCCGAAGAACTGAACCGTAAGCTATCCTTATGTTAATACCCCTCTTGCTATGAGAAACATGTTTAAGATGATTGCCCTTCTTATCTTCAGTGATCCAAACCAATAGTCTGGCGTAGTTCCATGACTTCGAGCTCCGGTTGGAGGCCAGTAGAGAAAATTTGAAGACCATCTCCAATGGGATAAAACCCATTTTTGATCTCATCGACCAAGAAGTGTCGGAGCCCAGCAGATTGCTGTGGCCAAACATCATCATGGAGAGGTGCAAGTCAGCGTTGGAGAACTTCAAGCACTATGCTTGTGTCATCACTTATTCTGCCATGGGCCATGCATTGGCGGTTGTCTGGTCAGTCTACCCCTTGGTGAAGCTCGAATGAATCGATGGTGGCTTTGCCCAAAATCTGAGTGACGAGCAAATCACCACGCTGGAGGAGGAGGTGTTTGATTCGGTGATCAAACTGGCAGACGACATGGATCTGTTCGACGATGCTGGGAATGAACCATGACAACTTAGATTGTAACAGGCTTGTCGGCATTACGCCGAGCAGTTGTAAATGAAACTTTAGTGTTTAGTACGTATAAAGTGTTAATATTTAAGATTAATGATGCATTGTTAGTCCTTTATCTAGTTATCAGCCCCGGCTATCCCACACCCCATGGCGTAAAGAGCTTAGCTCCTGTGCATGCTTAGGAATATAGGCATCACAGAGGAGCCGCTGCCGACCGCCCATGATGTAGAGCACTACTGCCCATGCACGTTTAGGTGCTAAACCGAGAACAGGACTACTTCTGGATAACGCGAATGAGAACGTGGCTTGTCGGTGAATCGAATGGCGATAGAATGCATCATCTTAAAGATGTTTAGCATGGAGAAAAACAAAAGATAATTGGAGGAAAATTACGGAGAAAACAACAAATGGAGAAAACATCATGGAGAAAATCATTATTGAAATGCATAAATACATTAGGGGTACATATCTTAGTAGGATGTATCAAGGATAGAAACGCCTGAGGTGTTCGATGTGCTGGGAGTTAGGGATGTCTACGCTGTCTTGATCGCAGAGTCTATAGGATCCTGGTCGGGTCATAGCCTTAACAATGTATGGACTCTCCCAAGGTGAAGATTGCTTGTGCATCCCGTCGGTCTTCTGTTTCCTACGGAGTACCATGTCACCGACCGTGAAGGATCGCTCCTGGATATTGTGATTGAAGTATTTACGTAGACTGTCTAGGTACTTGGCCATCCAAACACATGTGACCAAGTGTTCTTCCTCAAGTCAGTCAACATCGTCTTGTCATGCCTGATCATTGTTCTCTTCATCATAGTTCTCTATCCATGGTGCTCGAAAAGCGACATCAACGGGTAACACGGCCTCTGATCCGAACACCAAGAAATAGGGGGAGACTCTAATGTTGTGACTGGGCTAGGTCCTTAGTCCCTAGACCATAGCTGGTAGTTATTTGAGCCATTTGCCTGGATGTTTCTGATCCTTCTCATATAACCTATTCTTTAGGGTGTCTAAAATCATGCCGTTCGCTCGCTCAACCTAGCCATTAGCCCTGGGGTGCACGACCGATACATACTTAATGGATATGCACCTATCCTCACAGAAATCCTAGAAGTCGCTGCTGGTAAATGTAGAACCAAGGTCGGTGATGATACTGTTTGGCAACCCAAACCTATGGATGATGTCGTTGAAGAGCTCCGCTGCTTTCTTTGCTGTAGACTGGACGAGCGGCTTGTACTCGATCCACTTGGAGAATTTGTCAACAGCGACATAAACCCATCAAAATACACCGGGGGTGTTCTTGAATGGCCCAATCATGTCCAGTCCCCAGCATGCGAATGGCCAAGAGGTGGGAATCGTCTGCAGAGCCTGAGCTAGAACGTGGATCTGTTTGGTGAAAAATTAGCATCCCTCACACCATTGGACAAGCATTTCGGCGTCTGTGACTACTGATGGCCAATAGAAACCTGCTCAGAAAGCTTTGCCGACCAGACTTCTAGAGGCTGCGTGGTTGCCGCGGGATCCAGCGTGGATTTCTTGTTGCAATGCCGCTCCTTTTTCCTGAGATATGCACTTCTAAAGCAATTCCTCCTTTGCATTCTTTTGCAGTAGCTTGCCATCGACTAGCACGTAATGCTTGCTGCAGCGAATTAGGCATTCCATCTCAGTCTTGTCAGCCGGTACATCTGCAGTGGTCAAGTACTTGATAAAAGGCTCTTGCCAATCACTACTCGGCGCGGGAATTACCAGGACCAATTGCTCGGTAGGGGAAGATTCGTGAACTGCTTGCTCCTGCTTAATGGATGGAGTTTGAAGATCCTAGATGAAGACACCAGCCGGGACCTCGGCTCTGGTCGCCCTAGCTTGGATAGCTGGTCGGCTACTTGGTTCTGATCTCGTACGACATGGTGGTATTCAATACCGTAGAATTTTCCCCTCCAACTTTCTGATTTCCGAGCAATAAGCATCCATCTTGTCACTGGTACAAGACCAATCTTTGTTGACCTGATTAATGACCAGTGCGGAGTCACCATATACCAAGAGGCGTTTAATGCCAAGTTCGACGGCAATACGGAGACCATGGAGACAAGCTTCGTACTCGGCGATGTTATTGGAGGCTAGAAAATGAATTTGGAGGACATATTGGAGGTGATCCCCTGATGGAGAAATAAAAAAGATACCTGCCCCTAGCACCGTCAAGGTTGAGGGAGCCGTTGAAGTACATGACCCAGTGCTCGGGTCGGTCGGTTGAGACAAGAGCTTGCATGTCGGTCCATTCGGCGATGAAATCGGCGAGCACTTGAGACTTTATCGTCTAGCGGCCCCTGAAATCAATGGAGTACATGCTGAGCTCTACCATCCATTTAATAATGTGACCATTCACTTCCTTATTACGGAGGATGTCGCCCAGCGGATACACAGTAACCACTGCTACTTGATATGTCTCAAAGTAATGGCGGAGCTTCCTTGATGTAATAAGGACATTATATAATAGCTTCTGGACCTAAGGATACCGAGCCTTAGACTCGTTCAAGACTTCACTGTTGAAGTAGATTGGGCGTTGAACTTTATAGGCGTGCTAGGCTTCTTCTTGTTCAACGACGATGATAGTACTGACGACACAGTTGGTTGCAGGAATGTAGATCAATAAGGTTTTGCCAGCTTGTGGTGCCGTCATGATTGGAGGCGTTGTGAGGAATTGCGTGAGCTCAGCAAAGGCCTTGTTGGCTTCAGGCGTCTAGGTAAACTTCTTCAAAGCTTTGAGCAGCTTAAAGAACGGCAAACCCTTTTCGCCCAATCGAGATATGAAATGACTTAAAGCTGCCATGCACCCTGTTAGCTTTTGGACATCCTTCACGCAGGTCGGTGGTTTCATCTTGGTAACCGCTTCTATTTTCTCTAGGTTTGCTTTGATGACATGGCGATTAATGGCATTGCCTAGGAGTATACCAGATGGAATGCCGAATATGCACTTAGTGGGATTCAGCTTCCATTGGAATTTCTTTAGGTTTTGGAAAGTTTCTTCGAGGTCGGTGATGAGGTTGTCAGCAGTCTTGGACTTAACTACCATATTGTTGATGTAGGCCTCGACATTCTTACCAATTTGGTCCTAGAAGCATCGCTGGATAGCCCTCTGGTAGGTGCCGCCGGTGTTTTTTAGCCCAATGGACATGGTGGTGTAGCAATAGGCACCGAAGGGTGTGATGAATGAAGTTTTGATCTGGTCTTCCTCCTTTAAGGAGATCTGGTGATAACCAGAATAACAATCAAGAAAGCACAAGAGCTCACAATCGATTGTTGAATCTATGACCTCATCAATGCGAGGTAAGCCAAAGGGGTCTTTAGAGCAGTGTTTGTTGAGATCGGTGTAATCAACGCACATTCTCCATTCATTATTCTTTTTTCATACAAGGACCGGATTGGCAAGCCACTCTAGGTGATACACCTCTTTAATAAAATCGACTGCTAATAGCCGAGTTATTTCTGCCCTAATAGCCTCCTTTTTGTCTTGTGCGAATCGTCGGAGCTTTTGCTTGATCGGTTTGGTGGTTGGCGAGACATTTAAGGAGTGCTCGATCAGCCCCTAAGGAACGCCAGGCATGTTAGTAGGTTTCCATGCAAACACGTCGATGTTTCTATGGAGGAAGCTGATGAGTGCGTCTTCCTATTTGGGGTCGAGATGGGCCCCAATCTGGGCCATCTTGCTTCTGTCGCCGATCACAAGCTCAACCTCCTTTATGTATTTGGACTTGGTCGTAGACCGAGGTGGCTCCTGAGTTGGGATCGCCTGCTCCTCCACTGGGACCTTGGAGTCGGTGATGTAAGCCTCCATTCTAGTCGAGAGATCCATCGCATCAGCAATGATGAGTCCTTCTCTTTCGTAGTCGTAGGCGGTGGAGACATTGGCACGTAGGGTGAGAATGCCCTATTCCGTTGGGATCTTCAACACCAGGTAGACATAATGGGGCACGGCCATGAACTTGGTGAGAGCTGGTTAGCCAAGGATGGCGTGGTAGGTGGTGTCGAAGTCTACCATAAAGAAGTTCACGTACTCAGTACGGAAGTGGTCGGTGGTGCCAAATTGGACTGGCAAGGTGATCTGCTCTAGATCTTGGGATGCTCTACTAGGCACAATCCCTAGAATGGAGAATCAACAGGGACGAGATCATCCTTTATGAGTCCTAACTCAGTTAGGGCTCCGACGAAGAGGAGATTGAGGGCACTCCCACCGTCGATGAGGACCTTCTTGAACTGCACGTTGCGGATGGTGGGATCCAGCACGAGTGGGAAACACCCTAAGTATCGGATACCCGCCCACTGGTTGACCCTACTAAAGGTGATAGGGTACTCCGACCAGTCTAGATATTTAGGATCAGTGACTGTATCGTACTTGGTGATCGACATGAGCTGCCAAGCGGTGAGTTTCTGCTGGCGTTTGCTCTCGGAGGCGGCGTACCCTTCGAAGATTGTGTCGACAGTCTTGTTGGCATCTTGGAAAGCGGGTCATGCATCCTAAGGATGCTCCTCCCCTTGCCGTCATCTGACTCATCATCCTTGTGCCGCTACCGTATTTGCTCCTCATTGTAGAAAGCTTTGGCCATGCCATAGCATTGCTGCATGGTGTGCTTGCTGTCCTTGTGAATTGGGCATGGACCGTCAAGGAGCTTTTCATAGGTAGCATTGAAATTGCGCTTAGCGCGTGGCTGCTCTACGTTGTTGATGAAGTTTTCCAGTCGGCGGCAACGTGGCTATGCAGCCCTTGATCCCTCTGGCCAATCATTATGACGGTGTTCGCGATCTTCATTGCTTCTACCACGATCTTCATAACTCAATTCTTCGTGGTGATCATCATTACGACATGGGTGGCGATTCGAGCAGGAAGCACGAGCAAAGTCATCCTTGAACTACCAATCAACTTCTTTGGAGTCTGCATATGAGTTTGCAACCTTGAGGAGTTCACCGATGGTTTGGGGCCTCTTGCGGTAAAGTTTGGAGCACAGCTCTTGATGGTGATGGAGTTCTCTAGTGAAAGCGGAGATGGCCTCGCTGTCCCCGATGTTGGGGATGGTGTTCCTTGTTTTGGAGAAATGTCTGATGTAGCTTCGTAGAGGTTCCCCAGAGGTCTGATGGAGTTTCTCTAGATCATATTTCATGCCAGATTGCTAGCATGTTGCATGTAATTCTCGATGAAGACTTTATTCAGATCATCCCAAGATTCGATGGAGTCCTCGCTTAGGCCCATAAGCCAATTGTTGGCTATCTGGGAGAGCATGACAGGCAAATAATTTGCCATTACATTGTTGTTTCCCCCGGTGGCACGCATGACAATCTCATAGAGCACCATACACTGCTCGGGATTAGCCTTGCCGTCGTAGGATCGACCCCGAAGATCTTGAAGCCTGCAGGCCATTGTACAACTCACAGCCTTGCTATGAAGGGGTGGGGTCCCATCGGCTCAATAGTGGTGAGTGGTCGGAAGACGACGGGGTCACCATGTTGGTCGTCGTACTCCTGTCGGTGTTCAAGTTCTGCCTGATGTTGCTGGGCATGACTGTTCTCGATGCAATTGCGGGCATCGAGATTGGTGTTGATGCATTCATGGGCGTCATCACGTTGGGTTTGATTAACCTCCTAGTTGGCGTTATGAGCTAGTTGGCCACACTGATTTCGTGGTCCTTGTGATATGGGATTGATGGCAACATTACCCCTAGACCCCCTTGGACGATTTGGCCGCTATGGTAGTGACTCCCCCATCATAGTGAGAGCCACGGGGGTTACGACTACGTGCGGACGCTGTCAAAAAAGACAGATCTGGGTTCCGAATGTCGTTGACCTAGACCTGAGCTGCTTTAAGTAGTGCTTGAATCTTGAGTACCTCCGGTGTTGGTGGGAGTCTATCCAGCTCATGGGTAGCCACAGCCAGAATGGCACTCGGTGTCTGCTCCACTTGCTGGTTGTCCACCATGAGGAACTCTTGCTGGAGATTACGAGCGAGAGGTGGCGGGTCACCCCTAGTAGCTTGGATGGCGTTTTTTGCTTCTTCATTGTGATGTCGTTGGTGATCAGCGTTCCTGGCTTCGCGCTCACGGCGCTAGACACTGGTTTCTCCATCGATAGCAATGCTGTCATGGCTAACCATAAAAAGCTCTCTCCCAAAGCCTGGAGGGAAATGTCGCAGAACCGACCAATTTATAAGAGTACAAGTACAATGGCGGCCCGCAAGCGGTCGCACTGTCATACTTGAACCCATATAAACCCCGTAGTCCGTCGAGTACCATGATGGGTCTCGATAAACGATTTACAACAACCAAGATCGTACATGATTCAACATACATGTCACATATTACATAAAGTTCGCAGATACATTTCCATCATCAGAGTATGAAATAGAGTTATTACAAACCAAGTTTGATTAAATAAAAGCGGAAGCAAATTAAGTTTGAAAGTAGAGTTTCCAACATAGTTTAATACAGTGCCCAAGTATGATCACATTCCACAAAAGCATATAGAAGGATTAATAAAGAAGCTTGCCCAATGCTCACTCCTCATCCACAGCGGGATAGAAGCAACTCTTGCAATAACCATGATACACAGTGCCATCTGCAACAATGGGAAATAAAACCCTGAGTACGAGAAGGTACTCAGCTAGACTTACCCGTCATAAACCAGAAATAAAATGACTCCAAGGATTATGCAAGGCTGTATAAGTGGGGATAGCTTGACAACATTTTGCATAAAAGCGATTAACTTAGTTATACAATTATGGTTCCAATATTAGGTTAATTATAACTATCCATCTCTAGATTAGCAACTATCTTGTGCCAAACATGTGGTATATCCATTGAAAAGCATACAATAGTAACCATAGCAGGTATTGTAATTCCATATTCGTTCGAACCATCATGTTCCATAATACAATTACTACGATGTTGGGGCTAGCCAAGTTTCTCACTAACCGGGAGAGATGGCGATTCGAATAGATTTCAACCAGCTGGGAATTTATTCCTAACACAAACCCACACTTCCCCCGTCGGGGTCGCGTCGGATCACCTTTGGTACAACTCAGGTACACATTTCGCGGGTCCGTACTGCGTCGCACAATCTGGGACACTAGATGCCAGGACGTTCAGGCCTAGCCTGCCCTTGGGCTTAGTCTGATCGTCCCCCCGCAAGGAGCGCACAACAGAACGGGTCCCGGCCTGAGTTGAGCTACCTGGCTTCGCGGTCAGAACGAGTTATCCGGCCAGCTAAGTGATAGGCATGCGTTCAATCTTGTCAAAAGTGCCAACAACAGTACGGTCCTTAATCGACACAGACAGGGACAGATCCACGCCCAAGACCTCCATGTCTTGTTGTTTCTCTATCGACATCCCGCCCGGTCTCGATTTACATTACCCCATGGTTCTTTTCCACGATAGCAAATATAGCCAACCGTGCTTCGGTATCCACCTATATCTCGCAGGTGACAGGAAATCACCCGACTTCTACCGGTCTAAGCAGGGCTAAGCATATATTCGGTCCTAGACCAATATAGGGTGAAAGGTGTATATATCTAGATAAGGTAGTTCCATGCATCAAGTGTTTCCATTCAAATCTTATAACCTAATGCATCAATCATAAGTACTTAAGTAATCATTTGTAAAATATTAGGAGACTTATAATGCTCCGGGGCTTGCCTTTCAGAAAAGAAGTGGGGCGGTGATTAGGGAACTCCGGAAGCTCTTCAGGGATCTGCTCCTCACCTTTAGGAGCTACGGCCTGAGGATTCTCCTGCTGGTCCCCTTCCTCTACTTCGTCGAATTCCAGCAACGTTATCTCCTCTGTCGATCCTATATGCATGAATATGGCATAAGGTATTGCGAATGCATACATGCGTACAAGTATAGCATGATGACACATGATGAATGCATTCGCATAAGTATTCTTAACAGCGTGGTGTTAACAAATGGATCATATTTTACCGAGTAGGTGCATATCTCTTCTTGATTACTTAATCAAACACATTTACAATTCATTAACTACACACAAAACAGTAGCTGCTTGTTTTACTCATAACTGAAGTTCTACTTATCCAAATGCTATGATATTAGACTTTCTGGAAAGCTTATAAAATTTTCTACAACTCTTATTTAATCACCAAAAGCTAATTCACAATTTATCTTAACCCAAACAGACAATCAATCCAGTGCTGTCCAGAAATTCCAGAGAGCAAGCAATTCAGAAACACTAACTTTAAACAGCTATAACTCCTAAGCCGTTTGACCTATGGTCCTAAAATTTTAACACCAGACATATGATGAAGTTATATACAACTTTGTTATTAACCATTTTTACAGCAAACATCATTTTTATCATGCAACTTATCAAACTACAGAATCTGTCCGAAAACTCTTCTCTCCCGAATTATAAAGCAACGATATTTCTATTGCATATAAACATTCCAAATTTGACTTCACCAATCATACCAATAGTACAAGGACATCAAATACAATCAAGAAAACATAATGGCCATGCCCAAACTATTTATTTAAATGCTTTTATCAATTTACTAAGATACTTAGGTTAAATAATAAACATACACCAAATGTGCATCATAAATTCTCAGAAAATTACAGTGGCTTACTAGTGCTACCAATAGACTACTGTCAAAGCTTCGTGCCATTTTACCAAGTAAAACATCCTATACAAAAATGACAAGGCAGTAAGGCTTGAAATAGCATAAATAGAAAACCCTAGTGAAATGTGTCAAGCAACAGATTTTATATTTTTCTTAGCATACATATGGTACTAGGACAATCTCCAGAAAATTTCATGAATATTGGATTCATAAATAATTTATAAAAATTCATACAAGGATTACCTATTTATAAAAGAAAAATCTATAACTACAAATCTATACATGCACTGACCCTCAAATTTTTACCAGTGCTCACCCATGTCAAGAATAGCTTGCTACCAAAATTTCATAATTTTTGGAGTACAGAAACTCTAGATATAAAATAAACAAGTTTGCATGCATTCAAAAACACATTTCCAATTTCTATTTAAATATGCCAAAATTTCTACTTTAAGTATCAAGACTATATTTTTCCTAAATACTACACTTCCTAAGGAACACTACCAAATTTATTTCACAATTTTTGAAACTACAAAACTGGAGATACAAATATTACAAAACAGTACAAAATCTGGAATTAATGAACTATCCTATACTCTCACTGCCGCTGACCGGTGGGACCCGCTGACAGAGGACCCCACGCGTCATTGACCCGAAACAGGGCAGCTACGCTGCGCGATGGTGGTGTGGCCAAAGCTCGCCGACGGCGAACAATTCCGGCGATGGCACCGACACTGATGTGACCACCAAGACACTACGCATCTATTGAGGTAACTAAAAGGACCAGTCGCCGGAGCTAACGACTACGGTGGCGTCAATGGCGGGGCGGTGGAGTCGGATGATGGTGAGACGCCGGGGCTGGCCGTGAAAACTCAATCAAACGCTACGCCGAGCATCGACACACGACGGCGAAGCTATTGCACTCACTATCACTTCTAGAGGTGGTCGGAGATGTCCCGGCCATGACGTCGTGGCGCGGCGGCGAACTCTGGTGAGGCTGCGCGTGGCGCTGAAGCTTTACCGAGGGCCTCTAGCTTGTAGGGCGGTTGCGATGGGACAGTGGGAGTACTGCGGGGCGGCTGTGGTGATGGAGGAGCGACGAGGCCAGCCGGTGACTGGCAACGGCGATGGCGGAGGCTCTTGGTGCTGCGGCTGCTACAGCGGGTGAAGAAGGACGCAGAAGGTTGAAAATGAGGGCGTGGCTCAGTGTGGGCGGTAGCTGGGGTGTTAACGCGCGCGCTGGCCTGCCTTGGCCACACGCGGCGGGGCTCCGGTGATGCGCGACGTCCGCTGGCCTCCACGCGGCGCGCGGACACTGACGCCGGTCGGCCATTGAGCTGCGTCGCTCAGTTCGTCAGAAACCGCGATGGACGCCTAACAGCGGGTTTTCAAGGTGATTTAACTGTTAGACAGTAGCTCCTTAACGTAAATGATCTACACGACTTGTGTAGTCCTATGCACCAGCTTCAAATGTTGTTCAATGAACTCGTGCTAATTCGCAACCAAAACTGAGTAATATCATCACAAAGATCGGCTTGTCAGTCGGTCAGTTAACAAGGACTTAGCAAATTTTGTTAAGTGTTGACATGTTGATTTTTCTGATTCTTGTGATCCAATTTCAAGCATGTTAGGAGCTGAATCATTCAATGACCCAAAAATAAAAGTTGTTCCTTATATCAAATACTACAGCTTTGCTTTAGTGACCACCTACATGCAAAGTCTCTAACACATTGTTCAAACTTGGTCAAACATGCTACATTCAAATGATGACTTGTTCATGAACTATGACTTAGTGATCTATTTAGCCCTAGCCACGAATACCAAAGTTGTTCATAATGATACTCTAAACATGTTTAAGCTATTTGCCAGGTCACACAATCATTTCATGTATTAGTCACACATAGTGCTATCTAGGTTAACACATGAAATCTTACTTAAGTGTTTGGTCATGAAAGGTGACCTTCATGAACAATGTCCTATTTGCTAACCCATGTGTTGTTAAATGTTTTTGTGACTCATATCAACCAATCACATGTATACACTCATAATCATATGCATATTCATATGAAAACATGAAATACTAAGAAATGTTGCACATGTTTCAATTGAATGTTTCAAGTGTAAATGCATATATATGAATGCTTGATGCTCATGCTCATGCAATGCAAGTTAGGTTATGTAAGGCTAACACCTAGGGTGTTACAGCCCCTCCCCCTTATAAAAATCTCGTCCCGAGATTTGCAAGACCTACCATTCTTGGAAAAAGGCGGGATAAATCTCTCATAAATAATCCTCTCGTTCCCACGTAGCATCTTGTTCACTGTGATTGTTCCACACCACCTTATAGAACTTAACAATCTTACTCTGTGTTACTCTTTCCATCTCTTCTTATACTCGAATTGGCTTTTCCTCATAGGTCAAATCCGATTGAAGCTGCACGTTGGTAGGTGCAATAGCTTCTTCAGGTACTCGAAGACATTTCTTCAACTGAGAAACATGGAAAACATCAAATATTGCACTCATCTCTAGTGGAAGTTGTAACTTATATGCAACATTCCCCTTTCATTCCAGAATCTTGTATGGCCCTACATATCTAGGTGAAAGCTTCTTTTTCATCCCAAATCTCTTCACCCCTTTCATGGGTGATACTTTCAAGTATACATAGTCACCTACTTCAAAAGTCAGGGGTCTTCTTCTTCTATCAGCATAACTCTTTTGTCTTGATTGAGCTGCCTTCATATGCTGTTGGATCACACGTACTTGCTCTTCAGCTTCATTGACAAAGTCAATACCAAAGTATCTCCTTTCACCGGGCTCAATCCAATTCAACGGAGTTCTACATTTTTGGCCATACAAGGCTTCAAACGGAGCCATCTTGATGCTTGCTTGATAACTGTTGTTGTAGGAGAATTCAGCTAAAGGTAACCATTTCTCCCATGAACCCTTTGAACATATAACACAAGCTCTCAGCAATCTTCTAAGATTTGGTTTACTCGCTCTATCTATCCTGAAGTTTGTGGATGGTATGCCGAACTTCTGATCAGTTTAGTTCCCAAGGCCTGGTGTAAGTGTTCCCAAAAACAAGCTATGAACTGTGGTCCTCGGTTTGAGATTATGGTCCTGGGCACTCCATGTAGTTTCACAATATGAGAAACATATAGCTCAGCGTACTTCACCATATGATACCTTATGTTTACTGGTATAAAATGTGCTGACTTGGTGAGACGATCTACAATGACCCATATTGAATCGTGACCTTGCTGTGTCATTGGAAGGCCAGTGATAAAGTCCATACTGATTTCCTCCCATTTCCAACCTGGAATAGGCAATGGCTGAAGTAATCCGGCAGATTTCATATGAACAACTTTTACTCTGCTGCAGTTGTCGCATCTAGCGACATAAGCTGCGATCTCTTTCTTCATCTTAGTCCACCAAAAACGGGTTTTCAAATCTTGGTTCATCTTACTACTACCCGGATGAATAGACAATTTGGACGAGTGAGCTTCATCTAAAATTTGGTTCCTAAGCTCACGGTCTTTTGGTACCACAAGTCGGTCCTCGAACCATAGTACACCCCTTTCATCCAATCTGAAATGTTTGGTCTTTTGTTCTTGCATCTTTCTTTTAATGTTAGTTATATCTACATCTGTTTGCTGCAGCTCTATGATTTTACTCTCAAGTGAACAACTTAGAGTGATATTGTGCAGTACAGCAGGATGCAACAAATTGAATCCATCTTCTAGCAATGCTTCCATAGTGTTGCAATGAGACTTCCGGCTAAGTGCATCTGCTACTACATTAGCTTTCCCTAGATGGTAGTGCACTTCCAAATTGTAATCCTTAATCAGCTCTAACCATCTTCGCTGTCTCATATTCAACTCTGGTTGGGTAAAGATATACTTGAGACTTTTGTGGTCAGTATATATATGACATACATTGCCCAACAAGTAATGTCTCCATATCTTTAATGCGTGGACCACTGCTGCAAGTTCTAAATCATGAGTGGGGTAGTTGACTTCATGCTTCCTCAACTGCCGAGAAGCATATGCAATAACTCTTCCTTCTTGCATAAGCACACACCCCCAAACCTATGCCTGATGCATCACAAAATACATCAAAAGGCTTTTCAATGTCTGGTTGTGCTAGCACAGGTGCTGTAGTCAACAGAGTTCTGAGGGTGTGAAAAGCTGCTTCACATTCTGGTGTCCATTTGTACTTCTCATCTTTCTGAAGTAGTCTGGTCATGGGTTTAGCTATCTTTGAGAAATCTGGAATGAAACGACGATAATATCCTGCTAACCCTAGGAAACTCCGAACTTCATGCACCGAAGTTGGGGCTTTCCAATCCATGACCTCTTGTACTTTTGACGGGTCTACAAAGATTCCATCCCTTGATAAGATGTGACATGTCACAGAACCAACCAATTTATAAGAGCATAAGTACAAAAACAATCGCCGAAACGATCAAATTCTCGAACTTGACCCATATAAACCCGGTAGTCAACTGAAATCTCGAAGGATTTCAAACCAACTTGCATACAATGAAGATCACAGTAATTCAACATAATATATCGTATGTTACAACATTTCATAGACGTTCGCAAATAGATTACATCATCATAGAGTCATCATTATTACAAAACAAGTCTTGTGAAACATGCGAAAGTAAATAGTTTAACTTACACACCCGAGTTCAAATACACATACTGGTTCGCTGATCACAGCCCGCAAAAGCATTCAGATAAGAGAACAGAGATCATGCCCATGATCTAGTCTTCATCACCCGCTGGGTGGAGACAATACTTACAGAATCCCTGATATATAAGGTCATCAGCAACAAGAGGGAATAAACCCTGAGTACGGGAATGTACTCAACTAGACTTACCCGTCGAAAACCAAAATAAATGACACCAAGGATTATGCATAGCTTAATGTAGTGGATCTGGCTGACACTTTCTTTTTGCAGAAAAGCATAAGTAATAATGATCAACTCTTAGCCTGACTAGCAGTGACTTTTTAGCCACTAACCTGTCATCTATATTAGCACCTATACTAAGCAATCATTCTATTAGGGTGCAAACATTAATAACCATATCAGGTATTCGTTGTGGCAACCTTATCACCATCATCCATTTAACCATATCGTTAAATTAAGTGAATCTACATTGCCGCTGCTCAGTCAAGTTCTCACTATCCGGGAGAGACGGCGATTCGAATCGATTCCTATCCAGCTGGAGGAGTATTCCTAAACACAAACCCTGCTTCCCCCGTCGGAGTCGCAAACAAGTCACCTTTGGTATGATTCAGGAGTCGCGAGTCCGAACAGATCGATATTCTCAGAGAACCACTCTGCCAAGGTTGTTCGGGACTCTAACCCGCCTTGGACTTATGCCAATGGCTCTCCGCACATCCTTACTACCTCCAGAATGCTGCCACTGCTCGCATCCCTGGCCTGAGTCGAGCTACTAGGCTTCGCGGTCAGAACGACTTATCCGACCAGCTAAGTGTTAGGCTACGTTCAACATGACATGAGGACGAACAGCATATCGGTCCTTAAACGACTCAAACGGAGTCACTATGTTCAAACCTACACAAGACCCCGCCCGGTCTTAATTCATTATTCACATGGTTCTTTTCCACGATAGCAAATATAGCCAACCGCGATCCACCTTATCCTAAAGCTCGCAGGTGACATGAAATCACCTGACTTCTACCGCACTAAGCATGGCTAAGCATTTAACCCGTTCCTGAACTTAAATAGGATTCCAGTGCGATATCTGGACAAGGAAGGATATATAATGCAGCAATTGGTTTCAACCAATTCCTATACTTAATGCATCATCAACAATAAAAGATACTCAATATATTTGTAAAAACATGGGAGGCTTAATATGCTCCGGGGCTTGCCTTTCAGGAACGAGGAAGGCTGGTGGTCAGGGCACTCGGGCAATTCCTCCGCGACGACTGCTTTGTCGGCTTCCTACACCTTGGGTTCCTCCTCCTGGTTGTCTCCCTCGAACTCCAGCAATGTCACTCCCTCCGGCACACCTATTGCATGAATGCGCAAGATAAATATCATGGACGCACATGAACGAATGTCAGGGATGCTTGGGGAATGCGCATGTTAGCCGTAGTTTGCATATTCCAATTTAAGCCCTATTCAAATCACTTTACTTACCAAGTTTATACAACCTAATGTATAATTGCTCATCTTCAGTTAATGACCTAGCACCTGCACCTAAGCATATTCTCAAGTTAGGCTAACCCCAAAACAATCAAAGAGAACATTGCAACAACATACACTCAAGCATCTGTATTTCAGCAAAATAAAGACTATGTAGCGGTATAGTAAACTAGCCATAACTGGAGATTTATAAATCCAAATGACTTGCAAGAAGACAATCTGAAAGCTTATGAAATTGTCTACAATTCATTTTCAGACCTCAAAGCATGATTCAACACTTTACCAAGTCGAATTCATAAATCAACAGAACTCTGTCCTCACAAGGCAGAGAGTAAGCAAAACTGGAACCTAACTTTAAACAGCTGTAGTTTCTAAACTACTGGGCCAAATGCCCTCAAATTTTGACAGGAGCTAGAGACATAAATTATCTACAACTTTTGTATTCATCACATTCACAGCAAATCAAAATATCATGGGGACCTTTCCAAAGTCCCCAAATCTGTACAGAAGGACATAATCCAAACAAATAATTATTAACTTATGATATAAACACATAATTGGACAAAACCAACTTTACTCACATATCACACATATCACAAGAACACCAGAAAGTAGGGTGTTCATCCCCAAAACATTTCTTTTAATACCTTTCTTAATTTATTTAATTAATTAGAGGAAATAGTAAACATATATGAAAACTACACCATTAAATCTACAAAAATTATAGTAGACACTACATGCCCTAAGTAGACTACCATAAAAATTCACATCATTTGAGTAAGTATAACAACCTACACAAAAATGGTAAGACAGAATGGCTTAAAATGGCATAATTAGGAAACCTTAGTGAAAAGTGTCAAGCAACAGATTTCATATTTTTCCTAGCATCCTTAAGGTACTAGGACATTCTCCAACAAATTTCATGGTCATTGGATTCATAGATAAATTACAAAAATTCACACAAGTATCCACCAATGATAAAAGGAAAATATATAACTCAAAAACTATACATGCAATGACTCTCAAATTTTAACCAGAGCTTCTACTATATAATACTAGCTTACCCACAATCTTTCATAATTTTTGGATCACAGAAACTCAAGATATGATTTAAACAAGTTTGCATGCATTCAAAAACACATTTCAAGTTTCAATTTAATTCATCCAAATTTTCCACTACAAGTGTTCATGTCATATTTTTACTAAATACTAAAATTCACTATGATCCTAACAAAATTGGAAGTACTCAATTTGGATCTACCAATTTGGAGATATAAATTTCACAAAATAGCACTAAAATTGGAATTTTTGAACTATCTTATGAAACAGGCAGTCACTGACGTGTGGGACCCGGTCGTCAGCCGGACCCTACTGTCAGTGAGACGAAACAGAGGAGGCGAGCGGAGGAGCAAAGGAAAATGTGACACAGGGGGGCTCTCGGTGGCGTGCTGGGGCTTCAATTGCCGAGCTCAGGCCCGATGTGGCCTGGCCGATCAGGCCATTGGCGACGCGCAGTGCACACGCGTCGGTGATGTTCTGTAACCGGTTGAACTACTGTAGCATCGATTTGGTGAAAACGATCAGCCTGACAGCGTCACTTGACAATGTTTGATCTCCTAAACCGTGAAGAATCAGTGAAAACAATATACATGAAAGTTGTAGCCCTACATATAGTCTACAATTCCTATTAAAAGACCAAGACCTAATTCCCAAAGAATCATGAGTAAAATCATCCCCAATGTCGAGACAATGAAATTGAAAACTGGTTTTTGACTTAGAAATTTTCTGAGTTTCCAAATAGACCTCAAAACTGACTTGTGGGCCATTTTTGAGCATGTTCTGCATATTTTCATGAGATGGTCATAAAATAACTTTTGTTCCTTATATAATTTTCTACAACTTTGCTTTAGGTTGCTCAGACATGCAAACATTCTAAGCTACACTTTTTAAATAATCAAACTCAGGAGCTCTAGGGGTCCAAATTGGTCAAACCATGACTTGGAAACCTAATTAGGCAAAATGATCAACATGAACCTTGTTCCTAATGACATTCTAAGTATAACTAAGTTGTTTAAGAGAATTATTAGTCACACCACACATTGGTCACACAAGAATCAAGCAAGGTATGTACTGAAACAATGCAAAACACATGAATTGTTACAATTGTTTCATAGTCATGTTTCACATGTTTCATGATCTTGTTGCATAGTATTAACTAACTTTGTTTCACTAAAGTGAGTGGCACATGTTGTACTTAAGTGTTGCACACTTTACATTTCATAAAAGAAACAACACACATGAAATATACAACATGTTGCAATGTTTTGAAATCGTGTTTCATGTGATATAGGTTCACGAATGGATGCATGATGCTCATGTTCATGAAATGCAGTGCAAATGTGGAAGCCAAACACCTGGGGTGTTACAGCCCTCCCCCTTATAAAAATCTCGCCCCGAGATTTGAAAAGCGTACCATTGTTGATATAATTCCTTATAACCATCCCTCAAATAATCTTTCCTTTCCCACGTTGCATCGCGTTCACTACCCTGATTACTCCACATGACTTTGTAAAACTTGACCACATGACTCCGAGTCACTCGCTCACGAGTGTCAATCACTCGGACCGGCTTTTCTTCAAAGGTCAAATCAGATTTTAACTCAATATCCCCCAATGTAACTCTCTCTTCAGGGACGCGAAGACATTTCTTCAATTGGGATACTTGAAAGACATTGAAGATAACACTCATCTATGGAGGTAATTGAATCTTGTATGCCACCTTACCACTTTGTCCAATGATTTCGAACGGACCAACATATCTCGGCGCAAGCTTTCGTTTCACACCAAAGCGTTGGACACTCTTCATAGGTGAGATTTTCAGATAAACGAAGTCTCCAACTTCGAACTCAATAGGTTTTCTACGTCGATCAGCATAACTTTTCTGCCTAGCTTGAGCTGCGGCCATGTGAGTTTGGATAGTACGGACTTGTTCTTTGGCTTCTTGAACAAAATCAATTCCATAATATCTCCTTTCACCAGATTCTACCCAGTTCAACGGGGTTCTACACTTCCGGCCATACAAAGCTTCAAACGGTGCCATCTTGATATTCTCTTGATAACTGTTATTGTATGAGAATTAAGCTAGGGGCAACCATTTTTCCCATGAGCCCTTAGCCGAGATGACACATGCTCTCAACATATCTTCTAAGATTTGATTCACTCGCTCAGTTTGCCCATTGGTTTGCGGATGATAAGCAGAACTTCTTACTAGCTTAGTTCCTAATAATCCGTGTAAGTGCTCCCAAAAGCGAGTAGTGAACTATGGTCCTCTATCCGAGACAATAGTACGAGGGATCCCATGAAGTCGGACTATCTGGTTGAAGTACAACTCCGCATAGTCGATTGGACGAAAGTCTATGCGGACAGGAATAAAGTGTGCTGACTTGGTCAAACGGTCTACAATCACCCAAATAGAGTTAAAGTTCCTCTGAGTAGTAGGGAGTCCAACAATAAAATCCATACTTATCTCCTCCCATTTCCAACCTGGAATAGAGAGTGGCTGAAGTAATCCAGCTTTCATGTGCACAGCCTTGACCCGACAACAAGTGTCACACCTAGCCACATAAGCGACTATCTCTTTCTTCATTTTGGTCCACCAAAATCGAGGCTTCAAATCATGATACATTTTGCTACTACCAGGATGAATAGATAATTTAGAGGAATGAGCTTCGGATATGATTTGATTTCTAAGCTCTCTATCCTTCGGAACTACCAACCTATCCTTGAACCATAACACGCCTTCCTCATCAACTCGAAAATATTTGGTTTCTTGCTCTTTCATCTTGCGCTTGATGTGAAACACACCTGCATCTGTCTTCTGTAGCTCGATAATTCGACTCTGTAGAGTACAACTGACAGTGATGTTGTGAAGGACTGTAGGATGAAGGAGCTTCGACAAATGGACATCACTCTCAATCAAAGAGTGGTAATGAGACTTCCTGCTTAAGGCATCCGCTATGACATTTGCCTTGCCAGGGTGATAGTGCACTTGGAGGTTATAATCCTTGATCAACTCAAGCCATCTTCTCTGACGCATATTCAACTCTGGTTGAGTGAAGATGTACTTGAGACTTTTATGATCAGTGTAGATGTTGCACACATTGCCAAGTAAATATTGTCTCCAGGCCTTCAAAGCATGAACAACGGCAGCGAGTTCTAAGTCATGCGTTGGATAATTCACTTCATGCTTTCAAAGTTGGCGAGAGGTATAAGCAATGACTCTACCTTCCTGCATAAGAACACCTCCTAGCCCAATACCTGATGCATCGCAGAACACATCAAAAGGTTTCTCGATATCCGGTTGTGCCAAAACCAGAGCCGAAGTTAGAAGAGTTCGCAGGGTATGGAAAGCCGCATCACACTCAGGAGTCCAGACAAACTTCATGTCTTTTTGCAGCAACCGAGTCATAGGCTTGGCTATTTTAGAGAAATCCAGGATGAAGCGACGATAATAGCCAGCCAACCCCAGAAAACTCTGGACCTCGTGTACTGAGATTGGAGCCTTCTAGTTCAACACTTCTTGCACCTTGGTGGGATCAACCATAATTCCACCATCCGACAATACATGTCCAAGAAAAGGTACCTCACGAAGCCAAAATTCACATTTGCTGAACTTTGCATACAACTGGTGTTCCCGCAATCTAGTGAGAACCACCCGTAAATGTTCAACATGATCTTCTTCATTCTCAGAATAGACCAGGATATCATCTATAAATACCACCACAAATTTGTCCAACTTGGGCATAAACACTGAATTCATCAGATACATAAAATGTGCGGGGCATTGGTCAATCCAAAAGACATAACCAGGTACTCATATAGACCATATCTTGTAGAGAATGCGGTTTTGGGACATCCTCATGCTAAATTTTGATTTGATGATACCCAGATCTCAAATCAATCTTGGAAAAGACTTTTGCTTTAGACAACTAATCAAATAAGATATCTATGCATGGTAGAGGGTACTTATTCTTGATTGTAACTGCATTCAAAGATCTATAATCTACACACATGCGTAGGGATTGATCCTTCTTCTTCACAAAGATAGCTAGGCACCCCCACGGAGATGAACTAGGACAGATAAGGCCTTTCTTTAGAAGTTCATTCAACTGGGTCTTAAGTTCAGCTAGTTCATTGGGAGGCATTCTATATGGCCTTCTAGAGATAGGAGCTGTGCCAGGAAGCAACTCTATCTTGAACTCCACTTCCTGATCTGGGGGTAATCTTGGTAAATCATCAGGAAAAACATCCGGAAAGTCACACACTACAGGGATATCTGCAATAGCCTTTGCTTGCACCGCATTAGCCGCACAAGAAAGATTGATGTCCCTGGGTAGTTGTACCAGAAAACCTTTCTGATTACTAGGATCTCTGAGCATGACTACTCTAGTCGATGTATCAATAAGCACTCCATGACGGCTCATCCAGTTCATTCCTAATATCACATCGATACCTAGCCCCAGTAAAACAACCAGATCAACCTGATAACTTCGCCCCTCTATCTCAAATTGTACATCCCCAACTACCAGCTTGGTTGGGATAATACCACTGGCAGCCCTAATACGATAACCCTCACCCTCAACAGTATATGTTTTCTGCATAAACTTGGATGCAAATGCTGGACTAATAAAGGAATGCGAAGCACCTGAATCAAATAGTACAATTACGGGGTGTTGATCAATCAGAAACTTACCAGCAGTCACTACCTCTCCTAAAGGAATCTCAGTAATATTAGTGTGGTTCACCTGCCCCTGACGGCCACCTTGGTAGTTATTCTTCTTAGGGTAAGGGCACTCCCTTGCCCAGTGGCCTGTCTTGTTGCAGTTCTAGCATGACATGTTGCTTGGAGGAGCCCTGGAACTGCCCTGACTGGTAGTGCCCTTGGGAAGAGCAACTGTAAATGCCTTGCGAAACCCAGTCTTGGCGGGATTCTTCTTCTGCGGTGGGCAAAACTTAGCGGCTGATGCTGGAGGACGGAATGGAGCCCTCTGTGTGATGAGAGCCTTGGATTGTGAGGCACCCGCCTCATAGGCTCTCTTACGACTTTTTGAAGCAGCATACACAGCATTGTTGTTCTCTTGCGATAAAGCATCACTCACAAACTCATTAAAATGAGCACACTTGTAATTTTCCATGGTCTTCGTAAGTTTGGGGCTAAGTCCCCGCTTGAAGCTAGCAATCTTCTTGGCATCGGTGTCCACAAACTCGGTAGCATACCTTGTAAGGTTGTTGAAAGCTTGCAGGTATTCATTCAGGCTCTTGTTCCCCTGGGTTAGCTTCATGAACTCTGTATGCTTGATCGCCATGAGACCAGGAGGAATATAATTTCCCCTGAAAGCAGACTTGAACTGATCCCAGGTGATTTGGGCATTAGCGGGCATAGTGGACCGATGATGACTCCACCAAATGCCAGCTGGCCTATGCAGTTGGTGAGATGCGTACTCAGTCTTTAGCACCTCAGTCAAGCGGAGAAGACGAAACTTCTGCTCGAGAGTATTCAACCACTCATCAGCTTGTAGAGGCTCCTCAGCCTCCTTGAAGATCGGGGGTTTCGTGTCAAGAAAATCCTTGAAATCACTGTATTGATTTGGTTCCAGTCCTTGGCGTGGACCACGACCATCCTGATTCGCAATCGTATGGAGGGCCTCGGCCATAGTGCACTGTCCTTCCGCAAGCATTGCTATCAATTCTATTGGTGTGGGTGGTGGTGGTGGTGGAAGATCATCATCATCACCAGCCGCACCATTCGAACGAGTGTGAGGCATCTGCAACAATGCGCAACCAATAATTATTGATGATGTCAGCACATTGGAGAGGAACAATGTAATTGTGCCAAACTGAATTTACTGACGAGAATGAAAACTTCATACAATAAACAAAGGCAATAATTCATTCTCCAATCACCACATCATCAATTAGATTACTAGCGCCATACGCAGTGCATTCCAACATGACAAGTTTTAAACTTAACCATTATGATACGCATCCCGAAGGGAGCAAATTAAAGTACATTACATGCCGAGTTTGAATTAAAAGAGTACATCCAACATCAGTCATCGTACTTAAGTCCATTACATCAATGACTGCAAAAGCTTAAACTAGCGAGACTTGCTAACGAACTACTCATCGAAGTGATCGCTGTCCACATCAGAGACACCTTGGACTTCTTCTGGGTCTTCCTCTTCTTCTTCTTCTTCTTCATCTGCCGGCTCAGCTGCATTATCAACCATCTACACGTCCTCTTCTTCCTCATCGGCCTCAATCACTTGAGGTCCACCCACATTTGGATACCTTGGTATGGGGCGAGGAATAGGAAACAGATGGTTGTGCGATTGATGGTGCTCAACCCAAGCTCTTCAAGCTGTTCTTGTAGTGCTTGCTCCCTTTGAAAGGCGTTGTGGTTGGCCAAAATCCAACCCCGACGCGTCTTTCTTCGCTAACTCTAAAGCTGCATCCCGGTGAAGTGTCACACGATCCAACTCTTGTGCGACCTCATCTCTCTCAATAGTGAGGTTCATCACTAGTTATGAAGCTCGTCTCTCGCGTCTTGGTTTGACCCCCCATTGTTGCAAGCGATAATTTGCAATACCACAAATCTCATCAACTTCTTGCTGAGCTCTCCCACATGCATTCGCCTTTACGGCGATACTTGCGGCACATAACCTGAACTTGTCTTTGAGCTTCCATTGCCTTGCCGGCTTCATCAAGCACCTTTGGAAAGGGTGTTTTGCTCGACTCGACAAAGCTTCAAGACTGCCATCATAGCACTCATTCCAGCGTTGTCGCTCTGCACCCGTTAGCCGTGGCCTCGAACCAAGGCCTGACCAACATCCCGAGTCCACTCAGCCTCAGTAGGAGACACTCGGGGAATGGATGAAGTAGGTCCACCCACTAACTCATCCCCGAAGCTCTGTGCTATATCCATCAGCACATCAAGGGCAGCAACCTAAGTGGCTTCCCATGGGCTTTGCCCGTCAGTCTCAATGCTCCACCCATGCCACAATGGTCTTGTGGGGTTTTGCGGCATGATGAAGGTCACGATGTACCATGGTACATCTCCCAATGGTACCGCCTGCCTCCACGTGTAGCTGGGTGCCTCCAGGTACCCAACTGAACTGAGCACCCTCCAGAGCAAGGTGGGAGTACCGAACTGGTTCAAAAAGGTGCTGCTACCAGTAGAAAACACGGGCACGGCCATCTGTATCAAAAAGGGATGCAATTCACGTGAGAGGATTACTTTGCTGAGAGATTGCACTTTACACTTGGGATAAGCAATTATAAGGGAGGGGGTAATGCAATATGAATGACATGAGTGAATATGATGCATGCGCGTTCCGTACGTCCTCACAAACCTATGAAAATTTAAGCTTTAGCGGGATATACGGTGGCATACATACGTTCTCTCAATTAGCGGTAACTAGTCGATCTACACGGTGCGTTGTTAGCGTACCTGTAGAAAACTTCATTGCAGCCCAACCCAACAAGATATAATGCTAATTACACAAGCAGTAACTAAGATACTCTCCATATATACATCCCCCGATATATATACTTCGATATCCAAACTACCCGACAAATGTACCCACAATTAAGTACCTTCATATATACATGTATGCAACATGTAAATACTCCAGTAACCACAACTAGCTCTCCCCTAGACCGACGGTTGGTCGGTCATGCTCTCACAACTCACCCTTACCTTAGCGTAGAGGCAATTGATCCATACATTACCATTCAAACGAATGGCATCCATGCAATATCACGCCGCATGGACGACGAAATAGAAACAATCAATTCCCCCAAGTTAGTAATTATATATAAGCCACCTAGAAGTCCTTAAGTGGGCTATAAAGGATGTGATCACCAGTATACCATAAAATTTTTGATTTTTGAACACTTATATATAACTATAAGTTGGAAAACTGTTTTTACAACAAAAGCTTTTGTTTTAAATAGCCGTAAGACATGTTTAATGTTGAATCTAGCTCTGATGCCAGCTGTCACAGAACCGACCAATTTAGAAGAGCACAAGTACAAAAACAATCGCTGAAACGATCAAATTCTCGAACTTGAGCCCATATAAACCCGGTAGTCAACTGAAATCTCGAAGGATTTCAAACCAACTTGCATACAACCAAGATCACAGTAATTCAATATAACATATCGTACGTTACAACATTTCGCAGACGTTCACAAATAGATTACATCATCACAGAGTCATAGTTATTACAAAACAAGTCTTGTGAAACATGCGGAAGCAAATAGTTTAACTTACACACCCGAGTTCAAATACACATACTGGTTTGCTGATCACAGCCCGCAAAAGCATTCAGATAAGAGAACAGAGATCATGCCCATGATCTAGTCTTCATCACCCGCCAGGTGGAGACAATACTTACAGAATCCCTAATATAGAAGGTCATCTGCAACAAGAGGGAATAAACCCTGAGTATGGGAATGTACTCAGCTAGACTTATCCGTCGAAAACCAAAATAAATGACACCAAGGATTATGCATAGCTTAATGTAGTGGATCTGGCTGACACTTTCTTTTTGAGAAAAGCATAAGTAATAATGATCAACTCTTAGCCTGACTAGCAGTGACTTTTTAGCCATTAACATGTCATCTATATTAGCACCTATACTAAGCAATCATTCTATTAGGGTGCAAACATTAATAACCATATCAGATATTCATTGTGGCAACCTTATCATCATCATCCATTTAATCCTATCGTTAAATTAAGTGAATCTATGTTGCGCTGCTCAGTCAAGTTCTCACTATCCGGGAGAGACGGCGATTCGAATCGATTCCTATCCAGCTGGAGGGGTATTCCTAAACACAAATCCTGCTTCCCCCGTCGGAGTCGCAAACAAGTCACCTTTGGTACGATTCAGGAGTCGCGAGTCTAAACAGATCGATATTCTCAGAGAACCACTCTGCCAAGGTTGTTCGGGACTCTAACTCACCTTGGACTTATGCCAATGGCTCTCCGCACATCCTTACTACCTCCAGAATGCCGCCACTGCTCGCGTCCCCGGCCTGAGTCGAGCTACTAGGCTTCGCGGTCGGAACGACTTATCCGGCCAGCTAAGTGTTAAGCTACGTTCAACATGACATGAGGACGTACAGCGTATCGGTCCTTAAATGACTCAGACGGAGTCACTATGTTCAAACCTACACAAGACCCCGCCCGGTCTTAATTCATTATTCACATGGTTCTTTTCCACGATAGCAAATATAGCCAACCGTGATCCACCTCATCCTAAAGCTCGCAGGTGACAGGAAATCACCTGACTTCTACCGCACTAAGCATGGCTAAGCATTTAACCCGTTCCTGAACTTAAATAGGATTCCAGTGCGATATCTGGACAAGGAAGGATATATAATGCAGCAATTGGTTCCAACCAATTCCTATACTTAATGCATCATCAACAATAAAAGATACTCAATGTATTTGTAAAACATGGGAGGCTTAATATGCTCCGGGGCTTGCCTTTTAGGAACGAGGAAGGCTGGTGGTCAGGGCACTCGGGCAATTCCTCCACGGCGACTGCTTCATCGGCTTCCTGCACCTCGGGTTCCTCCTCCTGGTTGGCTCCCTCGAACTCCAGCAACGTCACTCCCTCTGGCACACCTATTGCATGAATGCGCAAGATAAATATCATGGATGCACATGAACGAATATCAGGGATGCTCGGGGAATGCGCATGTTCGCCGTAGTTTACATATTCCAATTTAAGCCCTATTCAAATCACTTTACTTACCAAGTTTATACAACCTAATGTATAATTGCTCATCTTCAGTTAATGACCTATCACCTGCACCTAAGCATATTCTCAAGTTAGGCAAACCCCTAAACAATCAAAGAGAACATTGCAACAACATACACTCAAGCATCTGTATTTCAGCAAAATGAAGACTATGTAGCAGTACAGTAAACTAGCCATAACTGGAGATTTATAAATCTAAATGACTTGCAACAAGACAATCTGGAAAGCTTATGAAATTGTCTACAATTCATTTTCAGACCTAAAAGCATGATTCAACACTTTACCAAGTCGAATTCATAAATCAACAGAACTCTGTCCTCACAAGGCAGAGAGTAAGGAAAACTGGAACCTAACTTTAAACAGCTGTAGTTTCTAAACTACTAGGCCAAATGCTCTCAAATTTTGACACGAGCTAGAGACATAAATTATCTACAACTTTTGTATTCATCACATTCACAGCAAATCAAAATATCATGGGGAACTTTCCAAAGTCCCCAGATCTGTCCAGAAGGACATAATGCAAACAAATAATTATTAACTTATGATATAAACACATAATTGGACAAAACCAACTTTACTCACATATCACACATATCACAAGAACACCAGAAAGTAGGGTGTTCATCCCAAAACAATTCTTTTAATACCTTTCTTAATTTATTTAATTAATTAGAGGAAATAGTAAACATATATGAAAACTACACCATTAAATCTACAAAAATTACAGTCGACACTACATGCCCTAAGTAGACTACCATAAAAATTTCACACCATTTGAGTAAGTATAACAACCTACACAAAAATGGTAAGACAGAATGGCTTAAAATGGCATAATTAGGAAACCTTCGTGAAAAGTGTCTAGCAACAGATTTTATATTTTTCCTAGCATCCTTAAGGTACTAGGACATTCTCCAACAAATTTCATGGTCATTGGATTCATAGATAAATTACAAAAAATCACACAAGTATCCACCAATGATAAAAGGAAAATATATAACTCAAAAACTACACATGCAATGACTCTCAAATTTTAACCAGAGCTTCTACTATATAATACTAGCTTACCCACAAACTTTCATAATTTTTGGATCACAGAAACTCAAGATATGATTTCAACAAGTTTGCATGCATTCAAAAACACATTTCAAGTTTCAATTTAATTCATTTAAATTTTCAACTACAAGTGTTCATGTCATATTTTTACTAAATACTAAACTTCACTATGATCCTAACAAAATTGGAAGTACTCAATTTGGATCTACCAATTTGGAGATATAAATTTCACAAAATAGCACTAAAACTGGAATTTTTGAACTATCTTATGAAACAGGCAGTCACTGACGTGTGGGACCAGGTCGTCAGCCGGACCCTACTGTCAGTGAGACGAAACAGAGGAGGCGAGCGGAGGAGCAAAGGAAAATGTGGCACAGGGGGGCTCTCGGTGGCGTGCTGGGGCTTCAATTGCCGAGCTCAGGCCCGATGTGGCCTGGCCGATCAGGCCATTGGCGACACGCGGCGCACACGAGTCGGTGATGTTCTGTAACCGATCGAACTACTGTAGCATCGATTCAGTGAAAACGATCAGCCTGACAGCGTCACTTGACAGTGCTTGATCTCCTAAACCGTGAAGAATCAGTGAAAACAATATACATGAAAGTTGTAGCCCTACATATAGTCTATAATTCCTATTAAAAGACCAAGACCTAATTCCCAAAGAATCATGAGTAAAATCATCCCCAATGTCGAGCCAATGAAACTGAAAACTGTTTTTTGACTTAGAAATTTTCTAAGTTTCCAAATAGACCTCGAAACTGACTTGTGGGCCATTTTTGAGCATTTTCTGCACATTTTCATGAGATGGTCATAAAATAACTTTTGTTCCTTATATAATTTGCTACAACTTTGCTTTAGGTTGCTCAGACATGCAAATATCCTAAGCTACACTTTTTAAACAGTCAAACTCAGGAGCTCTAGGGGTCCAAATTGGTCAAACCATGACTTGGAAACCTAATCAGGCAAAACGATCAACATGAACCTTGTTCCTAATGACATTCTAAGTATAACTAAGTTGTTTAATAGAATTATTAGTCACACCACACATTGGTCACACAAGAATCAAGCAAGGTATGTACTGAAACAATGCAAAACACATGAATTGTTACAATTGTTTCATAGTCATGTTTCACATGTTTCATGATCTTGTTGCATAGTATTAACTAACTTTGTTTCACTAAAGTGAGTGGCACATGTTGCACTTAAGTGTTGCACACTTTACATTTTATAAAAGAAACAACACACATGAAATATACAACATTTTGCATTGTTTCGAAATCGTGTTTCATGTGATATAGGTTCACGAATGGATGCATGATGCTCATGTTCACGAAATGTAGTGCAAATGTGGAAGCCAAACACCTGGGGTGTTACATGACCTAAGAAAGGTACTTTACTCAACCAAAATTCACACTTACTAAACTTTGCATATAGCTTATGCTCCCTCAGTCTGGATAGGACAATCCTCAGATGCTCTTCATGATCTGACTCATTTTCTGAATAAATCAATATATCATCGATAAACACGACCATGAACTTGTCAAGCTTGGGCATGAATACCGAATTCATTAGGTACATGAAGTAGGCAGGAGCATTCGTTAGTCCGAAAGACATAACCAAATACTCATATAAGTCGTACCTAATGGAAAAAGCAGTTTTGGGTATATCCTCTGGCCTGATCTTTATCTGATGATAGCTTGATCTCAAGTTAATTTTTGAGAACACCTTTGCCTTCGCTAGCTGATCGAACAAGATGTCAATGCGGGGCAACGGGTATTTGTTCTTGATAGTCACAGCATTGAGTGGTCTGTAATCTACACACATTCTCAGTGACTTGTCCTTCTTTTTCACAAACAATGCTGGACATCCCCACGGAGATGAGCTAGGTTGGATAAGACCCTTGTCCAATAGATCTTGTAATTGAACCTTAAGTTCTGCTAACTCATTGGGTGGCATTCTATAGGGCCTTCTTGATATGGGTGCCGTACCTGGCACTAACTCAATCCTAAATTCCACATCCCTATCCGGTGGCAAGTGTAACAACCCGGGTTTTTGGTAAATCCAAAAATACGAACTTTTTAAAAATTTTCCTACAATGTGTGAAACATGTAATTGCTAGGTCAAACACGAGTCCAACTCGCTAACAAGACGTTGCATACATGTAGATGGTTTGTAGGTGATTGCCAGAGTTTTCGAGTTGTCCTGTTTTTGAGTCTTGATTATTGTTGGAGAGCACAACCTATAGCGACCACCTATGATCCTCACGGGATTATTTCGAGTCTTCCGTTAATATCTCCTTATAACCCCGAACCCCACTAGAACCCGGACTTGCCATTTATATTTATGCCGACCATTGGACCGGAGTCCCTAAAACCTAAGACCCCTAGTAGACCACCACGATGAGTAAGCATGTTGTAATATATGCATGGTACGCTTTTATATAAGACCTAGGAGGTAAGCGTGTTGGCAACCCATGTATTCCAATGTGAGAAACCCATGGCATAGAGTAGGATAGAAATAAGAAATAGAAAAGGAAAAGAAGACAGGAGAGGAAAAGAAAAGGGCATCTAGCCCAAGTAACTGAACCAGCCCAACCTAGCCCCCCTTGCTTCTGGCCTGCTCGCGCGTGCGTGGCCTGCTTGGCCCAACCAGCGCAGCAGCCCAACCGAACCCCCTCCCTTGCCCCCGCCGCTGTGTCTCGCAGACCAAGACCGCCCACGAAACACGTGAGCCTGCTGGCCTAGCCGCGTGGCCCACCAGGCCTTTGCCAAGCCAAAGCCCCACTCCAACCCTAGGGCACACGCGCCCTGGCCTCTAGACGCTGCCGCCGCCGCTCGCAACGCCCGCCCCCGCAAGCGCCCCGATAGTGCCCCGGCTTCCGCGTCGCTTGATGCGCGCCGCGTGTCCCCGCCTGCGCACGGACGTTGAGGATGGACGGAGCCCCCGGAAGCCCTAAGCCGCTCGCCCTATAAACACCAAAGCAACCGGCACCCTCTCCAATCCCAGCAGCCGCCGCACCCCATACTCCTCTTCTTCTTCCTCCAAGCCGCCGTTGTTCCCTTCTTCTTCCTCTAGTCCACCGCCGCTCTCCACAACCGTCGCCACGACCACGACCTCGCTCTCCACCGGAGCCGCGCACCGCTGCTTCGAGCTCGCTGCGGAGGCACTCAACGCGACGCACCGCGCCGCCGACGCCGGGCTCCATCGTCCTTGCTGCCGGTGGACCCTCGCCGGTCCACTCCGCTGCCGGGACTGCTCCACCGCGCATCCGTCTCTTCGTCCACGGCACCTCGCCACGACCAGTCAGCCGTCGCTGGCCGTGGCCCTCCACTGCCTCGCCATGTGGCTGCTCCCAGTCGAGCGCCATGGCCACTCAAACGCCGACCTCGACACCATCCACAACGTCGCCCGAGCCTGCGTACACGGCAACGCCACCAGCAGCGCCTCACCGAGCCACTTCACTCCAACATCAAGCGCGTCCACCACCATGGACCCGGCCGCTACCACGGCGTCGTGCGCGTCGCACGCCACTGCTCCTCCAACATGGTCACCCACCAGCGCCTCCACTCCAAGCCCCATCGTCACGCAGCACCTATGAGCCGGCATCGTGCCCCTCCCAGTCCATGGGACCTCGCTATTCTGCAGCAGCATGTCGCCGTTGAGCCTCCATCCTCTGATGACGGTGAGCCCCCCCCCAAAGCCAAGCTTTCATCTTTCCTTGCACCATAGTGGAGTTTGTGCCTAAGACTGGCCTTCGTGCCACGTTCCTTCACCTCGCAGGGAAGCAGCAGGCCTTGAAGCACCCTTCACCGACTCCGTCCTGACCAGCCATAGCCGACCCTGGCCACCTGCAGCCAGCCGCGGCCATGACCAGCAAGCCACAGTTGGCCAGCAACTGGCTGTAGCATGACCGGACGCCATGACCAACCCCACGTTTTGTCTAATGTCTTGATTCCTGCCTGACCGGCCTTCGAGCCGCTGACCGTGTCTGCCCATGCACCGCCGAAGCGCCGCCGCGTTCCCATGACACTGCCTCATTCCAACCTCCTGGAACCAGTAGAGTTAGCACAAGGACGGCCCTTGGACCAACGAACACATGCACGCACGCACACGGCCCAAGCGCGGCCTTGCCGAGCCACTGGTGCTCGGGAATGCCGACGCCGCCCAGACACGACCACCATGCTCGCCATGGCTAGATTCTGCCATAAATCAGCCATGTTCCGGCCCCCAAGGACCAGTAGAGCTAGCATAAGCCCATGCCCGCCTCGTCGGCATGACCGCTCGCGGAGCGCCGCCGTGCCATGACCTTGGATGCCCAACCATAGCACACTGCTGCCACCGCTACACGCTCGTGTGAGGCCTAGCCCGCCCTTTTGTGAACACCATGAGCTCGAGTATACCAAGAACACCACGTCCTAGCCACGGCCATGACTGAACTCCTGGAGACCGTACACAACACCTAGACTGCCCCTGTTTAGCTGATGCTAGCGTAACCCTCGCATTTCCGTGTGGGAGGTGTACAGGTGTGCCTTGGACTTGCCTAGCCCCACACACGAACCTAGAGCCTTGCAGCCAGGGACACTTGCCCTCACCTTGCCAGCCGAAGACCAAGACAGAGCCTTTTATGGCCGCTCGCCGCACGGGCACGCGTGCACTCACACGCAAGCACCACAGTGGCTTGGCATGAGCCTTGCCGCCACTACAATTGACCACTGCCATTCGTGCTCGCACACACACCATCCCAAGAGCTCCAGCCTTGCTTCGCCCCGTCGTTCATGGACGCACGCTATGAGCCGTGGACTTATGCATGCTCACTTGCATGTGGTGATGCACGGCCGTGCCTCCGCATGACGTCGCGTGAGCCTCGGGACCACACCGCCTCGGCCGTTAACATGCCCATGCGCAGTCCTACGCTGAGCCACGTGTGCAAGCCATGCCACAGCAAAGAGTTACCATGACCTCATCATGAGCCCCGAAGCCGTAATTGGACCACGTGGTATTGATCGCCACATCATGGACTGCAGGTTTCTTTTCTTTGGTTGCCCTGACGGTTCCGTGGAACCCTGTGTCCGTGTTTCACCACTGTTCCCGCTACCTCGAGTCACGAGAACATACCGTCGAGATCTACCGGGACCCGCACTAAAGACCTATTGAGGAAGTCACATTGCACAACTCACGGACAGAGCCCTGGTATACACTACGTGACCTAGCACCATGCCGTCGTTGTATTAAGTCCGTTCCCGACATTCCGGCTGCCTCGTTAAACAAGGGCGGGCCATTGAGAAACTGCGTAATCCCTAGCATCATACCGATGAAAAGAGGAGTCTTTCCGACATTCCAAGTGCGTGCTGTTGAGGAGATATCCAGACCACCGTTGCCGAGACCACCGTTGCCGAGACCACCGTTGCCGAGACCACCGTTGTCGAGACCACATGCCTTGCTGGCCGAGATCACCTTGGCCTCGCTTGCCGAGACCTCCATGACCCTGTCTACAGCGAGCCATTACCTCTGGATCTTTGAGTTGTCGAACCTTAGTCGATGCCTTACCATGACGATGGAAAGCCCCGTCTATTATCTTCCCGTATATGCACGTCTACCTTGTCGGACCTCAATCTCATGGCCAATCTATTTATGCCTGTCTTACAGGACCCTTCATCTCCCTGCTATGGAATGTGCTACTCTGCAATCATGTTGAGTAATTGTGTCTTTTGGTTGTGTTTGGTTCTTATCGCTGCTTGTTGGTGTTGTTGCCTGTATGCCGAGCCTTCGAGCCGGCTGAGGGATCGTACCCCGTTCGGACGTTACGATCATGGGATCCATCTCGCCGTGACCGTGATGCCGAGTGTAACTCGACCCCTCGCTTTTTAGTTGACTTCATAGTACCACGAGTGTTAGCTCCTGTCTTCGGCCCTAGAACATGGTCAAGATGGATTTGATATCGATGGCGATATCGATGCGGATATTACCCGCACATTTTGAGCCCCTCGTGACCAAGTTCTGTGGGAGATAACCTGGGAGTAAACAATCATGGAACGATGGATGCCAACTCGTTGGCATAGCTTGTGCCCGCGAGTTCACCTCGCCATGACCATGGAGCCACGCCTCTCTTTCGCTTTTAGTTGCTTCTTCATGCTCAAGCCCTTGTATGCTTGTACCCCGTTTGACCATCACGTTTCTCTGATTCTCACGGTGACAACCGCACCACTTCGAATCCGAGAGATATCTCAGTGCCAGTGCACCCAGGTTGGGTACCCTACGAGTGGCTTACGCACTTGGTGTTCTTGAGTGTCGCTCCTTCCGATGCCCCATCTTTCGTCGTGGTGCGAGTGTTGGAAGAAGTGGACCTTGCTCTTGGATATTCTTGCTCTTATTGCCCCGATAGCCGCTCTATTTGATTCTGTCTTGCCCATGATGATTGGATCAAAGACCGAACTATTCCCTTTGGGTTAGCGAAGCTATGGTCTATGTCATACCTCGGACCCGTGCATGTCTACCCGATCGACCGTCTAAAACCATCTTCCCCGAAGATGTGTCTGGGAGCATAACATGGGCATGCCTAACTAATCCCGCTGCTTTTGCCGTGTTGAACGACTGTCCCCTTGGCTCCCGACGTTGATGTGTCGTGTGGATCGAGAGGACCCGTCGCTGTCCAACCTCTTTGCGCTACCGCTTCCGACCATAGCGGGTGAGCCAAAGTACATTGGAGCCAAGTCACAATAGTGTTATTCATTCTTGTTTGCTTCTCATATCCAATTGTGACTTGCGGGATAAGGCTATAAGAGCTGAACCCCGTCATTCCTCTTCTTGGGGCCTGACTTCCAATCCCCGTCGATTCAATGACACCGGATCGGATGATCGTGAGCCATGGTGTGCTATGGAGAAGCTTTGGCTTAACCCATCTATCCTAAAGCCATACCGGCTTGGCCATGACTTAAGCTTGTGCTTAGCAAACTACCATCTGTGATTCTTGGCCCGAGGAAATCGGACAACCGCCAAGAGGGCTAAGCCGTGTATCTCTTATTGTCTCAATGGCGTTATTGGATTTTCCTGTGTCTTGTCATCTTTTCAAGTGTTGAGTGTTCTCTTGCCTTGCGTGTCGCTTTGCGGAGTGGCTGACGATCGGACCAAGAGAACGAGGACGACGACAAGGACTGCGGAATGGAGTCAACACAGGAGGAGGTAACTCCGCTAATGGAACACCAATGAATGGAGAATTGAACCACTACTACCTCTACATCGTAGGTGTCATGGCAGCACCCTCTTTTAGAAAATCCTATTAGACATTGCATAAAATCTAGAACTGCTAGCGCTTTATAAATTATTCCTTTGCTAGTACTTTGATGCATACTACTACCTGAGTTATTATTACCCTGATGCAACCCACTCTACCACGTCACCCTGCTTTGCGCATTTGCTCGCTTATATATGCTTACTTGCCTGCTTGCTTGCATATTACACCACTATACTTATTATTAACTCCACTTCGCATTATATTGGGGATGTGATGCTGGTGGTGAACCCCCTGGGAATGGTTTGGCTATGGGTGCTAGACTGGTGGTGTGTGAGCGTGCTGCGTGTGTCTTGGGTGCGTGGAGAGTGAGGGTTGTGTCGACCGAGCTAGAATAACGACGAGCCTGGGGCGAGTCTTGCCATGTGGTGCTACCTAGGCACTTGGATATGGAATACCTGTGGCGGGTAAATGGTAATTGGAGGTGGCCTTGGGTGTGAACCTCGGAGAGGTGGAGCCCTGGGTAGAGGTGCTGTGGTGGCATGTAAAATGGAAACCCCAATGAAGACATTCTGGCTTGGTCACTCCTAAGGACTTACTAGTACTCAGATTCACCGGGAATCCTTTACATCCCACTCGCCCTATATGGTGCGGGACGGTCGGACTACTTGGTAGAGCGATGCCACTACTACTAGGTGAACATGTGCAAGGGGGTACGGGGTGCGCGGTTTTTTCCCCCACACCCTTCTGAGACTTCAAGAGGCCTTGTGGACCGGCTCTTGACATCCGGTAGGCCCCGGCTCTATCTACGACTCACAGTATCAGCCATCCCAGATTAGACTTGGGATGTTCCAGGGCTGAGAGGTAGGGTGGCATCATTCTAGGCTAGCAAGCGGCCAGAATCTGCCTAGATGGGGCACCGTCGAGGATGGCTATCTTGTGGGTATGTGAAACCTCTGCAGAGTGTATGGTTGATCGATTGATACATATGCGGACTTGTCGGCTATGGACCTTTCCTGGGTTTTGCTTAAACTAGATAGGAGATGAGTCCTTCTATTCTCCCTCCAGGGTTTGGGGTATTTTCCGGTCACGAGCCTTGGGGCTGCGGGCCGTTGAGACAAGGCCGAGAGGGAGTTGGCCTATCGACCTGAGTGTGTGAGATGAGATAAGGTGTGGTGGAGTGGAGATGGTTTGGGATGGATGGTTGGTGGATGGATATGGATGGAGGTGGATGTGTGTGGCTAGGAATGTGTTAAAAACTAGACATTATTATTACATTACTACTGTTACTTACTTCTCATGTGCTAAGGATGCAAACCATAGCCAAATGTTAGGATCGCCAGATCCTCTTGTTTTATCTTTTCCACTAAAGCTCATCGGTGCTGACCATGGCCTGCACACATCTAGCGGTGTGTAGATTTCCTGCTTCTCAGAGATGCTGACTATAGAAGGATTAGGAGGTCTCGTGCCTACGCTCAAGTTTGGTTCGGAGATGGAATCTACGCTGTACTACGCCAACTCTGATGACGACCCGTGAAGGGAAAGCCTTCACTCGATAGTCTTCCGCTAGATTAACTCTGTAATAGGTGTGTTCCCCAGTGATGTAATATCTTGTATTCTTATAATCTTACGATGTATGACTGTGATATCGACTGATATATGATAATATGATGGAATCAACTATCGATTTCATCATATTATAATTCATTATGTGGATTTTCCCTTCACGAAAAAATTGAGGATGTTTCAGTTGGTATCAGAGCCATACTTGACCTTAGGACGAGACCTTTAGTACCAAACACTAGTTTAGAAGCCAAACATCCTACCGGTAGTGGAGACATAGCTACTAACACTTGATTCCCCGTCTCTACCTTGAAGTTCTACTACTAACTGACTATTCCCGATCTGAAAAGTTGACCACTAGGAAATGATTCCCTCGTTATTGCCCATGTTAGAACGATAGATGTGTGAGACTCAAAGGCTTAGGAGTCGCCTTAAGTCAACACTATGCATATAGGAGTTGTAATGCTGCTTGAGTGTTTGGATCTTTTTGCTTCTTATGCTTCTTGTGATTATATTGCTTGAGTGAAGAATATAGAAGCTATTTTTTTACATGTGACTCCAGGACCCTGGCTAACCTAGCAGGCTATAAACCAAGACCGCCATATGACTAGACAAAACCTCTAGAGATCCTTGGACAACCCGTACAAATTTGGATTGAGTTATCGAAGAAAACAAAAGGACGACAATTCCTTTTGCAAGGTTCTATGGAACAACAACCCCGATCAAGAAGCAACACCCTGCCTCTTCATCGACCGAGCAACACCTTAATCTCGGGGACGAGATTCTTGTAAGGAGGGTGGACTGTAACAACCCGGGTTTTTGGTAAAGCCAAAAATACAAACTTTTTAAAAATTTTCCTGCAATGTGTGAAACATGTAATTGCTAGGTCAAACACGAGTCCAACTCGCTAACAAGACGTTGCATACATGTAGATGGTTTGTAGGTGATTGCCGGAGTTTTCGAGTTGTCCCGTGTTTGAGTCTTGATTATTGTTGGAGAGCACAACCTATAGCGACCCCCTGTGATCCTCGCGGGATTATTTCGAGTCTTCCGTTAATATCTCCTTATAACCCCGAACCCCACTAGAACCCGGACCTGCCATTTATATTTGTGCCGACCATTGGACCAGAGTCCCTACAACCTAAGATCCCTAGTAGACGACCACGATGAGTAAGCATGTTGTTAATACATGCGGGTATGCACATATAAGACCTAGGAGGTAAACGTGTTGGCAACCCATGTATTCCAATGTGAGAAACCCATGGCATAGAGTAGGATAGAAATAAGAAATAGAAAAGGAAAAGAAGACAGAGGAAAAAGAAAAGGGGCATCTAGCCCAAGTAACCGAACCAGCCCAACCTAGCCCCCCTTGCTTCTGGCCTGCTCGCGCGTGCGTGGCCTGCTTGGCCCAACCAGCGCAGCAGCCCAACCGAACCCCCTCCCCTTGCCCCGCCGGCCCGTCTCGCACCGCACCGGCCCACGAGCACGCGAGCCTGCTGGCCCAGCCGCGCGGCCCACCAGCGCCTGGCCAAGCCAAAGCCCCACTCCAACCCTAGGGCGCACGCGCCCTGGCCTCCAGACACCGCCGCCGCCGCTCGCAACGCCCGGCCCCGCAAGCGCGTCCCGACAACGCCCCGGCTTCCGCGCCGCTTGATGCACGCCATGTGTCCCCGCCTACGCACGGACATTGAGGATGGACGAAGCCCTCGGAAGCCCTAAGCCGCTCGCCCTATAAACACCGAAGCAGCCGGCACCCTCTCCAATCCCAGCAGCAGCCGCACCCCATACTCCTCTTCTTCTTCCTCCAAGCCGCCGCCGTTCCCTTCTTCTTCCTCCAGTCCACCGCCGCTCTCCACAACCGTCGCCACGGCCACGACCTCGCTCTCCACCGGAGCCATGCACCGCTGCTTCGAGCTCGCTGCGGAGGCACTCAACGCGACGCACCGCGCCGCCGACGCCGGGCTCCATCGTCCTTGCTGCCGGTGGTCCCTCGCCGGTCCACTCCACTGCCGGGACTGCTCCACCGCGCATCCGTCTCTTCGTCCACGGCGCCTCGCCACGCCGGTTAGCCGTCGCTGGCCGTGGCCCTCCACTGCCTCGCCGCGTGGCCTCTCCCAGTCGAGCGCCATGGTCACTCAAACGCCGACCTCGACGCCGTCCACGACGTCACCCGAGCCTGCGTACACGGCAATGCCACCAGCGCGCCTCGCCGAGCCACTTCACTCCGACGTCCAGCACGTCCACCACCATGGACCCGGCCGCTACCATAGCGTCGTGCACGTTGCGCGCCACTGCTCCTCCACCATGGTCACCCACCAGCGCCTCCACTCCAAGCCCCGTCGTCATGCAGCACCTCTAAGCCGACGTCGTGCCCCTCCCAGTCCATGGGACCTCGCTGTTCTGCAGCAGCATGTCGCCATTGAGCCTCCATCCTTTGATGATGGTGAGCCCCTCCCCCCCAAAGCCAAGCTTTCACCTTTCCTTGCACCATAGTGGAGTTTGTGCCTAAGACTGGCCTTCGTGCCACGTTCCTTCACCTCACAGGGAAGAAGCAGGCCTTGAAGCACCCTTCACCAACTCTGTCGGCCCTCCGGCCACCCGCTGCTCCGGCCTGACCAGCCGCAGCTGACCCTGGCCACCTGCAGCTAGCCGCGGCCATGACCAGCAAGCCACAGTTGGCCAGCAACTGGCTGTAGCGTGACCGGATGCCATGACCAACCCCATGTTTTGTCTAATGTCTTGATGCCTGCCTGACCGGCCTTCGAGCCGCTGACCGTGTCTGCCCGTGCACCGCCGAACCGTCGCCGCGTTCCCATGACACCGCCTCGTTCCGACCTCTTGGAACCAGTAGAGTTAGCACAAGGACGGCCCTTGGACCAACGAACACATGCACGCACGCACACGGCCCAAGCGCGGCCTTGCCGAGCCACTAGTGCTCGGGAACGCCGACGCCGCCCAGACACGACCACCATGCTCACCATGGCCAGATTCCACCATGGATCAGCCATGTTCTGTCCCCCGAGGACCAGTAGAGCTAGCATAAGCCCATGCCCGCCTCGTCGGCATGACCGCTCGCGGAGCGCCGCCGTGCCATGACCTTGGATGCCCAACCATAGCGCACTGCTGCCACCGCTACACGCTCATGTGAGGCCTAGCCCGCCCTTTTGTGAACACCATGAGCTCAAGTATACCGAGAACGCCACGTCCTAGCCACGACCGTGACCGAACTCCTGGAGACCATACACAACACCTAGACTGCCCCTGTTTAGCTGATGCTAGCGTAACCCTCGCATTTCCGTGTGGGAGGCGTACAGGTGTGCCTTGGACTTGCCTAGCCCCACACATGGACCTAGAGCCTTGCAGCCAGGGACACTTGCCCTCACCTTGCCAGCCGAAGACCAAGACATAGCCTTTTATGGCCGCTCGCCGCACGGGCACGCGTGCACTCACACGCAAGCACCGCAGTGGCTTGGCATGAGCCTTGCCGCCACTACAATTGACCACTGCCATTCGTGCTCGCACACACACCATCCTAAGAGCTCTAGCCTTGCTTTGCCCCGTTGTTAATGGACGCACACCACGAGCCGTGGACTTATGCATGCTCACTTGCATGTGGTGATGCACGGCTGTGCCTCTGCATGACGTCGCGTGAGCCTCGGGACCACACCGCCACGGCCGTTAACATGCCCATGCGTAGTCCTACGCTGAGCCACGTGTGCAAGCCATGCCATAGCAAAGAGTTACCATGACCTCATCATGAGCCCCGAAGCCATAATTGGACCACGTGGTATTGATCGCCGCATCATGGACTGCAGGTTTCCTTTCTTTGGTTGCCCTGATGGTTCCGTGGAACCCTGTGTCCGTGTTTCACCATTGTTCCGGCTACCTCAAGTCACGAGAACATACCATCGAGATCTATTGGGACCCGCACTAAAGACCTGTTGAGGAAGTCACATTGCACAACTCACGGACAAAGCCCAGGTATACACCGCGTGACCTAGCACCGTACCGTCGTTGTATTAAGTCCATTCCCGACATTCCGGCTGCCTCATTAAATGAGGGCGGGCCATTGAGAAACTACATAATCCCTAGCATCGTACCGATGACAAGAGGAGTCTTTCCAACGTTCCAAGTGCGTGCCGTGAGGAGATATCCAGACCACCGTTGCCGAGACCACCATTGCCGAGACCACCGTTGTCGAGACCACATGCCTCGCTGGCCGAGATCACCATGGCCTCGCTTGCCGAGACCTCCATGACCCTGTCTACTGCAAGCCGTTACCTCTGGATCTTTGAGTTGTCGAACCTTAGTCGATGCCTTACCATGACGATGGAAAGCCCCATCTATTATCTTCCCGTATATGCATGTCTACCTTGTCGGACCTCAATCTCACGGCCAATCTATTTATGCCTGTCTTACAGGACCCTTCATCTCCCAGCTATGGAATGTGCTACTCCGCAATCATGTTGAGTCGTTGCGTCTTTCGGTTGTGTTTGGTTCTTATCGCTGCTTGTTGGTGTTGTTGCCTGTATGCCGAGCCTTCGAGCCGGCTGAGGGATCATACCCCGTTCGGACGTTACGATCGCGGGATCCGTCTCGCCGTGACCGTGATGCCGAGTGTAACTCGACCCCTCGCTTTTTAGTTGACTTCATAGTACCATGAGTGTTAGCTCCTGTCTTCGGCCCTAGAACATGGTCGTGATGGATTCGATATCGATGGTGATATCGATGCGGATATTACCCGCACATTTTGAGCCCCTCGTGACCATGTTCTGTGGGAGATAACCTAGGAGTAAACAATCGTGGAACGATGGATGCCAACTCGTTGGCATAGCTTTTGGCCACGAGTTCACCTCGCCATGACCATGGAGCCACGCCTCTCTTTTGCTTTTAGTTGCTTCTTCGTGCTCAAGCCCTTGTATGCTTGTACCCCGTTTGACCATCACGTTTCTCTGATTCTCGCGGTGACAACCGCACCGCTTCGAATCCGAGAGATATCTCAATGCCAGTGCACCCAGGTCGGGTACCCTACGAGTGGCTTACGCACTTGGTGTTCTTGAGTGTCGCTCCTTCCGATGCCCCGTCTTTCGTCGTGGCGCGAGTGTTGGAAGAAGTGGACCTTGCTCTTGGATATTCTTGCTCTTATTGCTCCGATAGCCGCTCTGTTTGATTCCGTCTTGCCCATGACGATTGGATCAAAGACCGGACTATTCCCTTTGGGTTAGCGAAGCTATGGTCTATGTCGTACCTCGGACCCGTGCGTGTCGACCCAATCGACCGTCTAAAACCATCTTCCCCAAAGATGTGTCTAGGAGCACAACATGGGCGTGCCTAACTAATCTTGCTGCTTTTGCCGTGTTGAACGACTGTCCCCTCGGCTCCCAATGTTGATGTGTCGTGTGGATCGAGAGGACCCGTCGCTGTCCAACCTCTTTGCGCTACCGCTTCCTACCATAGCGGGTGAGCCAAAGTACATTGGAGCCAAGTCACAATAGTGTTATTCGTTCTTGTTTGCTTCTCATATCCAATTGTGACTTGCGGGATAAGGCTATAAGAGCTGAACCCCGTCGTTCCTCTTCTTGGGGCCCGACTTCCAATCCCCATCGATTCAATGACACCGGATCGGAAGATCATGAGCCGTGGTGTGCTATGGATAAGCTTTGGCTTAACCCATCTATCCTAAAGCCATACCGGCTTGGCCATGACTTAAGCTTGTGCTTAGCAAACTACCATCTGTGATTCTTGGCCCGAGGAAATCGGACAACCACCGAGAGGGCTAAGCCGTGTATCTCTTATTGTCTCAATGGCGTTATTGGATTTTCCTGCGTCTTGTCGTCTTTTCAAGTGTTGAGTGTTCTCTTGCCTTGCGTGTCGCTTCGCGGAGTGGCTGACGATCGGACCAAGAGAACAAGGACGATGACAAGGACTACGGAATGGAGTCAACACAGGAGGAGGTAACTCCGCTAATGGAACACCAACGAATGGAGAATTGAACCACTACTACCTCTACATCGCAGGTGTCATGGCAGCACCCTCTTTTAGAAAATCCTATTAGACATTGCATAAAATCTAGAACTGCTAGCGCTTTATAAATTATTCCTTTGCTAGTACTTTGATGCATACTACTACCTGAGTTATTATTACCCTAATGCAACCCACTCTACCACATCACCCTGCTTTGCGCATTTGCTCGATTATATATGCTTACTTGCCTGCTTGCTTGCATATTACACCACTATACTTATTATTAACTCCACTTCGCATTATATCGGGGATGTGATGCTGGTGGTGAACCCCCTGGGAATGGTTTGGCTATGGGTGCTAGACTGGTGGTGTGTGAGCGTGCTGCGTGTGTCTTGGGTGTGTGGAGAGTGAGGGTTGTGTCGACCGAGCTGGAATAACGACGAGCCTGGGGCGAGTCTTGCCATGTGGTGCTACCTAGGCACTTGGATATTTGGGGTAGTTTGCTTAAACTAGATAGGAGATGAGTCCTTCTATTCTCCCTCCAGGGTTTGGGGTATTTTCCGGTCGTGAGCCTTAGGGCTGCGGGCCGTTGAGACAAGGCCGAGAGGGAGTTGGCCTGTCGACCTGAGTGTGTGAGATGAGATAAGGTGTGGTGGAGTGGAGATGGTTTGGGATGGATGGTTGGTGGATGGATATGGATGGAGGTGGATGTGTGTGGCTGGGAATGTGTTAAAAACTAGACATTATTATTACATTACTACTCATTATTTACTTCTCATAAACCATAGCCAAATGTTAGGGAGATCCTCTTGTTTTATCTTTTCACTAAAGCTCATCGGTCTTGTTTGACCGCTGCACACGCTCAAGTTTGGTTCGACTATAGAAGATTGGAGGTCTCGTGCCTACGCTCAAGTTTGGTTCGGAGAGATGAATCTACGTTGCACTACGCCAACTCTGATGACGACCCATGAAGGGAAAGCCTTCACTCGATAGTCTTCCGCTAGATTAACTCTGTAATAGGTGTGTTCCCCAGTGATGTAATATCTTGTATTCTTATAATCTTATGATGTATGACTGTGATATCGACTGATATATGATAATATGATGGAATCAACTATCGATTTCATCATATTATAATTCATTCTATGGATTTTCCCTTCGCGGAAAAATTGAGGATGTTTCAGCAAGCCTGGTAATTCCTCTGGAAATACATCCGGAAACTCACAAACCACTGGGATATCACAAAGTGTAGTGGTTTGGATAGCACAAGCTAAATGTTGGAGTTCAAAATTGTAGGAGAGTGGTACTAGAAAACATTCCCTCCCATGGGTTCTCTCAACATAATAGTACGGGTGCTGGTGTCAATGAGAACACCATGATCCTTCATCCAATTCATGCCTAAGATTACACTTATCGATAACCCCGACAATATTATCAAATCTGTTGTATACTCCCTCCCTTGTATAGAGATGAGCACATTTTTACTATCTTTTTGGTAGAAATAGTACCCCCTACTGAACTTATATTATAACCACCCTTGCTTACTTCAATTATTTGCTGATCATGCCTAGTGCAAATGCTTGACTCATGAATGAATGAGATGCTCCCGAATCAAATAAAACAATAGCGGGATGCTGGTTGACAAGGAACATACCAGCCGTGACAACTTCTCCAGCGGGCACTTCCTCCACAGCGGTATAATGCATGTATCCCGGACGTGCTCTTGAGTTTGCCTGCCTCTGATTGTTCTGATTTGAATTGCCATTCTTCTTGGGGTGGGGGCATTCCTTGGCCCAATGGCCCACTTGATTGCAGTTGAAACATGGTTGATTATTCCAGGGTCCAGTGGAGCTCCCTTGACTGCTAGTTCCTTTTGGTAAGGCAATAGTGAATGCCTTACGAAATGGTTTCTGAGGTCTGCCGTTCTGAGCTTTAGGTGGTGGAGGCCTAAACTTGGGTGCAGGTGGACAGAATTGTGGCCTAGCTGTGATAGGCGCTCTTGCATGTGAAGATCCGGAGGCACCTACCTCGAATGCCCTCTTGCAACCCTTAGCAGCTGCATGCATATTATTGTGGTTTTCCTGGGTCAGAGCATCACTAATAAACTCGTTGTAAGTAGTGCACTTGTAGTTTGCCATGGTCTTCATTAGCTTGGTGCCTAGACCCCGCTTGAAGCTCTCTATCTTCGTCTCCTCAGTATCCACAAAACCTGGCGCATACCTGGACAGGTTGTTGAATGCGTGCATATATTCTGTGAGAGTCTTCGTTCCCTGAGTGAGCCTCATAAATTCAGCCGCTTTCATGCGCATTAGGCCCGAGGGAATGTGATGTCCCCTAAAAGCCATCTTGAACTGCTCCCATGTCACTCGTGCATTAGCAGGTAGAGATGACAAGAAATGTGCCCACCAGATCCCTACTGGTCCTTGCAGCTGATGAGAAGCATACTCAGCTTTCAGATGCTCAGTGACTCTTAGCAGGTGAAACTTCTGCTCAATGGTATTGAGCCACTCGTCAGCCTGTAGTGGTTCCTCAGCCACCTTGAAGATAGGAGGCTTTGTATCCAGAAATTCCTTGAATGTACTATGCTGATTTGGCTCGGCCCCTTGTTGCTGTGGGTGGCCACGAGCGGTGTTCTGCGCAATGAGGCGCAGAGCTTCCTCCATTGTCCTTTGGCTCCCCAAGAACTGAGCAAAGAACTCCTGAGCAGACGGCGGCGGCAGTGGTGGTAAGTCATCACCATTGCCATCATCACTGCTACCAGCTCCTGCACGGGTGCGCGTCATCTGTGAAGTTGCAACAATAAGCGATTATTGGTTGATGTCACAAGATTGCAGATGAATTTATAATCATGTCAAACTGAAATTACTGGAGAAAATTCTCAAATTCGCAATAAAAATAGAGGCATAACAATTCATTCTCGCAACATGACACCACCAACTTTATCACTTATCGGACTCGCACCGTGTTAACATACTAGTCACTAGGTGACTCAAATCTTCATTAAGATCGCTGTCGAGGTCAGAGATAGGATCATCCTCATTCTCTGGCTCCACTTCTTTCTCGTCCCAGCCGTCATCTTCTACTAACATTTCTAGATTTCCTCTTCCTCATCAATGATCGGATGCAGTTGATGGTTCAGATAATGCACCTCATGCTGAAGATCCATCACTACATGTTGGGCCCGTGCAAGCTGCTGGCGCAAGTCTCTCTAGGTATACTTCATTCCACTGATAGAGGGGTGGTTCCTAATACCCCGCATAGTGTAAGACTCTCCACAATAGGGTAGGTGTTCCGAAAACCATCAGGAAATTCTCACTCCAACTGGTGCTGCCATCGGTACCATCATCATGTACACTTAGTGAGACAAGGCCATAATGGATAAGAGTTACATAACCGAGTAAGAAATTTATAAGGGGAGGAACACTGTAATTATGTGAATGATAATTATCATGATGCATGCTCGTTCCGTACGTCCTCACAAACTTAGGAAAAATTTGTTTCTAGCGGTAGACACGGTGGCATACATATGTTCTCTCATATATAGCGTAACTAGTCGAGCTACACGTTTCGTTGTTAGTGTACCTGCATAAGAGTTTCATTTCAGCCCAAACCCATAATGAAATATGCAGAATGTAAATTTAAATACTTCCATATATGTATACCCATACATATACTTTCGTATCAAACTACCCGATAACAATTTAAACCCACAATTAAATACGCACCATATACACATGCAACCATGCATACATAGCCGTACCAAAGCTAACTCTCCTGGACCGCACGCTCACATCTTGCGGTCATGTCACTCATCATCTTACCTTGGCGGAGAGGCATTTGATCCATACATTACCATTCAAGTGAATGGCATCCATACAATAGCACACCGTATGGACGACGAAGTAAAAACCCCCATGTTAGTACTTAAATAGCCACCTAATAGTCCTTAATTTGGGCATAAGGAAAGTGATCATTGGCACACTTTAGATTTCAAATACCTATTTATATAGCTATCAGTTGCTCGAAAAGGTTTTGGAAAACAAAAACTTTTGTTTTAAATACACATGTGACAATTAACGTTGAATCTTGCTCTGATGCCAGCTGTCGCAGAACCGACCAATTTATAAGAGTACAAGTACAATGGCGGCCCGCAAGCGGTCGCACTGTCATACTTGAACCCATATAAACCCGGTAGTCCGTCGAGTACCACGACGGGTCTCGATAAACGAGTTACAACAACCAAGATCGTACATGATTCAACATACAGTCACATATTACATAAAGTTCGTAGATACATTTCCATCATCAGAGTATGAAATAGAGTTATTACAAACCAAGTTTGATTAAATAAAAGCGGAAGCAAATTAAGTTTGAAAGTAGAGTTTCCAACATAGTTTAATACAGTGCCCAAGTACGATCACAGTCCACAAAAGCATATAGAAGGATTAATAAAGAAGCCTGCCCAAGGCTCACTCCTCATCCACAGCGGGATAGAAGCAACTCTTGCAATAACCATGATACACAGTGCCATCTGCAACAATGGGAAATAAAACCCTGAGTACGAGAAGGTACTCAGCTAGACTTACCCGTCATAAACCAGAAATAAAATGACTCCAAGGATTATGCAAGGCTGTATAAGTGGGGATAGCTTGACAACATTTTGCATAAAAGCGATTAACTTAGTTATACAATTATGGTTCCAATATCAGGTTACTTATAACTATCCATCTCTAGATTAGCAACTATCCTGTGCCAAACATGTGGTATATCCATTTAAAAGCATACAATAGTAACCATAGCAGGTATTGTAATTCCATATTCGTTCGAACCATCATGTTCCATAATACAATTACTACGATGTTGGGGCTAGCCAAGTTTCTCACTAACCGGGAGAGACGGCGATTCGAATCGATTTCAACAAGCTGGGAATTTATTCCTAACACAAACCCACACTTCCCCCGTCGGGGTCGCGTCGGGTCACCTTTGGTACAACTCAGGTATACATTTCGCGGGTCCATACCGCGCCGCACAATTTGGGACACCAGATGCCAGGACGTTCAGGCCTAGCCTGCCCTTGGGCTCAGTCTGATCGCCCCCCGCAAGGAGCGCACAACAGAATGGGTCCCTGCCTGAGTTGAGCTACTCGGCTTCGCGGTCGGAACGAGTTATCCGGCCAGCTATGTGATAGGCATGCGTTCAATCTTGTCAAAAGTGCCAACAACGGTACGGTCCTTAATCGACACGGACAGGGACAGATCCACACCCAAGACCTCCATGTCTTGTTGTTTCTCTATCGACATCTCGTCCGGTCTCAATTTACATTACCCCATGGTTCTTTTCCACGATAGCAAATATAGCCAACCGTGCTTTGGTATCCACCTATATCTCATAGGTGTCAGGAAATCACCCGACTTCTACCGATCTAAGCAGGGCTAAGCATATATTCGATCCTGGACCTATACAGGGTGAAAGATGTATATATCTGGACAAGGTAGTTCCATGCATCAAGTGTTTCCATTCAACTCTTATAACCTAATGCATCAATCATAAGTACTTAAGTAATCATTTGTAAAATATTAGGAGACTTATAATGCTCCGGGGCTTGCCTTTCAGAAAAGAAGTGGGGCGGTGATCAGGGCACTCCGGAAGCTCTTCAGGGATCTGCTCCTCACCTTTGGGAGCTGCGGCCTGAGGATTCTCCTGCTGGTCTCCTTCCTCTACTTCGTCGAATTCCAGCAACGTTATCTCCTCTGTCGATCCTATATGCATGAATATGGCATAATGTATTGCGAATGCATACATGCGTACAAGTATAGCATGATGACACATGATGAATGCATTCGCATAAGTATTCTTAAAAGCATGGTGTTAACAAATGCATCATATTTTACCGAGTAGGTGCATATCTCTTCTTGATTACTTAATCAAACATATTTACAATTCATTCACTACACACAAAACAGCAGCTGGTTTTTTTACTCATAACTGAAGTTCTACTTATCCAAATGCTGTAATATTAGACTTTCTAGAAAGCTTATAAAATTGTCTACAACTCTTATTTAATCACCAAAAGCTAATTCACAATTTATCTTAACCCAAACAGACAATCAATCCAGTGCTGTCCAGAAATTCCAGAGAGCAAGCAATTCGGAAACACTAACTTTAAACAGCTATAACTCCTAAGCCGTTTGACCTATGGTCCTGAAATTTTAACACCAGACATATGATGAAGTTATCTACAACTTTGTTATTAACCATTTTTATAGCAAATATCATTTTTATCATGCAACTTATCAAACTACAGAATTTGTCCGAAAACTCTTCTCTCCCGAATTATAAAGCAATGATATTTCTATTGCATATAAACATTCCAAATTTGACTTCACCAATCATACCAACAGTACAAGGACATCAAATACAATCAAGAAAACATAATGGCCATGCCCAAACTATTTATTTAAATGCCTTTATCAATTTACTAAGATACTTAGGTTAAATAATAAACATACACCAAATGTGCACCATAAATTCTCAGAAAATTACAGTGGCTTACTAGTACTACCAATAGACTACTGTAAAAGTTTCGTGCCATTTTACCAAGTAAAACATCCTATACAAAAATGACAAGGCAGCAAGGCTTGAAATAGCATAAATAGAAAACCCTAGTGAAATGTGTCAAGTAACAGATTTTATATTTTTCTTAGCATACATATGGTACTAGGACAACCTCCAACAAATTTAATGAATATTGGATTCATAAATAATTTATAAAAATTCATACAAGGATTACCTATTTATAAAAGAAAAATCTATAACTACAAATCTATACATGCACTGACCCTCAAATTTTTACCAGAGCTCACCCATGTCAAGAATAGCTTGCTACTAAAATTTCATAATTTTTGGAGTAAAGGAACTCTAGATATAAAATAAACAAGTTTGCATGCATTCAAAAACACATTTCCAATTTCTATTTAAATCTGCCAAAATTTCTACTGTAAGTATCAAGACTATATTTTTCCTAAATACTACACTTCCTAAGGAACACTACCAAATTTATTTCACAATTTTTAAAGCTACAAAACTGGAGATACAAATATTACAAAACAATACAAAATCTAGAATTAATGAACTATCCTATACTCTCACCGCCGCTGATCGGTGGGACCCACAGATAGAGGACCCCACGCGTCATTGACCCAAAACAGGGTAGCTACGCTGCGCGATGGTGGCACGGCCAAAGCTCGCCAACGGCGAACAATTCCGGTGATGGCACCGACACTGATGTGACCACCAAGACACTACGCATCTATTGAGCTAACTAAAAGGACCAGTCGCCGGAGCTAACGACTACGGTGGCGTCAATGGCGGGGCGGTAGAGTCGGACGACGGCGAGACACCGGGGCTGGCCGTGAAAACTCAATCAAACGCTACGCCGAGCATTGACACACGACAACGAAGCTATTGCACTCACTATCACTGCTAGAGGTGGTCGAAGATGTCCTGGCCATGGCGGCTCTTGGTGAACTCCGGTGAGGCTACGCGTGGCGCTGAAGCTTTACCGAGCGCCTCTAGCTGGCAGGGCGGTTGCGGTGGGACAGTGGGAGTACTGTGGGGCGGCTGTGGTGACGGAGGAGCGATGAGGCCAGCCGGTGACTGGCAACGGCGATGGTGGAGGCTCTTGGTGCTGCGGCTGCTACGGCGGGTGAAGAAGGAAGCCGAAGGTTGAAAATGAGGGCGCGGCTCAGTGCGGGCGGTAGCTGGGGTGTTAACGTGCGCGCTGACCTGCCTTGGCCACACACAGCGGGGCTCCGGTGATGCGCGGCGTCCGCTGGCCTCCACGTGGCGCGCGGACACTAACGCCGGTCGGCCATTGAGCTATGTCGCTCAGTTCATCAGAAACCGCGATGGACGCCTGACAGCGGGTTTTCAAGGTGATTTAACTGTTAGACCGTAGCTCCTTAACGTAAATGATCTACACGACTTGTGTAGTCCTATGCACCAGCTTCAATTGTTGTTCAATGAACTCGTGCTAATTCGCAACCAAAACTGAGTAATATCATCACAAAGATCGGCTTGTCAGTCGGTCAGTTAACAAGGACTTAGCAAATTTTGTTAAGTGTTGACATGTTGATTTTTCTAATTCTTGTGATCCAATTTCAAGCATGTTAGGAGCTGAATCATTCAATGACCCAAAAATAAAAGTTGTTCCTTATATCCAATACTACAACTTTGCTTTAGTGACCACCTACATGCAAAGTCTCTAACACATAGTTCAAACTTGGTCAAACATGCTACATTCAAATGATGACTTGTTCATGAACTATGACTTAGTGATCTATTTAGCCCTATCCACGAATACCAAAGTTGTTCATAATGACACTCTAAACATGTTTAAGTTATTTGCCAGGTCACACAATCATTTCATGTATTAGTCACACATAGTGCTATCTAGGTTAACACATGAAATCTTACTTAAGTGTTTGGTCATGAAAGGTGACCTTCATGAACAATGTCCTATTTGCTAACCCATGTGTTGTTAAATGTTTTTGTGACTCATATCAACCAATCACATGTATACACTCATAATCATATGCATATTCATATGAAAACATGAAATACTAAGAAATGTTGCACATGTTTCAATTGAATGTTTCAAGTGTAAATGCATATATATGAATGCTTGATGCTCATGCTCATGCAATGCAAGTCAGGTTATGCAAGGCTAACACCTAGGGTGTTACATGAAATGTGGGTAGTTGCTAGTAGAGCCCTCGGAGCATGGTTCGGGGCTTTCCTCTAGGATTGTATGGAGAGTGTCATCCAAAAGATCTGTTCAGATTTGCACCATGTTTACCATTGGCACAGGCTGGTCGGCCTTAAGGAGGTCAATCTAGTAGAGGTCGTTGATGTAGCTACGCTTGGTGTGGTCAGCAAAAAGATGGTGTAGGGTGTCCCAAAAGATCAAATCTGCACCCACCAGCCCAAAAGAATAGGGCTTCGGCATGCTCTCCGTCAGGCAGGGAGTGGTCGGTGTTGAACGGTACGCCCTTCCGGAGTTGCCGTGATCACCAAATCTTCATCTTGCCACCTTGAATGATATGCACGAGCAGGGTGCTCGGCATTAGTGGCATGGTGGCCTTGGAATGCAGAAACTTCATCGCTCGCTCTAGATTGATGTAAGACTGAATCCACAAGGAGCTGGCATTCCGCTAAGCGGTCTATGACCCGATCGATGGATGCGATCAGATCGTCATTGATGATGGATCACCTAACCCAGCGGTGTGGCACCGAGATCAGAGATGTCGTTGTAGATGTTGGCACGATCGGCGCAGGGTTATTCTACATCGCCTCCATGATTTCCTCGATGTTGTCGGTGCCAATGACCTAGGTCATAGATCCGACCATGAAGGTCTGACCTAGCTCGGGAAGGATCATGGAGCTTGGGAAGCGGACCATCTGACTCGCCATGAAATCAGCACGCACACCCCCTACCTAGCCACCACTGTCGATGAAATATGGTCAGCAGTCTACCGAGGGGTATGCCCATGGTAGTAGATGAATCGGTGGAGGTGCGCATAATAAGAGCCGGATGGTGACACAAGCGCAGAGACAAGCAATTTGGATAGGTTCAGGCCATCTGATCGACGTAATACCCTACGTCTTGTGTCTTTGATGGATTGTATTGAATATGAGATGCATTCCAGTGGGGTCCCTACCCACCTTATATAGTCTGGAGGGTAGGGTTATAGGTCATTTTAGGTCTAGATCTATTCGGCTATGTGGTAAGTATTTACAAGGAATACGATATCTATCATATCCGAACAGATCTTCCTTCATCGCCAAGATGTCTTCTGATTGCCTTGCGGTGCACGCCGATCAGGGCCGAGCACTGTAAGCCTTGATCTTATGGGCTGGACCTCCCCTGGTGGTGCAGCCCATGTCCATTGCTGTGGGTACCTAGGGTTATACCCCCAACACAAACCGATTCACAGAAATTTATTAATCGGTTTTGGAAATCAAAAGAGTCAAAATTGGACATGCAATCTACACATGATGGAGATGCACATCATTTACCTTGCAATAAGACACTTTCCATGGCTGAAGTTCTGGAGATAAATAATCCAGCAATCTTGATTCAGCCGGAGCAAGCCAATTCCACTATTGGAAAGAATGTGATAATCGGCGAGCCCAGAGAACATAAGAAGGGAAAGAAAGTCTTAGATCGCGAGGTGGTGCTAGAAAAGTCCAATGGCAATCGGGAGAGTCTCAAGATCACTATCAAATCTTCTGGGCTCGGGGGGCAAGCTCAAACTCCCGTGGACAACCAAAAAATCAGCCACTAACACTATTGTTCAAAGAGGATCGATTAGGCTTACTTTAAAAGTCGGACAAACTGATATTAATGTTAGTGGACAGAAAAAATCAGCAAGACCGATTTTCCAAATCGGTCAAGCTAGTTGTGAACAAAAATTGAGGGCACATATAAAGATGGAGTGTTGATTCCTTACTCGTTAATACATCAAAATTCACATCGTTGGAGGATGCCTGTTGGTTTAGCTCACAATGAGCAGCGGTGTTTCCCTCATAGCCGATTGAGCTACGGCCAATCGAGCTCCAACAAGGAAGGACTGATTAAGCCGGTTTTGCATAAATTTGCTAATCATGTCCAACAAAAGGGTAAGGCATCAGCAAAGCAAGTATATGTGTTGAGGGACAAGGAAATTCTAATTAATCCCACAAGAAAGGCCGATGAGCAAATAGTCATCAAAATCGGCTCTACAGGTGCTCCAATCAAAGAAAGTGATGTGGAGAAAATATCAAGGGGCATTGCTGCCAATGATCATGATGCCCAAAGTAGCATATCGGCTCTCAAGCATCTCCAGCCGACCTAGTGCCCTTTAGGTTTGTCAAGAATGCAAAAGCACAAACTCCAGCGTGCTGATTGCAAGAAGTTCAAGGAACAATGGTTAGCAAAGATGGGAAAACAAATATTTGGCAAGGATCCAATTGTCCCTCAATCAAGCAAGAAAGAACCTGCTGCCTGCTCAAAGTCGGCCGAGCTGACTTCCCCGTCGACTGAGCCGACTCCCCAGTCGGTTAAGCCAACTCCCCCTATACTTGCTGCCTTGGCTGACCCCTAGTCGGCTAAGCCGACTTTCTCAGGCCTGGGTGCCTCTAGGGTATCTCTAGTTGATTCGGTTCCCGCTGTTGTTGATCTGGTCCCTATTGGTGTTGAGGAGCTTTTTGGAGGTCAAGTTTTTTTCCAGAAGTCGACAGACCACGTGAATCACCTCAAGCCACTACATGTGAAGGGCCACAATAATGGCAAACTAGTCAACAACATGTTGGTGGATAATGGAGCGAAGCCGAATCTAATGCTGTATTCACTTTACAAGAAGCTTGGCGGATCAGATGAGGAGTTGATTAAGACCAAGAGGTTGGTCAAAGGTGTTGGAGGAAAACCTATTCCGGACAAGGGATTGGCTTTGATGAAGCTTACCATCAGGAGCAAAACATTGGCCACCGTCTTCTTCGTTGCAGAGGTGCAAGGGAGCTACAGTTTGATTCTTGGGCGTGAATGGATTCATGGCAATTGATGTGTGCCTTCTAGCTTGCATTAGTTCCTCATTTAGTGGGTGAATAATGAAGTTGAGATCATCCATGCAGACTCATCGGCTTATACCACGATCGATGCTCCTTTGCTTGGGGGCATGATGATATGATTTGTTTGTCAGAGAGAGACCTTGCTAGTTTTGAGTCACTAGAGGAGGCTTTGTTCCCGTTTCTCTAGAGTCGATGGATGATCGGCTCCATATCATCATGTAGTGTAAGTTCTGTTTGGACGGGGGATTGCGTCGGCCAACCCATGTAAGCAAATTGGTGTTGGGTTTGGCATTAGACCACGGCCGATGTATGTAGGATAAAATTTAGAAGCCTATTATAAATAAGTTAATCGAGCATTTCAAGAATTCTCTATCAATACCATCGGTTCTTCGTGCATCTAGGAGTAGAGTTTTATTCACACTATATGTTATTACCGAAGAGGGTGTATCGGTGTTGTGTTGACTCAAGAAGACAAAAGGAAAGGGTATGCTATCATCCATGTTGGTTGATGTCTTCTTGTTCCTAAGATAAGGTATGCCTAGGCTTTAAATTATGCTTAGCGCTATACTATGCATGTGCTGAATTAGAACATTAATTGATCTAGTACACACGTGATGGCTTGTCAGGCCGATGTTATTAAGCACAAGTTACATCGGCCAATCCTTAGTAGAAGGATTGGTGAATGGGCATACGTATTAATAGACTGTGATTTGGCTCTCGAGCTATTGAGTATTTGGAAAGGTCAATTCCTCGTCAATTTGATTGTTTGGAATTGATTTAGGAGATGAGATTAATTACCTATTTTATACCCCATGGAGGCTTTATTTCTATTAATCGGCTTGCAAAGAGGGCCAAGGTGTTGGCATAGTCATTATTTCTCAGAATTGTGCTGTTTGAGACATCAAACTGATTAAAACTATATTTGCACCAACATTCAAGCCGAATGTGAAGTTCTTTTATTCGACTTGGAAATATTGCATTCCATGGAGGTGAAACATGTTAAGGCCTTTGGTGATTCCTTGCTGGTGGTATAGCAGGTGGCTAGCAAGTTTCAATGGTTAAAAGGGGTCACCATTTGATATGCATCTTGATATGTGCCTTGGCATTATTAATACATTTGCTAAATTTTGAATTTGGTATATTCCAAAGCATGAGGATTTGAAGGCCAACATATTAGCTCAACAAGCATCTGGCTTTGGCGTCGGTGGATGTAAATTTCACATCAAAGAAAAGCTGATGCAAGAAATTCATTTGTTTTATATGCAGGAGCAACAGAATCGGCTCAGCCGACTCCCAAAGTCGGCCTAGCCGAGTTGCAGGGTCGGCCAAGCCGACTACCAGGGCCAGCTAGGCCGGTTTGCCTAGTAGGGTCCCAAATCCTCTTGTTTTGAAATTTAGCGATGTTGAGCCGATTTGGATGCTTGGAGAACTCCCATTATGGATTATTTAAGTAATCCAAATGCTAAAGTTGATAAAAGTTTTTGGCAATTGGCATGCATCAGTATTATGATCAATGATGCTTAATTGACTTTCTGTCGAATGCTTGTCTTTGAGATGCTTGAATTCAGGATGTTGATGCCCACTTGAAGTTTGCCACCTTAATGCATCTTATTGTCAAGTCATGGTGTTTGGGAGTTTTACTATTTAGTTTATTTAAGCAACATGGTAATTCGAACTTGTTGGGGGACCGAATTCATCAATTATATTCTGTTTTGGAGGGAACACAGAGGCTAGTTGTTGGTTGTACCAAGCCCAATTTCAGAATTAAGATCAGAAAAGATTATGGATGGTGACAACTGATTGTTTGGTGCATATGCAAGAATTTGACTAAAACAGCTGAGGACATCACTTCGGAAAGTTCATAGCAGCAAATAGAAGATATCAGTGAAGGCAGAAAACATAATTTATCACCTCAAAACAGAAATTGAGTTTGAGCTCGACAAAGGTGTTTTTGGTACGCAAGCTTTACTAAAAACAGGGGGGCATATGTTGACACTCAAAAGTGTCCAAAGTGCATAATGGACTCGTCCACCATGTTTCTATTGTCAAGATGGCCAGAAAGGATACTTGGATCATCGCATTTGGAGCCCGGGCGAGAAGGAAACAACTTTTTTGGGCCTGATCTAGCCAGAGTCGGCTTAGCGGACTCCTAAACTCGGCTAAGCCGACTTGACCAACTTCTTCAAATGCAAGAACGTACATCACCATTGTGTTTCTCTCATCGATCTGATCGAAAAACATATATGGTTCGTCTGATTTGGAGTTCGGATAAATTAATTATGAATTTTGGAAGACTTTCACCTGGAATTTCAGGTACCAGTCGGCTTAGCTGAGTCACCTAGTCGGCTAAGCCGACTCTCACTGTTTTTAGCTTGAAAACAGTGCTCTAGGCCCATGGAAGTCCACCTAGCTGACCTGGGTGTTGGCTTAGCCGACTTTGTCTGGTGCAGAATGGATCTAAACACGTTTTGACATGATTTGGAAGGGGTTTCGACTCCTTGAGGGATAAGGCCACCCCACCTTATAAATATAAGGTCCACGGCCGATTGAGGTGCCCAACACACACAATCGTACCAAAAAACCAATCTACTACCTCTCTTTTACCCTAACTTCCTCTCTACTTCTCCTCATTCTTCGTCGGCGCTGCATGGATGGTGGATCAATGACGGCGAAGCTCTAGAGCGGCCCATAGCCACTGCATGCCCCAACGGGGTCCCTCCCGGGCATGTGGGGTTTCGGGTCTCAAGAAACCTCGCCGGCGTGTCTTGCGTATCGCGCTCCCGGCGAGGCTCCTACAGCGACGTGTCATGCAAATCGCGCCCATTGCTGGAGGCACAAGGTCCAGGTGTGGACATCCCCTAGGCGCCGGCCGATCTAAAAATCGGCTAGGCCCTACATCGAGCGATCTAGGTCCTTATCGAGTGTGTGACCTAATTAAGCATCAACAAGAAGTACATTAGCTGAGTTTATAATAGATAGCCATATATCAAAAGTGGCAAATGCGTTTGCTAATCAGTTATCTAGTCCCACTAGGTGAGATCTAACTTGAGAGTGCATTTAAATCAATAGGCGTGAAAAGGAAGCAAGAGAAAATATTTGCAAAATGTTTTGAAAATGTTAACTCGATGCTAAATGTGTTGGTTGTCTTGAGGGACATTGGAGTTAGCACATTTGAAAAAGTTTTGATCGTAGTACTTGGTGGTGCTCTTGCAACCATCGGATAAGCTTGGTGCTACTTGATGGGGAGGCATCGGAGCTTAGAACATTTTCTAGTGGTTTCTGTAGCAGTTTGACTATTGCATGGGAAGTTCAAACAGGAGTGCACCAAAGGATTCCAGAGGTGGATCTAACCTTCCATAGAAGGTCTCTGAGGCCATCGGATTTCTCAGGTGGTGGTGGCCATGAGGGGCGCTAGAGAAAGGTCTTTGACCTAAGAAAACCTTCAGCATAGCCTTAGTATAAGAACTGAATTTCTCCGGTGATCAATGGAGGATGGGCATAAGAGTAAAGGTGATGTAACGGCTAGTTTCTGACACAGTGTCAATGACCATTATATAGCCATTGGGATTTCTCCGATGAATTCTCCAGTGGGATCACCGGACCTTCCGATGAGTATGCAGAACGTGGGAGCAGTTGGTAATAGCTGATTTCTTGGTTGGATCTATAAATAGAGTGCGGCCAGGCATGGACACTCTCTTGAGACCCAGGGCTGAATGTGGACATATTAGATCTCAAGAAACTCTTCCACCCATATATGCTAAGTTGGAGGTCGCATTCCTGGTGAATTATTAGTGTGATTTAATGTATTTTCTTCAGAGAGATGGCATCTAGTGGCACTCGTGATCAGTTGGCAAGCGTGTGAGCTTGTTACTTTTGTAGGTTGCCATCTCCTAGATAGCTTGGTAGCTATGACTCCATGAAACACTGCGTTGAGATTATGTGGTAGCTATTTGGATGACACTTGTTTGGGGCACTTGCGCTCATCCTTGTCAGAGAAAGGCGAAGAGCAACTCTAGTTGATCAGAGGCTTGGAGAGTGCCTTGTTGATTGACCGGCTCAGACACTAGTGCTCACGATTAGAGCCTACCTTGTGGGTTAGACCAAGCTTGAGGGCTTGGTAAATTAGTGGTGGAGCATGTGGCAGAACCTCCTAAATTATAGGGCCCACATGCACCTGTCACTGTCCAACGACCTTTGACATCTATGCATATGTTCCTGGTAATTTAAGAAGACTGTCGGGTGTCCTCGGGGAACCCCGAATCATCCACGATTTCCGAGCAGGATCACATTACAGAGTCATTGCAGTATTACAACAGTTTATTCAAATAGATACATCAGAGTAAAAACAGCGGAAGTCTTACAATAACATAGTTTACAAACCATTTGTTTCAAACCATACAACTAAGTTCGATATTAATACAAACCAAAGTAGTAGAGCGGCATTATAATATAATACAAAACACACAATGAGGCTGCCCTGCCCAAGGGCCACACAATTACTTCTCAATGTCATCACAAGGTACAACTGTCATGCAACACAATCCACAACAGATCTGCTCATGAGGCTCACCTGCAACAAGGGTCAACGAACCCTGAGTACAAAAGTACTCAACAAGACTTAACCGAAATAAGAATTAAAAGAACGCAGGAATGCAGGCTCATGGGATTCAAGGTATGGCTTTAGCAATAATCAAGGTTCTTTTGCGTAAAAGCATTTTAACAAAAATCTATATATCAACATTTAAAACTTCATAAAGATCATATACAAAGCTGACATGATCCTCATTGATATCATGAAACTTCATAACCAACACCTTCTCAAACCATCCTCAAGTTCCAGTTATTAATTACTACAATGATGAACAGTGAGTTGAGTCTCCATAACCGAGGAGCAACGACGATTCGAACCGATTATAAACCCAGCTGGGGATTCCAGACCACACGACATATGCAGGTCTCTGACCTACATATACCAACCTACCCTTGGATCCTCTGAAACAAGAACTGGTCCGCGCCACCCGAGAATACAGTACTCCACCATTCCAGCCCATGGCCACGTGGGTGGGTACGCTATTCCACCATCTCTCCACTCCCAAAGGCTTGCGAGTAGCCATTCTCGTAATAGAATCACCAAGTTCGGACTTACACGGAGTATGTGGTTAGTACTACAAATTCTCACCTCATGCAATTCAACAACGGACGTGCCTTAATCCGCACAAAGTGAAAGAACACGCTCACAAGACCTCCATGTCTTGTGGCTCACACACACGAAAGTCCGTCCGGTCTAGATTTATTACTCCACATTCCCATATCACATGCTAACATAATTAACCAATGTTCCATTTAAAACTTGCAGTGCAAGGTGTAATCACCGACTTTCATCGTTCTCACGATAGCTAAGCAAAACTAGGCATATACTGAACTTAAAACCGGTAATATGGTAAATATGGAATAACAAGGATGGTAATGCACCAATTAGGCTTTTACCTAACTCCTAATCACTTAATGCAAGTAATGTAAAGCAAAAGCGAAATTAATTTGTAAAACACAAGGTAGGGTTGTATGCATCCAGGGGGCTTGCCTTCGTTGTTGGGAAAGTCCGGCTCTTATGACGCTTCACAAGAATTCGGTCCGACCTCAACAGACGGATTAACCTCCTCAACAACTTGATTAACTACCACATGTTCACCTTCGTTCACTACACGTAATACAATGCCATGTTTAACATGATGCGGAATACGAAATATGATGCTCGATGATGGATACAAAAATCAACAATTTGAATACAACTTTCCTTCGCGGTACAGTTGCAAGTCAAACAAACTAAATCTTTTTCATAACACATACATCAACTGCCAAGGATCATTAACAACAAATGACCCAAGGTCATCACTCAATCCAAAATTACAAACAAAACCTAAATCACTAAAGGTTACTATTTGCTTTTATGAATTAATTATTTAATTCAAAATTATGAAATAAATCAACTTATTCCAATTGAGCTAAAAAATTTTGTAAATGTTCATTACATGATAACTAAGTGGCAAAACAAATTTCATAATTTTTTGACAAGTAAATAAGCCTAGAAAATTCATGGAAATCCATTTATTAATAAATTGAGCAATTTTTATCACATTCAAAAAGTACTGAAAAACAATATTTCATATTTTTCTTAAATACTTTACATCACAGAGAAGTCACACAAAAATTTTCATAATTTTTGGAGCTCTAAATAAATCTACACAAAAATAACAAAAATAGACACTATTCATTCAAATCTGAAAATAGAAAAATCCATTTGAACGCTGAGTCACTGACATGGTGACCCCACCTGTCATCCCCTTCCTCCCGCTTTGACTACGGTGATGATGGCGCTGACCGGCGATATCTCAACGACGGCGAGATCAACGGCGACGGCGAAGGCACTATCATGATCACTACATCACGGTACCGCACCGATTTGTGGCACAAACGCGACCAACCATCGCTGGACCGAGCACACTACGCCGCCATGGCGGCATGCGTGTGGCACGCGACGACAACGCCCGGCGAAACAAAGCCGAAAACGGAGAAACAGAGGGCATGGGAAGGTCCAGTAGCTCACCACGAACACGCTGGAGCAAAGAATGAGACCGGATAAGCTACGAGGACACAGGTCGACGTTGACAGCGGTCACGGCGGAGCGATCTTCGACGACGGCGATGCTCCGGTAGCTATGGTGGTCAAAATGAGAAACCAATAGGTCACAAAGCACTACATCAATGCGGCGAAGCCGAAGCAGGACTCAGCAAGGGCAGAGACTCACCGTAGCGCACTGGCCATGGCGACGCGGGCTCGACGGCGGGACGACCGGCCGTGGAGAAGAAATACGACGAGTGGCGGTTCCCGGTGAAATTAAGCCGAATTGATGGGTTGGCTAAGCGCGCAAGGATAAGGCGGAGCTAAAGGATGCTTTGCTGCAACGGCAGAGGCACTGGTTCGACGACGAGAGCTCACCGGAGATGATCGGCAACGTCGGGAAAAACAGAGGGCGAAGGAAGAACAATGACGACGACGTCGGAGCTTTATAGGGCGGCCAAGGAAGCAAGGAGAAGCCAAGACGACGCCTTTCCTGCGCCAGCGTGAAGCCAAGACCGCCACGCGCGCGCCTGGAACGCCGAAGAAGGTCGCCGGCGGTGAGTCGGCTTCCGCGGTTACTGTTCACAGTAATTACAAGTTTGCCATTGGCCAAAATTCACAAATTACTCTCAAATTTACATAACAACTCAAAAATCTCCAAAAATAAAAGTTGTTCAAAATCAAAAGTTCTACAACTTTACTTTTATAACCATCTCCTAATTCGGTCTAGATTTTGAAATCAACTTTTGAATTTGAATACGGAAATTTAACGAATTACGCCTTTTTGAATTACTCAAAATTTTTCTAAACAACTTGAAAACTCTAAAAACAAACTTTGTATAACTTGCCAAGCTCTACACTTTTGCTTTTGGGATCAACCCCAAATTATGCTTAGATTTTGAAATGGGTTTTCAGGGTAGGATTAAAATGCTGAAAAGCGGGGTTTTCTCGAAAAATTCAAAATCCAAACAAACTTTGAACTAGAAGCAACCAATACAATTCAACACATACCACATGAATATAAACTTGTTTTAGTGTATGCATCTCAAAGTTTTCACCAAATGTCAAATGCTTTGCAATGCATATGATGACACGTCAGGTTTTAGTATTTTAAACACCCGAGGTGTTACAATCCTTTCCCCTAAAAGAAATCTCGCCCCGAGATTCAAAGCCATAGAGTAAGTAATGGAAAAGGAAATGTGTCAATCCAAAAACATCCAAAACTTTTCCATAAAACAACTGAGGTTCTTTTACAAAACACAATTTGAAGTAACCGAGCTCAACTAACATTATTCTATTCTATATTGACATTAGAAACTCTGGAAACTTTTCTAACAAGTAATCTTCTGATTCCCAGGTACCTTCCTCTTCTGAATGTTGATTCCATTGTATCTTGTAGAACTTTATTGTTCTCCTCCGAGTAACACGATCTTTCTGATCCAACACTTGGATAGGATATTTTGAATAAGTCAGATCTGGTTCAAGTTCCACTCCTTCAACTTCAACATTCCGCTCAGGCACTCAGAGACACTTCTTCAATTGAGACACATGGAACACATCATGTACAGCTGATAAATGTTCTGGTAATTTCAAGCGATAGGCCACTTTTCCATATATCTCCAAAATTTGAAATGGTCCAATATATCGAGGTGCCAACTTGCCTTTAACACCAAAACGGTTAACTCCCTTCATTGGTGATACTTTCAGATATACAAAATCTCCTTTGTTAAACACTAATGGTCTCTGTCGTCTATCCGCATAACTCTTTTGGCGGGACTGAGCTATTTTCAAATTACTCTGTATTTGCCTAACCTTGTCTTCCATTTCTTTCACAAGGTCAACTCCAAAGAATCTTCTTTCTCCGGGCTCCGACCAACTCAGCGATGTTCTGCACCTACGGCCATAGAGTGCTTCAAATGGAGCCATTCTAATGCTTTCCTGATAACTATTATTATATGAGAACTCAGCCAAAGGTAAGCATTCGTCCCACTTATTGGAATAATTAAGGACACAACACCTTAACATATCTTCAAGCACTTGATTGACTCTTTCAGTCTATCCATCAGTCTACGGATGATAAGCTGTACTATACAGGAGCTTGGTATCCAAGGAAGAATGCAATTGTTTCCAAAAACTAGAGACAAACTGTGTACCCCGATCGGACACTATGGTCTTTGGTATTCTATGGAGACTCATAATTCTTACTAAATATATCTTGGCGTATTGGACAGTGGGATATATAGTCTTGACAGGAAGAAAATGTGCTGACTTAGTGAGGCGATCTACAATAACCCATATTGAGTCAAATCCCTTTGCTGTCTTGGGTAGACCAATAATAAAGTCCATACTTATATCCTCCCACTTCCAAGTTGGAATAGGTAAGGGTTGTAGTTCTCCAGCAGACCTCAAATGTATAGCTTTCACCTTTTGACAAGTATCATACTTTGCTATATATCTCGCAATTTCTATCTTCATTTTTGTCCACCAAAACCTTTGTTTTAAGTCATGGTACATCTTGTTGCTTCCTGGATGGATAGATAACCTAGTAGCATGTGCTTCTTCAAGAATTGACTGTCGCAACTCAGGAACTTTTGGTACTACCAAACGATCCTTGAACCATAGCACACCTTCATTATCTATACTGAAACATTCCGCCTTTCCATTCTGGACTCTTTCCTTGATATGGGATATACCCTTGTTTTCCTTCTGAGCAGCAATAACTTGATCTCGAATAGTGGCTTCAACAATTATGTTGGTCAAACTACCTTGTTGAATTACTTCTACATTTAGCTTCTCCATTTCTTGACATAAAGTCAAACCCATTGTTCTTCTTGTCGAGTGCAATTACAATAGCTTTTTTCGATTGAGAGCATCTGCAACTACATTGGCTTTACCGAGGTGATAATGTACTTCCAAATCGTAATCCTTAATTAGTTCTAACCATCTTCTTTGTCGCATGTTCAACAAATTCGAGTAAAGATATATTTTAAGCTCTTGTGATCTGTATATATATGGCACATTATTAGCGTGTAATGCCGCCAAATCTTGAGCATGAACCACATTGCTAACTCCAAATCATGAGTAGGATAGTGTTCTTCATGTTGCTTAAGTTGCTCGGACGCATATGCAATGACGGCCTTCTTGCATCAACACACATCCAATACAAATACACGAAGCATCACAATAAACATCAAACGGCTTCTCGATATCAAAGTTGAGCTAACACCTTTAGTGCGATGAGTCAACAACCTTTTAAGTCTAGAAAGCCTCTTCACAATCTGATGACCGACAAACTTGACTTGGTTCTTCAACAATTCAGTTATGGACTTTGATACTTTAGAGAAATCTGGAATAAACCGACGGTAATATCCCGCCAATCCAAGAAAACTCCGAACTTGATGAAATGTGGTTGGTGGTTTCCAATCAAGCACATCCCTCACTTTGTCGGGATCAACTGCAACTCCTTCTACCGACAAGACATGTCCAAGAAATTGCACTTCCTTAAGCCAAAAAATCACACTTGTTGAACTTCGTGATACAATTGATGTTCTCTCAAACGAGTCGAGAACAATTCGAGGTGTTCGCATGTTACATCTTATTCTTGGAATATACTAGTATATCATCTATAAATACTACTACAAACTTGTCTAACTCAGGCATGAATACTGAGTTCATTAGATACATGAAATGAGTTTGGAGCATTGGTCAAACCAAAAGACATCACCAAGTATTCATATAATCCGTATCTCGTGGTAAATGCCGTTTTGGGGATATCTTCAGCTTTATCTTGATTTGATGATACCCCGATCTCAAATCTATCTTTGAGAAAACTTTGGCTCCGCCAACCGATCAAAAAGCAAATCTATCCGAGGTAATGGATACTTATTCTTGATGGTCACTTCATTCAACGGACGATAGTCAACACATAACCTCGTGGTCTCATCTTTCTTTTTCACAAAATTGCGGACATCCCCAAGGTGAGGAACTAGGTTGGATAAACCCCTTCTCAATTAATTCTTGTAACCGAGCCTTCAACTCGACCAATTCCTTAGGTGGCATTCTATAAGCTCTCCGAGAAATCGGAGTTGTTCCTGAGTTGTAACTCTATGTTAAATCTGTACATCCCTATCGGTGGTAGACCGGTAAATCCTCGTGAAACACATCAGAAATTCACGTACTACCGGGATATCTCTAATCTCTTTGACGGCAGCTTGCACAAACTCGCCCTTGATCTTCTTAAGGTTGGAAGTTGGATGAGAAGTTGAGAATTACTATCGTGCAAACTTACTCTTAAAGTCCTATTCAAAGCATCTATAATGACCTTATCTGTGATACATCCAATTCATTCCCAAGATTACATCTATATCCCGATCCTTAAGGATAATCATGGTAGTGGGAAAAATATGCCCACCTGTGTTTGGTACTGGTACACCATTTCCTTAGTACACGAGACATCCCCGGCGACTGTACAAAGAAACTTTCCTTTGTTGCCCCAAATGAAATTTCATACTTCATGACAAATGTTCTATTGATGAATGAATGTGATGCGCTAGAATCAAAAAGTATAACTGCAGGGTGATTGGCAATAGGAAACATACCCATCATCACTGGCTCCCCTTCCGGAATTTCTCCAGCTTGAATATAGAACACCCGTCCGGTCTTCCTCTCATCTTTGCCCTTCTGAGCATTCTGGTTGTGGTTCTTGTTTGGTGCTTGACCCTGTTGTTGATTGGCAGGGGTCTTCTGATAATTTTGATTAACCTGCCTAGGATATGGACATTCCCTGGAGAAATGACCAGTCCTTCCACAATTGTAACATGGATAGTTGTGACCCTGTGACGTTGGAGCATTACCACCAGGAGCATTGGTTGACTGTGAGCTCGGATAGGTTATCGCAGGACGGACATTTGACTGTTGCCCAGCTTGGAACTGCGGCGGACGATAAGGAGGACGATTATGGTTTATTGGATGATAAATCACTCTCTGCCTCTTTTGGTTTCCCCCAAAAGATCCAGACGGCATGCTCTTTTTCTTCTTGATCTTCTTATGCTGCCGATACTTTGGTTCTGAAGCAATTGCAATATTTACTGCCTCATGATAAGTGATATTGGTACAGGCTGTCATCATTGTCTGCAGTTTGGTATTCAGACCTCTCATGAACCATTTCTTTTTCTTGGCATCCGTATTGACATGTTCAGATGCATACTGCGATAGATGATTGAATCTTCCCACATACTGCATAACCGTTTGATCCCCTTGCCTCAAAGCAAGGAATTCATCCAGCTTCATAGCCATCACTCCTTCCGGGATATAATGGGCTCTGAAAGCAGTGCAAAATTCTGTCCAAGTTAACGGAACGCCTGCGGGTTACATGGCCATCAGATTTGCATACCAAGCACCAGCTACACCTCTAAGTTGTTGGGCAGCAAACACCGGTTTCTGAAACTCTGTGCAGTGAATAAGATCAAATTTCTGCTCCATGGTCCTAAGCGGTCCATCGCCTCCAAAGTGGTTCATCTGCCTTTGGTGAACACCGGGGTTTTGTATCCGTGAAATCCACATAGGTAGCCTCATGCCTGTTATGATTGCGCCAAGGTTTCCATGCATCCGATTCTTGATTACTTTGAGCCATCTCATGAAGCAAACGAGAATTTTCCACAGTCACATTGACTAATGCAGCGATAGCATCAGCCAGATTGGTCGGCATCGGTGGCGGGTTGGGGATATCATCATCATCTTGTGAAGTACCAGGAATATGCGATCCTCCAGCATGACGATCTCGCTGCTCATAACAAACCAAACTTTATTCACAAGCCTTTATTGAATCGCTGCACAACAGCTTACTCCGGACACATAACATAGGGTTTATTACTATAAACACCAGACCCTATATGTACCAAAACAAGATACATAGCTTATCCAAGATTAACTATTACTCAACTCTACTCTTTTCCATGATTACTTCAAACTTGGGCTCGGTATCCATTCCGGAATTATTACCGCCTTCATCATCACTTTCATTGATCATTACTAATTCTTGAGGATCTTCTTCTTCTTCCTCTTCCGATTCGCTATCATCGGCAAGGATGACACGGGGTCCATGGCATCGACTTGAGGCTCATGATTCGGGTTTAGTAGATTGCTAAGCCTATGAACTTCCTCATGTAGATAGGTATTATGTTCTTCTAAATCTTCTACATAGAACTCTAGCTCATGATTTCTAGCTCTAGCTACATTCTCCCTATGCCAAAGCTTCATTTCGTCCCTCCACTGCAGACGAACTAACATGCTTTTGCTTCAGTTCCTGCAAAGTGGTGAGACGCCTCAATTGATCCTGTAATTCTCCCACCATATAGCATCCAAAGCCCTATCTCTAGTAGCTTGTGCTAACTCAGAGAAATCCTCTGTATCTCCATTGGGGATCAGGGCCTAGAATCTGCTCTTGCTAGCACCATCGCTTCTAGGGGCAAGTTGGTGACGAGGAACTCCTTTGGGTCCAGTGGACTTACAGGCGTCATCTTGGTACGAGCCACATCAGAGGGGAAGCCAATTTAATCCAAATAAGACCATATGATCAAAATCCAATAAGTAGCTAAGATGGATTACATTACTCAAACCAGACTCACTACTCAACTCTAGACTAAGAGGTGAAGGAAGTAATGGGTGAATTATTCATGATGCATGAATCGTTCTTACGAACAAAAACATCAAAGTTTATAATGCACATAAACAACATTTATTTTTATATAGGGCATAGTAATATTACTACTCCACCACACAAAACCTTTTTAATCAAATAAGGAATGGTGAGAAAGAAATAAGATAAGTCAGAAGCAATTTGGACCAAATTAATCAAGTTAAATTTAGTCATCCCAAATCATTTTGAAGTTTTTGTAAACCAATACCACAAAAACTTTGTAACGATCGCTCTGATACCATTCTGTGGCAGAACCTCCTAAATTATAGGGCCCACATGCACCTGTCACTGTCCAACGACCTTTGACATCTATGCATATGTTCCTGGTAATTTAAGAAGACTGTCGGGTGTCCTCGGGGAACCCCGAATCATCCACGATTTCCGAGCAGGATCACATTACAGAGTCATTGCAGTATTACAACAGTTTATTCAAATAGATACATCAGAGTAAAAACAGCGGAAGTCTTACAATAACATAGTTTACAAACCATTTGTTTCAAACCATACAACTAAGTTCGATATTAATACAAACCAAAGTAGTGGAGCGGCATTATAATATAATACAAAACACACAATGAGGCTGCCCTGCCCAAGGGCCACACAATTACTTCTCAACGGCATCACAAGGTACAACTGTCATGCAGCACGATCCACAACAGATCTGCTCATGAGGCTCACCTGCAACAAGGGTCAACGAACCCTGAGTACAAAAGTACTCAACAAGACTTAACCGAAATAAGAATTAAAAGAACGCAGGAATGCAGGCTCATGGGATTCAAGGTATGGCTTTAGCAATAATCAAGGTTCTTTTGCGTAAAAGCATTTTAACAAAATTCTTTATATCAACATTTAAAACTTCATAAAGATCATATACAAAGCTGACATGATCCTCATTGATATCATGAAACTTCATAACCAACACCTTCTCAAACCATCCTCAAGTTCTAGTTATTAATTACTACGATGATGAACAGTGAGTTGAGTCTCCATAACCGAGGAGCAACGACGATTCGAACCGATTATAAACCCAGCTGGGGATTCCAGACCACACGACATATGCAGGTCTCCGACCTACATATACCAACCTACCCTTGGATCCTCTGAAACAAGAACTGGTCCGCGCCACCCGAGAATATACAAAGACTCCACCATTCCAGCCATCATGGCCACGTGGGTACACGCTATTCCGCCATCTCTCCACTCCACTAAGGGTGATGCTGCGTGTAGCCATTCTCGTAATAGAATCGCCAAGTTCAAAGTTTATAATGAGTATGTGGTTAGTACTATAAATTCTCACCTCATGCAATTCAACAACGGACGTGTTTTAATAAGGCACAAAGTGAAGAACCCGCCACAAGACCTCCATGTCTTGTGGCTCACACACACCGAGTCCGCCTTCGGGGTCTAGATTTATTACTCCACATTCCCATATCACATGCTAACATAATTAACCAATGTTCCATTTAAAACTTGCGGTGGCGTGTAATCACCCGACTTTCATCGTTTCTACGATAGCTAAGCAAAACTAGGCATATACTGAACTTAAACCGGTAATATGGTAATATGGAATAACAAGGATGGTAATGCACCAATTAGGCTTTTACCTAACTCCTAATCACTTAATGCAACAAAGTAGAAAGCAAAAGCGAAATTAATTTGTAAAACACAAGGTAGGGTTGTATGCATCCAGGGCTTGCCTTCGTTGACGGAAAGTCCGGCTCTTATGACGCTTCACAAGAATTTGGTCCGACTCAACAGACGGATTAACCTCCTCAACAACTTGATTAACTACCAAGTGTTCACCTTCGCTCACTACACGTAATACAATGCCATGTTTAACATGATGCGGAATAGGTAAATATGATGCTCGATGATGGATACAAAAATCAACAATTTGAATACAACTTTCTTTCAAGATTTAAAACTTCATAAAGATCATTGCAAATCAAACAAACTAAATCTTTTTCGTAACACATACATCAAACCGCCAAGGATCATTAACAACAAATGACCCAAGGTCATCACTCAATCCAAAATTACAAACAAAACCTAAATCACTAAAGGTTACTATTGCTTTTTATGAATTAATTATTTAATTCAAAATTATGAAATAAATCAACTTATTCCAATTGAGCTAAAAAATTTTGTAAATGTTCATTACATGATAACTAAGTGGCAAAACAAATTTCATAATTTTCTGACAAGTAAATAAGCCTAGAAAATTCATGGAAATCCATTTATTAATAAATTGAGCAATTTTTATCACATTCAAAAAGTACTGAAAAACAATATTTCATATTTTTCTTAAATACTTTACATCACAGAAAAGTCACACAAAAATTTTCATAATTTTTGGAGCTCTAAATAAATCTACACAAAAATAACAAAAATAGACACTATTCATTCAAATCTGAAATAGAAAAATCCATTTGAACGTTGAGTCATCGACATGGTGACCCCACCTGTCATCCCCTTCCTCCCGCTTTGACTACGGGCGATGATGGCGCTGCCGACCGGCGATATCTCGACGACGGCGAGATCAACGGCGACGACGGCGAAGGCACTATCATGATCACTACATCACGGCGCACCGATTTGTGGCACAAACGCGACCAACCATCGCTCGACCGAGCACTACGCCGGCCATGGCGGTCATGTGGCACGGCGACACAACGCCGGCGAAACAAAGCCGAAAACGGAGAAACAGAGGGCATGGAAGGTCCAGAGCTCACCACGAACACGCTGGAGCAAAGAATGAGACCGGATAAGCTACGAGGATTGTGTCGACGCTGATAATGGTCGCGGCGGAGCGATCTTCGACGACGGCGCGATGTTCGGTAGCTATGGTGGTCAAAATGAGAAACCAATAGGTCACAAAGCACTACATCAATGCGGCGAAGTCAAGCAGGACTCGGCAAGGGCAGAGACTCACCAGAAGCGACTAGCTAGCCGCGGCGGCGCGGGCTCGATGGCGGAACGACCCGGCCGTGGAGAAGAAATACGACGAGTGGCGGTTCTCGGTGAAATTAAGCCGAATTGATGGGTTGGCTAAGCGCGCAAGGATAAGGCGAGCTAAAGGATGCTTTTGCTGCAACGGCAGAGGACCGGTTCGACGACGAGAGCTCACCGGAGATGATCGCAACGTCGGGAAAAACAGAGGCGAAGGAAGAACAATGACGACGACGACGCCGGAGCTTTATAGGGCGTGCCAAGGAAGCAAGGAGAAGCCACGGCGACGCTTTTCTCAAGGCCAAGCTGAAGCCAAGACCGCCACGCTGCTACTCGAACGTCAAGAAGGTCGCCGGCGGTGAGTCGGCTTCGCATGATTCATCATTCACGATAATTACAAGTTTGCCATTCGCCAAAATTCACAAATTACTCTCAAATTTTCATAACAACTCAAAAAATCTCCAAAAATAAAAGTTGTTCAAAATCAAAAGTTCTACAACTTTGATTTTATAACCATCTCCTAATTCGGTCTAGATTTTGAAATCAACTTTTGAATTTGAATAGGGAAATTTAACGAATTACGCCTTTTTGAATTACTCAAAATTTTTCTAAACAACTTGAAAAACTCTAAAAACAAACTTTGTATAACTTGCCAAGATCTACACTTTTGCTTTTGGGATCAACCCCAAATTATGCTTAGATTTTGAAATGGGTTTTCAGGGTAGGATTAAAATGCTGAAAAGCGGGGTTTTCTCGAAAAATTCAAAATCCAAACAAACTTTGAACTAGAGGCAACCAATACAATTCAACACATACCACATGAATATAAACTTGTTTTAGTATATGCATCTCAAAGTTTTCACCAAATGCCAAATGCTTTGCAATGCATATGATGACATGTCAGGTTTTAGTATTTTAAACACCCGAGGTGTTACAGAGCATCCACTATAGCAACATCGAAAGGATACTGTAGCCCACTATAGTGTGCACTATTCCACCTACCCAAGTATTGGTCACACAACACCTCACATCAGCATGGTTGAGGGAGACTCCGACACACGGCATGGGAGCTGGACCTCCCACGAAGAAACATGCAGCAACAACAGCACACTTTATCCCTAGGATCAGAGCTGCATGGAAGACTATCTCTCTCTGTAACCCTACTCCCTCAACAATAAAAGGGGCAATAGGGGTTTCTTCTTCCTCAAGAGGCTAGAGACGCTAGTCTCTCGATCGAACTTTCTCCCATCTTTTGGATTCATTCTTCCTCTCTTTCTCCCATTTGTAACCCCTACTACAAACATCATGCCCTCGTGCTCAGAAACACAATTGAACCCCCGAACTGGACGTAGGGCACATTTCCCGAACCACTATAAATTTACTAGTCCACATTGCAGGTACCCCAGTTACGAAACGTTGACACGGGTGGTGCACAGTCTGCCTATTTTCACCGTCGGTTTAGGAGAAAAATCGGTGGTGGAAATGAGTTTCGCCGCAAGTTTTATTTTGAACTGGCGGTGATATGTTATCACAGGCGGTCTCAATAAAACTGATAGTGAAAATACCGTTATCTGTAGCACCGGGGTGGTGAGGACTCGAGTCCCCCCCCCCCCCCTGTTGCCACCAGAATCATGGAGCCATTCGTAGGCCTCTCAATAAACTTATAGTCATTGAAGCTTAAAAGAAAGGACTAAATATAGAAAATAAAGAGGAGGGGCTCTCCTAGCATATATTTCTAGAGATCTACCATTATCTGTAGTAGTAACTTGTACTAATTTGAACTGCTATTTAGTGGATTCAAATAGATTTAAATATTGCTGAAGCCTCCACTAAAAATAACATAATTGCTCCCTCCCAAACTATTTGACTTTTAATTTTTAAAAACTTTATGAGAGAAGAAAATGGTCCGTGTATTAATAGTGAAGAGTTAACTACTATATGAGTAGGTTGAGAGATAAGCTGTAAAGATCCATACAACAAGCATCATGTTGTATTATTAGTCTTGGTCTAAGATCAAATATTTCAGGCCCGAGGGAGTAAACCGATGGTTCCTACCTCGGGATACCACTCACTCAATATAATACTACCTCTATTTTGAAAAGAATGCAATTCTAGGTGCAATTTTTCTGTTAAAGTGTCTGAAATTTAACCAAATATATAAATAAAAATATTAATGTTTGTGACATTAAATAAATATACTATGAAAATATATTTCATGACCACTCTATTGGTACCATTTATAGTTCAATAAATATTAGTATTTTTTATATGAATTTAGTCAAATTAACGTAGTAAAACATGACACTGTTTTTAAGCCAACTATAATTGAGTCGGATTGCCTTTGCTTAGTGTAGGCTCTTAAAACATCTATGGAGGACATGTCAAGATACTCAAATATCGTGAAGAAGATTAAAGATGCTATGAGGATGCTTCCAGATGTGTGGTTTAGTAAAATCGGGAAAGAGTGCAATAAAGCAGCTCACGAATTAGCTCAATGAGCAAGACGCACAATGCATTGTGCTGTCAGGGGAAAAAGCTTTCCTTTGTATTAGTAGGCTTCTGAAACTAGAATGTAATTTTACTTTCGATGAATGGATGCACTCTTGGTCTCGAAAAAAAATTTATTGAACGTAATCAGCATTGCAGAAGGGCCAAAGGGAGTCGTCAGACAGACCTGACGCAGGTTGAGCACTGCAAAATGCCGCCTGCAGGCTGCAGCTGACGACGGCGTCCGCTCCCTTTTCCACCGTTTGCTGATGAGAAGAAAATAAAGAGGCAGCCCTGATACTGTGACCGGCCGGCGGTGCGTGCAGTTCGTGCAGGCCATCAGCTTTGCCTCGACCCGTTGTGATCGCGCAACGCCAGCCCCGCCGGCGGTCCGTGTGTCTCCTGCACGCAAGTGGACGGCGCCCATGCATACTAAAGGACGCGCGCCGCGCACCCACCGCCACCGGCAGGATTCCCTCGTTTTTATCCCGATTCGATCAATTCTCATTCTAGGCCTGCAGGTTACACGCATGACGCCTGTGCACAGCAATGGAATGCAGGTGTATCTAAGGATGGCAGTGGGTCTTCTGTTTGGATTGGATATCCGCAGGTTTCGGGTCTAGTGGTTTCATTTTTGGATGCTGTTTTTTGCTCACGGATTTTTGGGTTCGGATAACCGAAAACTGCAGGTTTGGGGCGGATTTTTAATTCCATCTGTGGATCACCATTGGAGCCCAGAAATCAGTCAGCTCACTAGTGGCCCATTTAACAACCCTAAGTATATACGGAAATGATTCTTTCCCGGTGCGCACACTGGCGTGGCTCGGCACGCACAGCCTCGATGCCGTCCGCTGAGCAGATTGGATGGTCCACCCGCGTCGCCTCCTGGAGACCACACCTGCGCCCCGGCCGCACCCGAGCCGCCGGAGGCCACGCTCGCGCCGGCGCCGTCGGAGGCCACGCCCAGCGCCCGCGCCCACGCCGTCGGAGGCCACGCCCGTGCCCGCCACCGCCCCCCGCCCCCGGCCATCTTCATCCCCAACTCCGGTGGCACCTAGGGTTCCGGCGGCCATGTCCCACCCTTCTTCCCTAACTCCGGGGGGGTATAGAAGGGCCGGCCGGGGGGAGGAAGGTAGACCAGGCGGTGGGGATGGTCGATGGGCGGTTTAGGTGAGCTGGCGGCAGCAGGGGCAGTCGGGCCAGGTCGGGGCGAGGGCGCCATGGCTGGAGCTCGCCGGAGGTCGCCGAGGTCGCCATGGCCGCATGCGGGAGAGGACGGGGGGAGGGGGAAGTGGAAGAAGGAGGTCGCCGCGCGGGCTGGCGGGAGGTGGTGGAGGCGGTGGCACACACCGGAGCCGGGGAGGAAGACAGACGCCGGATCTAGGGCAGTGGTCGTGTGGTAGGAAGAGGGGAGGAGGTACCGCCGGCGGTGGAGGGCTGGGGAGTCGCGAGGTAGAAGATGAAACGGACGCAGTCACGAGGGAGGGGCTAGATAAGGAAGAGAGAGAGAGAGTGTGCGGGCTCGGTCCACTCCGCAAGCACGTGCGGGCTCTAGTAGTCCACATGTATATAAACCCAAATCCTCGATCCCTCTCCCTCACCCGGTCACCCACTTCCCCCATGTAACAGCGGCTAGCTCGGGCACTCGAGTCCTAGGCGTCTCTCTCTCTCTCCCACTCGACGGCATCTCTCTCTCTCTCTCAAACTCATAGGTGGTCTCGCCCTCAGGTCCTCACCTCACAGTCACTGGAGTCACGACACTCGGCTTCGGGCAGCCTCCTCAGCCCCGTGTCCCCACCCGGACGCGCGTGACCCATGGCCTCAGTGGTCGACGCCTTTGCTGCTGCCCGAGCAGGCGAGCTCAACGCCTAGTAGGGCGGCGCGCCAGTAGGTAGCACTGCAAGTCCACAGGACCGCAACAGCTGCTGAAAGCTAGGGCCGCCAGACCAAACGCCGAAACCAGCTAGCGCACCCAGCTAGGGGCAAAGGCGAGCAGACGAAGCTGTGGAAGCTATCTACGAAGGGGCAGGTTTTGGATAATCCGTCGGGTTTCAGGGATCCGCGGGTTTCGGTTTCTGGGATGGATTTCCACCCGAATCGATGTTTGGGGCGGAATCGGGTTCTTGGACCGACTCGTCCTCATCCACTCCCGCTCCACCTTCCTCATCCTCATCCCCACTCTGCACCTCCACCTCCGTGCGCCCACTCAACCGCTTGCTCCCTCATCCCCCACCTTTGGCTCACTACCGCGATGCGCTCGAGGGACGCCTCGCCCGCGCCAGCTCGCTGTCGCCTTGCCCGCCCACGCTCCCTCCCTCCCCCCCATGCGACCTCTATTGCTACCCCACGCTCCCTAGCGACCCGGCTCCCTCTCCCCCAACAGGAGATGAGGACGACGACGGCGGCTGCGACGAGGTAGGTCGGTCCTTCTTCGGATCTGAGCCCTCATCCTCCTCCTCCTCTGGATCTGAGGGACGTGACGGTGGCTAGGGTTCCGGCGAGCTCTGGGGTCCTATTCCCTCCTCCCTCCGGCGAGCTCGAAGGTGATGGTCTAGGGCTAGAGCAGCCTCCACCTCCAACCCATTCCCTTGCTGTTTGTACGTCCTTTGCTGTTTCTCTGTGTTGCAATTGTTTTTTAGTTGTTGCAGTAGATGTTTTTCGAATATTGCATTGGGATTTTTGGGTTGTTGCAACATATGATTTTTCGAATGTTTCCATTTCCATGTTTTGGTTGATTCTTGCGATGTTGCAGTACTACTATTCGAGACGTTGCCGTATATATTTTTTGATGTTACAGCACATAATTTTTTATGTTGCAGTACATATTTTTCGATGTTGCAGTACATGTTTTTCGATGTTGCACTACATATTTTTGTGATGTTGCAATATATATTTTTCGATGTTGTAGTACATAATTTTCGATGTTGCAGTATATATTTTCGATGTTGCAGTACATGTTTTTCGATGTTGCACTACATAATTTTGCGATGTTACAGTATTTATATTTCGATGTTGCACTTGAAGTGTTTCGTGCTCTTGGGACAGGGGGCGCGTGATGGGGGAACAGGGATAGGGGCGCGGTGGGGAACGGAGGACAGGGACGTGGTGGATGCAATTCTATTCTGTTATATTTTGATCTAATTTCTATTCGCGTTGCGGGGGTGAGCGAGTTTGGGAAGGGGAACGGCATCCGAACGCATCTCGCGTGCCGCCGCTAGCATAACCGAGAGGGTAAAGCTGAGTCCTGAGGGGGATCTCAAGGGGGGCCCGCCTGCCTGGTGGACGTGGTGCATGTCGGCCGGCCTGTCACGGAAGAGGCAGCTAGCTAGCCCACCGTAGCAGCAGCTTTGCATCGCATCGTGGCATCGTGCAAGGATCAGGTCTCCTGCTACTGCTAGTAAGCTTTATATTTACGTACGGCCGAATCGGCCGTGGCTTGCCTCCTTGCTGCTGCTTGCAGGCAGTGGTGTTTCTGTCGAGGCTTTTCCCTATGTACTATTAAAAAAGATGGTCTTTTTCTATAGGCCACTAAAAAGTTCGGATTTATCTAGGTGCCATGATACTTTATTTCTTTGCCTCCCAAACCATTCCGTCCATTTTCGCTGGTAACGGTGTGTAACGACGAGGAGAAAAGACCGAAGTGCCCTCAGTCAGGGAGGATGAGTGAAATTGCCGTTTGCCCTGTGTGCCACTCCTAACCAAGTTTGAGCGCCAAGACGGCACCCTGATGAGCACAAGATCGATGATGTTGAGGTTGATGCCGAGGTCATTCTTCACGATCGCCAGGCAGTAACCGACGGCACGGCCGGTGGCCGTGTGGAAGAAGAAGATGATCGGCTGGGTGACCGGGAACAGGGCTCCGCCCTTGGCCGTCAGGCTCACGTACGGGATCAGCACCTCTGTCTGGTTAGGGCTGCAGCTCGATCACAACCATGGCAGATGAGATTGAGAAGAATATGCAAAACAATCACTAATAGAGACTTTGTTTCTAGAAAGTGGAACAGCAGAAATTGGAGATCCTGTTGTTTACTACCTGACTCTTGACTCTGTTGCAGTACTCAAAGGGAAAATGGTCTGCAGAGATGCTACTGAAATTGGCTCTCCTCTCGCGGACCAGCGAGTTGAACTGCATGCACGCACGAACTAGAAGCAGACACATGAGAAACTTGAGAAAAGAAATCGATCACATTCATTCGATGAGCGTGCACAGAGGGAAAGGGAAGGGACTCACGTTGGTGGCGAGCTCCGTGTACTCCGGGTCGCTGAGGTACGTGTAGGACGTGCCGGAGTCTATGACGGCGGCGAACTCCGCAGCCACCGACCTGGTCTCGACGTTGATGGATGTGAAGCTCACGTTGTACAGTGTGCTCCGGTCGGTGAAGGGCGTCTCGCCCTAGCCACGGCTGCCGGCGTCGCCGAAGTTGATGCGGCCGACGCCGTCGTCGCCGAAGCACATGGAGAAGCTGTCGGACGCGACGAGGCGGCCGGTGGCGAAAGCACGCCGGGCACGGACACCTTGTCCATGCCGAGCCCCATCAAAGCCGTCGAGGGCGCCGCCGCCCGTGAAATAGCCGTCTGCACCTGCCCGCGCACCCGAACACGACGGGCGCCGCAGGCCTCCCGGCAGCGGCGGCGCGCGCCGGCGCCCCGGTGAGGTGGAGCACGCCCTGCACCAGCACCTCGGAGGTGGAGGTGTTGGCGGACACGTCATCGACCTCAGACGGGCAGCTGCCGTTGGTCGCGGGCGAGCAAAGCGTTGGGGACGGTCGCGACAGCGCGTTGTCGCGACGCCACCGCTTGTTTCGTCGACGACCCCTGCGGGCTGTAGGGGCGGAGCCGCGTCGCGGCCTGCCCGGTGACGTTGGTGATGGACGCGCACTGCTTGCAGTCGCACGGCACCCAGAAGAGGTTGCTGCCGGTTTAGGTTGCCGTCTCGGCGCTCAAACGCTTGGTCAGGGAGTGGCACACAGGGCAAACGGCAATTTCACTCATCCTTCCTGACTGAGGGCACTTCGGTCTTTTCTCCTCGTCGTTACACACCGTTACCAGCGAAAATGGACGGAATGACTTGGGGAGCAAAGAAATAAAGTGTCATGGCACCTAGGTAAGTCCAAACATTTTAGTGGCCTGTAGGAAAAAACCATCTTTTTTAATGGTACGCAGTCAAATGGCTCGTTTCTGTTCCCCACAAGAGCATCTCGATCGATCTCTCCCACACTTCTTTGGCTCATAGGTCGATCACGGACACACTGCTGGCTCATAGGTCGATCGGTTTGGGCTGGACGACGGTTTTTGTGAGACTGAAAATACGTTGTTCAGGGTTACAAGGGACAGTGAATGAATGCATCATGCATCATGCATCATCGTATCCCACCACTATATATTGCCGAGCAGCGCGATCCCACGGAAGGCTTTGCCTTGGCGTTTGCCCACCATCGATCACCATCAACGCGTACGAGGATCTCTCATCTTTCTTGCCTTTATTCCTCAACCCATCACATCCCTCTCTTATATATCTCTCTGTGCCCTCCAAACCGCGGAGTTCTAACCTTCATATTATATCCTCAAATTTTAATCTCTTATTATCTTTATAGTAAAATAGTGTCTGACGGTGTCATCTCGATCCACGGACTTCTAAAGTGATATGTGGGTCCCTACATTTGGTCAGGAGTATTATCTTAGTCTACGAACTTTCAAGGTGATCACATTACTGGTCCTTGAACTTAGCCAGTGGTGTCGTCGCGGTCCACGAACTTCCAAAGTGAATATATGTAGGTTTTCTAACTTGGTTAGGGGTGTCAATCCAGTCTATTAACTTTAGGGATCTGAATATACCATTTTGAAAGTTTATGGACTGAGATGACACCACCGGTCAAGTTTATGGACCCACGGTCTTTATTTACATTGCAAGTATTTGAGGTTCTTTGTTCGATTGTGACAAAAATTAATGGATAGAGCGAGCGAGGGGGAAGTTGTTCGGTGTGTTGATTTGGAACAAAGTAGCTACAGCATAGGGGTGATGCGGATCTCAGCGCGTAAGCCATGCGTGGTCCAAAGAAGCTTCTCCGAACTCAAAAGAGCACATGCTGCGTCGTCATCGTGTAGTCGGCGAAATCATGGATCGCATCTGAAACCACCTCAATACCTCATGCCGTCCTTAAAGTGCACAAAAACAAAATTAAAAAGAGCTTTATTTATGGACCTAAACCACTTGGAGAGAGCATTTCCTGGTATGTGTACGCCGATCGATTTAACTTGGTCTGACAGTGACTGTAAGAAGGTATCTCTTGTATCACAAAAGCGAGCTTAACAGACGAACATGTGTGAAATGATGTTCTTTCTTCGAACAATCTGTGTGAGATAATGTCACGTGCATTAATCAAACCTTTATTTCAGTTTTGATAAAGAGTTCCACTGTAGCCTCGCTCTTTAGCTCAAAAGGGAAACCAATTATCGTTCCATGTGTCACTGTCTCCGAGGTATATCTCGCCCAAAGTGCTGCTGTAGTGGTCATAAGGAGAAAAACAACATGAAGATGTTTTTTTAGACACACGACAATTCGGAACTCTAGATCTGCAGTTTCACACAACTATTTTTCACAAAGTTTTCAGCTCAATCGCTGACGAATAACTTAGGGAGCAGAGCACACTAAAATAAAAGAAAATCAAATCCAGTCTAGCTAGTATTGTTGTGCCATCCATTTTTAGTGAAGACGCCCAAAGTAACACTCTCCAATCGTTTTGTTTGCCAAGTGAACCTTCTCCCCTTGTGTCCTCGTACCGCAGTAGAGTCTATAAACCACAACCAATATATGCTCACCAAGATTTAGCATTCATAAATGAAGCATTTTGGTTTTCTCAGAAACAAAGAACAAGATTATTGTGTGTACATCAAATTGTCCAAATAATAGCAACAAGCTCCACAAAAAATGGTTTTCTTAATTTCCACCCTCTCCCAATGCCTGTCAAACAATGAAGCATGTGGACAATGGATCTAGATGGGTTAACCCAATAGCTACATGAACAATGTTCGAAATAGTCTTGTTGAAATAGATCTTAGGCATAAACATGATCTTAACTTAGTCTATACATGATCACTAACATACTTAGTGCGGAAACTCATTTTAGATACTAACCAGAGCCTGAAGATGCCATCTGTGCCTCTGTGGATGTGGTAGAGTTGATGTAGATGAAACAGATCCTTAGTCTTCACCAGACTGGGGCTTGGCGCTCCTGGTTGGTGAAGAACTCAAAGTAGATTTGTAGCAATAGTACCAGGACACGGGTGGACGGCCTTCTGAACCCTCCAACTAATAGATTGGATTGGTGTGTGCTTGGGGGCGTCACCCCCTTATTTATATGCATTGCGGGCCCAGGGGCCAAACCCTAGTAGACCTATTAGGGTTGTCACCAATCACGTCAAAGGGTTATATGACATTATAGGCAATATTTGGTGGACTTAATAATTATTGCCAAACTAATATGTTGGCCTGAAATCACATTCGAACAAGTCTTAGCTTTATGGCAATAGAAAAAAGAGGTGTTCAACTATTCATTTCAATGACAACACACTTCTAGCTATCAGTCGAATTCCTCTTAGGTAAATTGTCCTTTGTTAATATAACATCTACCTTGAGGTACCAAAGGAACATGCTTATCTTAAGAGGGAGCTTCAACATCCAAATGATATATTTTTTGGTACAAAAGGTATCCAAATTTATTAAGTATAGGTACATTGACTATACTGAGAGTTGACTATGATCATTTTAGGTCCCATTAAAAAAGCACCGCTCTCATGCAAAAGTTGAACGTATGCTATTTTAGCAACTTGGTTTAGCAAAAAAAAAACAAGTCTAGGATTAAAATGAGGGAAACTTACGGACCTGGCCCATTGAAATTGATGAATCTTGGAAATTTCAGGTGCCCTTTTAGAAATCATGTTTTAATGAAATTTGGTTAAATTGTGTTCAAAGTTTGACCTAGAGTTGGAAACCAATGGATATGGATTTCTAGGTTTTCACTTCTATGCTGAAGGAAGGATTTGTAGCCTTGTTTACACTTTTCATTGGACAAAAGAATCAAATTAGACCAAAACTTTTACTTGTTCGACACTATTTCAAGCCTCATCAAAGTTGGTTAAATTTGTTGAATTTCTGCAGTCCAAATCCTAAAACCCTTCCTAAGTGAATTTTTTAAAACTCCAAAAACACTAGCATTAGCAATATATCATTGTCTTCCAAACTACTACCGCTAGATTTGTTGCACCCAAACAGCTCGTTGTTTTTCAAACCATTGTTTAAGCAATATATCATGGTCTTTCAAACTATCTGCAGAATCTTTTTCACAACAACATAAATGATGAACAAGAATATTACAGTCACCGAAACAAATGTTGTTTTGGACAAGATGGCATGTATGGCTCTACATCATGGAAAATGAGCGAAATCAAATAAGGGCAAGTGTAGTGGGTTGAATAAAAGCTTCCTAGGGGGCGATATGCCAAAAGTCAAGTGACACGTATGGTGGTTTTTGCAATTTCCCCTTTAACTTAAAAGAGGTGTGATGTAAGACCCGTTTGGTAGGAATATTGTATTGTTTCTTGAAAATTGTTTATGTTCCAATTTTTTCTAAGAAATATGCATTTATCTAGTAGAATTTATGTTTCTTGGGAAATTGTCTAGCAAACTAGGGTTTTTTGTGTTTTTGCCATGATTTTCGCTGGATATTTATATATTGTGAAAGTGGAATCAGAAAAAACCTTACCAAACAAACCTTTATTACATGGTCGAAACATAATTTAACGACATACCTATAGATGTACAAAAGGCCCACGGCCCATGACTCGGGGTTTTGACCCGGCCCGATGGCCGTTGAGCCTATGCCGTCCTGTTGTGACTATGGAGTTGTGCTTGGACTCCCTCGACTCAGCTTGCCAGCCTAGCCCGGTCCAAAATAATGTTTGGCGCAATCCTAGCCCAAATCCCCACATGCCCAGCCCCCGCTCCTACCGCCCACCATATATTCCCCCACCCGGCTCCCCTCCCTCGCCTTCCGCCCCCCACCCAGCTTAATCCTAGCGTGGAGCGCCCTATCGCCACAACCGCTCGTCTCTATAGACCCCTCCTCCTCGGCTCCTCCCTTGACAGCTCTACTCGCCTCATCTCCTTGCCGGATCTACAATCAACAGCCCATGACTTGGCTAGGCCCATGTCGTGCTGTGTCGGGCGGCCCATTTGGCCATCTATAGGTGCACACCCGTCTAGTGATAGGAGAAGACGAAAAGTTAGCTGGTGACATATATATACCTCGAAGAAGGTTTCGACTATCCATAGCATGAGGAGTCCACTTGCATAGTATCATGAGCAGTAGCAGTAGGCCAGCAACGAGGAATGACGAGGGCCTTCTGGTAAAATCAACATCCACGTTATCGTATAAAGATCTCCATACTACCACAGCGCAGCAGCCCAAGACACTAAGATCACCACTGCCCACTGCCATGCTCACTCCCCTCTTCTCAGCGGCCATGGAGCCCCAGCACGGCGAGAAGGAGCTCCCGCTTCTCCTCCTCCCCACAACCACACCTCTGAACGCTGCCTTTCTCCACGCCCCTCGGTCGCCTGCCAGCCCCTCTGACCATCCGCAGCTGGACCTGAGCCTGTCCATCAGCATTGGGCCACCGACGCCACGGGCAGCAGATAATCAAGGACGAGGCACTACGGCTGCTGACCAGAGCAAGAGGGTGGCGGCGTTGGCGGACGTGCAGGCGCTGAAGCAGCAGGCGGCGGAGCAGGCCCGGATGGCGTCGGCGGAGCGGGCGTACGCGGAGCGCGTGATGGAGCTGGCGCGTCGGGAGCGGGAGCTGGCGGAGCGGGAGTTCGCGCGGGCGCGGGCCATCTGGGAGCGCGCCCGCAGCGAGGTGGAGAAGGTGGAGCTCGTCAAGGCCATGGCCGCGCGCCGGATCGCCGCTGGCTCCGCCGCCGCGCTCGAGATCACTTGCCACGCCTGCATGCAGCGCTTCCACCCTTAATAATCGGCACGCCGCACGCCATGCATGCTGTCATAGGCTCACAGCTACCGTGACTATATAGTACTACTAGTAGTTTTACATTAGTTGGCTGTTAAGAACTTTGTTTATGAGTATTTTTGTGGCATCAGTTAATGCAGGCTTTGATCGCTTCATCGTCGATAAAGGGAAAAGACAGATCGAGAGCAGATCAATGTTCTTCGATCTCTTGCTTTCTCGCAGAATACATACTGCATCGTTTGAGCTTGAGCCAGCCTAAAAGGAGAGGGAAAGGGAATCTAGCCAGCAGTTTAGCTTTAGCTAGTGCTGTACAATTTGGAAGGATAAGCTGGCCTCACTGTTGGCCGCCTTTGCTTGCGCAACTCATGCTTGCTTGCTTCTGCTGGGACCTCGATCTGACAAAGAATTCAGGGTGGTTTAGTTTGTAGTAATTCGTGTTTTATGTCTGTGTTTTATATGAAATGAAAATTATGAAATATATAGTTTCATTCCTCGCTTGTGGGGACGAAGCCAGATATTCTTTCATCATCTATAAAAAAACACATAGGAGGAATTCCAAGGTTCCAAACGTAACTTAGAGCTGCCGTGCCGTATCCATCGTCAAGGCCAGATCTGGATCCTGGACCATGCATGCTTGATCCAAAGCATGAAAGCATGCATGTCAAATACGTACGGCAGCCAGTAGTGACAGTCTGATAGACATTCAGAGACAGTGAAGGGTGGATAGCAGCCCTGTAAAGATGGTTACCCAGAGACGAGCAGGAGTAGGGGCAGTAAGCGTCGTCAGCAGATTCCTGCACGGTTATTCCTCAGCCATCACTCTTACCCATGAACAGCTGCGGCCTATACAAGCTGAAAGGGAAGGCACAGACATGGCACGCACAGTGTGTCGATGCTGCCAATTCCAATGCCAGGCCAAGATGTCGGCACTCCATCGGCAGAAAGGATCTTACTGTGCCGCTACAGCTACTTAATTTCCTTTTTATCATTTCTTACATTGGTCCTGGCTTTTGTATTTAGGTTAGGATGTGTAATCCGGATTTTTTATTTACTGTGTGTAATCCCATCTGAAAGGCACTGGTTTCTGCAAAATTATTATTTTCCAAACATACAGGTTCCCTCCAGCAGCACAGCTCGTCTACTCTGAAGTCTGAAACTGTTTATCTAGTATGTAGGAAGTTTAGTTCAGGCTTCGGTGATGTCATCATGTTCAATTAGCAGTAATGTTTTCTTTTGACAACCAACCATCACGAGACTGTGCCAATTTCATTTCATATAGAGCAAGATCGGCAAATGTTAGCAACAGCATATTGAACTGCCATAATTCAAAGCCAGGAGAATGTCCGGCTGCCAGTGCCAGTAGTATGATCCAAATGCATGACTGGTGTGTAATGCTTATGCATGGTGGAATCAAAGGAGGTTCCCCCGGGCCTCTCATTGCTTTGATCTAGACCAGACATGATGAGGTGATGAGCAACCTCTTAGAAAGTAACCTACCGACTCGGAACAACCGAAACATCGCTAGCAAAAGCCAACCCATGTGCCCTGCCTTTTGCACTTGGGAATCTTGTCCTCACATCACTTGATGGTGTCGATCAGTCCAGGTTTCTTTCTTGAGCCCTGATCAGGGATGCTCTTTGTACTGCATCCTTTGCTGGTACTGCTGTCTTGCAAACATTATTCAGCCATTCATGGTTGCTATCATATTACAGGCAGCATAACTGCCAATGCTAGGTTTCGTATTTATTTATGTAAGTTTCTCAACAATGGCAATCACAGTACAGACTATAGAGATGACGACGAGCAACATCAAAATGGGCTGTTGATCGATGTTCATATGTCCACCGTTGAATTGAAACATCGATCCACGGTATGGCACCACTGTGCATGCATATAGATGATCCAAACAGGGAACCTGACAGACATAAGCTAACAGAAGATGGAGTAGCAGGTACGTACCTTTAGTCTCGCTCTCGCAAGACAACAGGAAGCAGGGAACAAAGTAGAAGCAGATGGATGTCCTGTGCCCAGATCGACGAGGACAGATACACTGCACGGATGACACGCTGCGTTCCAATTCAAAAGTTTATGTCTTGTGCAGATAGAGGCTGAATAATCTGTATGCAGTATAGTAGGCGCGCAATAATGTTGATCATGAGGGTGAGCTGAGCACACAACTATTGCATGTAAATAATGACCATTTCATCAGGTGCGGATCAAAGCCTTCCTACAGACACCAATTGATTTGATTGTACAGAGAACAGAGCTGTAGTCCTCACCATTTTTCTGGCATTGGGAGGCCATTGACAAGATATTCCTCCATTTGATTGCCAAGGAGCGAGCGAGAAGAATTTAATTTGGGTTTGTACGCTACTCGATGTCCGGAGTCCGGACTACTAGTGAGAGCGAAATGACATGCTTCTGGCAGGCATGGATGAGCAATGGGGCTACCAGTCCAGCTCCAGCAGCGAGTAAAGGGGTCCCCGTGGTCACTCCTAGTCGTGTCATGGACTCGTGGGCACTGCAAGTGCAAGCTAGGCTCCCGGCATGTGCAGTGCACTCAGCAGTGTTAGCTTCAAATTGCGTCACTGTGTCAGTCCAGCAGCGTCCGACGATAGAAGTGGTGTGGCGCGATGAAATCCTTATCGGTAACCTCACGACAAACAGACGACACAAACAGAGACGAGAAATTCACTCGCCAAGAATGGAGCTAATAGCTAGCAGACAGGCAACGAGGAAACCAATAATTCAGGCGCCCGGTCATCCATCTCAGAACACAGATAGGTAGCATAGTCGATTCTGAAAGGAATGTGAAAACCTGATGGAAGCCAACAATGATAGAGTTCCCGGCCAGTTGATCGTCTCGTCGATCTCCGTCCATGGACAGCTAGCGCAAGGCGATTATAAGTGTAAGGTCCATGAGAATCCAAAGAGGACTGCCTGAAACGATCTCTCCATCCTAGCTTGCCAAGTTGCCACCCATAGTCGAGTGCCGGGTCGTCTCAGCTCGTCGGCCGATTCCTGGAAGACGAAGCCAACAAGGAGAAGGCAGGGAATTCTGCAGGCGGCAGAGGGAACACGAGAAACTATTCCGCCAGTTCGCTACCTGGACGACGCACTGCATCCGGCATCGCGGCGCGGTGGCGGTATGCTGCCGTGCGGGTGCTCCCAGCTTTCTATCAGTGGAGCTGGTGCGGGAGAGAACCACTCCAATAGATTTTGCTCCCTCCGTCAAAAAAAAAAAAATCTATCTTAAGTTGATTTATTAAAAAATATATCAATATTTATATTTTCAAATATACATACTATATAACATATGTTTCATCCGTAGTCTAATGATGCATGTTACTCATCATAAATATTAGTATATTTTTATATGTATTTAGTTAAATGTAATATTATTGACTACTCAAAAACGAGAGTTACATTTTTTTGGGATGGATCACTAGTACAGAATAGATTTTCGGATATGAGAACCCTTTTTATTTTTTGAGGCAGGCAAGCCATAATCTCTAAGACTCTAACCAAAGGTCACTGTAGGTGGTCAAAATGCCTGTCTCTAAAAATCGAGTAACAAAGACAGGCATTTTAAGATGTTTGGCTCTGGGCTCTAAAAATTGATTTTCAGTGACGCTCGCCTTCATTAATAGTTTCTAGAAAACTGAAAAACAAATAATCAAACAAAAAAAGTACTCATATCCGAAAACAAAAAACTCCTGTATTGAAAAAAGTTTCAATTATAAAATTTTAAATCTTGTCAAGCACTACAACTTTGCCGTAGGATGTGTCTCCATTCAAGATAGTTTGAAAATTTCAGAATTTTGAATACCAAAACATGCCAATTTAAAACAAATATTTGAGACACTAAAAAACTCTAACTAAAGAACTTATCAACAACAAATATGTAGATCAGACCCACAACTTCGATATTAACTATGTGAATATTTGACGCCATTTAGAAATTCTAAATTTTTACTTTGAAAATCTATGAACTCAAAATGCATATTTAGAACTCTAAATGACTACAATAAAAAACTTTTCAACTACAAAGTTATAGATTGTATTAAAAACTATAACTTTGGTATAGATCATGTCAACACCTAAGGTTGTTTGAAATTTTTAAATTTCAAATTTCAAAATTTATGAACTTAAAGAGGACTCTAAACAACTTCAAATCAAAAACTTCTCAACTACAAAGTTATAGATCGCGTCGAAAGCTACAATTTTAGTATAAAGTTTATCTTCATCCAAGTATATGGAAAAAGTTATGAATTATATTTATATGTAACTATTTATAGAGGCGTGTATAAAATACACGCTTCTAAAAATTTATTTCTAGTGATTTTTAGAGATAGACACCTGAAAATAGATTTACGGGCATGAGGGTCCTAAGATAACTCTAAATGGTCATTTTTCTAGAGTTTATTTGACCATTTACAGAGGTGGTCTCTAGATGTACTCGTTTAAAGTCATTTTAGTGGTAGTGGATAGAGTATATTGCAATAGATTTGACTAGATTTAGAGCCGTCACTACAACACAAAATATTGGAGACCGTCAAAATGTGTTTGTATTTGTTGAGAATTATTATTTAGTGCTCAATTAGGGATTATTCTAAGGGCTGTCTTTTCACCCCTCTCTCTTTCAAACTTATAATCGTCCTCACGGGTCCTGTATATAAATGTACACACTGTTCATTGGGAATACAACAAAGAATCATTTGCATCACTCGCTTATCTCTCGGTCCCTAATTTCTAACACGTTATCAGTCACGTTGTTCTTCCATGAGAAGAAGGCCGGACAAGCAGTTCGTTGAAGAATACCGACAGCGATGCTGTTCTTCACGGTAGATTACAGGATCTGGATGCCTTGTGTAACGCCCCAGCTTGGGAAGACGGCTCAGATCCACTCTACATGTTGAATGGACCACACCTGCTAATTAACTCTCTTGCGCTTTCGTTCTCGCTTCACGCAAAAGGTTCAAACCAGAGTTAATTCCCTCCTAGGCTCAGGCTTTTAAGTTGGTTCAGTTTCCCCTCAGGTTCTGGCATGGGACTAAAGTCCCGTAGCTACAGTGTTCCACTGCTACAGTGGTCATTTGTACCACAAACTCTATAATTCGGGAAGCAAAATGTTTCTAGTTCTTTGACATGAAGAGGGAATATTTTGGCCATTGCTGATGCGATGCAATGATCATTCGGCCAATTTTGCCACTATCATTCTTCCTTAGATACTGAGTTAGCAATTAAGGATATTTGATTATGTCCCAACTCAACTTGTATCTTACTAAATTATAGAGATATCTAAATGTGTTTTTGTATGAAAACACAAAAGGATAACATTGGATATGGCATGTAAATAATAAGATAAGTCTCGTTTTGGTTGTATTATGCATACAACCACGCCCGTACAACATGTTGCGTACAAGATAATTTTTCACACTTTTGATGCATTTTGAATTTGGAATAAACAACTTGGCCATCATATGGGATGAGATAAAAAATTATTGGCAATTCTTTTGGTCATGATTTTTCGCAAAGTGTGGATACGATAAGTGCCACACGGAAATAGATTTTAAGACCCTCTTATCTTAAAATCAAATTGAATGTCTTAGATTCCTTGATCATATTCAAGAGAATATGTGTGGTTCCGATACAAAGATTGTATGGACAGTTCAGGCATTTCATGGTTGTGCAGATACATCTATAAGATGATCTAGAGTGTGTGAAGTATCCACACTTAGCCATGCATTTGGTAAATAATGTTTATATTATGAGCCCATTATCCTGAATATTACTAAATTTTTGTGCCTACAATGATGATTGTTCGGTATAACAAAAGTTTAGTTACATATCCAAAAGCATAAACGGAATCTATGAAGTATGACAAGGTCATAGCAGGACCATTGTTAGTGAATTGCTATTTGCCAACTTCGTGTTGGGGTCAGGTAGATTTACACACTTCTGACTTGAGATTAACTGCATATCCCCTATATGCATTTAGTACGTGGGAATCTAATGAAGATTTCCTATTTGTGTAAGATTGAGTACGTTGTATACGTACCAATCTTACCACCATAGCATACATTGATGGGTACACATAGGAAACTGGGGATCAATGTGAGATTTCAATCTCCGTCGATTATTAAGTATTTAGATCTCTTATGGAGAATCTATTTACAACCCGTATGCTGGTTTAATTTTGATAATGAGCATTTCTAGCCATTAGGGGGAGATTTGATGTACCATATATAATACCAGTAAATTATTTGGAATGCATAAGACATTTCAAGCTTAGAATCATATACTAAATGAACTAAATTTTGAGTTCAATGAATTATTGATTTGCATAATATTGCAAATAAACTGCCAAATGCATTTACTGGTTACTAAGGTATCTTTTAAACCTATTAATCCATTGCAAGTATATGCCTAAAAGAGTAGTGGTACCAAGTAAAACCACTCAACTTCCAATAATAAATAAGAGGGGAAGAAGTATGGCCATAAGGCAGGATTATTCAGGCTAGCAATAGAAGGTTTTTCTTCTAAAATAGTAAATGCAGGTCAACCTATGGTTGGCAACCGGAGCTACAGTACTCATCCATTTGGCCCAGCCCATCAGACCAGACCAACTTGGCCCATTTTAGCGGGGTCTCACATACAGCCACCCTTGAGGACTCGTCCTCGTCGAGGGCCGAACTAACCTACCCAAATGGGACAAATGTCCAGGATCGACTCTCTTGGCCACGTCCATATTCCCAGCTCTCAAGGACCATGCTCTTGCAGAGCCATGCGCAACCTATCCAAGCTCCCGAGCCATATGTCCGTGAAACCATGAGAGTTGGCTCTGAATACCATTTGTAACGCCCCAGCTTGGGAAGACGGCTAAGATCCACTCTACACGTTGAATACCTGTGACGACAGCGCCCGTGTGAACGGGCCGCCCACCCGACGTGGCAGAGGAGAGGCCAACAGTGGTTTCTCGCACGCCACAGCGACGGAGGACACGGCCCGAGCAGTGGGGGTGCCTGTGTGCATCCCGGTGTCGGCGGTGCCTGCCGGCCCGAGGCCAACACCATTGGTCGTCGTGGCCGACGCCGTGGAGCAGTAACTGCACCCGCGCGCTAGGCTGGCTTGTGTTAACGGCGGCCGGCCCTGAGGCCGGCTCCCCTGCGTGGCAATGGCGGCAGCGTCCTGCCCAAGGCCAGCGGCATCTCCGATGGCCATAAGACCGAACGATGTCTTTTGGTAACCATCCGTGAGATTGGAATTTGGAAGGGATAAGGTTGGGCTGTTTTGCATAAATAGCCTTATCTCTAATTCAAATTACATAATGATGTTTACTGATTAATTATGTATATACCTTTATGTTTTAACATGAAAAAATTACTGCAATATGTTGCATTTTATATATCCTATAAATGCTCGTTTTAGACCTCGTATCTAAATAAATTATGATGCAATTATTTACCTATTGTAAATAGATAATTTTGAGGCATATCAATTCTCATAAATTGCAGTTGAATTTACTATGATAATATTTAGACATATTTTTCTGTGTCTATAATTTTCTGTTTTAGTGATAGACTTTAACAGTAGGGTATGGTAGAGTTTTCACTTCTATACATTGTTTTGTTTTTAGACCAGAAAATTGTTCATGTCTAAACCTAAATAGTTTGTTGGTTTTGTTGTTTGGCTATTAATTTTAGATGCAACAAAATCGGATCCTCTTAATTACTTGATAGTTAATTAATGATGATGAATTTAGGCTCATGTGAGCCTAGTCTGAAAAAGCAAAATGACAGCCAAACCATTTTTTCTAGTAAGGCTAACATAGGAAATGGATTTTGCTTTCCTCCTATGGGATTTGCATAGTTATGCCACTAGCCAACTATAGCACTATATGCTTAGTAAGTTTTTTGTTTTAGTCTATGACTTTAATATTATTAGTACATCTATACTTTCTTGACCTTGTTAATTTAGTAAATTTTCCATGAATTACTTCTTAACAATGGTAGATCAACTTAATTAAGTGTTTTCTTAATTAATGATGGATTATGCAAAATTGTTATATTATCTTGGATACATTTGGGATCCTAACACAAGTAATGGAGTCCTAGGCATTGGCTGCACTTAATTCATCTTGAATTATTCGGTCCAGAGACCGTGCCTATGGAAGTGAGTATTCACCCATTATTGAAAGGTTCACATCATGTTTATTTAAACTTGATGACTACCCACAATGTGTTGTCCCAAATAAGTGTTTTGGAAATATAAGAATGGTACACCTTTGTGGTCTACCAACATTTATTATTAAAGGCTACACACATGTAGTAGAGTCTTATGCATTGGCTACGGTATATTTCTACAAATATATCAGTTCAGAGACCGTGTCTATAGCAGTAATTTATTTATCTACTACTGAGAGATCTACTCTATGTTTTGGACATGGAGATTATCTACAATATATGTACCAACATTAATAATGATCGTTTGTGAGGTCTACATATCTTGTAATTACCTCTAATTTTGTTGGGAAGTTTACAATTTTTGTTGACTACCTCCAACTATCCAAAACAAAGTGACAAGATATGGAACCCCCTAAATTTTGCATTGGAGATTACAACATCACCATAGTGATTTTTAATTTATCTTAGGTGTAAATTAACTAAATCAATGGTTTGTCACATATTGTGGATACTGACGTCAGAGGAGTTTAATGAACTCGCTTTAGATGGCATCACTATCCCACATGGACAATGGACATTACCATTGGTTTTATCCCATGGACTAATAGAAATAAGATATGAAGGGTGCTTCAATCTTAAAATATGAAGCTACATAGAAGGTTGGTTGTTTATGCTGGATCTTATTTAATCACATAACAACACTTCTCCTTTTCTCGTAAAGAGAACATCACATAGATGGACAACATGATCATCGAATATGCTTCGAATGATTTGTACTGAGATTTGAGATAATCTCATGGTCCATTGATAATATGTGATAATGTCCATCGAAGATGTTGTAATACTTGTGTTGTCAACACATAACTATTGTGGGTATCATATCAATGTATTTGATACTCGGCAATATTTATGGATTTCTATATATTAGATTAGACGAGAATCTCATTAAACTCTTGTAATATATAGATTGTACGGGAATCATTCTAATGTGGAATGATATGTGCCTAGTGGACATTTGTACCACAAACTCTATAATTAGGGAAGCAAAATGTTTCGGGTTCTTATGACATGAAGAGGGAATATTTTGGCCATTGCTGATGCGATGCAATGATCGTTTGGCCTATTTTGTCACTATCATTCTTCCTTAGATAATGAGTTAGCAATTAAGGATATTTAATTATGTCCCAACTCAACTCGTATCTTACTAAATTATAGAGATATCCAAATGTATTTTCGTATGGAAACAGAAAAGGACAACATTAGATATGGCATATAAATAATAAGATAAATCTCGTTTTGGTTGTATTATGCATACAACCATCCCCGTACAACATGTTGCGTACAAGATAATTTTTCACACTGTTAATGCATTCTGGATTTGGAATGAACAACTTGGCCATCATATGGGATGAGGTGAAAAATTATTGGCAATTCTTTTGGTCGTGATTTTCCCAAAAGTGTGGATACGATAAGTGCCATAGGGAAATAAATTTTAAGACCCTCTTATCTTAAAATCAAATTGAATGTCTTAGATTCCTTGATCATATTCAAGAGAATATGTGTGGTTCCGATACAAAGATTGTATAGACAGTTTAGGCATTTCATGGTTGTGCAGATACATCTATAAGATGATCTAGAGTGTGTGAAGTATCCACACTCAGCCATGCATTTGGTAAATAATGTTCATATTATGAGCCCATTATCTTGAACATTACTAAATTTTTGTGTCTACAATGATGATTGTTCGGTATAACAAAAGTTTAGTTACATATCCAAAAGGATAAACGAAATCTATGAAGTATGATAAGGTCAAAGCAAGACCATTGTTAGTGAATTGCTATTTGCCAACTTCGAGTTGGGGTTAGGTAGATTTACACACTCCTGACTTGAGATTAACTGCATATCCCCTATATGCATTTAGTACGTGGGAATCCAATGAAGATTTCCTATTTGCGTAAGATTGAGTACGTTGTATACGTATCAATCTCACCACCACAACATACATTGATGGGTACACACAGGAAACTAGGGATCAATGTGAGATTTCAATATCCGTCGATTGTTAAGTATTTAGATATCTTATGAAGGATCTATTTACGACCCGTATGCTAGTTTTATTTTGATAATGAGCATTTCTAGGCATTAGGGGGAGATTTGATGTACCATATATAATACTAGAAAATTATTTGGAATGCATAAGACATTTCAAGCTCAGGATCACGTACTAAATGAACTAAATTTTGAGTTCAAAGAATTATTGATTTGCATAATATTGCAAATAAACTACCAAATGCATTTACTGGTTACTGAGGTATCTTTTAAACCTATTAATCCGTTGCAAGTATATGCCTGAAAGAGTAGTGGTACCAAGTAAAACCACTCAACTCCCAATTATAAATAAGAGGGGGAGAAGTATGGCCATAAAGCCGTATTATTCATGCTAGCGATAGAAGGTTTTCCTTCTAAGATAGTAAATGTAGGTCAACCTATGGTTGGCGACACCTTGTGGGTAAATATTGATTATTACCTAGTAGATGGATGCCATCCACAATCCTAGCTCAGAGGTGCACCTAAATACTGATGCTAGGATATCAGAAAGCCCTGACTCTCATTTTGGGAAGTCACGATGAGTCATTCAGGGTCCTTTGAGTTTTGATAACCGAAGAATTATATCATAGAAAGGCTATTTGTGTCGACACATACTTCTCTAAATAAACTGTATACAACATTCCAAGTCATCCAGTCAATAAGACCATGGCAAAGTGCTTTGCTCACTCTTACTAGAACTTGTTGAGTGATGTAATACATGCGAGATATTCTTGCTCACCAGAAAAGAGGTTTTTTGGGCTGTGATGCCAACACCTCATGGTACCTTTACTGTGGGTACAAATTTTGTGTTTTTGTCATAGAATGGATTGAGAACAATGTGATGGTGAGATTAAAGCAAGACTAGTAGCACAAGGGGTTTACGCAAAGCCCAGGCATTGATTTTCAATGCAAATTATTCTCCATAGTAAGTGTTATAAATTTCCGATACTACCTTTGATCGGCAGTACAAAAAGCATCTATCATTGCAGTTGATAATTGATAGATGTAGTGATTGCATATATTTATATAATCACTTGATTTGGTGTATTCATGAAGCTTCCAAGAAGGAGTTCACATACCCAACCCTCATACATAAAATTGCAACACATATTGTGTATTACTTAAGTCAATATATGACTTAAAGTAGTTAAGTCGAATTTGGTACAATCGACTTTGTGTATTCCCTAAACATAATGGATACAAGATTGATTACACTTGGTGTTCATTTTGGAGTCCTTGATTAGATTCTATAGTGTTATATTATGGTTAATAATCTTGGCATCATTAGTGATGAACACATGTTAATAGCACGTTGTAATCTAAAGACGGAGTTTGAGATGGAAGATACGGACTAAACCAAAATTTTATTTTGTGTTTATAATCCAAACATCTTCTCTTAGGATTTTGTATAAAAGCTATCTATATCCAGATCATATTGAGTGATTCAATATGAAGGTATCCTATGGTTGCTCTACCTCATGATAGAGGAAGATTGTTTTATGCCATAATGAGTGAGATGAGATATTGGGACATGTGGTCCATTATCTTTATGCTATTTATGCGCTAATAAATCTTGCAAAAGTTCCTGGCTGGATATTATTTTGCAATGATTTGCTATCTAATAGCAGCGCTACACCTACCAAATGTCGGTGGATTGTAGTTAAGAATATCTTTTGATATCTTAATAGCACAAGTGATCTTGGTGTTCATTTGAAAGAACCCATGATCCAGTTGGATATAATGATTCTGGTTATCTATTAGATCCCCAAATTCTAGATTATTAAAAAGGTTTAATGTACATGTGGAAAGACTAGTTTTGTGGAAGTCTTTAAATAGACACTACTGGTCACTTCCACCAGTCATTCTAATATTGTATTTTACAAGGCTTCACATGAATGTGTATAGCTTGGTAGAATAATATATCACATACTGAAGTTATGTGGTGTTGATTCTATAAATCAATGGTCATTATCTATAATGGTATTGCAACTTGTGCTGTGTAGATGGAGACAAGTTACACTTAATGCAATATTTTGCACTAAGATGATTCTGTTACATAGGTAATATGGACATATGAACATTTGCAAACTAAGTCTTGTGATAATCTTGCAGAGATATTCACAGAATCTACTATACTACACATTTCTTATGTGTTGAGGGCATTGGAATAAATTTACTTCAAAGTTTGCTAGTGTCAGGGGGAGAGTCTCTCTAATTAATAACTTGTTGCAAACATCATATTGCACTCTTTTCTTTGTATGAGTTTTCCCTTGGGGTTTCTCATATAAAGTTTTTAATAAGACAATATCAACACAAGTTTATGTCATATCATCCATTTTTTTCCACAGGGGTTTTTTGTTGGATGATATTGGGGACATAAGATGCATTGTACTCTTTTCTTTATGTGAGTTTTCCATTTATGGTTTCTCATATAAAGTTTTTGATGAGGCAATGTCAACACAAAGATATATTCTATATCATTTATTTTTCCCCACTGGGTTTTTTTAAGATGTTATTTGACTCATATTGACCATATGGTCAAGGTGTTTTTAGACTAAGGTTTTGGGTTTTACTCAAAGTGTCTAATAACATTGGTAATTGTATATCATGGTGTTTCTCCTTATTTTTTCCACTGGGTTTTAAGGAGTTTTGCCTAGTATACCGGTATTACTTTGGTTTTTCCCAACAGGGTTTTTCAAAGATTTATAAAGATGCATAATAGATGAACAATAAAGAATACAAGGAGCTAATTGATCAAGGGGGAGTGTTGAGAATTATTACTTAGTGATCAATTAGGGATTATACCAAGGGGCGTCTTTTCACCCCTCTCTCTCTCTCTCATCAAACTTGTAACCGCCCACATGGATCCTGTATATATATATACACTATTCATTAGGAATACAACAGAGAATCATTTGCATCACTCGCTTATCTCTCGCTCCCTACTTTCTAACAGTATTAGCAGATGGTCCACCTGTGCTCTACATGTCTGTAGTAAATCAGATAAAAAATAACAAAAAAAGTTTAATTTAACTATAGGGAGAAATCCACCCTTCGTACTACCCATGATTCCGTACGAAATATGCATGCGTGAGGCTAGGGGATGGAACTCCTTAGGTGTCACGCGCTACATCCCTACTACTCCACTTTAAAGTTACTTAGACATACAATCTTTAATATTCACTTTAACAAATATTATAATAGATATTTGAGATCCTCAATAAATTTAAATAAAAAGGATTGAGCTAAAAGAATTATATAGATACCTTCAGGTACTACAACTTTATTGTACATCTTCTCCGTGCAAGGTCATTTGAAAAAATTTAAAGTGAACTTAAAAATCTGGGTATTTAAAAAAATATGGGCCTAAACAATTTCAAAAGAAAAGGTCATCACCTATAATGTTGCAATTCTCTTCGAGTATCTGCGAACTAATCGTAGATCAGTTGGTTGGGTTTTCTGTGGTTGAACCTGCCCACCCGGGTTCAAGTCATCGACTTGGCACGGGTGCTCGTATTTTTCTAAATTTATTTATTTTAGGAGTTAGCGGCGCTATGCTTTTAGTGAAAGGCGACGTCCCATCTCATAGGGGTAGGATTTACGTACGTGTGTTGTGTGTCCATAGGGGTGAGTGTGCGTGCGTGTTGTGGGCGTCTTTGTTGTAATGTGTAATTCTCAATAAAAAACTCTTATCTCAACTTTTGTTTAGGTCATTCTCAAAAAAATCTCTTCAAGTATCTCACTTTTATTTAGGTCGTTTCTTCATTCGAGGTCATTTGAAAATCATAAACAAATCAACTTCAAATCATGAAAAGTTAAAATAAAATATTCGGATGTTTAAATGACTTCGAACAAAAAGTCTTCGACTACAAAGTTGTAGATCTATTATTCGAGTATTGTGACTTTGGCTTAGGTCATTTGCAAATTAATAAAACTAATTTTAAATCTAAAAACTTAAATAAAAATTTTTAGCCCTAAATTATTTCAAATGAAAAGGTAGTCAACTATAAAGTTGCGGATCTCTTTGAGCATTACAACTTTAGTTTAGGTCGTTTTGCATTACAAGGTCATTTGGAAACTAAAAAAGTTAGAATTTTAAATAATCAAAACTTAGAACAAAATGTTCAGGTGCTATAATTTTAAATGAAAAAGTCAACTACAAAGTTACAGAATTGAGTACTATAATTTTAATATAAAATTTGTCTTCATCATCACTTCTAAAATAAATCTTGTCGGTGTTTCGGATCACCGGCGTAAATTTGTATTTGCGTCTGGCCCGGATGGTGTGCTCGGAGGACACAAGGATTTATACTAGTTCGGACGAAATGTCCCTACGTCCAGTGTGCTGCTGCTCGTGTTACGGCACTAGTTTGTAGTAGAGGTTACAAACGGGTGAGAGAGGGAGAGGATCCCAGGTCTCTGGTGGAAGGGTTGAAAAGTGCTGAGAGTTTGTTCAGCCGTGTGCTCGTTCTCCCTATTTGGGGCGTCCTGCTTCTCCTTTTATAGGTGAAGTGGAAGGCGCAGGTTACAGAGAGAAAGAGGGAGAAAAGCGAGGAAGAAGAAGGCATCAAGGGCCGCCGAGTCCTTTTTCTCCTTCATGTAGGTCCCGCCAACACTGTAGATGGTGACAGAGACGGCTCCACGTCGGGCTCCTGTTCACCACTGGTGCCTTGCCCCCGCGTCATCAGCTGGTCGCGGCGTCCCATCCCATCCTAGCAGACGGCGTGGTAAACCGACATGCCTGTCAGCGGTCGTACGGGGAGTAGGCAGCACAGTGACCATGTACCCATCACTGTTGGCGATGTGAACCCCTAGGCATGGCCTTACATGGCCATGGGTCACGTCGAGACGTGCCCGCTTCCCTCCCGGTGTCAGAAGTTTGACCCCAGGGTCGTACCATCAGACCCATAGTGGTTGGAGGCGGTATGGGTCCCCGTCAGGCGAGATGGGGCCCTTGCCTGAGGGGTTGGGCAAGACAGAGCCTGTGCCCTTAGGGTCGGGCAAGATGGCTCCCGTACCCTCGGAGCCCGTGCCCTCAAGGTCGGGCAAGACAGAGACCGTCCCTTCGGGGTCAGTCGAGGCTAAAGTACATCCTTGATTATCTAGGCGAGTCATCGTCCATGGTCCTCAGATCCTTTCCTCGGGTATCCCTAATACCGATACTCGACAGTAGCCCCCGAGCCTATGGAGGAGTAGGATACTCCTTCGTAGGCTTTTTTTGATGGAGGGACTTCAAGGGCTTCGATCTTCTACTGCCCGTGGGACATCTTGGTGGGTTGCGATTCCCTTCTGTTGCGATTGGACTCCTTGGGAACATGTAGCTATGGGATTCGGGGGGGGGCAGAAAAGATTTCTCTTGATTCCGGTCCCTCCCTAGGATCCGATCGATCCGCCATCATCATGCGACCGTGTATTCGGTCTCCTTGCGAGTCCAATTTCCCTCAAGCCCCCAGGCATAGCAGGGGTCTGGTCAAGGGGTCAGCTCATCTTGCGATCGTCCTCCCTCAAGCGTTTTTCTGATAAAATGGAGGGGCTGAGCCGTGCCATATTTTCCTTGATGGACGAATCATGGTGCTCGGTGAGCTATGAACGAGCTAGTCCGAGTAGGGCCCTGGCTTCCCATTCGCAGGGCTCTGACATGGGTCAGCTGGTGACCGATTCTAGATTCTTAGCGGCCAATCCATATAGTTCTTGGGTCTGTTCGACCGGTCCCAAGGGTTCGCTGCCTTTCTTCAAGGAAAAACCATGGACTAGGAACCGACCAAGACTCAAACGTGGGCTGGGATGCCTGTGGTGCTCGTGCGCCTAGGTACTAGCCGCTAACAGGCCCATCCCTTTCCACCCCTCACTCTAAAGGTGCCCCGGAGCGGTTGCGAACCCATCGGTGGGCCAACCTTCGAACTCCTAGGCCTAAATGGGCCGTGAGAGCGTTTTCAGCTTTGTATCCCTCCATACCTTTGGTGGTTCTTGGCCCATCGAATGGGATGAACCGTGATCCAGCACGTCCTTCGAGAGAGCAGCCAGAGGTGGCGTGCGCATGTTTCTCGAAGAGGTGATGTGACGCGGCACGGCGTGCGCGTAGATCTAGGCAGACGGTTCGCCTCTCGCTTCACACCGCCTTATAAATAGCGGCCTCCCCCACCATGTTTTGGCACACTAAAACACAACCTTGCCTTCTCCGCCTTTCCACTACTGTCGTTCGGATTTGCTGCCCTTGCTAATCCACCGCCAATGCCCTATATCCGTAGCCTTCGCTTCTCCGCCACCACCAAAAAGTCCTTGCTCCTCCGTCTTTGCTTTCCATGGAGTCGTGGTACTGCTCCGATGACACCCATGCACGCATGGAGGGCCTCATCAAGCGTGGTCTTATCCATGGGAGGACCGACACGATGGAGTGGCTCGTGCACGGTCGCAAGGATGCACTGGTGCCGCTCAATGGCTATGCCGTGTCCTTCGCGCCCTTCCACGAGTGTGGACTCATGATTCCTCCCCATCCGTTCTTCCAGGGACTACTACACAACTACCAGATTGAGCTACAGCATCTGAACCCCAATGGGATCTAGCACATCGCAGCCTTCATCGCTCTTTATGAGGGATACCTAGGGATCAAACCCCACTTCGAACTATGGAGGTACTTCTTCTCTGTCTCCCTGCTTAAGAAGAAGGATAGAGGCAGGGAGAACCCGGTGCCAATGGGATGCGTGGGCATCCACCTCTGGGGTAGCGAGCGGCCATGTACATGCCCTGCCACTATCCAAATCCAACAAGGGGTGGCACGCGCAATTGTTCTACTTGAAGAACAACCCCACCGCCCCCCTGCCGGTCTTCACCGGGTGCCTGATCGAAGAGGCGCCACCAATGTGGCCGTGGGGGCCACCCGTTAAGGAAAAGAAGGGGATGCATGACCTCCTCGAGGCCGTCGTGTCCCTGAGGAGCCGTGGCATGGAGAAGGATCTTGATGAGGTGAAGGCCTCCCTCCTGAAGGAGAGCTACGAGCATAATTCCCTGCTCATCGCAGTTTAGCTGGTCTTCGATGACCTCGAACTGGCCTTGGAGCAGGAGACGAGCTCATACATGGTTCGCACTGTCCAGATTATGGATCGAGCGCATGAGATCACAAGGGACGTGCTTCGCTTTGGCATTCACCGATCGTTTGGGATCGCTCGTTCTCATTACGAGAACATCGATCTGACGATGATGAGCCAGGGCTTTGCGCCCGTCTACTCTAACACCAAACTAGAGGACATCGTGAAGGAGGTGGCCCCTCTAGCATAGGACTTATCTACTAAGATAGAGGATGAGATCACCCCCCTAAAAATTAGTTAGTTTGATAAGCCAGGCGGTGAACTTTTAATAGGTGGACAAGTTCTTAACTTTTGTTATGGCCGAACAGACTTTTGGGACTTCTCCTTTTTATGTATAAAAAAGATTAATGCGTTCTGACCCTTTCCATTGTTAAGACTGTAAAGCTCGAGGTGTGGGCGAAAAAACTCTGATCACGCAGGTGAGCAAAAATGTCGTAGCCGCTAGGGCATAGATTTCTTGCAGTCCGACTAGTTTTACTCAGCGTTTGTTTTCGCAACCCTTGCTTCTAGATCTTAACGTGAGAAAGGGTCAGGCACAGAGAATGTTTTTAGGTAGATATTCTCTTATCAGCCCCTGAGTGAGGCCCGACCCCTTGCCATTGCTAGGGTCGGGTGTCATTAAAGATCAGAAGACGATAGCAAAACGATAAGAGAAAGTGTTTTTCATTTCAGAAACGTCATTCTTAATTTTCATAAGTACACACATAGATTAGGGGTAAAAGCGACGTAGTTGCTTGATATTCCAGGTGTTGATGAAGACCTCACCGTCGATGGTCTTGAGCTTGTAGGTGTCCAACCAGAGCACCTTCATGACAACATACGGTCCCCCATGGCGGAGAGAGCTTGTGGCGGCTCTTGTTGCTCTAGACAAGGTGGAGCACTAGGTCCCCGACGTTGAAGGCCCGACCCCGCACCCGACGGCTATGGTACCAGCGCAACGGTTGCTGGTACTTGGCCGAGCGGAGGAGGGCAACGTCGCGCGCTTCATCGAGCTAATCCATGGTGTCTTCAAGTGATGCCTCAGCTCCGTGCTCGTCGTACACCATGACCCTCAATGCTCCATAGTCGAGGTCGGTCGGGAGGATAGCCTTAGTACCAAACCATGAAGATGGGTGTGTAGCCGATGGCCCAGCTGGGGGTCGTCCTCAGGCTCCAGAGCACCGGCGGGAGCTCCGTGACCCATCGTCTGCCAAACTTGTTCAACCGATTGAAGATCCTCGGCTTGAGGTCTTGTAGGACCATGTCGTTCACGCGCTCGACCTACCCATTCATGCGGGGGTGCACCACGGCAGCCCAATCGATGCGGATGTGGTATTCATCATAGAATCAGAGGAACATTTTCCTAATGAACTACGTGCCATTGTCCATGATAATGGAGTTTGGGACTCTAAAGCGATGGACGATGTTAAGGAAGAATAGCATGGCTTGCTCAGACTTGATCACGGAGATCGGTTGAGCCTCTATCCTCTTTGTAAACTTGTCTACGGTGACAAGCAAGTGTGTATAGCCCCGGGCGCTCTCTTGAGAGGTCCGGCCATATCGAGCCACCAGACCACGAACGACCACGTGATGGGGATCGTTTAGAGTGCTTGGGCTGGCAGGTGGGTCTGCCAAGCATAGTATTGACACCCTTCATAGGTGCGCACAATCTGTTCAACATCGGCTACTGTGGTCGACCAGTAGAAGCCCTATCGAAATGCATTTTTGACTAGGGTCCTAGGTGCGGCATGGTGCCTGCAGACCCCACCGTGGATATCTCTCAACAACTGCTTCTCTTGTTCGATGGGGATGCAGCGCTGTAGGATCCTAGTGTGGCTTTGCTTATAGAGCTCTCCCTCGATAACGATGAAGGACTTGGAGCGACGTGTGAGCCACCGATCCTCTGTTTTGTCCATCGGTAGCGCCTCATGGAGGAGGTAGTCAAGGTAAGACGTTCTCCAGTCGGCTAGAGGGTTGGGCTCTGCCGCTGGATCTGCATCAAATATTTTGCTAAATCAAAGACTGGACCTCAAGGAGATGCAAGTCATACACTTTGATCAGGAAGTGCAAGTGTGTGGAATATTTTCCTAATCCTAATATTTTTGGTACTCCTTGGTTCATAACTTTCTCTCTTTTCATAATTGTCTTGGAAGTATGGGCTATTTTATTTTTGACACTTTGGAACCTTCATGTGTTCCATTCTTTTTTCATCTTTTGCTATTTTGAGAGCTTTATATGTCTCTCTCTCTTTTTAGCATAGCCCATACTCTCCTTTTTGGCACATGAAAACTTTAGAGAGAAAGACTCATGATAAATGAATGGAGTAATTATTTTAGGTGGGCGGAAAACATGTTTTTGCATAACTCTTAGTATAAGAGTCAGCATTTTATTTGTGGGTGTACCTGAATCTTGATCATGGGTGCATGACTAGAATCTCTACAAGGGTCACAACAATTTAACAAAACTCAATGTGAATACAAGCAGCATATGACTAAGGTTTTGAATCATGTCACATGGTTGTGGTAGGAATTATAATCATTTGAGGAGCGTGCTAATTTGAGACTTTAATTTTGTAAAATAAATCCCAAGTTCTTTACAAGACAGAGCAAGTGTCATTTCGTCCTACTATATCTCATATTCCAATTACTTAGATGAAAATGGGGTCATGAGGAGTTGCTCACAAATCCTAGGAATTTTAGCGAGGATTAAATAGGTTGTAAATTTTTATCACAGGGTAGAATGAATTTAGAGCATAGTTATATTTAATTTGTTCAAGGTTTTGTTCTATTTATAGAGAACGACTGTGCACAACTTTCAATTTCAACATATGTCACGCACCTAGGAAGAGCTGTTTGTGTGGTGCTCTCCCATACTTGCTTTTTTACCTCTGTCTTTATTTGAAAACAATAGAGTATGCGAAAATAGGTGGAGACAAATAATAGCAATATATTCTTTATTGAATAATAATAATCAATAACCAGGCGTTTTACATGGGTTGGAAAAAGAAAAGGAATCAAAAAATGTAATGCACACGCCTATTTATTTTTTGCAAGAGGGGCCTTAAAACAAATCTACGCATCAAGAGCCCACTCTACTTTTGTAGCTCTTGCCACCTTAGCCAGCCTACGGCCAAAGCTAAAGCAACAAACCTTCAACTCATGCTCAAGGCCTTTGATCTTAATCTAGCTATCATCTACCTGGCCTCTCAGAAATCTAACTTGCTCACGGAGGGTTGTAATTTTGGTATTCAGCGAGATGATCGCAGGATCTTAGGGAGGTAATGGATCTTCGTCCTCCTCAAAAATAGCGCATGATTTTAAGACTGGAGGCTTATTGGCCCTCTTAATCCTAAGGGGCTTGGATGCTCGAGCCAACTGTGTCTTTTGAGACAGACTTTTGAATGGGGATTGCCGCCCTTTTTCTTTTCCCGGTTTGCGCATGAGCCCCTTCCCGCACCCATCATCAGGCTTTTGAATGCCCACTATAGTGTAGCTATGACTAAAAATGGGGTTGCCCGAAGGCGTTACATGAACACTTTTTGTCACACTTTCTTGAGTTTTTCTCTTGAGGTTGTTGGCCCCCGAAGCCAATCTTAACTAGGGCGCCCGTCTAGGCTGGGCGCCATCTTGCGGCGCCTTGGTCCATGTAGTAGACCGCACACTCATACCTCCACTTGCCCTGCTAAAGAGTGGAGGCATGATGGCGAGTGCAGCCATCATGATAGTTTTTGCTTCTTCTCTCACAAAGGTATTTTCTAGGACTAGGTTGATGGCCTGTGGAATTTCCTCTAAATTGTATGTGGAGCTAGAGCCGGTATACAGCGCTAGTGTTTTGTCGGCCATAGCTCAGCTAGGAGTGCTTGGAATTCATGCTTTGTGAAGGGGGGAAAGAAGGCTTTGTGTGATATGAAGACATGCCTAAGGTAGCCTTTTATAGAGGCTAGGCTCTATGCGAGAGAGAGATATTTTGCTCCAAAACACTAAGGATAGCGTAGCACTGAGTCATGAGAGCTTATCCCCACGGACAGGGTGTGAGAGGAGCCAGGAGGGGGGCGACCAACCCCAGGGGTCACCCGCCCCCTGAGGAGCGCTGCCCTGACCGGGGCTTCTTCTAGATGCTCATCCATGCATGAAATATCTATATCCCTCGGTTTTCTAATTTTGTCTTTCAAATTTTTAAATATGGTTAGCAATTTTGTATGTAATTTACTTAAACAAGACATGAGCAAGGTATTGTTTCCACATAATCCATGATGATGAATGAAAAATACATGTGAGTAATGCTTCTTGAATTCAATAATATGTTAGAAATATTTTTAAATTTTCATGGATTTGCAGTAAATTCAGTAAAAGAGATTAGTTCTATTTTATCAATTTCTTGATTAATATCATGAGAAGGTTCTAGGAAAATTTTTAATATTTGACCATTAACTTTAAAAGTGTTACCGTCATTATCCTGGATGGTGATTGCGCCATGTGTTGATGAGTTGACGATGGTGAACGGTCCTTCCCATTTGCTGTGTAGCTTTCCTTTACCGAAGATATTGACTCGGGAGTGGAATAGTAATACTTTGTCACCCTCCTTGAATTCTTTTTGTTAGATTCGGTGGTCGTGCCATCTCTTGGTCCTTTCTTTGTAAAGTTTGGCACTGTGATATGCTTTCTCACACCATTCTTCTAGCTCGGAGATTTGTTTTTGTCAGTTCTTGCCGGCTAGCTTTACATCCATATTCCAGTTCTTGATTGCCCCGTGAGCTCGGTATTCAAGCTCGACTGGTAAGTGACAACTTTTTCCCTAAACAAGCTAGAACAGTGACATGCCTATGGGGGTTTTATAAGCTGTCCTGTATGCCCAGAGTGCATCAGGAAGCCTGTTCTTCCATCCCTTCCCCATTTCATTGACCATCTTCTGCAGGATATTTTTGATTTGTTTGTTTGAAATTTCTGCCTGGCCGCTGGTTTGAGGGTGGTATGGGGTGGCAACGTTGTGCTTGGTCCCAAGCTCCCTTAGGAAGGCTTTGAAAGTCCTATCGACCAAGTGAGAACCCTATTGCTTACCACCATCCATGGTGTTCCATAGCGAGGGAAGATCACTTCATGGAACATACTTCTTGCAAGCTTGGCATCGGTAGCTCTGCACGACAACGCTTCCACCCACATTGACATGTAGTCGACTGCGATGAGGATGTATTCGCAGTCTTGGGACTTTTCGAATGGCCCCATGAAGTCAATGCCCACACATCAAATATTTCTATTTGAAGATTGTAGTGGAGGGGCATTGCATTGCGAGAGGTGATGTCGCCTTGCAATTGGCATTTCCGACACCTTCGAATGAGTTTTTTGGTATCTTCGTACATTGTTGGCCAGAAGAATCCATGTTGGTATTTATTAACTTGTCACTTATTTTAAGTAGCCACCTATGATATGCCTACATCTCCTAGCATTACTTGTACTAGGTTGTCATCCCTAATGATGGTGCCAGAGATGCTTGTTGGTTTTACCTAGTATTACTACTAGAATAATACTAAGTAGTTCTTTATTATTTCATGTGACTAGAACAAATATATATATACAAATGAAACGAAATCTGCAAGCGCATAGATAATATACCATTGTAGCACTTCACCCGAGAGTATTCCTGGTATCGTTATTTATATTTTTACCATAGGGAAGGTCTAGCATGGACATGTATTGATAACTTATACTATTGATGGTGAAGTAAACCATAACCAATGTTCTACTCATAACAGGGGTATGTCATAGGATAAGATATATATATGATAAGTATTGATTAATGATATTGATAAATCACTCAGAGTACTCCTTTCTATAGCATTAGCATGGTCCTTAGAGTGAGAATATAGGGTGTATCCGCAGGTAAACAACGTATAAGCACCACGCTTACACAATGTCAATCACCCACCCATTGATCCTTAGAGTGAGCGCTATACGAACTTATGCATGAACATGATGATAATCCAACTATACTAAGCAAATAATCAAAGTAGATGATGAACATTATAACTAGGAACATGAACGTTATGAATAACAATGTCATAACAATTGTAGCAAACATATAAAAGTAATGAGAGATACAAAAGAGAGGGGGTACAAAAATTATATCATGAATCCAAGCAAAGCTTGCTTGCCTCCCTCTAGACCTAGCCTAACTAGCTATGCCCTTGAATTAATGGAGCTCTGAGGATGATTAGGGTTTCTATCTTCTCAAATGACTTGATGACTCGGGATTATCTCCTAGGGGGTAGCAGGGGCTGGTATATATAGGCCGGAGCGTCAATCCTAAGCCCCCGGATCAAACCGACTTGAATAAACAGCGTAGATGCAATCCTTAAGGCGGTGGGGAACCAACGTAGCGAGGCGGGACTAACATGAGGGCCCTAGGGGCCGATCGACCTATAGGTGGGGCTGACCGGCCCCACCTAACGGCGTCTCGCCCTCCACTTTGGTGTGGAGTCCTCTCAAGTCTTCTAGAACCTTCTAGGGTTTTTTTCACCGCGGATAAGCACGATTAAGTCTGACTTCTAGGTCCACCTTGATGGTTTTCTAGATAAACCCTGCAGATAATACAGATTGACCAAAACTCATGGAATTTGTTAGTTAAACCCCTAGACCTTTGTTAGTGATTATATTTATGCCCTTATTCATGTTTTATTGACGGTTTATAATGGTTGTTAACTACCATCAACAAGCTCCCCCAAGCTTAACCTTTGCTAGTCCCTTAGCAAAGCTAAACTCAGCAAAAAGGATCAGGAGTTGCATCAATGCTTTCACTCCTCAAAAGTACATATGCGTTCAAACAAGAATTCTCCTCTAGATTTGAATGAACCGATCTAACTTTCAAACTTACCCATATTACCTTCAACCATGGGGCTTCTTAGACTTCACTTGGATCTTAAGCAATTGAAAGATAGAACGATCAAGTCAAGCACTATATCTCAAGTTCTTTGCTCAACCATTATTCTAGAGTTTTTGTAGATTTTCAAAATAAAACTCAGAGCTTCTATCGTATGACACTCTCAAATCTCTCAATGTATGTGGTATTTATGGATCCTTACCAAGGCAATAGTGATGTTATGCATTTCTCTTCCTACAACTAAGGCTTATGTGGAGCTCATAGGAGTGGAAATAGCATGAAAGAGCATACTTGCAATACATATATTGTAAAGTCAAACCTCGGATCCAAAGAGAGTTGAGTCATACAATTAAATCAAGATGTGCATGTGTGTGGATGTAAATGGTGGATATATGTAGTGTCTATCCTAATTCTACTTTGCTCCTTGAAAACATATCTCTTTTTTTGGAAATTGGAAATAACTTTGTAAGAAAACATGGGCCATCTTATTCATCTTTTTTCTTTTTTTAGGCGGGCATCTGAGTACCCATTGTTTTAGATATCTCGAGCACTTGTCCATTTTTTTTCTTCTTTTTTTATGAATAACTTTTGCATAGCCACATACTTCTTTTCTTTAACAAAACTTTTGAGAGATAATAACAAAAACGTTGGAGCATTTATTTGATGGATATCCTATAGGGCTTATTTTTTATGTTTACTCCTAGTGTAGAAGTAAAACATTTTTGGGTGGATCTAGATGGAATGGCATATTTTTATGCCTACCCCCAGTGTAGAAGTAGTGCATATATTGGTGGTGTGTACGTGATCTTGATTTTAAGAGTATGACAAACCTCTCATAAGGGTCAACAAAGCTTGACTAAACTCAATGCAAAACAAGCAGCAAATATGTGTGGAAGTTTTCCTAGCCTAAATAATATGTATGGCTCTGGTAGGAATTTAAGCTTTGTCATACGGGAGCTCATCATGTATGTTTTATGCTTTTTTCAAAAGATAAATCTCCAGAACTTTAGTATCACTTGGAACAAAATAAACAGCAGCTTAGATCTTCTCATATCATATCCGTCAATTACCTAGACTTAGATCAAGCATATGCTACCCACGAGTTTCAAGTTCAGAGCAAATTCTCAAGTCAAAACAGTCTTATCCAAAACTCAGGTGAATTCAAGGCTAAAAACTAGGAACTTGAAAGGAATTACAACAGAGCAACTACTCATCGTAAGAGATTATCCTCAGAGTCCATCTATTTAACTCTTAAAAATCTAGACACACTTTTTATTCTGTTTTCTCAATTTTTAGATCACACATTACTAATAAAGATAAATTTTTATTTTTCTTTTAGTTATTATTTTTAGCAACTATATAGCAAACTTAAAAATAACAATCAGAAAGAAATACTTAGCTAGATACATAGGTGATGCTCCTCCCCCAAGCTAGATTTTAGCGTGGTCGAATGTTGAAGTTGAGTGATCCTTCTCAGAGTAGATTTGCTAGTAGATGTCTTTCTCGACCATCAGGAAGTTGGGTTTCATTTAGAGGGTGCACTCTTGGTGGAACGAGATGAAGTTTGACCAAGTGAACTTGCTCTTGATCTCGTGCATACTAGTAGGATCCCTTCTTTTCTTTTTTTTATGTATATATAGAAAATAAAACATAACTAAATGTATGCATGGTATTTTTATTTTTATGCTACCACGGTGTATATTCCCTTAGGCTTTTACATACCGTGAAAATTACTCACATGGGGCTTTATGATGCAATGATGCAATAATAAACTTTTTATTTTCTTTTATTAATGCAATGCTAATGTAGAAAAGTAAATATGCCAAAGTGAAAATAATTCATGCAATGCAGGAAAGTAAATATGGATAACTACCGATGTTATCTCATGGCGAGGGTTTGGATTTTTAAGTCCTCCGGATAGGACTTTACTGGGGAAGAGTCCTTTATTCTTTGGGTGCATCATCCGGTCTCAGAGTTGGAGACCTTGATGGTTGCACCTCCTGTGATGTTAACACAGACGACATCACCTTTTCCTTCCATACCTGCTTGGTCTATGGACTGGACCTTGGCATAGTAGGTTCATCTTTCACAACTTCTTCATCTTCTTCCCATCCATTCTTTGGGGATTGATACTTTTGGCATCGGGATGATCGATGTCTCCTCCTAGTGCGGGTCTTCTTGGGCTGTTCATAAGTGGTATAACTATTGAAATAGCAGCGTACCTGTTCTTCAAGGAATTGGAAGTGGACTTGTCTAGATTCGACGTAGATAATCGTGTTGGTGGTGTTGAAGAACGGTCTTCCCAGGATGATGGGTGTATCGTCATCTTCTTCACCCATGTCTAGAACCATGAAGTCGGCATGGGCAAACTGGTCATGTATTCTTTCCATGACATCTTTCACTATTCCCTCCAGAAATTGGATTGGTCTGCCATCTGCAGTTGCATGTATGTAGGGAACAAAGGTTCGTTACCAAATAAATATTCATACATTACCTTGGACATTATATTAACACCCGATCTAATGTCGTAGAAGGTCTTGTGGAATATTCTTTGTCCTAGGGTACACTCGATCATGGGTACGCCTGGATCATCCTTCTTAGCAAGGAATGGTAAAGCGAGGAGGTGGTCGTACTCTGATTGGAGTGTGTTGATCATGTTGACTAATTCTTCTTGTAGTTGCCTGGCCTTGTTCTTCCTCTTTCTCCTGTTGTTTTTCTTCTTGGTCATTGTTGTATCTTCGAATGGGTACGGCGTCTGTGGATGTCGAGGAGATTGCAGGATACGATTCTTAAAAGAAAACTTCTTTCTATCCTTGATTGTGAAGTAGATCTTGGCACTATTTGTGTAGATGATGGATTTTGCGGTGCTTAGGAAAGGTTGACCAAGATGATGGGTGCCCTTACATCTCCACCTGTTTCCAAAACCACAAAGTCTACGGGAACATATGACTATCCCACTCGAACAATGGTGTCTACAAGATCTCCCTTGGGGTAGCAGAGTGACTGATCTACAAGCTACAAACGTATATTTGTGTACAACAAAGTATCTCCATTAATTTTTATCATAAATTACCTTAGGCATGATGTTGACACTTGCTCCGAAGTCACAGACAGCTTCTTGGAAAATGTGAGGTCTAATGGCGATGGGGATGATAGGTCTTCCTGGATCGCTCTTCTTTTCTGGCAAGGTATAATCTATCCACCTTCCCGTCGATGGTTGTATACAGTAATATGCTACATTGTGAATATTGATAAGATTTGTAGTTTCTAGATCTTCTGGTTGTCCCGAAATCTTACCATTGTCAATCAGAGGAATAGCGGCAGCCAGCTAAGTTATTTGTGATTCTATCATTTTATTAAAGCTATGCTGGTTCTTAATGGCAGAGGAGAGGTTATCCATTTTATTACTCATGTTTTCTAATATTCTATCATTGGAAGCTAGTTTTCTAGATAAGTTCTCCACAATTTTAGCTTGGCCAGAAATCAATTCTCTCAAGGGTGGTCGATTGAAATTATTGAAATTATTACCTTAAAAATTACCTTGGTAGTTTGGCCTCTATTGCTGATTCCATCCTTGATTTTGTTAAGGACGAAAGTAGTTGTTGTTGACGAAGTTCACATCCTCATGGGTTTCAGGGCAGTTGTTCCCTGAATGCCCAGTGTTTCCACATTCTTCACATATCATGCAGGAATCATGAATATGCATGACTTCTTGCTTCTCATTGAATCAGTCTTCAAGCTTCTTCAGCAGTAGGTCCATCTTGGCAGACAGCATGTCTACTTCCTTGAGTTGATGCATACCACCACCCCTCTTGTGGGTCTAAAGACGTTCTTCATTCCAACCTTTGTTAGAGGCCATCTTCTCCATGAGAGTTGTTGTAGCTAGGAGTGTGAGTGATAGGAATGCACTTCCAGCAGCAGCATCCATAGTCTCACGGGTACTGGTGGTGAACCCATGGAAGAAAGTCTACATGAGTAGCCAATTTTCTATCCCATGATGAGGACATTCTAATATGTAATCTTGGAAGCGTTCCCATGCCTCAGTGACAGATTCACCATGTTGCTGTTGAAAACTTAAAATTCTCCCACACAGAGCATTGGTCTTGCCTGTGAGAATGAACTTTGCTAGGAAGGCAGTGGAGCAATTATCCCATGCAGTATTTCTATCTTTGTTAGTGTATAACCATTGCTTAACCTTTCCCAAGAGTGAGAATGGGAAGAGGCGATGTAGTATGGCATCTCTGGTCACTCCTTTGATGGTGAAAGTGTTGCAAATCTCCAGGAAGTGTTGGAGATGCACACCCGCATCTTCATGTGGTGTCCCACAAAACTGTCTTACTTGCACCATATTGATGAGAGCTGGCTTGAGCTCAAATCCATTATCTCCGATATTGACTGTGGGTCCAGAACGGATGTTGGCCGTAGTTGGAGCAGAGAACTCACGAAGAATCTTGTCAGCTATGGCTTCAAATTCTAGTGTTAAGCTTTGCCTTATCTGGTTGTCTTCCGACTCTAAAGCTGAAACTTTCTTGAGTTTAGCCTTAGTTCTCTTAAGTAATGCTTCTGGATCATCAACGTAGTTTGTCAGAAGGTCAAAACCGGTCATACATTACCCTACATAAGATACAAAAGTAGACAAAACAAGGGTAAGCCTGTTTGAGCAGAGGTCAATGGTTTTCCTTGATCGCATCAATAAGTACAAGTTTATCAATACTTCCTTTGCCTAGATACCATCCCCGGTAACGGCGCTAGAAATGCTTGTTGGTATTTATTAACTTGTCACTTGTTTTAAGTAACCACCTATGATATGTCTACATCTCTTGGCATTAATTGTACTAGGTTGTCATCCCTAATGATGGTGCTAGATATGCTTGTTGGTTTTACCTAGTATTACTACTAGAATAATACTAAGTAGTTCTTTATTATTTTATGTGACTAGAAAGAATATATAGATATGAATGAAAAGGAATCTACAAGCGCACAGATAATATACCATTGTAGCACTTCAGCCGAGAGTATTCTAGGTATAGTTATTTATATTTTTACCATAGGGAAGGTCTAGTATGGACATGTATTGATAACTTATACTATTGATGGAGAAGTAAACCTAACCAATGTTCTACTCATAATAGGTGTAAGTCATAGGATAAGATATATATATATATATGATAAGTATTGATTAATGATATTGATAAATCACTCAGAGTACTCCTTTCTATAGCATTAGCATGGTCAGGTAGAATATTAGTGGAATAATTCCTAAGTCATTCTTAATTACAAGTCAAAGCATACATTGATTAGTGCAATTATACCTAGTAGTCATTTCTAAGATCATCGTCAATCTACACATAAGGGATATTACTAAGGAAGATTAAGAACAGAGCTTGTCTTCCTTCGTAATTGCATCCTACGTGCATACCTATATTCGGGGAGTGGACTACAAAGGACTCAATGGGAGTGTCACATCTGCAATCTACCACATGACCCAGAATATAGGGTGTATCCGTAGGTAAACAACATATAAGCACCATGCTTACACAATGTCGACCACCCACCCATGATGATAATCCAACTATACTAATCATATAATCAAAGTAGACGATGAACATTATAACTAGGAACATGAACGTTATGAATAACAATGTCATAACAATTGTAGCAAACATATAAAAGTAATGAGAGATACAAAAGAGAGGGGGTACAAAGATTATACCAAACCATGCTCTTGACACGATCAGGAATCCAAGCGAATCCTGCTTGCCTCCCTATAGACCTAGCCTAACTAGCTATGCCCTTGAATTAATGAATCTCTGAGGATGGTTAGGGTTTTTGTCTTCTCAAATGACTTGATGACTAGGGATTATATCCTGGGGGTGGCAGGGGCTGGTATGTATAGGCTAGAGCGTCAATCCTGAGCCCTCGGAACAAACCAACTTGAATAAACAACGTAGATGCAATCCTTAAGGCGGTAGGGAACCGACGTAGCGAGGCAGGACTGACATGTGGGCCCTAGGGGCCGGCCGTATTGTAGGTGGGTCCGGCCGACCCCACCTGGCGGTGTCTCCCCCTTCGCTTTGGTGTGGAGTCCTCTTGAGTCTGCTAGAACCTTCTGGGGTTGTTTTCGCTGTGGAAAAGCTTGATTAAGTCTGATATCTAGGTCCACCTTGATGGTTTTCTGGATAAACCCTATAGACAATAAGATTCACCAAAACTCATGAAATTTGATAGTTGAACCCCTAGACCTTTGTTGGTGATTATATTTATGCCCTTATTCATGTTTTATTGATGGTTTATAATGGTTGTTAACTAGATTTTGGCTTATTCATTGCTAGATTTTGGCTTGTGTGCGGAATGCCCCATAGTGCCCTCCATACGGGGCTACATGGCACTTTTTGATGATGTGTACACCCTCTGCCATGGGCACACACCTTCTTAGTAAGCCATCGGAACATATCCTATAGAGGTACGGGTCATCCCAAAGGTGACGTCTGCTTTCGGCTTGTAGCTTCTTGTTCTCGCCCGGTGGTACGTATCCTAAAACCATGAAATTCACAATGTTTGCATACCACGAGTTTGAATCCATCACCCTTAGGAGCATGACATCACATAGAAAGTCATTAATTGGAAGTTCCTGCATGTTAGTGACTTGCATACGTGATAGATGATCTACAACGGTATTCTCGACTTCCTTTTTATCTTTTATTTCTAAGTCAAATTCTTGAAGTAGGAGAATCCATCTTATTAGGTGTGGTTTTGTATCTTTCTTAGTGAGCAAGTATTTGAGTGCAGCATGATCGGTATACACAATTACTTTTGCTCCCACTAAATAAGATCTGAATTTATCAATAGCAAAGACGACTGTTGTGATAGAACCGACCAATTTATAAGAGCACAAGTACAATAGCAACCACCAAAACGATCGCACAGTCGTACTTCACCCCATATAAACCCGGTAGTCTGTTGAGTACCATGAAGGGTCTCGATTCATTGCCAACATACAACACAGATCGTAAATGATTTAACATACATGCCACATATTACATAAAGTTCACAAATACCTCACCATACATCGAAGTATAATTAAAGTTATTACAAACCAAGTTCAAATGAAGTATTAGCGGAAGCAATTCTAGTTTGAAATGAACATCTCACACCATCGTTCAAATACTTTGCTTGTTTATGATCACAACCCAAAAAAGCATCATAGAGGAGTTAATGGGAAGTGCCTTGCCCAGGGCCTACTCCTTGTCCACGGCGGGACAAAAGCAGTTCTTACAATATCCATGATAGACTGTATTATCTGCAAAAAGTGGAGAAATAAACCCTGAGTACAAGAAGGTACTCAGCTAGACATACCCATCATAAACCAAAAATAATGTGACTCTAAGGATCATGCAAGGCTTTATATGTGGAGCTAGCTTGACAATATTTTGCATAAAAAGCCACTAGTTCAACTATACATTTTATAATTCGGGTATCAAGTTAATTATAGCTATTCACCTCTATATTTACAACTAACCTGTGCCAAACATGTGATATATTATTATGTAGCATCATAATAATAACCATAGCTGGTGTAGCATTCCCATGTCCAATATAACCATCAAATTCCATAGTCCAGTTACTACGATGCTGGGACTAGTCGAGTTTCTCACTATTTAGGAAAGATAGTGATTTGAATCAATTGCAACCAGCTAGGCAATTATTCCTAACATAAACCCACACTTCCCCTATCAGGGTCGCGTCGGGTCACCTTTGGTACAACTCAGGTACATATTTCGTGGGTTCGATCAGCACCGCACAATTAGGGACAACTAACAGCCAGGACGTTCAGGCCCGGCCTTCCCTTGGGCTCACGTCTAGTTCCCCGCATATCCTTACTACCATCCAGAGTGCACACTCTAATAGAACGAGGCCCGACCAGAGTTGAGCTACTCGGCTTCGTGGTCGGAATGAGTTATCTGGCTAGCTAAGTAAGAGGCATGCGTTCAATCTCGACAGAAGCGCTAACAACGGTACGGTCCTTAATCGACACGGACAGGACCAACATAGCCAAACCAACACCATTGCATATAAGTTCCTACCTGGTCTTCACTTAATAACACCCCATGGTTATTTTCCATGATAAAAAATATTGCCAACCATGCTCTGGTATCCACCTATATCTCGCAGGTGACATGAAATCACCCGACTTCTACCGGTATAAGCATGGCTAAGCATATGTTTGATCCTGGACCTATATAGGGTTCAAGGTATATTTTTGGACAAGTTAGATCTATGCATCAAGTGTTTCCAACCAACTCTTATAACCTAATACATCAAACATAAATGACTCAAATGATATTTGTAAAAACATAGGAGGCTTTGAATGCTTTGGGGCTTACCTTTCAGAAAGGAGGTAGGCCTATGATCAGGGCACTCCGGTAAATTCCTCAGGAGCTTGCTCCTCGCTTTCAGGGGCTACCTATTATGGTGCCTCCTGATTCTCCTCCTCCTCTGCCTCAAACTTCAAGAGTGTGATTCCTTCTGGCGATCCTATATGCATGAGCGTAAAATAAGATACAAGAATGCACGGTAATGATATGAATGATATGATATGATGCATAAACATAAATGTCCTTAACAACAAGTTAAGATATTAGGGTGATAACAAGATTAACTTTCTTTTTCTGAGTAGGTGCATATCTCCTCTCTAGTAATTAAACAAACACATATTTAGCATTTTTTGGGCTACAAGACAACAGCTACTTGTTTTGACCATAACTAGAGTTATACACATCCAAACAATATGGTTGTGGACTTTATCGAAAGCTTATGAAATTTCCTACAACTCTATTTTAATCATATTAAGGTGATTCAGTAGATATCTAGGTTAAACAATTCAATCTTCAAGATCTATGCAGAGGATAAGCAAATTTGACAACAGACTTTTAATAGCTATTACTCTTAAACCATCAGGCATATAACCATGAAATTTTAGGACGAGACAAATGATTAAGTTATCTATAACTTTGTTATTAACGAGATTCATAGCAAACTTCATCTTCATTATGAAAACACCATGACAACAGAAACTATACATGCAGACATCCAATTGAATTATAGAACCATAATTAACTAGTTGCCTATGACCAAATTTTTTTTAGCGCCACTACTAACATCAAGAGATCATATGCATCACAAGCACCCTAGAAAATATCATGGTTAAGCCCAAATAATTTATTTATATTCATTTATTAATTTTCCTTATATAATAGGGTGGTTTAGAGGATAAATATTTCCATTGCTCAATAAATTGTGAGAAAATTACAGTGGGTAACAAATAACTCCATTAGTCTATTGTACATATTTAATGCCATTTGGACAAGTATAGCAACCTCTACAAAAATGACATGTTGCATAGGATTATTTTAGCAAAAATAGTTTAGCCTTGTGAAAAGTGTCAAACAATAGATTTAATATTTTTTACTTTCACCCTAGCATAAGAACACTGTGTAAAAAATTCCATGATCATATGTTATATATTTTTACCCCATTTATTTTCACTAGAAACTAGCAAATAATCAAGGTTAAATAGAAAGACCATATTTCTAGTATGTCTTCTATAGGTTTAGTATTTTTTCAACCTAGAGCATGCCAATACAAGACCCACAAAATTGGAATCATAATTTTAGCACTTCCCTAGCTCAAGTTATGCATTTTACAAGATAGAAACAAATTTAAAAGCACTTATCTAGCTCAATTTAATTCCCTCAAAAAAATACCCCAAACAGTAGGTTTAATATTTTTATCAAATAGTACACTTCATTATGAATCCAACAAAATTTGGATCACCTCATTTGGACACACCTAACTCAAGATATAAATTTTTAACATTTGCATTCAAATCTATGTAAATAAATAAAGAAAATCAATTTCAAATCGGGCCCAGCAGCTAGGTACACTCGGTCTATGCACACACGACGACTGATAGCAGGGGCCCATAGGTAATCGATCCCACACGTCAGCGACACAAGAGTAGAGCATGGCGTTTGATCGGCGATAACTCACCGACGGTGAGGTCACCGACGATGAGGTCTTCACCACTACACTCGCCTCATCAAGCCGCATCGAGGGGTACCCTCAGTTGGCTCGGCGCATCACCTGAGCAACCTCGCCGGTGAGCATGGTGGCTCGGTGGCGGCGTGTGGTGGCGGACTCAAAACCTCCAGCGATGGCATGACCAGGCGAGCATGGCTACAGCTTCTATAGACCCTAGTGGAGCTCTACGGTGCGAATCGAGCCACGGTGAAGCGGCGGTGAGCTCCGGCCATGTGCATGGCGGCACGGTGGTGCACAACGCATGTTGCGATGCTTGCCGTTCCGACGAGATGGTGGTTGGTGATGGGTCTCCATCATAGGAGAAGGTGCTATGGGTCCCAGTGGTGCGTAAACAAACATGGGAGGGGGAAAATGGGATCTAGCGAGGGCCTGCCATGGCAAGCTTGAGCTCGCGGCCATGGTGGGCGCGCTCGGTGTGGCGGCATGTTCCCGTGTGATGGCGGTAGTAGTAGTTAAGCTGGCTTTGGTCTTAGCAACTAGTCCCTACGGCGATGACCAGACGAGGGAGAGAGGTCGAAGATGCTATGGTGGTGGCTGGCCATGGGTGAGCTCAGAGCTCGGTGGCGCTCCATGGCCATGGCAGCGACGGCAACATGAAATGTGGCTTTACTTCGGCTCGGATGGTGGCACTGGCGGGTCGGGAAGGTAGAGTGGCTCACGGTGGAGCTGTGGGCGAGGCGTATTGGGTGGTCATGCTGTGTGGGCGGCGAGCGCTGTTGGTGGAGCTCGGCCATGGTGATGGCAGTGCTTGGCTTTGCTGCTGTGGGAGCGAGAGTGAGCGAGACAGAGCGAGAGCGAGTGAGGGGAGTGAGTGAGGGCAAGGACGCGTGGCGGCCTCTTCTGCGCGCGCCCGGCCACGACGCGGCCCGATCCCGATGTGTGCATGCCATGTGGATGTAACACCTCTAGGTTAAGCATTGCAATTGGCACTTGCATTTCATGAGCACAAACATCATCCAAGCATTCATGAACATATGCATATGAAATTTCATCTCATTCTTATACATTGTCACATGAAATGTTGATTTTATATGTGTTTATGCTTGCAATCATGTATGACTAATGTATGAGATGGTGGTGAGGTCATCAAATCACTTTAGACATGTCTAGGATGGTAAGTGGAATAATGTTTGTATTCATGACCTAGGCCAATTTTGCTTCTAAGTGTTAGTTTCATTTAAAATGTCATTTTTATGATGCTAGTTTGACTAAAGTTGAACAGTAGCTTAAAGTGTTTGCATTGCTGTGTGACCTAAATAAAAGTTGTAGTACTTGACTAGGGTAACAACTTTTATTTTTGGGTCAAGGTCTAATTCAATGCATAGCATACTCAAAAATAGCTCACAAGTTTCAACAAAATGTTGTTTTGAGACATGAAATTTTCTGTGGAAACGATTGTCAGTTTGAAAGTACCTCACTTTGGAGCAGTGTAGTTTGTTAACCAGTGAGAATTAGATGATTGTTCTTAAAGCAAAGTTGTAGATGGCATGTAGCTCTACAATTTTTGTTATTGGAGTTTTTACAATGGATGAACGGATTAGGAGTTACATGGGGTTGAAGTGGCGCTGTCAGTCGTCGATCGTGGCGACTGAACCCGCGCCTGTGTGCCCGACAGTGGCCGACTGGCCACAAGCCATGGCTGCCGCGTGGCAATAGCATGCCGATGTTGGCCTGGCCGGTTAGGCCAGTGCACGCACATAAACACCGCGCACCCTCCACTCCCTCCACTTGCCCGCTCTCACTCCCTCCTGCTCGCTCTGCCTCTCCACCAGCACCGCGCTGAGCTTGCCGAACACCACCGTAGCTCTGCCATAGCCACTCGCCACCAACGTAGCTCCACCGACAAATTCGTCTTGGCCATATCTACTATGCAATAGCCTCCACCTCCTTGAGCCACCAGCACCGCCTACCAACCACAGGTAGGGCGGCATTTCGCCTCGCCGTAGCCGCCGTTGACACTGGAGTGTCGTCACGCTCGTGGCTCACCATGGCCCCGCCATCCCACTGCATTGTAGGCCTTCATTTTCTTTGTTCCAACACTGCACTAGAGTATAGAAGCTTAGGTCAGAGTTAGGGATGACACCACCACATGACGGAGCTAGAATGAGCCGCCGCTCCACGTGCGCCCGCCATGGCCGTCGTGGCACTCGAGCTCGCCGCCGTCGAATTGGTTCACTGTCTCCCTCCTTTCTCGCATGCCTTAGATCGAGTAGCTCTAGGCCTAGCTAATGGCATGATGGAGACCCACCTTTCGCCGTTGATTAGTCAAAACAGCGTGAGCACCACCGTGCTTCGTGCTCTGCCACACGGCCATGCACGCGGTCGAGCTCACAGACGCCACCCTAAGCCCTCACTGTCGCTGTGTAGCTCCTCTAGGTCACCAGGATGGAGTATCTATCCTCGCCTAAGTGTGCTATAGCTTGAGATGGCCGGTGTACCACCGCCGACCTCCTTCGTCCACCATGTCCACTATCGAGCTTACTCCGGCGAGTCTCTGGACCAACCAAGTGCACCCATCGATGCGGGACATCGAGGCAAAGCCGTCGGTGATGACCTCACCGCTGATGACCTCGCCGACGACGAGCTATGGCTAGTCAACCGCCATGCTCTGTTCTGTGTGACTGAAATGTGGGGCCACGCTGACCGCGGGTCCCAGCTGTCAGTCTGTATGATGTTAATTTTCTGATTTATTTCACAAATTTGAATGCATGTTTCAAAAATTCATATCTAGAGCTAGGAGTGTCCAATTTTGGTGAACCAAATTTTGTTAATTTCATCTTGAAGCGTAGTATTTGATAAAAATATGAGATGCACTATTTCTAGTATTTTTCTAGGAGAATAAAATGTAGCTAGATAAATGCTTTTTAAATGGTTTCTATCTTGTAAATTGCATAACTTGAGTTAGATAAGTGATAAAATTGTGATTCCAATTTTGCTGGTCTTGTGTTGAAATTCTCTAACTAGGAAAAATATTAAACCTACTATAATCATACTTTGAATATGGTCTTCATATTTAATCCTAATTAATTGCTAGTTTCTCAGAATTTATTAAGCACTGGAAATATTTATCCTTTAAATCACCCTATTATCTAAGTAAATTAATAAATGGATATAAATAAATTAGTTATGTTTAACCATGATGTTTTCTATGGTTCTTGAGATGCATGTGATGTGTTGATGTTATTAGTTAGGCTTAAAAGCAGTTGGTAGTATGCAACTAGTTAATTATTGTTTTATACTTCAACTAGATGATTGCATGTATAATTTTGGTTGCGATGATAATTCCATGATGAGGATGGTATTTTCTGTAAAACTTGCTAATAACAAAGTTGTAGGTAACTTACTTATCTATCTGGTGTTAAATTTTCATAGTCATAGGCCTTATGGTTTAAGAATTATAGCTGTTAGAAGTCTGCTATCAGAAATGCTTGCTCTCTGGACATATCTGATAGATTGAATTGTTTGACTTAGATAATTGCTAAATCACATTAAGATGATTAAAATAAAGTTGTAGTCAATTTCATAATATTTCTATAATGTCCACCACCATATTATTTTGTTGTGTATAACTCTAGTTATAGTCAAAACAAATGGCTGATGTCTTGTATTCTAGAAAATAATTTATATAAGTGTTTGCTTAAGTAGTAGAGAAGAGATATGCGCCTACTCAGTAAAATAAGATGCAACTTGTTATTACTTTAATGCAATGCTATCGAAAACACTTATGAAGATGCATTCATCACACCATATCATATTATACATGTCATCATATATGCATTCATGATATCTTATGTCATGCTCATGCATATAGGATCGTCTGAAGAGATAACTCTCCTAGAGTTCAACGAAGAAGAGGAGGGGATCAGCAGGAGACACCTTAGGTCACAGCACTAGGAGAAGAGGAGAAGACTCTCAAAGATCTCCCTGAGTTCCCAGATCACCGGCCAACCTCTTTCCTCAAAGGCAAGCCCCGGAGCATTTTAAGTCTCCCATGTTTTACAAAATATCACTTGAGTCCTTTATTTTTGATGCATTAGGTTATAAGAGTTGGTTGGAAACACTTGATGCATAGAACTACCTTGTCTAGTTACATATACCTTTAACCCTATGTAGGTCCAGGATCGAACATATGCTTAGCCATGCTTAGACCAGTAGAAGTCGGGTGATTTTCTGTCACCTACGAGATATAGGTGAATACCGAAGCACGGTTGACTATATTTGCTATCATGAAAAAGAACCATGGGATAATGTAAATGGAGGCCGGGCAGAGTCTATGTGTAGGTGGACTCAAAAGATTCCGTCTACACCAATTAAGGACCGTACCGTTGTTGGCACTTCTGACAAGATTGAACGCATGCCTCTCACTTAGCTGGCCAGATAACTCGCTCTGACCATGAAGCCGAGTAGCTCAACTCAGGCTGGGCTCCGTTCTATTAGAGTGCGCACTCTAGATGGTAGTAAGGATGTGCGGGGAGCCAGACATGAGCCCAAGGGCAGGCCAGGCCTGAACGTCCTGGCAGCTGGTTGTCCCTGATTGTGCGGCACTGGGCGAACCTACGAAGTGTGGACCTGAGTTGTACCAAAGGTGACCTAAGGTGATCGTTGATCTGGTCTGCCTAGGTTTGTGTTAGGAATAAATTCCCAGCTGGTTGAAATAGATTCAAATCACCGTCTCTCTCGGATAGTGAGAAACTTGGCTAGCCCCAACATCATAGTAATTGTGTTATGGAATATGATGGTTCAGATGGACATGGAATTACTACACCGGCTATGGTTACTATTGTATGCTACTAAATGATATACCACATGTTTGGCATTGGCTAGTTGCTAATCTAGAGATGAATAGCTATAATTAACTAGATGACCAAAGTATAATTGTACAACTGAATTAGTCGCTTTTTATGCAAAATGTTGTCAAGCTACCTCCACTTATAAAGCCTTGCATAATCCTTGGAGTCACCTTATTTTTCATGTATGACGGGTAAGTCTAGCTGAGTACCTTCTCGTACTCAGGGTTTTATTCCTATTGTTACAGATGTACAGTTTTATCACTATTGCAAGAACTGCTTTTGTCCTACCATGGACAAGGAGTGAGCCCTGGGCAGGCATCTCTTATTAATCCATCTTATATGCTTTTGTGGGAGTGTGATCACGAACTGGCACTATGTATTTGAACTATGATGGCAGATGTTAGTTTCAAACTTTAATTTGCTTCCGCTACTATTTACTGAACTTGGTTTGTAATAACCTTAATTCGTACTCTGATGAATGAACTGTATTTGTGAACTTTATGTAACATGTGACATGTATATTGAATCATGTATGATCTTGGTTGTATGTTGATGGTTAATCAAGACCCATCGTGGTACTCGACGGACTATCGGGTTTATATGGGCTCAAGTATGACAGTGCGACCGCTTGCGGGCTACCATTGTACGTGTGCTCTTATAAATTGGTCGGTTCTGCGATAGTGGAGGCCATGGCCTATGGCCGGTCGGCCACTGCTGTTGCTTGATCGGCCGGTTTTAGACCGATTGACAGCGCGTTTTCACACCGTCATTACTCCTAATCTGTCGTGATTTAGCAAAAATAGTATTTGTGAAAGTTATAGAGCTATGTGAGATATCCAACTTGGATTTAGGGAGTAACATCTAATTTGTCATGGTTTTCAAAATGCGAAGCTCCAAAGTGGACTACTTTGAAACTAAAAATCAGTTCTTAGACTTAGAAAATTTTCTTAGTTTGAAAATAGCATTTCATTGCTACTTGTGGGGTCTATTTGACCATGCTAGGCACTAAATTAGCTCATGACCCTTAAATAAAGTTTGTTACCCATGTCAAGAACTACAACTTTTATTAAGGGTGCACTGCCATGAAAACACTCTAAGCTACTATTCAACTTTGGTCAAACTAACATCATGAAAATGACATTTTGAGTAAACTAGGACTTAGAAGCAAAATTGGCCCATGTCATGAATACAAACATTGTTCCATTTACCATCCTAGGTGTGTCTAAGGTGTTTTTGTGACCTCACAACCATCGCTTGCATTGGTCACACATTGTCACAAGCATATGCATGTATATAATCAACATCAGATGTGATAATATGTAAGAATAAGATGAAATTCCATATGCTTATGCTCATGAATGCTTGGATGATGCTTGTGCTCATGAAATGCAAGTCCCAAATGAAATGCTTAACACTTGGGCATTGCAATAGCAAGGAGTTCTTTTTCAATAGTGGCATAGTTAAGCTGAGCCCTTGTCAGTTTTTTGATAACATAAGCAATTACATGATGTTTTTTATCTTTGGTTTGGCCAAGGACCGCACCAATGGCATAGTCACAAGCATCACACATTATTTCAAAGGGTAGGGACCAATCTGATGGTTGGATGATTGGTGCTGAGATGAGTGCCTTCTTAAGTGTGTGGAAAGCTTTTAAGCACCCATCAGTGAACTCAATGGGTACATCCTTAGCTAACAGATTTGTTAATGGTCTAGAGATTTGTGAGAAGTCTTTAATGAAATGTCTATAAAAACCTGCATGTCCTAAAAAGATGTGGATTCCTTTTATGTTCACAGGGGGTGGTAGTTGTTCTATAACTTCAATTTTAGCCTTGTCAACCTCAATCCCTCTCTCAAACACTAAGTGTCCAAGAACGATTCCCTCTCGGACCATGAAATGGCATTTTTCCTAATTAAGCACTAAGCCTTTTTCCTGACATCATTGCAAGACTTTCTCTAAGTTCTCTAGACAGTGGTCAAAGGTTCTTCCATAAACTAAAAAATCATCCATGAAAACCTCCATAATTTCTTCTATCATGTCTAAGAAAATTGACACCATGCACCTTTGGAAAGAGGCGGGTGCATTGCACAACCCAAAAGACATTCGTCTATATGCATATGTTTCATATGGGCATGTGAAAGTAGTCTTGCTTTGATCGTCGAGGTGGATAGGAATTTGATAATACCCCGAATACCCATCAAGAAAACAAAAGAAAGAATGCTTCGCCAACTACTCTAGCATTTTGTCAATGAATGGTAGTGGGAAGTGATCTTTGTTTGTGGTCGCATTGAGTTTTTGATAGCCTATACACATTCTCCACCCTGTGAAGGTTCGTTGTGGGATCAATTTGCTCTTATTATTTTCTACGACTGTCATGCCCCCTTTCTTGGGCACCACTTGGACGGGGCTGACCCAGTCGCTTTGTGGTACGGGATAGATAATCCCGGTGTGAAGAAGTTTTAGAACTTCCTTCTTTATGACTTCCTACATCGTATTATTGAGCCTGCGTTGGGGTTCACGTGATGGTGTGCTTGTAGGGTCAATTGGAATACGATGGGTGCAAAGCATTGGACTTATCCCTTTAAGGTCTTGAAGTGAATACCCAAAAACAGGCCTATATTTTTCTAAGATAGCGATGAGTTTGGATATCTCCTCATTAGTAAGCTTGTCGCTTATTATTACAGGAGCTTCTTTGTCGCCATTCAAGAAAATGTAACGCAAGCCAGCAGGTAGGGGTTTAAGTTCAACGGGAGGTCATGCCGGTGTTTCTTCTTTAGGAAGGTCAATGGTTTCACCTAAGTCATCCTCTTCTATAAAGAGTTTGGCATCTTTGTCTAAGGATGACTCAGGAGATTCAAATAGTGAGACCTACATGACTTCCTTGGGCAGGTCTAGATGGGGGAGAGGTTCTACCACCGAGTTTTTAGCTCAAGTGATAGGAATGGAAAAAGTGTCTCTCCCTAGCTTTACGTCTAGTTCCCCTGATGATGGTGGCTCTATGAAAAGTTTTTCTAGGGGATGCCCTATCATAATGTTGAAATCCTGAATGACAAACACATGGAAATCGAGAGCCATTACAGCATTGTTGTAATGAATTGTAGTGTTGTGCAGAATTCCATGTCCCTTCAGAATGGTTCATGGAGCATTTCTAAGAGATTTGTTTGTCTGAGCAAGGGACTCATTGCCAAAATAGGCAGATGCAAAGGATGTGGACATTATATTTACTCCGATAGTGGGCGAGTAAAGCACATCCACCATTGTTCCGAGGACATTGCAGTAAATGGTAGAAGGAGGGGCGTAAATCTGAATTTCTTCAAAAGAATGCTCTGCTTCTTCCACCCAGTCACTGCTCATGATGGCGGTCAACTCCTTGATGGATTCCCTAAGGAATTCTTCATCCAATGAGTCTAAAGGAGTGACAAGAACTGGTGGTTTCTTTTGGCATTAATATTTCGAGGTGTTTTCGAAATATTCGAAAAGCTCATCCTCGAAAGGTGGAAGGTCCAAAGGTTGGAAACTTTCCTCCGGATCTTCTGGTTTGGGTGAGGGTTCTTGAATGGAAAGTGTAGATTCATCCTCGGCCAAAGAAACTTCCTCATGACTTAACATCGGTTCTACACAGAGGGGTTCCAAAGGAGGAGTGTTCTCTAAAATGCGGTCTAGGAGGGCTTCTCCTTCCTCCATGGTTTTGTGCATGAATGAACCTCCAGCAGTTATGCCAAGTTGTAGGGCAGACTCCTTGCTAAACCCTTACCAAAAATGTTGTAACAACACATGGTTGGGTATAGAAAAGTCAGGGCCAGAACGTGTTAAGATTGAAAATCTATCCCAGGCTGCACCTATAGTTTCCTTCTCGTGTTGCTGGAAGTTGAGTATCTCTTGTTGTAAGGCAGTGATTCAGGATATAGGGAAGAATGCGACACAAAATTTGTTTCTCAATTCTTTCTAATCACCATTTACCTTCACTACGTTATGGGCGTACCATTAATTTGCTCTCTCATTTAATGAGAAAGGAAACAATTTCCACCAAAGTGTTTCTTGTGACATGCCTGAAATGGTCAGGCAAGCACAAAGCTGTCCAAACTCCCGCAGGTGTGTATATGGGTTTTCATAGTCTAATTCTGAGAAGGCTTGTTCCCGAACCATGGCTATAAAGCCTAGATGGAGTTCATAACTAGAAGCTATGATTGGCTTCAAAGATTATGGTGGTTCTACAAACTCGCCCTTAGGAGGAGAAAGGTTTTGGATGGTTTTGTGCTCCATTGGTAAAAGAATAAAAAGAAAAGAAACATAAATAAAAGGATACACAGGTGAACTAGGTTTGGAGATAATTACGACAACTGTTCCCCACAACGGTGCTAGAAATGCCTGTTGGTGTTTCTTAGCGTAAGTAGAGGAATCCGCAAGCGCACGGATAAACCGTTGTAGCACTTCACTTGGAAGTATTTAGGGTATCGTAATTTTCCCAAAGGAACGTATGTGTAAGTCTCTTAGCTAGATCACCTAAAGAAAACAAGAAAAAGGGTAACTCGGGTAGTGAGATTTAACTAAGGATGGATATCTTAAGCGAAGATAACCTTGAGACTATAGACTTGCTTTGAGCACCAGCTTACACCTGGTCTGCCAAGTGATACCAGCCTATAGCTCTACGTTGAACCCGGATGTGGGGGAGTATGCAGGACGGACAGGGCTGTCACCACGTGCCGCCTACCCCTCAACCGTGGGGAATGAGGCAAACAAAGATAGCTTCTAGCCTAGACACCACGTCTACGCTATCGACTGTTACTCTAGCGTGCATGCAAGGGTTATCCGTCTTTATCAGGGCCCTTCTACTAGAGTACCCACCACAAGGATGGATGATGAACCCACAAGTTTATAATGAACAAAGGTAACTTTCTTAAGAAATCAATGCCGAAGTTAAACATGAACTTCTTACTCCAAGTAGTAAGACAATCATTGAGGTACAAGTGGAGGAGTAGCTAGCTTCGACGCTCTTCCGCTAAGTGTAGCTAGTACACTAAGGGAGGTTGTCGACAACCCCGGCACTTCTCCAACTCTTTCCTCTCTCACTCCCTCTCTTATTGTAGCTAAAGGTAAAGTAATAATGAAGATGTACTTCTCTTCTTCCTCTCTTGTTGTGTGTTGTAGTGGGTAGCTCTATCCCTCTATTTATACAGGGGAGTAGGTGGTGCTACAGCTATCTTTGGCGTGAAATCCTAGCTTCCACTGCCTATGCATGCCTCCATGCCACTGCCAGACGAAGGAGGGGACGAGCGGTGCCGAATGGGGGTCGGTCGCCCCTAGGGGTCGGTCGCCCCTTGACTGGCTCCGATCACCACCGCCTTCGCATGGTTAGCTACTGGCTGGACTTAGAGCGTGTTCCCAAGGGGCCTTCGGTGCAAACATGTCAGGTGCAAGTTCTTTGTTCCCTCTTTTACTTGGGCTAAATCATGTGAGTGTTGCACTTGGGCTCGCTTTGGTGTACTTCCATGTTGGTCACCTTCAAACAAATATTTCACCAAAACTTGTGGAAATGATTAGTGGAAAGCCCTATTGGCAGTCACTAATGACAACATTCAACCACCAATTATTATCCAAAATAAGAGAAATAAACAATCTTTTGACACATATGCCTTTACTATTGACATAGTTCCACTTGTATTGGAGAAAACATGTTTTGTAGGACACACATTCGAATACAAGTGGAAAATAAACAAAACCAAGAAAAAGGCACAAAGCAGAAAGCGTAATGCAAAAATGCGCAAAGGAAATACATAAAGAAGCCCACCTACGCAACTTACCTGGGCAGAACATCGGCGTAGGAGGGGCCTAATCCCAGCCATCAACCCACTTGGCAAAGGCGGTGGCCAGGCGGGTGTACCCAGGGCGCCCGCACCCTAGGCGGCTCAGCCTAGGCCCAGCCTTCATAGGCGGTTGCTCGACGGCATGCTTGGTCGGTTCCTGGGTGTTTCCTAATTTATCAGCACCAGAACCGACCACACTCCACTATATAAGAGGAGGAGGAGCTCACCATTCAACACACACCTCATTTGGAGCCAAGCACCTCACACCACATATTGTACTCTTTTAGTTCTTAGTAGTAGTCTTTGGAGCTAGCAAGAGCTACCTAGGAGAGCTTGTCTCCTTGGAAGAAAAGAGAGAAGAACTTGGTATGAATACAAAGAGAATTTCTTCCATAGTCATGTTCTCATATCATTTATATAGTTGTGCTATAGAACTAGAGTATAGTTGTCTTGTTATAATCATGATTTATGAACTAGCATATAGTTTGTGTGTCATGATCTTAACATGTTCATCTTTATGCTTAATTATTCATATGATTTGTATGAATAGAGGTAGAGCTAGGGTTGAGGTGACGGTTTGTCGTTCCTTCGGGTTTGCCCATAGTCTTGCTTGTCGATCCATAGGGTTGGAGTCCCAAGAGGATAGGGTAGTTTCTTTGTACATGGGTGTGGTGCTCGGATACATGGGAACCTTCAGATATGATGGTATCCCACTATTGAGGGGTAGGCGGCAGGTGGTCACAGCCCTATCCGTCCCTTGTAATCCCCCATGTCTGGATATTGTGTAGGAGTCTTAAAGTCTCCTAGGCTTGCTGGCAGACCAGTGCCCGGACATCTCCTCATCCATCTCACACTTAGTTCTAACTCTAGTCATATAACTTGTATGATTATCAACTGTTCTTTGCACGGCTATATGAGAACATGCTGGCTCCACATAGGAACATTCTTTTATTCTTTGTTTTCCTTTTATCCTTGAGGTTGTCCCAGATGTGTGTCCACTATCCATGAAATACCATTTTTACCCCTATCATGTACTATGGTCCACTATACAAGTATGTAATCATGTTTATATCTATGCTAGACTCTTATACCTTGCCATCCTTTAGGAAAATATAAATAACAATACCCTGAATACTTCCGGGTGAAATGCTACAATGATAGATCCGTGCGCTTGTGGATATTTTCTGTAATCACTAAGAACTGTCGTAGTTGGTGTTTCTTGGCGATGTTGCTAAGATTAACTTAATCTTAGTGATGGTGTTAAGAAATACCAACAGGCATTTCTAGCGCCGTTGCCGGTGATGGACTTAAAACCTCCTCACTTGGTGATTGCGCTAAGAAATGCCAACAAGCCCTATTTCTAGTTTTGTGATTGCTTTTGATGAATTTTATACAATTATTGGTGGTGTAAATTATGAGTTAAGAACCATCAATAGCCGATGCCTCCTGCCTAGTCCATGGCAGAGCAGACGAGGTCGTCTATCGATGTGGAGTCCTCGGAGGACTTCTACGCTAGCAATCCTCCACCGACAAATAGATCTCTCATCGGTGTGGTCTCTCACTCGTTAGTTCCCCTTTAGAGGTGGATCATCACCGCTGTTCATGTTGTTTATCTTCATTTAACTAGAGTATGCGAGCAATGCTCACACTAGTATTTATGTTCATGCTGTTAAATTTAACTAGTTTTTGGAATTTGCCTACTATCTCAACAGGTGAACGTGGGCGCGATGGCGTCTCGAGCCTCGTTGGCCCTAGCACCTAGTTCTTCATCCACGGTCACGCTCGTAAAGCGGCCCCACAAGGCATCCCCCGATGGAGGCAGCCACCCATGATTTCATGCCATGCTGTGCCGGTCAGTCAGGTAAAAGGTGTTTGCCTTCTCAACCAGATCGCTCTCCCCTTATCCTATATGGGCTTGAACTTGGTTTGCATTGTCCAGCGCTTCCTCCATGGTAGCGCCATCCCCGGTTTTTAGGGCTTTCCCCCGGTGGTGCCGGAGAGTCGTCCCATCGCCGTTTGCCGCCGTCGAGCCCGTCTGTCCCCGCATAGCCCTCTGGTTCTGAAGTGGGGTGAATCGCCAGAAGAGCGTGAATCCTCAGACGATGTAGAGTATCATCAATTATTGAAGGATTACTGTGAGGTCTAAGCGGTTTTGTCATCGACTAGGCTAAACGCCGAGATGATGCGCGATGAGCTGGACATCGCGTGCGATGCACTTCAAGCTTCCAAGAATTTGGTCTCCTAGGCGCGAGGCGACTTGGCGATCACCCAGGGACAAGCCCAACACATGACGAATCTTATTGTGGTAGTGAGGACGTGGGTCGAGACCCTACAACTATCCATGCTAGCCGCCTGTAACATGGCCTTCCCCGTTGAAATAGTGGATAATTTGTTTGTCGTAGAGGAGCACCTCTGATCCCTACCGGCCCGCCTTCAAGCCATGGTGACCGAAGCCGTTCGTCAGGGGGCTGCCACGGCACTAGCTGCTTCCTAGCTTTAGATTGGCACAGTGGTGAATGTCCGGGTGGCGGAGCAGGGTTTTTTGCTGGGTTCGATGGATGAGGACTTTGCCAATCTAATCGAGAGTTTTGAGCCATCAACATCGTCTTACCGAAGGTGGACGTGGACGAGATCCTACATGCCAACCTTGACCCTTGATCTCTGGGACATATCAGTAGTATTAGTAGTCATGAATAGGTTTGATCTGTGGGACGCCCTTACAAATATATGAACTCTTATTTGCATGTTGGTGTTAACTTTGTTGAACTTTGTATTAGGCCTTGTTTGGTCGCATGTGTATCTACATCAATCCAAATGTGTTATTTGTTTCCTTTACGGATTCAACGAAAGTACTCATACAAAATAGGTTTCCCTGTATAACATGAGATGTGTCCGGCTTGGTCAAATTTACAATGCTCGGATTTTCTTGCGTGCGTAGTAAATTTGAATAGCTGTGTGGCTCCCTAAGGCCTTATTTGGATGCATGTGTATCCATATCAATCCATGTGTGTTGGAGTGGAATGGAATGAAATTTAGTTTAATTCCACTCTAATCCACTTCAACACATGTGGATTGAGACGAATACATGGACATCCAAACAAGGCCTAAAGAAAATAAATCTAAAGAAGGTACATGTGACAACCATTACAATTTTAGCACCAGAAGCAAGTCTCGCACTTACAATCTATTGAGCGTGGTGTAGATTAGGTCGTTTGGTTTCTGTTTGTTTTTTGTTGCCTTGGTGTCTTTGTCAATCTTTGTTGAACTTGCAAGAACCTTGCAGCGAGGAGCAAGTCTCGCCTCAGTCTAATGCAGAGCAGAGGAGCCATTAGTGTTGAAATGCTATTGCACACATAAGAAAGTCCGACCGCAAGTCTTGCCTCAGTCTAATGCAGAGCAGAGGAGCCATTGGTGTTGAAATGTTATTGCACACGTAAGAAAGTCCGACCTCTATATATTTGAACGTGTCTGACAGTATCCTTCGTAGTTTTCCTCATTTTCCTATGATGCTTGTTACTGTGTTGTTTACAATTTTAAGTTTCGCTAACTTAATAGTAGCATAGCCTAGTAGTACAATATGGCGGGTGCATTGTAGTGCTTTTGAAGTGTCATTTTTGTGTATTTTGGAGTGCCCTCGTCAACATACCCCATGTACACATAACATTAGAAATCAATATAAGTATTCTACTACAGTTGAATTAACGGATAAAATGGTGACGGGAGCTGTAACACCACCGTAAAACATGTGTGCACCAAACAAATAATTCAATTAGCAAACAAAACAAAGTATGGCACACTAGTTTAGCTAAAATAATGACAACATCCATCATTAAGGAAATTAACATGTCCATAAATAAGCAAACAACATTGGTCCATTTAAAATGCATGACAGAGAGATACATCAAATGCAGCTTTATTTACTGCTCTGCTAATGAATCTAAGAACAATGGAACATAAGAAAGATAGTATGGTCTATAGATAAACTCTTTTTTAACGCTACGTCTACCATATCGAAAGACACAGGCAAGGATGACATGAACTCTTCTGTGGTCCATGTCATATGTGATGATTGTTCCATCCTCCCCAGCAAAGAAAATTAAATTCCATTATAGGTGAACTATAATCACTGTGTATTCGTCAACACAATCCACGTAACCAAATCTAATATTAATCCTTCCAAACAAGATCCGCGTGGTGACCGTATGCTTCAATGTCCAATTATCAGTACCATAGTCTTCAACGATCCAAATTGAAAGCTTGGAATTATTGGGACCATCAACAGTACATACACACAAGTGACCCTAAGCTTGATGCATGGAGTGTTGAAGACCACTAGGCCTATCAATTTTCCTCCATATGTTTCTCTCCATATCCACAGCAAGTATCATACAGTACTCCCTAGAGTGCCCTATAATGTGCAGATGATTGTTAAGAAACACACTTGGTTGTCTGTAAAATGTCACATCAGTATGCTCACCCCATTCGGATTCCTTATAGATCCATGTTGCAATTTGAGATGAGTAGATCTCCACACCTATGCACACAGCGTCGACATCCACATATTCAATCACATGGAAGTGCGGGAAGGCTGTCGGATCGAACCCCAAGCAAGCCTCACCAACAGCATGGCCAACATCATGGGTGTTAGATGGTAGAATTTTAAACTTCTGGGTCATTGGATTGCAGACGACATAGCGGTATCCATCAGCCCCAAGGCACCAGCATAGGATGAGGCCGTTGCAGCAATTTTAGATAGCTACATTGTCAATGTTGAAGGGCAAGAATTCCAAGGAGGGGGCGTACACCAGGGACGCTGGTGAAGTGTTGACTGCTGTCCTCACTGTCATATAAGAAGCCTTATTCTTTGGTACTCCTGGGATGAATAGAGTAAGCAGACTCATGTGCCTCACGAAGAATTGCATATTGTATAGCCTTATTCTCAGGCACACATAGTCTTTTCCCAAACCACAGAGTTCCATTATCATCCATATGGAAACCTGGTGCATTACCAATCACTATGTTCTCCATGATTTCCTTTAACCTCATATCATGTAACTGACCCTTGCATATCTCTAGCTCCAATGTAGGCTCTATCACCAACTCTACTGCATTAGTGACGAAACCCAAGTTTAGTTGCTTAAGTTCAACACACAACTCACTTGACACAGGCATCACTTGCACCTCAATGGCATAACTCTTCCAGCTAAGAGCATCGGCAACAACGTTCACCTTTCTAGGATGATAGTGGACTTCCAGATCATAATCCTTAACCAACTCCAACCATCAACGCTATCTCATATTCAGATCTGTCTGAGTGAAAATATATTCAGACTCTTGTGATCAGTATAGATATTACTCTTATGTCCGATAAGATAGTGCCTCCATATTTTCATGAACCACTGCTGCTAACTCCAAATCATGAGTAGGATAGTTTAGCTCATGCTTTCTCAACTATCGGGATGCATAGGCCACTACTCTTTCTTCTTGCATAAGAACACATCCGAGACCTTAACGAGATGCATCACAATAGATAGAAAAGTTCTTGCTCAAATCTGGCAAAACCAATGCTGGGGCGGTAGTCAACCTCTTCTTCAATTCTTCAAAGTTAGCCTAGCACTTTTCAGACCACACAAACTTAGCATTCTTCTCCAACAGAGCTATCATAGGCTTGGAAAGTTTAGAAAATCCTTCTATGAACCTTCTATAGTATCCAGTCAATCCCAAAAAACGATGAATCTCTCCCACATCAGTTGGTGGTTTCCAATTCAATATATCTCTCACCTTGCTTGGATCTACCGCTATTCCACCATTAGAGACAACATGGCCTAGGAAAGAAACTTCCTTCAACCAAAACTCACACTTGCTTCGCTTAGCATACAACTTGTGTTCTCTGAGCTTTTGCAAGACCAACCTTAGATGTTTAGCGTCTTCTTCTTTCGTTTTGGAGAATACCAATATATCATCGATAAATACCACCACAAACTTATCCAAAAACTCCATGAACACCTTATTCATTAAGTATATAAAGTATGCAGGTCATTGGTCAAACCAAAGGACATAACGGTGTACTCATACAAACCATACCTCATAGTAAAAGTGGTCTTGGGTATGTCAGTTGCACGAATCTTCAACTGATGATAACCAGAACGAAGATCAATCTTAGAGAAAACACAAGCACCTCTCAACTAATCAAACAAGTCATCAATTCTAGGTAGCGGGTACTTGTTCTTGATAGTAACCTCATTCAGGGACCGATAATCAACACACATTCTCTGGGTACCATCCTTCTTGTCAACAAATATAACCGATGCTCCCCAAGGTGATGAACTAGATGAATGAAACCTTTCTCCTATAACTCCTTTATTTGTTTCTTAAGTTCCTCTAATTCATTAACCCCCATTCTATATGGACGCTTAGCTATAGGTGCAGTTCCAGTAATAATTCAATAATAAACTCAATGTCACGGTCAGGTGGCATACCTGGCAAGTCATCGGGGAACACATCCGGAAACTCATCCACTATTGGGTCCTCCTTGTTGATGCGATCATCAAGCTGGTTCACTGTGGCTGTCGGCTGTGCTTGTACTACAACATCAACACTGATTCTATCCCCATTTGGTGTGGTCACAACAACTACCTTCTCTTGACACTGAATTACTGCCTGATTTTGCTTCATCCAATCCATACCCAGAATCACATCAATGCTAGATGTTCTCAACACAATGGGGCTCACTTTGAACTCTACCCCCCTTAAAGTTTGACTAGTTGGAAGACAACGATAAGAAGCTTGCATACTACCTCCTGGTGAGTTTACTAATATGGGATTTTGCATGGCACATAAGGGTATGTTATGCGTTCTAACAAATGCTTGTGATATGAAAGAATGCGAAGCTCTAGATTCAAAAAGAACAATGGTAGGAGTGGAATTGACATCAAATGTACCGATCATGACTTCTGGTTCCACAAGCCCCGTCTCTATAGACACATTATTCACCTTTTCCATGTTGGGTGCTGGCTTTTGAGGAGTTCCTTTCGAATTACTGTGCTAACCCTGGGGTGTTAGCTGATTCTGCTTTCTGGGGCAATGATTGGCATAATGCCCAACTTCTCCACAACGATAGCATACGTTGGGAGTGCTAGGTCCACTAGTCTTCATGGGAGTGTTATTAGGCGCTCCCTATCATGGTGTCTGCTGGCCACTCTGCTGCTGGGGATGTTGATTGCCATTCTGCTGCTGGTATGGTGGACGTCGTTGGTTCGGGTTATGACTCCACTGATTAGGTGTGAAAGGATCAAGATGCCCAAGAGGGAGGGGTGAATTGGGCTAATTCTAAATTTTCATGCAATAATCAAATCCTACGGATAGCCCAATTAACCCCTTGTGCCTAGACAAAGTGTTTCTATCAAATCAACACACAAAAGATTTGCAACCTATGTTCCGAACTTACTCTAGCATAGCAATTCTATGAATGTAAAGACGAGTATTGAATTGCTCAAAGTAAATACTTAAAGTAAATGCTCAAAGTAAATGGAGAGAGGAACGCGGCGATGTTTTGCCGAGGTATCGGAGAGTCGCCACTCTCCACTAGTCCTCGTTGGAGCACCCGCGCAAGGGTGTAGCTCCCCCTTGATCCGCGCAAGGATCAAGTGCTCTCTGGGTTGATTCTTGACACTCCGTCATGGCGAATCACCCAAAACCGCTCACAACTTGAGTTGGGTCACCCACAAGCTCCGCCGGGTGATCACCAAGCTCCCAATCACCACCAAGCCATCTAGGTGATGGCGATCACCAAGAGTAACAAGCACGAACTCTCACTTGACCACGCGAAGCCTAATGAGAAGATGGATGCACACTTGTCTACTCTTGATTCACTAATGAGGTTTCACTCTTGGATTCTCAAATCACAAACACCTCACTAGGACCTTGCTCTTCTTGGCACTCACAAACGTGTTTCTCAGCTGTTGGAATGAGCAAAAGTGACTCCACACTCGAGTGGAGCTTCTATTTATAAGGCGACTGAAAAAATGAACCGTTATGAGCTTTGCTGGGATGACCGGACGCTCCGATCATATTGACCGACGCTTCCGGTTCAGTTCAACTCATAGAACAGTTTCAAGTGATGACCGGACGACGGCAGGTCCGGTTAAGACCTTGACCGGGACACGTCCGGTCGCTCTTGGATGCTTATCAGAATCGACCGACGCTGGATACTCGTGGTCGGTCACACTTTCTCAAGTCGGACCCTTATCGGAGTCGATAGGACCGAGCCCCCCAGCGTCCGGTCACACACGACCTTCCAGCGTCCGGTCACTCCAGACATGTTCTCCTCGGTCAAATGGCCGACCGAACCTCTGGCCGGCGTCGGTCACACCGGAGCCGATGTCCGGTCAAGATTTGACCCTCCATTCACTTCCAACTCTCGATCATATGAGAATGAAGTTTGCTCAAAGGATCTTAGGCATTCATAGGAGCTACCTAGAGCTAGTTTTAACAAGTGTGCACCACACCTAACTCACTAGACTCAACTAGGTCAAGCTACCCATTCATACCCCCCTTCATAGTAATGCGACCAAAGGAAAACAAAGTCCTAAACTACTCTAAGTGTCTCTCCAACTTCAATTGACACTTAGAACTAGTTATCCTTAACCTTGTCGTCCATCCTTTGAAAACCAAAGCGATTTCCATCGTTAGGCACGACAACCTCAATTGCCCAATCGATCTCCATTACCATGACCTAACTTAATTGCCTCTCGCAAAACACACATGTTAGTCATAGTAATCTTGTATTGACATTAATCACCAAAATCCACTTAGGGGCCTAGATGCTTTCAATCTCCCCTTTTTGGTGATTGACGACAATATCACCTCTAGTATGTTATGGAATGAGGTTTTTTGACGGGCTTGGTTCATATAAGCTTTTGTCATTAAGAACAAAAGAGTTAGGCAAGTTATATATGACCCAAGCCAACACAATGTACTCAAAGGATATGAATTAAGCATGAGTACAAGTAACAAAGCTCATTTGCTTCAAGTATAAACGGAAGCAAAAGCAAATGAGCATAACACAAGTGATATGACATATAGATAATGCAAAGTAGAAATCACACATGTCAAATATCACAATCATGTAGATAGCACTATTACATATATATAATAGTATGCGTGGAAAGTAAACACACGAATGCATAAGTAATAGTGTATCACACAAATAGAACTCCAAATGTATATAATAGGCTAATACTAGATAACTAGCTCCCCTAAATGTAGCTCCCCACGAGACTACATACTGAACACCCTCTCCCCCCTTTGGCGTCAAACACCAAAACCTAGGGGTTTGACGGGCGAGTCTGCAGCTGGACGGCTTTGGCATTTCAAGAATGTGGGCAAGCTAGAACCGAGCACCATCATCATCGACCACGAAGCTCTGAGCTGACCGACCCTCTATGGCGGGAAGTGTCTTGAAAGCAGTCTGGGTCTAAGTGGAGCTGGAGCTGGTGTCTTGCTTATGAAGCTGCTAGTATGTCTCGCCGAGGATCGATGAGGCTTTTGGACAAGGGGAGCCTCTGAGTAGTCTTGTTGATTGGGTCCATGAGATGGACCGACATAATGCATATGAGGCGGAGTAGGCATGTCGGTCAACTCATTGAAGGATGCTCCAAGACTCTGGAGACCCGGCGTGTCGAGCACGAATAGCGAGGATCTTGCTCTAGTGTGAAGCCCGTCTGAAGTGGAGTGAAGCTGCAGGGGCTACCACAGGTGCCAAGCCAACCACTGGGACACACTGTAAGAGACAAGAGGTGAAGCAAATTGAGTGGAGGCTGTCCTCGACCACAAGCTCATCTTTTGAATATTGGAGTCATCATGGTGGAAGCAAATTTGAGCAAGTCCGGGCGAAGTCTGTGGGCATGGGGCCCTAAGAGCTGTCACCACGTCTTTGCATGAAACCCATAATTTGTTCTTTGCAAAAAAGTATCTATTGTTGATGCATCTGCTGCTTGCTGCTTTGCATGGCTTTTGCCCTCTGGAACTCGTCCTATCGAAGTCTGGAAACGGGCAAAAAAGTAGCATTTGTCTCTCGTGCTCGCAATATATCATGTGACATTGCATCCGCTCAAGAATAGCAATGAGAACGGGGTCATTTGCGGGCAGGTGGAGCGAGAACTAGAGCTACCGGCCTCTGCATCATGTCTGCGTGGAGGCATCGAGGAATAGGCGAGATAGTCATCATCGAGAGTCACATCAGCATTTCGCTCACCACCCTGCTTTGTGCCTCTAGCTCCTCCTCCTCGGTGGTTGCAATCCTCTAATGATCTCATCCTCTTTGAAGTTGGGACTGCACGTCGGGACGATGGCTAGGTTGTCTAGGTGCACAGGCGTGGTATGTCGATCCTCTGTGAGGTTGTAAGGTGGGAATTCTATGGTTTTGTATACTCATCCATCATACCAGGGGGCTTATCAAGCACTATTCTACTGGGTAAGAAACATGATCTAGTGAGCATAGGGAAGCTACACTGTGACCCTTGAATCCTCACTATAGTATCCTCCATCTCTCGAAAGAAGGAGGTCCCAGATATCAAATCTTTTCTTTGCATCATAGCATTAAGAAGCCGAGTCAAGCGAGTTAGACCCTCTCTATATCCCAACACAGGAAGCAAAGTGTCCTCCCCGATAATGGCCTCTAGCACTCTCGGGCCAGAGGAGTCAAGTCTTTGGGGTTCTGCTCGACCCCTCTCCAAAAGGCTCCTTGAAGCAATGTCGCACAAAATCTGTGAGGAGGCACCAACCCTCCATGTGGACGCGCTGGAAGGCTCCTGCATCCATAATGAGACCTCATGTATCTTGACAGCTGCTCCCTGTAGCCTCAGATCTCTCGACCACGCCACTCGTCACTCTGTAGTCTTTGCCTCTCGAAAGCAAAGTGAATAAACATGTGATGTGGATCGATGAAGAGTGAAGCATAAAGCGAGCGAACCCAAGATGGTACATATATCCCGTCCGTCCAATCAAATCATCATCTGGCAAATATGACAAGTATGGCGAATGCTCTCTCCTTGCTGCCATAATGGACTCTATCTGACAAACTCTCTGAGATCTGAACACTGCCCCACTGTTGAGATAAGCATTGTAGAAATCCTCCTGCAGTGGCATGTAGAAACCCTCAGCTGCTCTCTCATCCCTCCTTGGAGGAAACCAAACCTCAAACTCAACAAAACATAGCTGCTGAACAACTCGCTCGGTGGAAGCGCCCTCAAGTCGAGGTGAACCCTTTGGAGGTGGACCCTGTGGTCTAGGTGGAGGACGTGATCCCCTCCACTATGTCGGCGGCCTCGGCGAGACTGGTACATGGGTCCGTCTAGAGCGGTGAAGCTGGGGTGCCGGCTCTATCTCCTCGGCCTCCTGGGTCTGCTGAGGCTCTACTTGTGGGGGCTGCTGCTGTGCTAATGGACCCTCCTCAATGGCAACCCGTCGTCCTGCAAACGTGACAGTCCCAGCTGGACTACCGTGACGACGCTCAACCTCCTCAATCGCAGCTCTGAATCTTTGGTGAAACGGGCCGATCTGCAATGACAACTTCGCCATGGGCACCACCTCTCTCTCGACGCTCATGCCTCTCTGCAACAATTCTTTGCTCTTCTTTGTCTCTCGCATCGAGGATACTTCCGCTTCTTGGATGTCACCTGCTTGGTTGACTTGCCCTTAGATCCGGCTGGCTGGCAAGGCGGGGGCCTCCGATCATCATCACCTGGGCCACCACCAACATTCTTGGTGCGAGCCATCTGAACTGACAAGATGGTGAACTGCCGCTGATGAAGATCAACTGTCAAACTGCTGCTTTCGAGGCTTGGCCTCGATCCTTACTCGTGAGCTTGGCTCGAGTTGATTGTTATAATCGCCACAAGAACCTAACGGAACCGACTCGTTGTAACGATAGAATAGATGGATATACAAATAAATACCATATTGCTAATAGATGCGAAACCCTAACAGAGAAAGCAATGTAGATGCGAAATTGAATCGAAAGGCTTTCTACCTGACGATCAGCGATCCGTGAAAAGATGAGATGTCACGCGGGGAAACCTCGGAACCGGCTAGGGTTACACGGAGCAATGATGAACTGATGGCCCTAGTATTTGTGAAATCAGTGCATTGTATTGCAAATTGATCTACACAATTTGAAATTGAAACAAGGGGCTAGCCTTACCGAGAGGAGATGAGGCTACGGCACACGGCAAGAGACAGAGCAGAGGCGTGGACAGGGCGACTTCGGCGAGCTACGGCGGCGATGGCGTGGTGGCGCCATTGAAGCCGGTGGCGCGTCTTTGTCTTTGGCCTTGATGGTGCTGGAGAAGCCTCGGCGCGATGGCGTGGCGAGGCGAGAGCACGCGCGGCGATGGCGGAGTGGTAATGGCAGGTCACGGTGGTGTGGCGAGGCAAGGCACGGGCTGTGGTTGGTGGCGACCGAGGAGGCGCAAGAGGCGGCGATCAGCTGGGGCACGGCGCGCATATGGCGACAGAGGAGGCGCAAGAGGCGGCGGGCAAAGGCTCTTAGCAAAAGGCGGGATGAGGGCAAACAAAGGTACGGCTTGCGGTTAAATAGTTCCCCACACGCGACAGAAAAGGAATCGGAGAAAAGAGTCCTAAAGCCGCGCGAGATCCACTAACCGGACGCTCCGGTGGTAGCGACCGGACGCTACCACCCAGCGTCCGGTCGATTCTAGAGAGGTCAAATCCTCCGGAATCGAGACCAGACGCGTCCGATGGTCCATGACGAGGACGCAGGCGTGGTCCGGTTAATGCAACTTGGTCTGGTCTACCTTCGATCGACCGGACGCTGAACCCTTCCTTCGACCGGACGATAGCGGCGCGTGGGTCCGTCTCTCCTTCACCAGCAGTTCACCTCTCCTGTGAAGTGACCGGACGCTAGACAACAGCGTCCGGTGCAGCGTCCGGTGCACCTTTTCCAGCAAATCTTCAAACATCCATCTCGCTGCCTGTTCCCAATCAAGTCCCAACTTGAATAAGATCCAAATAAACACCAATTGGGACTGATGTGAGTGACCTCTCTCAAACCCTCATATATATTTTTTTTAAAATATTTTGCCTTAGGCTATAATTCTTTTTAAGAAAATAGGCAACAAGAGGGCAAACGGAACAAAACGACAAAACAACATTCATGCATATGCAATACTTGAGTAAATCTAGTTGCTTGTCAAGTTTGATCCAAGGTTAAGCTTCTTCACACACTTTTCGGTGGTTATCTTAACCATGTTAGACAAGCGCTATATGCATTGCCACAAATTTAAACATGTCATATATTACAATGAATGCACGAGACAACACAAGCTCAATTTTTAGTGAAGTTACTAAAATCAAGAACATTGAGCTCATTCCGCAATCTACAAAATGTAGCCTCATCTAGCGGTTTAGTGAAGATATCCGCTAATTGATCTTCGGATCTTACACCTTCTAGAGATATATCATTTTTAGCCACATGATCTCTTAGAAAGTGATGGCGGATATCTATATGCTTGGTGCGAGAGTGTTGAACCAGATTATTTGCAAGTTTTACCGCACTTTCATTGTCGCACAAAAGAGGTACTTTCTCTAGAACTACTCCATAGTCTAGCAAAGTTTGTTTCATGTATAATATTTGTGCACAACAAGCACCCGCGGCAATGTATTCCGCTTCGGCGGTGGACAAAGCCACACTATTTTGTTTCTTGGAGGACCAAGACACAAGTGATCTTCCAAGCAAATGGCACCCTCCGGATGTGCTCTTTCTATCAACTTTGCATCCGGTGTAATCCGAATCGGAATAGCCAATTAATTCAAATAAAGCTCCTTTGGGATATCAAAGACCAATGCTTGGTGTGTGCTTAAGATACCTAAGGATTCTTTTTACGGCAATTAAATGAGTTTCCTTAGGACTAGCTTGAAATCTAGCACACATACACACACTAAACATGATGTCGGGCCTAGATGCGGTTAAATATAACAAGCTACCAATCATAGAACGGTAGAGAGTTTGATCAACCAGGTTACCTCCCTCATCTAGATCGAGATGTCCATTAGTAGACATTGGTGTCTTGATTGGCTTACATTCATCCATCTTGAATCTCTTGAGAAGATCTTTTGTATATTTCTCTTGGGAGATGAAGATCCCTTCTCTCATTTGCTTGACTTGAAAACCAAGAAAGAATGTAAGCTCTCCAATCATTGACATCTCAAACTCCTTTGACATCAATTCACCAAATTCTTTGCATGAATCTTCATTTGATGATCCAAAGATGATATCATCAACATATACTTGACAAATGAAGATATGCCCATCAAGCTTCTTGGTGAATAGTGTGGTGTCGACCTTCCCAATGGTGAAGCCCTTCTCAATGAGGAAGTCCCGAAGGCGCTCATACCAAGCTCTTGGGGCTTGCTTAAGCCCATATAGTGCCTTGGACAACCTATAAACATGATTAGGATATCTAGGGTCTTCAAACTCGGGAGGTTGATCAACATAGACTAGTTCATTTATAAAGCCATTTAAAAAAGCACTTTTCACATCCATTTGATATAGTTTTATTTCATGATGTGATGCATATGCAAGAAAGATACGAATGGCTTCTAATCTTGCAACCGGTGCAAAGGTCTCTCCAAAATCCAAACCTTCAACTTGAGAGAACCCCTTTGCAACTAGTCTTGCCTTGTTCCTCACAACAACACCTTGATCATCTTGCTTGTTGCGGAACACCCACTTCGTTCCAATAACTCTTGCACCTTTTGGTCGCTCTTCAAGAGTCCAAACTTCATTACGAGTGAAGTTGTTCAACTCTTCATGCATGGCATTGATCCAATCTGGATCTTTAAGAGCTTCTTCTACCTTGGTAGGCTCATAGCAAGAGACAAAAGAATGGTGAGCAATAAATGAAGTAAGTTTTTGAGATCGAGTCATCACACCCTTTGATGGACTCCCTATGATGAGATCTTGTGGATGATCTTGTAGGAGAGGTGTGTTTCTTCTATTGACCACTTGAGGAGGAGGTTGTGGAGCATCAACATCTTGTGCTTGTACCACCATTTGCTCATGGGAGATATGAGTATCTTCATTTTCTACTCTCCCATCTTTTTCACCATCATGTGGTACATTTGATGAAGATGGTTGGTCAATGACTTGTACATCATTTTCATCATCTTTTGGCTTGATGTCTCCCACCAGGATATTCTTCATAGCCTCAATCAATGGTTCATCACCTACATCATCAAGATTCTCATGTGCTCTTTGGGAGCCGTTAGATTCATCAAATTCCACATCATATGTTTCTTCAACCAAGCCGGTGGCATGATTAAATACTCTATATGCTTTGGACTTCAATGAGTAACCAACAAGAAAACCTATATCACAACGTCTTTGAAACTTCCCTAGGTGTTGCCGCTTCTTGTAGATGTAGCACTTGCAACCAAACACCCTAAAGAAGGAGCGTCGGCTTCTTCCCATTGAGCAACTCATACGGTGTCTTGACAAGGAATTTTTTGAAGAAATAGGCGGTTAGATGCATAACATGCGGTGTTGATTGCTTCCGCCCATAGAGCTTCGGGGTGTTGTACTCATCTAGCATTGTCCTTGCAAGGGTGATCAAAGTCCGATTCTTCCTCTCAACTACACCATTTTGTTGAGGAGTATAGGTTGCGAAGACTTCATGTTTGATTCCAACTGCATCACAATAGGATTCAATATTTGTGTTGTCAAACTCTTTGCCATTGTCACTTCTTATCTTCTTGAGCTTCACTTCAAATTCATTTTGAGCTCTCTTGGCGAACTTCTTGAAACAAGATGCAACTTCGGATTTGTCATGAAGGAAGAACACCCATGTATACCTTGAATAGTCATCCACAATCACAAGACAATAGAGATTTCCTCCCAAACTCTTATATGTTGTTGGTCCAAATAAATCCATGTGTAGGAGTTCTAGCACTCTTGTGGTTGACATGAAAGCTTTGGTTGGATGAGTGTTTGCAACTTGCTTGCCGGCTTGACATGCACTACAAAGCTTGTCCTTCTCAAACTTCACATCCTTCAACCCTCTCACCAAATCATTCTTCATAAGCTTCTTGAGTGAGCTCATCCCAACATGAGCAAGTCTTCTATGCCATAGCCACCCAAGTGTTGTTTTGGTGAATAGGCAAGTCTTCAAGTTTGCATCTTCGGAGGTGAAGTCAACTAGATATAAGTTGTTGTATCTAAATCCATTGAATATCACTTGCTTGGCATCTACTTTGGATACAACAACCTCCTTCTCGGTGAATAAGCATTGAAAACCAAGATCACACAATTACCCGACGGATAGCAAGTTGAAACTCAATGAGGCAACATAGAGCACATTGGAGATGGAATGATCATTTGATATTGCCACTTTGCCCAATCCTTTAACCTTGCCCTTTGAATTATCTCCAAATGTTATTTTCTCTTGTCCATCTACCTCTTCATCTAGTGAGGTGAACATACGAGGATCACCGGTCATATGTTGAGTACAACCACTATCAATAACCCAATGACTTCCACCGGTCTTGTAGTTCACCTACACACAAGAGATTCAAGCTTTAGGGATCCAAACTTGTTGAGGGCCCTTCACCTTCTCAACAAGTGACTTAGCCACCCAAATCTTCTTAGGCCTACTCTTGTTGGGGGTCCTAAGAACATGACTTTCATCTTTCCACTAGAATCTTTTCTAAGCATGTAGTGAGCATTGAAAGCAAAGGGTCTAGCATGCTTGGGCAAGGGTTGTGGTGGTGGAGTTTGACACTCATGAGCAAAGTGGCCTTCTTGTCCACACTCAAAACATCTCTTTGGCTTTAGCTTTGGCTTTGATTGTTGGTGTTGAGCTTGAGCCTTCTTCTTCTCTACACTTGCCATATATCCAATGCCACTTCTATCCATCTTCATGACGGTATTCATGAGTAGCTCACTTTGGAGATGCTTGCCTCTAGCAAACTTGCTCAATCCCACCTTGAGATGCTCTTTCTCCATCTTGAGCTTCTTGTTCTCTTCCTTGAGAATATCATTGTTCTTCTCTTCCTTGAGTTTCTTGTTTTCTTTTTTAGCTTCTCATTCTCAAGGATCAAATCTTTGTCATGATCAAGAGTTTCTATCACAATGGTGTTGTGACTTTTCATCTCTTCAAGATCTTTCATGAGCTTCTCATTGTCACTCTTGAGCTTGACATACTCATCATAGTCATTGCACTCAACCACTTGCTTGCCTTTGCTACTAGATCCATGCTCAATGCTCTCATCAATTAAATCAACACATGAGGTAGCTATATCAATCTTAACAACATGGTTAGTAGCAACATGTGGCTCATTTGATAAGAATTCTTGTGCAATAACAAGGGTATCGTAATTGATCTTTAGAGTTGTATATTCATCTTTTAGCTTGTTGTGACTAGTGATAAGCTCATTGTGCACCCACTCAAGTTTATCATGTTTATCTTTAAGCTCTTTCTTAGAAGATTTGAGCTCCTTGAGTTTGGATGATATAGAATCATTTGTTTCTTTGAGCTCATCATTAGTCTTTTCTAATGTATCACACTTAGCTAAGAGTGAATCATTTTTAGCATCAAGTTTTTCATTTGTAGCTCTACTCTTTCTAATGATCTTAGTGTATTTTCTTAATATTTTGACAAGATCATCATATGTGGGTGAATCATCATCGCTATCGCTATCATCATCACTAGCTTGCTCATCATCACTACTATCATCACTTTTAGTTACCTTGCGTTCACCCTTGGCCATAAGGCATAGGTGTGTAGAGGATGATAGCGATGGTGGTGGTGAGGATGCAAGATCAATAGCAATGGCGGCCACCTTCTCATTGTCACTCTCATCATCGGATGATCCACTTGATGAATCAATGTCCATGAGCCAATCACCGACAATATAGGCCTTGCCACTCTTCTTCTTATAGAAGTCTCTCTTTTTGCCATCTCTCTTCTTGCATGGCTTGTTCTTTTTCTTTTCATCTTCATCACTTGAATCATCTTTCTTGCCCTTGTTCTTGAACTTGTCTTTCTTGGGCTTTGTGCATTGATGAGCTAGGTGGCCAAGTTCACCACAATTGTAGCAATCCATCTCGGAGATTGGCTTTCTTCTTGAGCTAGTGAAGAACTTCTTCTTCTTGCCGTCAAACTTGATGCCACTCTTGTTTAGCTTTTTTAGCATCTTGGCGGTCTTCTTCACCATGAGAGCAAGACTTTCTTCATCATCTTCATCACTTGAGCTCTCATACTCAAGTCTTGCCTTGCCTTTATCTTGGCTAGCTTTGAATGCTAAGTCCTTCTCTTTCTTCTTTGTAGAGGATGAGCCATCTTGTGGCGTGATGTGCATGTACATCTCATGAGCATTGATCTTTCCCAAGATTTGTGTCAGTGTAGCGGCAGAAAGATCACCTTGATGTAGCACGGTCACAATGTGCCCATATTTGTCAATGGGGAGGACACTCAAGATCTTTCTCACAACGTCGGATGGTGACATTTGAGTAAGTCCAAGCCCATTGACTTCCTCTACAAGAACATTTAAACGAGAATACATTTCATTAGCACTTTCTTTGGGAAGCATCTCAAAAGAATTTAGCTTTTTAATCACAAGATGATAGCGTTCCTCACGCTCACTCTTGGTTCCCTCATGGAGCGCACAAACATCCGACCATAGAGCATGGGCGTCTTTGTGGTTCCTTACACGATTGAACACATCTTTGCAAAGGCCTCTAAAGATGGTGTTGCGAGCCTTTGCATTCAATTTTTCATAGTTTACTTCATCGCCTTGGAGTTGTGCGGCATTCTTAGGTGTTGGGAACCCTTGAGAGGCGGCTCTAAGAATTCCAACATCTAGAGCTTCTAGGTAAGCCTCCATGCGAATTTTCCAATATGGAAAATCATCCCCCTCGAAGATAGGAGGAGGTCCATCCCCGTGAGACATCTTGCTCTAAGCGGTTAGGCTTAAAAACGTGAGCACGAGGCTCCAATACCAATTGAAAGGATCAAGATGCCCAAGAGGGGGGGTGAATTGGGCTAATTCTAAATTTTCTTGCAATAATCAAATCCTACTGATAGCCCAATTAACCCCTTGTGCCTAGACAAAGTGTTTCTATCAAATCAACGCACAAAAGACTTGCAACCTATGTTCCAAACTTACTCTAGCATAGCAATTCTATGAATGTAAAGACGAGTATTGAATTGCTCAAAGTAAATACTTAAAGTAAATGCTCAAAGTAAATGGAGAGAGGAACGCGACGATGTTTTGCCGAGGTATCTGGAGAGTCGCCACTCTCCACTAGTCCTCGTTGTTGAGCACACCAAACCACAAGGGTGTAGCTCCCCCTTGATCCGCAGAAGCAAGGATCAAGTGTCTCACTGGTTGATTCTTCGACACTGAAGAAAGCGTGGCGAATCACCCAAAACCGCTCACAACTTGAGTTGGGTCACCCACAAGCTCATTTGGTGATCACCAAGCTCCCAATCACCATCAAGCCATCTAGGTGATGGCGATCACCAAGAGTAACAAGCACGAACTCTCACTTGACCACGCATGAAGCCTAATGAGAAGATGGATGCACACTTGTCTACTCTTGATTCACTAATGAGGTTTCACTCTTGGATTCTCAAATCACAAACACCTCACTAGGACCTTGCTCTTCTTGGCACTCACAAACGTGCTTTCTCACTGTTGAATGAGCAAAAGTGACTCCACACTCGAGTGGAGCTTCTATTTATAAGGCGACTGAAAAACGAACCGTTATGAGCTTCTGCGGGATGACCGGGACGCTCCGATCATATTGACCGGACACTCCGTATTCAGTTCAACCATCCTCATGCAGATTTCCAAGTGATGACCGGACATAGCCACAAACATAGATAAGGTCCGGAAGATCGACCGGACGCGTCGATTTCTTGGATGCTTATCAGAATCAACATCGAACGTTGGATACTCGTGGTCCGGCCACCATTGATAGGACGAGTTCGGTCACACTTTTGGTGAGTCTGGACCCTTATTCGAGTCGACCGACTGGCCCATGACCTGTCCGGTCACACGACCTTTCAGCGTCCGGTCACTCAGACATATTCTCCTCATCAAATGAACAATGGACTCTGCAATAGTGGTAAGACTAAGGTAACGAAATCGTCCGGCCAAGATTTGACCCTCCATTCACTTCCAACTCTCGATCATATGAGAATGAAGTTTGCTCCAAAGGATCTTAGGCATTCATAGGAGCTACCTAGAGCTAGTTTTAACAAGTGTGCACCACACCTAACTCACTAGAGACTCAACTAGGTCAAGCTACCCGTTCATACAAGATGTACCCCCCCCTTCATGGTACCATACAAAGGAAAACAAAGTCCTAAACTACTCTAAGTGTCTCTCCAACTTCAATTGACACTTAGAACTAGTTATCCTTAACCTTGTCGTCCATCCTTTGAAAACCGAAACGATTTCTATCGTGGGGGCATGACAACCTCAATTGCCCAATCGATCTCCATTACCATGACCTAACTTAATTGCCTCTGCAAAACACACGTTAGTCATAGTAATCTTGTATTGACATTAATCACCAAAATCCACTTAGGGGCCTAGATGCTTTCAAGGTGGTCCCTGGTACCTCTGCTGGAAGCCATGCTGAGGGTTGGTGCGTGGACGAGTATTACTCCCGGAGGCCTGTCCCTGAAGCCTCCTCTTCTTAGCCTACACCTCTTTGCGCTTATTGTCAATAACAATAGCACGATTCACCAATGCCTAGAAATTGGGGTATGTATTGGACATAAGCTGGAGTTACAAACCATCATACAAACCCTTGAGAAAGCGGCATTGCTTACCAGCATCATCAGCCACCTCATTCAGAGCGTAACACGACAACTGAGTGAATTTGTCATGATACTTAGCCACAAACATAGATCCCTATTTCAAAGCCCTGAATTCCTACTACTTCAGCTCTATCAATCCTTCAGGTATGTGGTAGGATCTGAAATTCTCTCAAAATTCCTGCCAGGTGACAAAAGGAGCATTAGTGGGATGTCCATACTCAAATGCCTCCCACCAGTCTTGAGCTTCTCCCTGAAGTTGTCCTGACGTGTACAACACCTTCTGCTGATCGTCGTACTGCGCTATGTTGAGTTGATTTTCCACTACACGAAGCCAATCATCTGCTTCTAGTGGATCAGTGGCATGAGAAAACACCAGGGGGCGGCCCTTCAAGAATTCACCACGCTTATCCTGTGGTGCTCTACCAATTGCTTGATTCTACACCAGAGCTTGCATAAGCTATGTCTGCACTTCCAGAAGCTGCTCAATAGTAGGTGGCGGTGGTGGTGGTGGATGTGGGGGAACACCTCCATGACCTCGGCCTCTTCCTCTTCCAGACATCTGACATCCAACACAAATATTCAAAATTTAGAGATTTTCAAGTTATATACACTTATAGAGATATAGAATACATTCTGAAAAATTTCTGGACGAGTTCCAACATCAGCAGCTTGGTAAAACAGCCATATCTCAAGTTCCAAATATCCAAAAGAGACATACTTTACATGGTTGGAAATATTAAGAAATTATCTACAACTTTTATTCAGACCACAAGCCCAGATTATGTCGTTAGGTTACTCAAAAACAGGACACAACCGAATCTGTTGTAGATTCCAGACTGCACAGAAACTTCAACTTGAAACAGCTATATCTCTCAAACCAGATAGATACTTAAGTCTAGTTATTCCCATAAAAATTTTATAATTTTTGGTCAAGTAGATTTTGAGTGGCATTGATATAAGGGCAGACTGCTCCGAAAAATAGATCTGAGAGAACAAGATGTACCAAACCCAACTATTTATTTATTGACTCAAACTTTAATATTCTTAACTGTGGAACTTGCGGACATGCCGACAAAGTTCCAGCACTCGTTACAAAAATACAACTCACACATAAACATAATAATAAATCAACTAGGCACACCAAAGTTCACACCACACTACTAGACTCGACTTTACCCGTGCTACTAACGTCTTATTACATAGAAAGGAACTCCAACACCTATGGGTGAGGTTTATGGGGAAGCTTCTCATAAATCCTTGGTAGGCTGAGGCACCCCCTTTGGTCATCTATCACTTGTTGGTACCTCTTAAGAGTCTCCTGCTATGCCTTCAACTGATCTTCTAGTCGCCGAACCTTCCCTACTAGCTCATAGCCAAAGTGTACCATCACTTGAGTAGTTGGATCTGTGCCCTGAGGGTCCATCATTTCCCACTCCAATTCAGGGTGTTGGCGAGGGAGGAATTGATATTGGTCCTCCTTCATATCCTCAAAACGGCGGCCATGGAGACCCATGCAGGCTTCAGCGGCTGCATCTTCTATGCCATCTTCCATGGTGGCACGACGAGCATGATGCGAATAGCTTGCGTCCAGCTGATATGCTTCCTTCTCTTCACCCCTGATAGAGATGCATGCCCTAGTCCTCCAATAAGTGCCCTCTAGAGGGTGTGTATGTTCTTTGCAGACATACTCCACAGCTACGTCTCAATTAGCATAGTAGGTCTAAAGAATCCCCACAAGTCGGTCAAAACAGAGGATTCACACCCGACTTGTACCAGATCTTTGTAGTCCATCCCATGGTAGGGGTAGGCTGATCTTCTTGAATGGTGTCCTCATCATCATCATCATCATCAGATAATACAACGGTCTCCACTTCTTTGGGTTCTTCTTCTTCGGGCTCTTCCTAGAATGGCTCAGGCATAGGTGTAGGTGCTGGCGAGTCAACTTCTTGCTCCTGGGGTTCCTCCTCCTCACGTGGCTCCATGGACTCATACAAGCCAAAGGTCGAATGGAGAAGGGTCCACAAGTGACACGCAAGCCGTCAAGTCCCACAGGTCAGATGGAGATGGAGAAAGGTCCCATAGGTACACATGATACGCAAGCCGTCGGGTCCCACAGGGGTCCCATAGGTCGGATGGATAAGGGTCCCATAGGTACACATTAGATGGAGAAAGGACCGAGTGAAGACTTTTATGATGAATTGCCAACGTCACAGATGAGTAACTGCAGGTCCCACATGTACACATCGGATGGAGAAAGGACCATGTGGAGATTTATGACAGAGTGCCATTCATTATAGATTGAATATTGTTCGTCACAGATGTGTAATTAGTTCAATGACGAAGCCCTGATCGTCATAGTTCTAAATAAGATCGTCACATATGAACAAGAACAGTCGCGCAAGTAATCTATCATGAAACCATATGCTATTCTATGATTTTTTTTGTGACGATATTCGATTTCGTCATAGATAAGGGAGTTCGAGGATTGTCACCGATGATCTATGATGAAACCAAAAAATTCATCATAAAAAGCATTTTTATGACAATTTTGGATTCATCATTAAGATTTTCGTTATAGAAGCAGATATTTCTAGTAGTGCATCTGCTCATCTAAGAGTCTAGCTTGGATCTTTAAAGAGTCTGAATGGGGCGACGGTATTATAGTATCCACATATGCGAGAAGTGTGTTTCTTAATGGTTTTATGCACTGGATCGAGTTCTCCTAGATCGTTGCGGTTGATATGGATAGAAAGACATGGATGAAAATACAAAAGCCACATGGTGATGCAATCTCCATCCATGAAGCCCAGGGTTAGTTGTGTTTATGTACTGCTGATATTTACACTATGACTTAGCTTTCAATCTGGATCCTTAAAGACTATGGTAGTAGTAGATGGACATTGAAGCATACGGTGACCACACTAGAGATATTTGGACAAAACAATATTGAATTTGGTTACAAGGTTTATGATGCGTAGTATAGAGTGATTGCAATTCACCTTGAATGGAATTTGATTTTCCTTGTTGGGGAGGACAGAACACAGCTTGCATATGACATGAACCACAGAAAAGTTCATGTCCTCCCTACATGGGTCATCCGCTATCCTAAACCTACCTGGAGTCTATGTATCAATGGACCTCACTATCTTCCTTATGTCTCCTTGTTCATGTAGTCATTAGCAGAGCAGTAAAGGTGCATTTGTTGTATTTTGTTTGTTCAGGTAGGTAGTTGTTTTGATTCTATATATAGGCCAATTTGGGCTTGGTAACTAAAGGAATGGTGTGTTCAATATCATTAAATTGGTTGCTTTGTGCAGGTTGAGTCTGAGTACTTTTGAACAATTTTCCTGCATTGGCTAAGGGAGGAAGAACAGGGGTTCCATGGTGCATTGGCTACCAATCCAAAGGATGCACTAATTATATTCATTTTTTCCTAGCAAGCAGGAGTGCCACATAGCAGGAGCACAGCTACGGTTTATGTGAGTCTGTAGAGATCAATACCTTTAGGTTGCAATCTATGTACCGCTTGTGTTAGGACATTAGTTGAGAAACAAATTATGGTAAGCGTCCATTGTTATTGTAAGAACATGGTTTATGGATGCAATGATTATATCTGTATGCTTTGTGTTTAGTAAGCTATTAAAGGTCATTTATTGTTTTGTTATCACCCCCGCCATTGGTGGTGCAAACATCCAACACTGTCGCTATACGTATTATGAGGCAGGGATACAAGTGTATCACCATCGAATTGTTTAGTAACCCAACACCGACTAAACGATTATCAAAGGTGGATCGTGGTGCAAGGCGAAGGTTACCATGACCTTTGTACTGACGGTTCATACGCTGAAGTGACGGTGATGTTTATCTCTACAGATGCCTCGGTGGTCGAAGCGACAGCGAACCTGCATCGTAGACAGTCAGGTCGAAGTACAAGGTGACAGTGTCGTGACCACTACACAGGCAGTTGATGTGCCCACATGACAGTGATGATAGCCTCCACCATAGGCGGATCATTTGCCAATGCGGTGATGTTAATGTATACCCACATAGATGGGTCATGCTCTAATGCGATAAAAGTAAGGACCTTATCATGGATGGATCATAAGCTAATATGTCAGTGTGAGTGTACACCATAGACGGTCTCAAATAGCAATGGTGTGGCCTATGACCATCACTGCCGACAGCTTACTGCCGAGGCCGACATATGGCTACGATGGGGGCTATGACGTGGTTGTAAAAGGTCTGAGTGTAGTAGTGATACCATGGTGTGGGCATGCGGCGACATACTCTTGCATTCGTTCCCAGGCTTCAGGAATCAACTCATCAGCTTGCTGTTGAAAGCTAGAGATTTTTTTGCGAAGAGCATTGGTCTTACCCATCGGGAAGAACTTAACTAGAAAAACGTTGGAACACTTGTCCCATGTATCTACAGCGTTGCGGTTTGAGTAGAACCATTGTTTTGCTTTTCCCAACAAAGAGAAAGGGAAGAGACAAAGATGTATGGCCTCTTGTGTCACTCCCTTAATGGTAAAGGTGCTATAGATTTCCAAAAAGCGTTAGAGATGCGCATTAGCATCCTCATAGGCTTTACCACAGAAAGGACTAGCTTGCACCATCATGATCAATGCTGGCTTAAGCTCAAAGTGAGTGTCCGCATTGATGATGTCGGGACCTATGGCTATGTTAGCAGCCAAAGGGGCAGAAAACTCACGGATGGTCCTGTTGGCCATAACCATGCTAGGAAGACAAAAGGTAACTAAAAGAATGTAAAAGAAAAAGAACGAAAGCTAAAAACCTAGCTAGTAGAACCTAGTGACAGATTGGTAACATGCACCAGTTGCCTTCCCTGGCAGCGACGCCAGAAATGCTTGTTGATGGTTCATATGTGTGTATATAGGAAAGGAGATTTTGCAAGCACACAGAACTATCATGTAGTACTTTGCTTGGTGAGAACCAAGTGTTGAATTTATATTTTCCCAAAGGAAGGCGAATGGGCATGTTTGGGAACTATTGTTCGGTATGCTAGGTAGGTGGGTTTAGCAACACGGGGTTGATAGATGATGGAAAAGAAAAGATAAAAGGGTTGATCACACAAACGGTGGTAGCTATAAGTGTAGTGTAGCTAAGTGTAAGAGATAGAGCTAGTAATCTTAAGCAACAAAGGTAAATTAATGATAGTAAGAATGTCCTTAGTACGAGCGGCGTATTTGCCCTAAATTCAATCAGGCACAAAGCACAATGAGCCCTATGTTTTAATAACTAGACCCAACGTGGTGGAATATAGAAAAAGGATGGGGCTATCACCACCTACCAACTACCACAATTTATCTAGGGATCTAGCCGTATCTACAGGCAAGATATAGCCTAAGCACCATGCTTAATCTATAAACTCGTTGTTTTGATCCGAGCTCTGGTGAAATAAGATTGAAACACCCTAACCAGACGGTAGAACAAGTACTAACGATGAGCGGACTAAACACTAAGATAACTATGATTCTAATGCTAGAGAACAAGCACCTAAGCTCACTAATGATAAACAAAAGAGCAAGACAGAACTTGAACTAAGCAAAGCTATATTACATAATAAAGTACTTGATAAAGTAAAGTACTAACTAAAGTAAATGCTAAAAGAAAGATTACAAAGGAGCTATACTAGACCAGAAGACTCTTTTGGACTCCGAGGTAAGCTCGCTCTACTCTATCACAACTAGCTAGCTACTACTTCTAAAGCTACCACTCCGGAGAGCTTCTAGAGAGCTTGGAATGCTTTGAATGCTTGAGTGATGATCTCCACCAAGCACCACAGCCCCTTTTATAGTGTGTAGAGGGCATGGGGGTACTTGTAGGCGAAGGAGAGGCGGTGGAGAGGCAGGGGTGTCGGCCGACCGTCCCCTGCACCGCCTTGCCATCCAACGGTGATGAGGAGCTCCAAGATGGTGGTTGCATGGTAGGTAAGTCGGTTCTTCAGCTTCTAAGGTGATTTGGAGGTTAGTTTGGCCCCTCCAAGTGGATGACAGTGGGCCCATGGATCCATGGCAGCTCCACCTCATCCCTTGGATCAAACCGACTTGAATCAAGGGTGGAGAAGCAGTGTGGAGGCTATCCCACGGATCAGTGACATGGCAGGAGGGTGGGGACCGTTGGTCAAGGCCAAATGGCATCGGGCGACATGGCCCTATGGGCCCATGGCTAAAAGGTAATAATCTGGCTAGAGGGGGGTGAATAGCCTATTTAAAAAATCTACAAACCAACTAGAGCAATTTGATTAGTATAATAAATAGCGAAATGCAAACTTGCTCTAGCTCTACAAGGGTTGCAAGCCACCTATCCAACAATTCTAGTTACTATGATCACTAGACACTCAATTTGCTAAGTCACTACTCACTAAGAGCTCTCACACTTGCTACACTAAAGAGCTACACTAGATGAACTCAAAACAACAAAGCAAGCTCTCAATTCTAACTACACTAAAGAGCTTGCTACAACTAGTTTGCAAGAATATAAATGAGTGAGTAGGGTGATTATACCGCCGTGTAGAGGAGTGAACCAATCACAAGATGAACACTAAATCAATCACTGGGAGAATATCAAAGGGCAAGAGACAACCAATTTTTTCTAAGGTTTGTGTGCTTGCCAACACGCTACATCTCCGTTGTGTCAACCAACACTTGGTGGTTCGACGGCTAAGAGGTGTTGCACGAACCTCGTCCACACAATTGGACACCGCAAGAACCTACCCACAAGTGAGGTAACTCAATGACATGGACAATCCACTAGGGTTACCTTTCAGTGCTCCACCGGGGAAGGTATAAGTCCCCTCACAATCACCGGGAGATGGCCACGAACAATCACCAACTCATGCCAATCCTCCTCTGTTGCACCAAGCCGTCTAGGTGGTGGCAACCACCATGAGCAACAAGTGAATCCTGCAGCGAAACACGAATACCAAGTGCCTCTAGATGCAATCACTCAAGCAATGCACTTGGATTCTCTCCCAATCTCACAAAGATGATGAATCAATGATGGAGATGAGTGGGAGGGCTTTGGCTAAGCTCACAAGATTACTATGTTAATGCAAATGACCAAGAGGGTGAGCTTGAGCTGGCCATGAGGCTTAAATAGAGAGCCCCCACGAATAGAGCCGTTGGCTCTCTGTTCTCTGAAAACTCAGGGCGACTGGATGCACCGGTTACATCGACTAGACACTAGACCCCAGCGTCCGGTCGCGCGATGCATGCCACGTGGCACCTGCTTCAAATGCTGATCGCCCGATCTCAACGGTCATCAGTACATTTAAGTTGTGACTGGACGCGATACTTCGAAGTGACCGGACGCAAGACCTCAGCATCTGGTCATTTCCAGTAAGGTTCCATTCGCTACTGGACGTGTCCGGTTGATAACGACCGGACGTAGGACCCCAGCGTCCGGTCACTTCCAATAAGCATCTAGAGACAATTTTTCCTGATCGGACGCGTCCGATTACACCTGATTGGACTCACCCAGCGTCCGGTCAGTCACCCTCTTCTCTGTGCACTGCCACGTCAGGAGAACCGAATGCACCCCGTCAGCGTCTGGTCACGAAGTGACCCAGCATCCGGTCGAAGACCGACACCAGTGTCTTCACTGGTTCCACTGATCGGACGCTCTGATCCAGTTGAGGCCAGCGTCCGGTGCACTCTGTGAAAATCTGTCTTTTCTGTATAGGGCGCCGGTGGCACCGTCGGACTGTCCACACTCTATGGGCAAACACTCCGCTGGTTAAGGTTCTTACCCTTGCTCCCAAGTGCTAAACACAATGTGTATCACCTTTGTGCATGTGTGTTAGCATATTTTCACAAACATTTTCAAGGGTGTTAGCACTCCACTAGATCCTAAATGCATATGCAATGAGTTAGAGCATCTAGTGGCACTTTGATAACCGTATTTCGATACGAGTTTCACCCCTCTTAATAGTACGGCTATCGATCCTAAATGTGATCACACTCTCTAAGTGTCTCGATCACTAAATCGAAAAGCTCCTATCAGTTTCACCTTTGCCTTGAGCTTTTTGTTTTTCTTTCCTCTTTTCCAAGTCCAAGCATATGATCATCACCATGCCATCACCATCATCATCATGTCATGATCTTCATTTGCTTCACCACTTGGAATGTGCCACCTATCTCATAATCACTTTGATAAACTAGGTTAACACTTAAGGTTTCATCAATTTACCAAAACCAAACTAGAGCTTTCAATCTCCCCCTTTTTGGTAATTGATGACAACCCCTTCACAAATATATGAATTGAAGTTTAATTGAATCCATGTTACATGCCCAAGCATATTTGCCATGTGTAAAAGAATATGGACAAGTTTCATAAACTCCAAATGGTAGCAATTGCTCCCCCTACATATGTGCTAAGAGTTTGGATTGTAGCTTGCACATATGCTTAGATAGAAAATATAGGAGACAATTTTTACCAAATGATGCTAAGGTATAAGAGATGGACCTTTAAAGCGTGATACCAATCGGAGTGCACCAATATACCATCCTTAGCACTATTAGTAACTAGACATACACAAAAACTAGAATACCCCATGAGATCAACACTAGAAGTGAGGATCTAGTTATCATAATGTGAGCATGAGTCTAGTTACTTAACCTATGCATGCTAGTTTTTTATTTCATCATTCAAACCTACAACTAGCATACACCACACAAGCATAGATATTAAAATTTAAAACTTGTGCCATGCAAGCAAAAATATGAAATGCAACATACAAGTTTATGAGCTTGCTCCCCCTACTTGTGTAATTTTTATTGATCCCCTTACAATGTCATTTCATTTGTTTGCTCCCCTATCTTACTATATTTGTGAATTTCTCTCCCCCTTTGTCAACAATTAGCACAAAAAGCGAGCTCAAATTTTAGATAGGTTGGGGTGAAACCATGTGAAATGAGGATCATTTTCCCAATTTGGTTCAATCTAGATCACTCGCAAAAGATATTTAACTTGGTTTGATCCAAGGACAAGCTTCTTCACACCTCAAATAAGGATTATCTTGTACCATGTTGAGTTAAACACTTATAGCTTATTTTCTATATCAAACACTAGGTTTACAAGCCCACAAACTTATCATATGTTACCACTAGATCATTTCAAGCATACAAGCAATAGTGGTATCATACAAGCATCAAATTCATTTGATTTTCATGAATGAGCCTAGGAAATGATAGGAATGACTAGATGCACTAAACAAGTCCTTAGCAATGGATGGATGACATGTCAATCAATTTTACCTTGTTTTGCTCGAAGGAGAGGCATGTCATATAATGGGGGTGCATCAACACATATTGGAGAAGTCAAGTATGTTCAATTCATTCCTTAACTTGCAAAACCTCTTCTCATCAAGTGGCTTGGTGAAGATATCGGCAAGTTAATCTTCGGTGCCTACACTCTCAATGCAAATGTCCCTTTTTTGTTGATGATCTCTTATGAAGTGATGGTGGACATTAATGTGTTTTGTTCTTACATGTTGAACCGGGTTGTTTGTTAACTTGATTGCACTTTCATTGTCATATAGCAATGGCACTTTCTTGAACTCGATTCCAAAGTCACTCAAAGTAGCCTTCATCTAAAGTAATTGAGCACAACAACTACCGGTAGATATGTATTCGGCTTCGACGGTTGATAATGCAACACCATTTTATTTCTTTGATGATCATGAAATAAGTGATCTTCCCAACAATTGACATGTACCCGATGTGCTCTTCCTTTCAACCTTGCATCCCGCATAGTCCGAGTCGAAGTAACCAACTAGCTCAAACTTTGCTCCTTTGGGATACCACAAACCAATATTTTGTGTATGCTTCAAGTACCTCAATATTCTTTTTGTTGCCTTCAAATGACTTTCTCTTGGTGAGGCTTAAAATCTTGCACACATGCATACAATAAACATGACATCCGGCCTTGATGCGGTCACATAGAGTAGGCTTCCAATCATAGACCGATACATCTTTTGATCCACTATGTTGCCACTAGCATCACTATCCAAGCTTTCATTTGTCCCCATTGGTGTACTAATAGCTTTACCATCATCCATTCCAAACTTATTGAGCATGTCTTTGATGTACTTGCCTTGACTCACAAATGTGCCATTCTTCAATTGCTTGATTTGAAGACCAAGAAAGTAACTAAGCTCTCCAATCATGGACATCTCAAACTCACTTGCCATCATCTTGCCAAACTCCTCACAAAAATCTTGATTGGTTGACCCAAATATGATATCATCAACATAGATTTGCAATACAAACAAATCATTTCCAAGCTTCTTGGTGAAGAGAGTGGTGTCAACCTTTCCCATCTTGAATCCCTTAGAGAGTAGGAAATCCATCAATCTCTCATACCATGCTCTTGGTGCTTGTTTCAATCCATACAAAGTCTTTCTCAACTTGTAAACATGGTTGGGTTTCTTTTCATCTTCAAAACCAAGAGATTGCTCAACATACACAAGCTCATTGATGTACCCATTGAGAAATGCACTCTTCACATCCATTTGGTACAACTTGATGTTGTGGGCACAAGCATAGGCTAGTAAGATTCTAATTGCTTCTAATCTAGCAACCGGGGCATATGTTTCTCCAAAGTCAAGACCTTCAATTTGTGTATAGCCTTGTGCTACCAATCTTGCTTTGTTTCTTACTACTATCCCATCTTGATCTTACTTGTTTCTAAAGACCCATTTGGTTCCAATTACATTATGATCCATAGGTCTCTCAACTAACTCCCATACTTGATTTCTTGTGAAGTTGTTTAGCTCTTCATGCATAGCATTGACCCAATCAACATTCTTCAAAGCTTCATCTATCTTCTTAGGTTCAATGGATGACACAAATGAGAAATGTTCATAAAATGATGCCAATTTAGATCTTGTTTGTACACCTCTTGAAATATCACCAATTATAGAGTCCAATGATGATCTCTTGCAACATTGGTTGGTTGGAGCACTTGCATTTGATTGCTTGCATTTGATTGATCATTTAGTTGAGATAATGAACTAGCCACTTGTTGTTGATCTTGCACTTTGTCAACACTAGCACTTGCTTGACTTTGATCTTGAGAACCACTAGCTTGTACATTTGAGTTAGAGAGCACTTGATTCTTGTCATCTTCAACATCAATCACCTCTATGATCTTATATCACCAATGTCCATGTTCTTTATTGCATTGACTAATTGAGTGCCTCTCACATCATCTAGATTCTCATCTTCCTCTTGGGAACCATTTGTTTCATCAAATTCCACATCATGAACCTCCTCAAGAGTACCACTAGCCAAATTCCAAACTCTATATGCCTTGCTAGTAGTGGAGTAACCAACCAAGAAACCTTCATCACATTTCTTTTCAAACTTGCTCAATCTAGTGCCTTTCTTCAATACGTAGCATTTACAATCAAAAACCCAAAAGTATGTTATGTTGGGTTTTTTTCCATTCAATAGCTCACAAGGTGTCTTCTCCATCATGGGGTGACAATAGAGTGGGTTGCTATAATAGTAAGCCATGTTGATTGCTTCGGCCCAAAATGAATGACTCACATTGTACTCACTCAACATTGATCTTGCCATGTCAATCAAGGTTCTATTCTTTCTTTCAACAAGGCCATTTGATTGTGGAGTATACTTGACCGAAAATTGATGCCTAATTCCAAACTCATCACACAAATCATCCACTCTTGTGTTCTTGAACTCACTTCCATTGTCACTTCTCACTTTCATGATGGTTGTTTCAAACTCATTATGAATTCTCTTGATGAATGTCTTGAAGGTTGCAAACACATCACTCTTGTCAACAAGAAACAACACCCATGTGTATCTAGTGAAATTATCCACAATCACAAATCCGTATTTGTTTCCACCAATGCTAGTGTATGTGGTTGGTCCAAACAAGTCCATGTGCATCAACTCAAATGCCTTAGATGTGCTCATCATGCTCTTCTTAGGATGTGTGTTACCAACTTGCTTTCCGGCTTAACATGCACTACATAGCTTATCCTTCTCAAATGCGATATCTTTCAAGCCTCTAACAAAGTCATGCTTGATCAACTTGTTCAATTGTTTCATTCCAATATGACCAAGCCTTCTATGCCACAACCAACCCAAGCTAGACTTAGTGAGCAAACATGTTGACAATTGAGCTTCTCTAGCATTGAAATCAACCAAGTATAGATTCTCATATCTAAATCCTTTGAATATCAAGTTAGAGCCATCTACACTTATGATCTCTACATCATCCACACCAAATATGCACTTAAAACCAAGATCACACAATTGAGCTACCGATAATAGGTTGAAGTTCAAGCTCTCTACTAGCAGCACATTAGAAATGCTCAAGTCATTGGATATTGCAATCTTACCAAGCCCTTTGACCTTGCCTTTGCCATTGTCACCAAATGTGATACTATCAATTCCATTGCTTTTATTTTCATTGATTGAATTAAACATTCTTGGATCACTGGTCATGTATTGTGTGCATCCACTATCAAGCACCCAATGCCTTCTTCTAGCTTTATAATTGACCTACAAAAGAAGATCAATTCTTTTTAGGTACCTAAACTTGCTTGAGTCCTTAAAGGTTAGTTACCAAGGTCTTTGGTACCCAAATGGCCTTCTTCTTTGGGCCCACAATTGGTGTACTAATGAACTTAGCCTTCATACCATTGGCACCCTTAACAAGCATGTAACAAGAATCAAATTTAATTGAGGATACATTAGGTAGCTTGTTCTTATTAATCTTGCAATATTGCTCTATATGCCCAACTTGCTTGCATCTATTGCAAAACCGACCATTGCCCTTCACAAAGCTAGCTTTGGGAGTGACAAAGGTCGCCTTGCCTTTCTTGGTGGTATATCCTAATACCTCTTTGTTGAGAGAAAACCTTTGGCTGCCCAAGCACTTTAGCAAGTGGGCATCTCCACCATAGGCATTGCCTAAGGCACGAGTGAGCTCATTCACCTCCTTCTTGAGGGTCTCATTTTCCACCATTAGTGAGGCATCATAAGTGAAACCATCACTCAAAGGTGAAGTAGAAGTAGAAGTGCTACAAGAAGGGTTAGTGGGAGCAACAACAATGGGCTTATAAAAAGATTCATCAATAATATCACATGTTAGTCCCACATCACAAGACACAATCACTTGCTCCTTCTTGGCTTCCTCCTTCTTGACTTGCTCGATGAGAGAAGAGTGAGCCTTTTCAAGCTTAGAGTGAGCTTTGCCAAGCTTAGAGTGGACTTCTAATTGCCTCTCATTAGTGGCTTTTAGCTCATCAATGAATTACTCAAGAAATTTGACTTTCTTGTTTAATACTTTGTACTCCTTTCTCTTCATCTCAAAGCATGTGTGCACTTGCTCACACATGTCCATGAGCTCCTCCTTGGTGTACTCCTCATCATCATCATCACTCCTATAAGCATCACTTTCACATTCATCATCATCACTCATATCATATTTTATCTTGGTAGGCTTTACCATGAGGCATGTCGATGGAGTGTCGAAGATGGAGGACTTGTTGTTGATGGCGATGCTTGCTAGTGCTTTCTTGATAGATTTCTTGCCATCATCACTAGAGTCATCAATATCCGAAGAGCCATCACTATCTCAAGTGACCACATATCATCCACCCTTCTTCTTCTTCTTTTAGAAGGTCATCCTCTTCTCCTTCTTTTCCTTCTTGTCCTTCTTGTGCTTCTTCTTCTCATTCTCATCATTGTCACTATTGTAGGGACAATCCGCTACAACATGATCAGGGCTCTTGCAATTATAGCATCTTCTCACATATTCTTTGCTTTTGGTGTGATCTCTTCTCTTTCTTGCACCATAGCCCTTCTTCTTCATGAACTTGTCCATCTTGTGCACAAATAGAGCCATGGCCTCATCATCAATATCACTAAGATCCTCATCATCACTTGACTCTTTCTTTGACTTGCCCTTGTTCTTGGATGATGAGCTAGCCTTGAATGCTACACTCTTCTTCTTCTTGTCTTCATCTTCCTTCTTGTCATCCCTGTCAACCCCTTCCCTTTCCACATGGTATGTCCGTTGTGTCATGACATCACCTAGTACTTGGTTAGGAGTAACCTCCTTCAAATTGCCTCTTATGATAAGCAATCTCAACATCTCAAATCTTGGAGGTAAGCACATCAAGAACCGATAAGAGACATCATCATCATTGATCTTTTCTCCCAATGCCTTCAAATCATTGACAATCACTTGCAATCGATGGAATATCTCCGGAATGCTCTCATCTTCCTTCATCTTGAAGCTTGTCAACTTGTCCTTGAGAATATATAACATGGCACTCTTCACCGCCGGTGTGCCCTCATATGTTTCCTTCAATCTCTTCCACACCTCATTAGCTCTCTCATAATCCTTGATTTGCTCAAACACTTTGGAATCAATGGCATTGTATATGGTGTTGAGAGCCATTGTATTGCATTGCTTGTTGGTCTTGTCTTGGTTGGTGAGATTGTCGGGATCAATGATAGCATAGTCATTCTCGGTCACATCCCATACTTGATCATTGATTGAACCAAGATACATCATCATCTTTCTTTTCCAATAATCATAGCTTGTACCATCAAAGAACGGTGGTTTGCCCCCCCCCCCACATGGTTGAACACAACTTGAGCCATAATTTGACACCGAGGTTGTTAATCCTTCAATCAAACGGTGACCACGGATCCGATACCACTTGAAAGGTCCTAATATGGCTAGAGGGGGGTGAATAGCCTATTTAAAAGGTCCTAATACGGTCACCCTCTTCTCTGTGCGCTGCCACGTCAGCAGGACCGGATGCACCCCGTTAGCGTCCGGTCGAAGACCGATGCCAGCGTCTTCACTGCTTCCACTGACCGGACGCTTCGGTCCAGTTGAGGCCAGCGTCCGGTGCACTCTGTGAAAACCTGTCTTTTCTGTACAGTGCGTCGGTGGCACCGTCGGACTGTCCGCACTCTACAGGCGGACACTCCGCTGGTGAAATTTCTTACCCTTGCTCCCAAATGCTAAACACAATGTGTATCACCTTTGTGCATGTATGTTAGCATATTTTCACAAAACATTTTCAAGGGTGTTAGCACTCCACTAGATCCTAAATGCATATGCATTGAGTTAGAGCATCTAGTGGCACTTTGATAACCGTATTTTGATACGAGTTTCACCCCTCTTAATAGTACGGCTATCGATCCTAAATGTGATCACACTCTCTAAGTGTCTCGATCACTAAACCAAAAAGCTCCTATCAATTTCACCTTTGCCTTGAGCTTTTTGTTTTTCTTTCTTCTTTTCCAAGTCCAAGCATATGATCATCATCATGCCATCACCATCACCATCATATCATGATCTTCATTTGCTTCACCACTTGGAATGTGCCACCTATCTCATAATCACTTTGATAAACTAGGTTAACACTTAAGGTTTTATCAATTTACTAAAACCAAACTAGAGCTTTCAGCGGCCCCCTGCCATGTCCACTTGTCTTCTATGCACGCCTTTTGTCCATTTTTGTGATTTTTCCTGCATACAAATATTTTTTCCATGTACAAGTGAAACTAGGTGAATTATAAACATAATATGGCACATGTATTAACTCCGCCTATGGTGGGGCGCCTTTGGTGTCCCAGCATAGCAGGTCCTAAGCCCTGGTAAAGGAGGAGGGTTGTGTTCGGCGTGGCGAGCCAATGTAAAAACTTAGCTACTTTAATGGAGATGAAACCCGAAAGAAAATCGTTGGGGCGTAACCCTCTTAGCGACGCGCCATATCGGAACCCGGGTATGGTGTTAAATGGGCAAGGGCTGGGTCGTCACCCCCGTGACGTGCCGTGTCGTGATCTGGGCATGGTGTCAAGTGAGCAAGGATCGGGTCGTCGCTTCCTTAGTGGCGCGCTACATCGGCGCCCGGGTGTAGTGAAAAATGAGCAAGGGTCTTCACATCTGAGTCGACGGGTGCGAAGGGTAAGGAAGCTAGTCAAACCAACTAGGATCCATCTAGGTAGTTGGAATGTAGGGTCACTTACAGGTAAGTTAAGAGAATTAGTTGATACCGCAACTAGGAGGCGTGTGAATATATTATGCGTTCAAGAGACTAAATGGAAGGGTCAGAAGGCGAAGGAGGTGGACAATACAGGTTTCAAGCTTTGGTACACAGGGACAGTCGCGAATAGAAATGGAGTAGGAGTTTTGATTGATAAGAGCCTCAAGAATGGTGTGGTGGGAGTGAGAAGACAAGGAGATAGGATTATCTTAGTCAAGCTTGTCGTTGGTGATTTGGTCTTGAACGTAATTAGTGCGTATGCCCCCCAAGTAGGCCTCGACGAGAGTGCTAAGAGATAGTTCTGGGAAAACTTAGATGGCTTGGTTAGAGCTATACCTAGTAGTGAGAAGCTTTTTATAGGAGAAGATCTTAATGGGCATGTAGGTACTACAAGCGTAGGTTTTGAGGCAGATCATGGAGGTTTTGGATATGGTAGTAGGAATAAGGAGGGGAGGAAGTTTTGGACTTCGCGGTAGCTTTTGACTTGATGATAGCCAACACTTTCTTTAGAAAGAGAGAATCTCATCTAGTGACCTTCAGCAGCGGACAACACTTTAGCCAGATTGACTTTGTCCTCACGAGAAGAAAGGACAAACATGCATGCTTGGATTGCAAGGTGATACCAGGGGAGTGTGTTGTTTCTCAACATAAGCTTTTGGTGGCAGACTTTCATTTTCAGGTGCGTGCCTGTAGGGATAAACAAGCTAAGATTAAAAGAACAAAGTGGTGGAAACTAAAAGGGGAGATGTTAGAGGTATTCAAGGAAAGGGTTATCAAAGAGGGCTCTTGGAAGGAAGAAGAGGACATAAACAACATGTGGGAGAAGATGGCAACCAACATTCGGAAGGTGGCCTCAGAAGTGTATGGAGTAACCAAAGGAAGTGGAGGCGAGGCTAAAGATACTTGGTGGTGGAACGAGGAAGTCCAAAGGGCTATTAAGGAGAAGAAAGAATGCTATAGACGCTTGTACCATGACAGGAGTGTGGACAACATAGAGAAGTACAAGGTGGCAATGAAGACTGCAAAGCGAGCTGTAAGTGTGGCAAAGGGTAGAGCGTACAAGGATCTTTACCAACATTTGAGTACGAAGGAAGGAGAGAAGGACATTTATAGGATGGCTAGGGTTCGTGAGAGAAAGACAAGGGACTTTAACCAAGTTAAGTGCATTAAGGATGAAAGGGAGCATCTCTTGGTGAAGGACGATGAGATCCGACATCGATGGCAAGAGTATTTTGACAAATTGTTTAATGGTGAGAATATTGACACAACCTTTCAGTTGGATGACTCTTTTGATGACACCAATAGGCGTTTTGTGCGGAGAATCCAAGAATCTGAGGTCAGAGAGGCGTTGAAAAGAATGAAAGGAGGTAAGGCAATAGGACCGGATGGTATCCCAATCGAGGTGTGGAGATGCCTCAGGGACATAGCTATAGTATGGCTAACCAAGCTGTTCAACCATATTTTTCGATCGAACAAGATGCCTGATGAGTGGAGAAGTATATTGGTACCGATCTACAAGAATAAAGGGGATATTCAATGTTGTACTAATTACCAGGGCATTAAGTTGATGAGCCATACTATGAAGCTATGGGAGAGAGT